>CM053599.1:50292394-50342806 GCA_028646575.1 Pseudocheirus occidentalis | reverse complement strand
CTGGGAACACAACAATGTCATCTGAAGCTTCTTGTCTGTGCCATAGCTAAAATCATTTGGCTATTGCTTATGAAAATTATAAGATGGTTGGTTATGTTTTAATGCTAAAACCTAAAGTTGATTACTCTGTGTGTGTGTGTGTTGTATGGAAAGGAGGATTCTTCTGCCCATTCAGAGAAGTCCTCAGGGCTAGTAAAAAATACAGCCCACAGCAGTTCTATCTTAGGGGTGGATAAGGCAGCCCCTTCTTGGGGGTCCCTCTCCATCCTCCCTAATTTTATAAACTTTCAAGAGAGCTTGTTTGGGTTATGGAGTTCCTAAACAGGGAACTTGGCATGCTGAGAATTTGCAAATATATATAGAAATGATCTCTAATGATTGGGTTTTGTATGAGGACAAGTTTAAAATTTAAAATATGAGTCCTGGTAAAATTCTTGATTAGTGAAACTTGCCATGCGAGGTAAAAGCTTTTGGGACTATAATGGATTTTATTTTGAGTTGTCTGACGGATCATAGAAAGCCATCAATAGGCAATAATACACCTTTGCAGAGAAATGCCACAAAGTACTCAGAGAATGTGACTGTAACAGGTAGCTGTCTGGAAAAACTGAAAGGATAATGCTAGTGTCACCTTAGGATAGGATCCTGGCTGAGTTTACCCATTGTGTTCCTTTGAAAAGAAATATTTCACACTTGACTACTTCTGAGTCTGGCTATGAGGTGGCATTGATGATGCATGGGGGGGAAACTGTGACAATTTATCTGATCAAGTCCTTGCTTTCCTTTTATGGCAAATTTCTCCAGTCAAAACAAGTGGTAGCGAAAGATATGTGAGCACAATGCATATACGTGAAATGCACTGTTTTTCAATCCTGACTGCATGGTCAATCCATACTCTGAACAACTGGACAAATTAGTAAATCCTGGGAATAGAACGTTCTTTCTGAATAATATGGGAATAACTGAACAAAGGGAAAAGAAGTTTGTGAAGCAAAGGTGCAAACATAGTGTTGAATCATTATCCCATAAACAAAGGCTGGGATGCATCTGAGCTACTACAATGTATGTAGGTGTGTTTAGAATCTGGGCTATTCAGCCTGAGATCATATTCCTTTTTGTATGTTCAAGAATTTGGTAAATGAATATTTGGCTTAATCATCTGCCTATCACTAGATTTTGTCTGTATGGAATAGAGTCCTTAAATATTACAAAATGATGTTATAATAATTGAGTATTGGTACAACTGATTGAAGGACCTAGCTGTTATGCTGAGACTAAATCAGAAATGTCCTCTACATGAAGAAAGGAATTTCTTAAAAGGAGGTAACTTATGGAATACTTTTATATTAATGAGAGTCAACTTCATTTAAAGTTTGTTACCACTGTGGAAATAATACCTGTGTGTTCTGTGATATAGACATGTTTTATTATAAGCAACTTAATGATATGCACTGTTTTGGAATTAATTACTTATGAATCCTCCCAAGTCTTTTGTAATAACTGGAGTAAAAGTCAGTCTCTCCTATAAGTAAATTCATTTGTATCACTGTTGAACTCAAGGAGAGAAAACTTCTATCTGCGAAGTGTTGATAGAGTTGAAAGTTTCTACCTGTAAGTGTTGTGACTTATATTTACATGTGTAAAGCTGTATCCTCAACAGCATCTGATCTTCCTAAAGAACTAAACTCAGAGTGGAAACTTCTGAGGAAATAACCAGATTAGATAATTCTGTATGTCAAAAGTAAATAATAGCCTCTTGGGCTCTCTTGGTTTCTTTCTTCATTTTCCTCTGTTCTCTATCTGAGCCCTGCATATTAACTTGTCTGTCAGATTTGTGTCTCCTAGACTATCAGCTGGTCACCTGAGATGGTCGTGCAACAAGGATCCTGGTCCACATTCTCCTCCTCCCCTGGACACTGCTTTAGCCTCATTTTACTCCCCTCCCCACCCCCACTCAGGCCAGGAGAGCTCCTTTGTCCCTCTCCCAAAAGCATTTGGGTGGCTGTTGGGGCAGACAGGAGTGCTGAGGCACATGAAGCAAGCAGGAGGCAGGATGTGAGAAGTGAGATAAGATACTAAGCGTGATTAGCCATAGGAGTGATCAAAGGAGACTATGCCTTGAGGCCCCTCACGGTGGGGACGTGCCTGTGCACTTTCTAGCTATGCTATGTTGTGGGCTCCACCTAGAACCAGTTCTATTTCTAGCCCACTGATTCCTAATTCCCACCCTGTACCTAGGATTAGGCACTGCCCCCTCAGGATTGGAAGTAGGGGACTCTTCGGGGCAAAGCAGAGTACATGATTGCTGGGTGTGTCTCCATTATTTCTAATTAGCTCTCCCCTATTCCCTGAGGACCCTGCATGGAATTTATCCTTTGAGCATTCAAAAGATATTACAGGCAGCCTCTTGGACGCAAGACATCCTCTCCAACCTGGTATCTCCCTACCTCCTCCTGGAGGACATGGTTCCCCTCCTTTGTTTCCCTCATCCTGACCCATTATTAGTCATTTTACATGCTTCCATACTTGGTCCTTGATTATTTAACCTCCTGGTTTGCTTTGTGTCTTCTTACCTACAGAAATTCTACTTTCAGATTTTAGGACACCAGCCCCTGCCCTTGGTGTTCCTGAGTGATTAGTCCCTCTACACTCTGGACTCAGCTGGCACCACATTCCACTTCCCATGCTGACTACCCCTCCTCAACCAATTCTGGGTACCTGAAATGGAATCTTCGCCCCTGTACAGCAGGAAGCAATTACTGGAGACAGTAACCTTCGTCCCTTTGTCCTGAAAGAATTCTCCTGCCTAGTGGTTGAGTGGGGAAGTGATGCGGATATAAAAGTGCCTAAAGGTTAAATTGCTCATTCCCTGGCTTTCTAAAATCCATACAGGCCACTCTGCCAGGGACTACCCCAGCCAGGCCTGGGGTTCCTTCCAGACTACTTAAACCCCTTGGACTGTCCTTCAGGCAACAGCAGCAGGATATTCAACCTCAAGCATACTTGCTCTTACCCCTGAGGATGGTCTTATTGCTAGCAAGACACCCCTTAGCTCTTCTGTCATGGGGCTCCTTCAAGTCATCTACAGCATAGTAAATTCATCCTGTCCTGACTTAGCCCCTGAATGCCACCTTTGCATAAATCCCTGGCCTCCATACTATGTTGGGTTGGCCATTAATACTACCGTAGAACCCATTACCACTTCTAAGAAATTGTGACTGGGATCAGCCAAAGCTCACCTTGGGAGATGTCTGAGGTTCTGGACTCTGCCTGACAAACAAAGACTGTCTGGTTCTCCCTATAGCCCCATTTGTGGCTCTACCCTTGAAGTCAAATCTTCTACTTCTAGTTTCTTTCCTGCCCTTCCAAGAGCCTGATGGGCGTGCCTCAACAGCCTCACCAGGTGTGTTTCTGCCACGGTGTTCGTAAACCAGAACCCACCAGGCAGCCCCCTTTGTATCCTGGTAGCAATAATCTCCCAGGTCTCCCTCCTCGCAGGAGAGGGAGGATGGAGCCATTTTGCCCCAAGGGAAGTCCAAACTTTCCCTCAAAAGCGTGTGGCCCCCTCCTCATCCCCATCTTGGTGGGGCTAGGACTGGTGGGGCCAACCGCCATTGGGCGACTGCCCTCATTAAGGGGGACGCCAACTACCAGGCACTTAGTGCACAGGTGGACATTGATCTCTTCCACCTAGAGCACTACCTCTCCGTCCTGGAGAGATAGGTTGATTCCCTTGCAGAAATGTTCCTCCAAAACTGCAGGTGCCTAGATCTGCTGTTTCTTCCGCAGGGGGGCCTCTCTGCTGCCCAGGATTCAGGTGAATCCTGTTGTTTCTGTGTGAACACCTTTGGCATGGTGCAGAAAGTTTGAGTTTAGTCCGTACAAATTTGGCAGACTGACAGAGGGAAAGGGAAGATGCTAAAAACTGGTACCAGTCACTGTTTCAAACATCCCCTTGGCTGACTACTTTAGTATCTGCCTGAACTGGTCCCCTAATTCTCCTTACCCTGGAGAGGCTGGTGAGCCATACTAGCTGCAACTCCTGGGGGTCCTGCAACCCCATGGTCCTAACTGTAAAAAGTTTCTCAGACGATCACTGGGAGTTGGGCCACTCCTAGGGTCTGTGGCTTTACATGACAGGATGGGATAACAGAATTAGTTTCACTGTTCAAAGACTGAAACCGTCTAGGGTGCTTTTTCCCGTGGGACCTAATCCAGTCCTCAACCCTAAGGCCCCTGTGCTGGCCCCCGGTCTACCCCCTGAAATTGCGCCCTCCATTGCAGCCCTTCCTGGTCCTCCTGCCTCCTCTAGTTGTCCTGGGGATCTAGGTGATACTCCTGCCCCCTCGGTAAACTCTGTTTACAGTACCCTCTCTGCAGTACTTTCTTTCCTTAATTCCACCGAACCCAACCTAACCAACAGTTGTTGGCTTTGTCTGAATCCAGCCCCTCCTTATTTTGTCAGATTAGCCGCTCCCTTGAACCGCTCTAGTATTCAAATTATGTCCCTGAAGCTCCTGAATTCTGGTGGCACCAAGGGGCATTGTAATCCTGACAGACCCCTGTTGACTCTCCAAGATGTCCAAGGCACCTGTTTGCATCATTCAGGTTTCTCATTGTCCCGCTCAGACTTTAATTCTAGCTGTCAGGAGTCTATTTTCATAGACTCCAGTGAAGACTCACACCGTTTGTTCCTGGCTCCGCCAGGATTATGGTTTGCCTGTACTCTGGGACTCACTACCTGCATTTGGGAGGTTCATTTCAGTTCCCCTAAGTAACTCTGTGTGGCTGTCCATGTCCTCCCTCAGGTCTATATTTACTCGGAGGACGGGGCCTCTGAACATTTTGGCCTTTCATGACCTTGCCAGGCCGCTCCAATATTGGTCCCCATCCTAGTGGGTTTGGGTGTTGCCGGCTCAGCTACTGTTGGAGTTTCTGCTTTGGTCAAAGGGGATGCTAACTTCAGGCCCTGAGCAGCCAGGTAGATGAGGACCTCCGGTCCCTCAAAGGGCTCATATCTCACCTTGAGACCTCCCTTAACTCTCTGGCAGAGGTTGTGTTGCAAAACCAAAGAGGTCTAGACCTCCTATTCCTCAAGCAAGGGGGCCTGTGTACGGCCTTAGGTGAGACTTGTTGTTTCTATGCCAACAAGTCAGGGGTCATCCGGGAATCTCTAGCCTCCCTCGATAAACGACTGGATGACAGAGAACAAGCCAGACAGGCCAGGGCCACATGGTATCAATCCCTCTATAATTGGTCATCTTGGCTAACCACCTTAATTTCAGCCCTGGCCCGACCTCTCTTGCTTGATCCTAGGTCCCTGCCTAGCCTCCCGGCTCGTGATGTTCATACAGTCCCGCCTGGAGACCACTAAGCTGTTCACTGTCCAATTGGCCTACGACCCCTTAGCTATGGAAAAATTCTCCATATGACCAAAAAAGGGGGGAGTGAGCTGGCCAGCCTTGAGACTTGAGGCCAGAGTGCTAACTGGACCCTGAAATTAGTGAAATCTCCCGTGTGGTCTCCTTCACCTGCCCCTGTGTTCCGATAAGATAAGATCGAGATTTCTAAAGGGAAGGCAGTTTGCTTTTGGGCTCCTCTCTGTCTCACATGCAATACCACCCTGCACCTGCATTCCAGTAAAAAGGGGAAGGGAGCTTTCCAGAGTCCTCTTCTCCCACCCCAGCCAAATATACACAGTGGTTTTATTTTAACTGCTTTCAACTGTCATATTGTAAGAATTTGTTACTATATAAACTCTGCTTAAACCAAGGCTCGGGGCAGATCCAGGGACTCATTCCTGGGCTGCCCCAGCCGGCAACAAACTGATGCCTCCTGAGCTGACTATTGGTCTCGGTCTCTAATTATTGCTTGGTGTCCATCTCAGTGAAGTAAGAGGACCACAAACTGGGAGGTCGGAAAAGGCACATTAAGAATGCACAGCTTCAATCAATGTGGCAAAGTGCAGGAATGCTGGCAAACAAAATGAGCTGGGAGACAAGCTTGGAATGGAATTCTAAGAGAGTCACAATCCTGTTGATTGTTGTCTTTAAAAAAGCTGTTCTCTTGGGGGCAGCTAGGTGGCGCAGTGAGTAGAGCACCAGCCCTGGAGTCAGGAGGACCTGAGTTCAAATTCCGCCCCAGACACTTGACACACTTTGGGCCGTGTAACTTTGGGCAAGTCACTTAACCCCAATTGCCCTCCAAAAAAGCTTTAAAAAAATTTTTTTTTAAGGTGTTCTCTTTAAATATTGGCTGCAGCTACAAACCAAGGAAGTGTCTGAATATATGTGTAAGAGTCAGAAGCTGATAAGAGTAAAATCAATCCTATCATCCCACTTCACCTAAAGTAAGTGATAAGATGCCCCACCCTGATACCTTAACCAGGTGAGAACATGCCTTGATTGAATCAAATCAATCATAAACTTTAGATTAAGTGTGAAAAGTCCTTGAAAGGTACTGGATAAACTGCAGTTTCAATGTACAGGAAGCTTGTTCAGATTGATTGAAAAACTGAGTTACCCCAGTTTTTTAAAGACTAGAATATTTCAGTTATGGGGAATCCAGGGAAGAGCAGTTCTGGCCAAGCAACTGAGAAGTCGCTTACAAAACAATCTCAGTCTGAGTCTTCACCTCCCACCTCACTCCACCCCAGTCTCAGTGCATGGAGGAGAACCTTATGAACTTCGGAGGGTAGAAAATTGGATTTTTGTTCTGAGAGTCCATTTAGATTTTTGTTCTGAGAGTCCACTTAGCATTCTCCAAACTAACATCTGGGGGCAGTGTCTACATGGGGAACCTTGAGATGGTTGAGAACCTTGATGAAGTAAGTGCCTTCAAGGTTCCACAAGCAGCTCAGAAAAGCTAAAACTTGCCTAGAGGAAACTTCTTGAGCATTCCACAAAGGGAAAAAGGATTCCGAGTTTACCTCTGCTATACAGTTGCTGTCTAAGCTTTAGTCTTCTTTCCTCTGGCTTCCCTACATATTCACATAAGAGTGTGTCCCCATAAAGTGTGAAAATGGGTTTTGTGCCAACTATAACACTGAAGTAAACATCCATTTATAAAAGCTAATTAAAACCAACTGACTAATAGAAACTGATAATTATGGGGGAAGGGCCAGCAGAGGTTCCTGTGCACTGGAATAGACAGCTCCAAGTACCTCAGGGTCCTCATAGAGGTAAAGAAGCCTCTAAATTTAGCTCTGGTATGCTACTTAACAGTGAGAATGAAGACTTGGGAATTAGCCCTGGAGTTTACAAGTGCTACTTACTGCAGAGTGGGTATAACTATTCACTGAACCCTGGTAATAGTAGTTATAACTGCACACAAAGATTATAATTGATGCCAGATGTTTCACAATGTGCATCAGTAAGTCAATCAATGAGCATTTATTAAGCTCCTATATATAGCACTGTATTAGTACTGGGATACATCCATAGAATAAAACTGCATGTGTGTATATATGTGTTTCCTTTGAAAAGAAAGTATAGTAAACCTATCAGAAATAAGGAGATCTGGATTCTTGACACAGCATTGCTACTAATTATCCATATAACCTTATGTAAATGACTTAGCATCTCTTACCTTTAATCCTTTTTTGCAAAATAAATGGTTTGGATTACTTGATGTTTGAGACCATTTCCTTCTTTATGATTCTATTGTATGCACATATATATCAGTCATTCAAAAAGCATTTATTAAGCACCTACTGCATGCCAGTCACCATGCTAGGCACTAGGGATTAATACTTGCCCTCAAAGAACTTACATTTTACTAGATCTATATGGGCCTCGAATGTGAAGCTCAATCCTAAGATACAAAAAGTTTACTAAAAGAGATACTTTAGGGGAAATTCAAGATGTTTTACATATCATCATCATTAAGGAATAAACTGGTACTTAAACCCCAATGTTGGGCAAAAAATAAAAATTAAAAAACTAACATGCACAAATTTCAGGGGAAAAAGTGAAGCGAAGAAAAGTTTTAAAGGTCAAAAAAAGTTTTAAAGTATTTTTAGCCCTCTATAAAAGTCCCATTTCAGTGAATCATGATAACACAGAGGTGACCTTGAGTTCTTAAAGGCTGTACTGGTGGGATACAATCTCTGGCAGATACTACCAAAGCTGGAAAATCTTCATGTCATCTAAGGAGGAAAAAGGTCGGGAATAAACATTTATAAAGCACCTACTATGTGCCAAGCACTTTAGAAATATTCTCTTTTGATCCTGACAACAAACCTGGGAATTAGTCTTTGCTGTTATCCCCATTTCATAGTTAGAGAAACTGAGGCGTACAGAAGTTAAGTGACTTACCCAATATACCTGACTCTGAATCCCATTTCTGACCCTCACTTTTAACCAGGGATGAATTACTTGACTCCTCTGGTACTTGTGTGAGATGAGGACAATGGGCACTTCACAGGGTCAAAGTTGGCATGGTGCTTTGTGAACTACGAACTACAAAGAATTATATAAATGTTGACCTATTATATAGGAAATTTCACTTAAATTTATTTCTGCCTGCAAATAAACATCAAGCACCTCTCCTTGCCTCTCTTAACTCTGTAATTATGTGAGTTTTTTATGGAATTCTTTTATTGCTTCAAACACGAAGTGGGGTATTAATAATAAATAGAAAATTATGTCTTCATCAAGACAATGTAAATTTTTTTTAGCTTTTTGGAGGGGAGAAGGCAGGGCAACTGGGGTTAAGTGACTTGCCCAAGGTCACATGGCTAGTAAGTGTTAAGTGTCTGAGGCAGCATTTGAACTCGGGTCCTCCTGACTCCAGGGCCGGTGCTCTATTCACTGCACTACCTAGCCACCCCAACAATGTAATTTTTTTAAATCTTCAGTAAAAGCCCAAACACTACAGTTTCTTCTTCTGTGCACTTCCTGAAATATATCTGAGAATACATACTTCTTTCAGTAGAAAATTCTGCTGACAGAGAGATTGTGATGAAAAACATTTAAAAATGAAACTTCTGTATAAATTTAAGCTATTATTATTCTGATTTTAAGACTTTTATGAACCTTAAGTTTCTATAACAATTCCAAATTTCTTGGCCTGTCCTTTTCATGAACATCTGCCAATATCACCATCCTCGGTTTTCGGTCCTTCCCTGGCATTCCTCAGAAATAACACTTCCCCAAGAGTCTCATTTCCTGGTCTTTTCCCAGACAAACAGAAAGAATATTACCAAATCTACTACAGTTTGATTACAGATCTCATTTCAGGAGGTCCTGAGTTCAAATCCAGCCTCAGACACGTACTAGCTGTGTGACCCTGGGTAAGTCACTTCACCCTGTTTGTCTCAGTTTCCTCATCTGTAGGGAATTATCTAGGGAAGGAAATGGCCAAGAAAACCCCAGATGGGGTCATGAAGAGTGAGACACAACTGAAAAATGACTTGACAACAACAAATTAGTTTGATTACAAGAATCACTGTGTGATTGGGACTTTTAAATCAGATTTTATTAAGAGTTTTATAATTTTGGAGGAGGGGTGTTTACCACTCAAATATAAAAATGATTCCTAAGGATGTAAACAGAAAAGCTACTTACTGAATGATAAATTCATCTCCTTTCAAAGCTTTCTCAAACTCAGGATCAATTTTACTTAAGGATTCCCCATCTGTTTGAAAGAATGATTAATATGTATTAGAAAACCACTCCATGAAAAACAAATATTGTTTACTGACTTCTTAAAAAAAAAAAAAGAGGTATACTAGTGAATAGAGCACCCGCCCTGGAGTCAGGAGGACTTGAGTTCAAATTCGACCTCAGACACTTAACACTTACTAGCCATGTGACCTTGGGCAAGTCACTTAACCCCAATTGCCCTGCCCCCCCCTCAAAAAAGCAAATAAATAAATAAACCTTCAACTTGACAGAATCAGAAGACAGATAGACAAAATGAAATTGCCTAAGGTTAAATAAAGGTTCCACTAACTGGTCATGGATTTGGGGCACATTTTGTTTTCAAAATAAAGGAACTAGAAAGAATTAAGTAAAATATAGGCACCTTGTGCAAGTTTGTTAGATATTGTAGCATTTAGTCCACCGGAGTCAGCTAAATAGCACAGTGGATGAGAGTGCAGGACCTAAAGTCAGGAAGTTCTGAGTTCAAATTTTACCTCAAGCACGTACTAGCTGTATGACCCTGGCCAAGTCACTTAATTCTGTTTGCCTCAGTTTCCTCATCTGTAAAATGAGCTGGAAAAGGAAATGGCAAACCACTTCGGTATCTCTCACAAGAAAACCCCAAAAGGGGTCATGAAGAGTTGGATATGACTGAAATGACTGAACAACACAAAGTCTAGTAGGGAAAGAGTATGACATTTCTCTCATCATAACAATAAGTTAAGTAATTTTTTTATTTTACTAATTATAATAATTTTACTAATAACTTTTGCTGATGAAAGAACATTTTTAAAAGCCAAAAATCTCAAAAACACCCTTCAGAATTCTGTATCTAACAAATATTTATCACAAAATTCATGGTCCCTTAATGTTTACTTGAAGGAGATCGGACAAATATGTATTTAAATTCTATTGCCAGTTCTCTTGACAAGGTTTCTTGAAATTTTAAAGAAACAATCACTGTTTATACTCCAATGAACTTTTCTTAAGTGAGTAGAGCAATTAGTGAACTGGTGAGTGTTAGCCAAAAAAAGTCATCTGGTATGTGATTCATCTAGACCAGGGGTGAGGAAATTGCAGCCATAAGGCCACATATGGCCTTCTAGGTCCTTAAATGAGACATTTTGGTCAAAAGGCCACACGTTCCCCCCCCCCCCCCGCCTTGTCTATACTCATGAATTCTACTACATATGTAGAGAAACAGTCTAGTTGCTTAACTATGGCTAAGTGAGAACTTTCATTGGATGATATATTTAAACATGTGTTCTTAATAGTATAGAAAAGTCCCTGGGATTGACAAGGCATATGCTTTAACTCTTCTTTTATAGGAGATGCCAAAAATTGTATTCAAATAAATAGCAAGTCAACAAAATGTACAAGAAGCATGAACATCATATCTTGGTGCTGAACTTCTCTTCTGGGACCACATGGCTCATAAATTACAATGGAAGTCAGTAGGAGATGCTTCTATATGCAATTTTCACTTTATACACAGTATTTGAGGAATCCAGCTAATTCATGACGCCAAGACAAATTAATGCATGTGAGGTTTCAAGTCTCTTTGAACTATTGTCTAAAGACCAAATTAAGCACCATGATTTTACTTTTCTCTTTAACCTCATGGTTTGTCTCCTTAAATGATGGCTACCATATTTTGAACTTCTTGCACACTGAAATTTTATTTGTTGTCAGTATTGGAGTTTAGTCAATATGGGAATGATTCTGAATCAGCTTTCTGTTGAGCTATCTGTTGCAAATTGGTAACTGGAAGGGTATATGAGAATGGCTTGTTTTTGAGGGCAAGACAAGGCAATTGGGGTTAAATGACTTGTGTGAAGTATCTAAGGCTTGATTTGAACTCGTCCTCCTGACTGCAGTGCCAGTGCTCGATTCACTTTGCCACCTAGCTGCCCCAAGAATAACTTTTTTAAAAAATCATAAGTCCACAGTATTTATGTAGAAGGCCCTAAAATTTCCTAGGAGATTCTAAAAGTCCCCTAGGGCCTATAATAAAGAGATGTTTGGCTGGGGGGAATATGAGGAGGGATTGAGTGAGGATCAAAAGAGAAAAACAGTCCAATCAACATCAGCATTCTCATCCTTGGTTTTTTTTCTCCTTCCCCTCATCTCCTCTAAACAATCTAAATTCTATTAAGATCCCAGCTAGAAACTGATTTGCTTAAAACAACAATGGATATTTGTGTTCCCAAAGAGATATTAACCCAAAAGAGAAAAATCTCCAGTTGATGGAATGTATATGTAACAAACAGACACGAAGACAGAGAAGCAGTGAAAGACAGAAAAAGAAAGGGTACAGAAAAGAGACACAGAGACAAAAGGAGAGGGGGGAGGGAGGGAGAGACAAAGAGAGGGAGAGAGGGAGGGAGAGAGAGAGAGAGAAGGAGAGAGGGAAGGAGAGAGGGAGAGAGAGAGAGAGAGAGAGAGAGAGAAGGAGAGAAGAAGAGAGAGACAGAGAGACAGAGAGAGAAGGAGAGAGGGAGAGAGAGACAGATTGAGATTTGAGGTGGGAACTTTCTAAATACAAGATCTCTAACCCTAATCCTGCAGCCCTCTGACCTCCACCTGTAGGTTCATCGCCACCTGCCCCTGCCCAAGGACTCTGGGACCAAATATGTCCTAATCACGGAAGCAGATAAGAAGCCTTAACCAACCATACCCCACATGTCTGTTCTCCACTTTTACAAATATATACAACATTTATGTTGTAATAACGTTACATATAATGTAATAACATTATATACAACAAATATATACAACAAAACACATTTATACAACATCAGGATCATCATTCCTGGGGATTAGGTCTAGTTTTAATGCCTAAAACCAAAAGGAGTGTGCACTGATGTACAGCTCCTTCTCTTCAGTCTTACAGAGCCAGCTCAAAGGCCTATCCATCTCCCAGCTCCTTTTCCAGCTCCCCAAAGAATTAAGCACAGTGTCTGTGTCAGCTAGACTACAGAATAAAATCACCGCATCATAAACAGACATGTAGGAGTATATAAGCATATGTACATAATGGGCTAATTAAAATATAAGTCATTCCCTTTCTGACTAACCTACGGTTGATATGGCTAAAATAGTTTTTTCTACTGACCTGCTTCAGCGTTGACAGGAGGTTTATATGGTTCGACTACTATGACCTCATTTTTTGTTTTAATAACACTGGGTTTTGGAATTTTCTTTTCAGACAATTCTCTTTGCCTTAAAACCAATTGTTTCACTTCATCTGGGAAGGGACAGAATAGAGAATTAATCAATCGATCAACAAGCATTTATTAAGTGTCTGTTATCCGATTCAAACGTTGTCAGGCCATAGAAGATATACATACAAAAGTGATAGTCTCTGCCCTCAAGGAGCTTACAGTCTACTTGGGAAAAGAGAAGAGGAGTGTCCATAATTGGGCTTTTTTTACACTAAGTCAAGAGTACCTTTCTCTAAACTAAGTAGCTATGGTTGGGGTTTATTTCTTTTAAGGGGCAGGGACCTAAAACATAATTCAGAATGCTATACTGACAAAAGTAACTCAAAATTAGGTTTTCTTATTATTTACAAAATGTTTTCCTTACAACCATCCTCTGAGGAAGATAATGCACATTTTTTTCATTCTCATTTTACAAATAAGGAAACTGAGGCCCAGACTATTAAACAACTTGGCTGACATCACACAGCTAGTAAGTACACAATGTAGGATTTGAATCCAGAACTCCTGATTCCCATCTTAGCTGTGAGGTTCTCATCCCCTAATGTTTCAGACAACCAGCCAGATGCAATCAGCTATATTTAATAGTCTTCTGCAGATGCAATGCAATTTCCAATAGTCTCAGACAGTAATTAATAGCAGGATCCACAGTAAGTTAGGTAGGGACAGTGATCGAAATCATTTTCAAAGATTTTTAGTGATAGGCTGATGTGATTCCAGTTGTCTTGGTGACAGAAGGTATAGCACTAGAAATACTGTGTAAGCACCAAGTTCTTGAATTGTCTCTCCACTGGACTCAGGGTAGATAGAAAGCTGAATTTTTACCTACCTGCTAAGACATGAATAGCCTAATCCAGAAACTGGTGATAGGAATCAGTGGTGATATGAAAAGAGAGACCGTGAAGCTAGAAAATTTCAGTTAACAGGTGGGTATGTCTGGTAGCAATAAAGAGTCCAGTAGAGGAAGGGAAATGAGGTATCTGAGAACTCTGGGAGAGGCTGGGGTTCGATAAATAGATACTGAGATAATTTACACAGTGATAATTTAAGCAGATTAGACAAAGTAAAAGGCTAAGAACAGACCGTTGCATGAAGTCCTTACTGAAAGAAGATGAACCAGTGGAGGATGAACAATCAAAATAGGAAAACCAAGAAAGAACAATGTAAGAGAAAAGTCTAGCAAGAAGGGGGACAGGAAGTGGTCAAGATTATCAAAGCAAGTCAAGAAGAAGGAGGGCTAACATGAGAAAGGGACATTCGGTGTGATCCTTAAAAGGTCATTGAGGATTAGAGTGGTGATGCTAGAAGACAGATGGCAGAGGCTAAGCGGTGACTGGGGGATGAAGCTATGGAGGTAACGCATGTAACTGTGAAAGGGAGAGAAGATACGGAATGACAATAATTACAGGGTGGCAAAGACAAGGGAATGTTGGGGTTCTCTTGTTTGGTTATATTGTGTTTTAAAGAATAAAAGACACAGTGAATAGAGCACCAGCCCTGGAGTCAGGAGGACCTGAGTTCAAATTCGACCTCAGACACTTAACACTCACTAGTCATATGACCTTGGGCAAGTCACTTAACCCCAATTTCCCTGCCTTCCCCTTCCAAAAAGAAAAAAAAAGAATAAAAGAAATTTTAAAAGTACAGTTATAGATGGAGAAAGACCCAGTATAGGGGCAAAGATCAAACATGAGAAAGACGTAGGAAATATGACCTATACTGGATGAAGAAGTACAGTGACTCTCTTTTGTAACATGAAACCTACCTCTCTGCTTACTCTATTTCTGTTTTCTTCAGAAAACAGGGATTATAGCTAAAAGGAGACAGAATGAAAAAGTGCCCAGAGGGTCCTTAAAAGCCCAGTTTTAATTGTGAATTTAGGGCTGAGACCTGACCTGGAATATACATGCCAGAGATATATTAGGGAAAAGAAGGTTTTAGTTGGATTCCAAGCCTAAGACAATACCCTGATTCAACTTACTCGTATGTAGTCAAATTCTAAGACTAAACTGAGGAAATAATTTTACATGGATCCAAGGAGAAATATATCATCCATTAATGAGCATCCTTCAACTGCAAAGGACTTTTTGTTCAAGATAAACATTAACAGAAAGGGCTGGAATATGATATAGTGAAAATCAGAAGAAACTGAACTTCATCCCCCAAATAAACTACCACATAAAACTGAGTAGACTTTTCAAAGATATTAGACAGTTTGAGCCTTGCAAGAATTTTGAGATTTATTGAGTGGTAATCTAACCCTAAAATAACATTTGATAAGTAAAACCATCTAGAACACAGAATATCGATGTATGAAACTCAAAAGGAATTTTGCTACTATTACCATCTTATTCCTTCAAAAACATAAATTTCTTATGTAATAAGGACCCGGCACATATTCAGAGCTCCTAAGACGGCATCTTACTATATGGAGAGGTTAGGATCCTACTTCTGAGATAGTCATGACAACATGTAAAGGAAATGCCCTGGAGAGACTATGGGGCATGTGTAGACTTTCTGTAACTGGTTCTGGTTAGCTAACGACAATGAGGAGTCTTTTTCTGGATGAGTTACATAGATAGAACTTTCAGTGACTTCAGAAAGGCCTGAGTCGGCTTCAACCATCTTTCTTTGCTATATTCATATATGGGACAGCTTTATGACTTGCTCATGGAATTTAGCGAGTCCCTATAGTAACTGGTTCCAGTGGTCTAAGCATACAGAAAGATGCCATCCCATGAGGTCTGCACATGTGCCATATCCCTATTAGACAAAGAAGGTTAACATAACAGTAGCATTCATTTGAATGTCAGCTAATTCAATAACCAGAGAAGATATCAAATCAGTAGGGGTGTTAATTTGATTAACAATTGAATGACAAACAGGCCAGATGGGGAGGGGAAAAAGAGAGAACAATACTACTTGATTATGGACATCACAAATGAAGAAAAAAAGAATCATAAAGTAGGGGAGGAGTGAGAGATGACCCTGGTTTCAGAAATGAAGGATCTCAGAAATAAGAGTACAACATTTACAAGATTAAGAAGCATGTACCATAAAACCCATAATTATCTACTCGACATGTGTTTTTTTTAAATAATATTTTATTCTTCCCCAATTGTATGTAAAAACAATTTTTAACATTTGTTTTTTTATTTTGAAAATTTTTTTAAATTCTCTCCCTCTTCTCTCCCCTCCCTGAGATGGTAAATAATTTGATAAAGTACATGTGGAGCAATCATACAAAAATATATTTCCATATTAGTCATGGTGTAAAAGAAGAAAAACAAGAAAGAAGAAAAAGAAAGTGAAAATGGTATAGACAAGAAAGAAGAAAAAGAAAGTGAAAATGGTATAAACAAGAAAAAAGAAAAAGAAAGTGAAAATGGTATAAACAAGAAAAAAGAAAAAGAAAGTGAAAATGGTATAAACAAGAAAAAAGAAAAAGAAAGTGAAAATGGTATGCTTTGATCTACATTCAGATTCCATCAGTTTCTTTCTCTGGAGGTGGAGAGCATTTTTCATCATGAGTCCTTCACGACTGTCTTGGATCACTGTATTGGAAATGCTTTATGATGAGAGGTAATGTCTACTTGAAGAACTTTTGATGGGACATCCACTTCCTGAGACATCTTTCAACCACAAGCCTCTCAGACAAAAGTACTGTGTTTAAAATAACCAAGTTTAAAAGGGTTATTAACAACATATGAGGAATCCCAAAGCAACTCATTGGCTAAATCACCAAGTATTTCAGAGAAATAAAGTTGGGGGGGGAGGGTCGGCAATTTTAAAGCTCTTGTCTCTAAGAAAGAAGAAGCCCATTATGCCAGAATCACACATTTAGAGCTGGAAGAAGTACCTGAGGAGTCCTCGGGTCTCTTCCCCTCTCCCGCTCCCAAACATAAAACTGAGGCCCAAGAGCAATCAAGCATGTGCTCGAGGCAACACGGCATGATGTTGTTTGGATTAATAACAGAAATAACAAAAAACAAATGCAGCACATATCCTTCTTCTGATTAAATGATTGAAGACAAGAAAAACCTAATAATGATAACACCAAGTGTTGCCATGAAATGCCTTTAATCCAAATCTAAGTGGATTTAAAATGAAAAACTGGTCCACAATTTGCAACACTCTGACCAAACAACAGTATGTTGGGTACTAAGGTCAATGTAACCATTATAACTTTTAATGTCAATTGAATTCCACTCTAAAAAAGGAAAAGGGTCACTGAATGGATTAAAGCTCACAATTCAATGACGTTCTGCCAAAAGGACATAGTATATCTAATGCAGAGAATCACATAAAGATTTAAATTGATAGACTAACATTTACCACGTCTCAGCTGAACAAAAAAAGAGCTATATTATCAGAAGAAAAATGAATTCAGATTATAAAGGGTTAACATAAATAAACAAGGGAATGATGTCACCCTTAAAGGCACCACTGACAATGAAAAAATATCAATATCCTTGCTGCCGGCAGAAGGATGTTTCTTTGAAAGAAATGAGTAGATTTGGAAAATGAACAGTAATTGTAAAAATGGTACCCAAGAACAGGTTTTGGATTTCAGAAGCAGAACTTAAAATATGGGAATGCTTTTTTTAAAAACTTTTTTGGAGGGGGCAGGGTCGGGCAATTGGGGTTAAGTGACTTGCCCAAGGTCACATAGCTAGTTTTTTGTGTTAAGTGTTTGAGGCCCGACTTGAACTCAGGTTCTCCTGACTTCCAGAGCCAGTGCTCTATTTACTGTACCACCTAGCTGCCCCTGGGAATGCTCTTGCTTAGGGTTGACATGCCCCTAATCAGAGATAGTAAAATACATATTTACCTAATAGCTTATAAATCCAAAGGACTCATGATGGAAAATGCCATCCACATCCAGAGAAAGAACTATGGAGTCTGAATGCATAGTGAAGCAGATCATTTTATTTGGGTGGGGGGGGGGGTGTTGTCTTGCTTTGTTTTCTTTCTCATGATTTCTCCCATTTATTATGATGGGAGAAACATGACTATATACAACATGACTAATGTGAAATTTCGGTTAATAGGAATGTATACGCAGAGCCTCCAACAGCAGGCTGTCTTGGGGAGGAAGGAGGAAAGAGAAGAGAAGAAAATTTAAAACTTATGGGAAGTGAATGTCGCAAACCAAAAACAAATAAATTAACTTAAAAAAATAAATCAAGCTGCTTTAAATTAAAAAGGGAGAAGAGGGAGAAAACTATCTACATATTTCAAGGCAAATACTAGAGGGTAGTGTGTGGAATGAGTGAAAACCTCTCAGTTTGGGGTTGTTAACCTTCCCTTCCCCCCCCCCCACCTTCCATGGCTGCTGTCAATCACTTTTACCTTCCTTTGAATGTTTTCCCACCTTAGTGGGACCCTCCCCCCTCTCTTCTCTTGCTGTCCCAGAAGAATTTGGTGAGGTATGCCTCTCCACCAGTGAGAGAGGAAACAGTTGGGAAAGGGGGCTTGACAAAGTTAAGTTATAAATTCTGGTTCTACCCTTTGAAATATGCTCTCTCCTCCATGTCCAGGCATGGGGCAGACTGCCCTCTTCTCCCAAGGAAGAACTCCTGTTCTTATCCTAAGACATCTCTGTGTTTACTTTTTACTAAATTAAGAATGAAGGGTATTTTTCAACCCAAACAGTAGCAAGTACAACATTAGATGGTGATAGAAAAGACCAGTGGAAAAACTTGCTAGCCATAAGTGAGCTTCAAAGGTTGGAGGAGTCTGGGAGACCTATCCCCCTACCAGGTCAATAGGTAAGTGCATGGCCCCCTAGGTAAGTCTATGTCTAGCAAGGGTGTTGCCTTCTATTTATGGCTTCCTCCTATGGTACAAGATTTTATGAGATCTCAGAATGTCCAGGAACTGGAGCCCACACCAGAGTATGATGGCCACAGGATCAGTGAGGAGGACCTCAGCCCTGGGGAGGGACATGAGGAATCCAGCTTTGTCACAAGCAGCCAAGATGTGCAAGGGAATGATTTCTAAATATAACAATGTGATATTTGAAAGTGAAATTTGATGGGATTAAACCAGGGGTGGAGACCTTCTGCCTCAAGGCCACATGTGGCCCTTTGACTAAATCCAAACTTCATAGAACAATTCCCTTTAATAAAAGGATTTGTTCTGTAAAATTTGGACTCAGTCAAAAGGTCATACTTAAGGACCCAGAAGGACATATATGGCCTTGGTTTCCCATCCCTGATTAAACTAGAACGTTACAGTCAGCTCTGGGCACCATGATTTAGAAAAAGCTTTGACAAGCCTCCACTGGAGAGTGACCAGGAGAGTGAAGGAAATAGAGACTATGTAAAGAAGGAGTGGAGGGAATTAGAATATTTGGCCTGGAGAAGAAAAGATGGAGGATATAACCAAAGCCTTCAAGTATTTATAAGACTATTGTATGGAATAAGATTCTATCTACTTGGTCTCAGAGAGAAGAAACAGGAGTAACCAGGAAAAGCTGCACAAGTCATTTAGATTCAGTAAAAGCCTACAAGAGATTTCTTCACCTTAACCTTCTGGGTTCATGGAACTCTTTGCCACTCTGGTGAAGCCTGTGAATCTCTTCCCAAAATACTGTTTTTAAATGCATTAAAATAAAATAATAGAATTACAGAGGAAATTGATTTCATTGAAATAAATATGAATTTTTCCCATCCAAGTTCATGGACCCCCTGAAATCTGTCCCCTTAGTTTCAGGAGATTCTGCCCCTACCAACTGTAACCTAGCCAAGTTAGTTCTACTGATGGGTCTCAGATTCCCTGAGTATAAAATGAAGATGTTAAATTAAGAGTCTATGTAAGTTCAGGGGAAAATATGGTCATTCAATGAGGTGGAGGACTTTCAAGCATTCTTGCTGAAAAAAAACAGAACAATAGAAAATTTGACATTCAAATAAGAGAAGCATGAGAAGGTAAACATGAAAAAGAAACCATAAGGAACTTATCAAAGTTGAACTATTTACATGCCAACATGGAAAAACGATCACTGTAACTTATGAAACTTTTCTCAGTATAAGGATAAGTGAAGGGAATATAAATGTATATATGTATACACACACATATGTCTATACAGGAGGGTATATATGCATATGAATACATATGGGAGTGTGTGTATATATGTGCACATAGACAGAAGGAACAAGATCAATTGAATAAAAAAGGATGATATTTTAAAAGGTTGAAATTGAGAGGTAGGAGAGGAATAGAATAAGAAGAGACAGGGAGAGACAGAATGGGGTTAATCACTTCATATAGAAGAGGCAAGGGGTAACTGTTACAATGGAGGGGAAGAACAGGAAGGCAAAAAGGAATGAGTCAACTTTACTCTCATTGAATTTGGCTTAGGGAAGGAATGACATACACTCTAAATTGGGTATCTTGCTCTGCAGGTGAGTAGAGGAGAAGGGGATGAGAGGGGGAATGATTGAGGGGAGGGCAGGTTGGGGGGAGGGTTATTAGAAGTACGAACTTCTATAAAGGGACAGGGACAAAGTAGAGAATAGAATAAGGGGAGGGTGGGATAGAAAGGAGAGAAATATTGTCAGTGTTACACAATATGTCCATTGTGGAGATATTCTGCATAACTACACATATATGGCCTGTATTGAACTGCTTGTCTTTCCAGTTGGGGTGGGTAACAAGGGAGGAAGGGAAAGAATTTAGAATTTAAAGTTCTAAAATCATATGTTAGGGGCGGCTAGGTGGTGCAGTGAGTAGAGCACCGGCCCTGGAGTCAGGAGGACCTGAGTTCAAATCTGGCCTCAGACACTTGACACACTAACTAGCCGTGTGACTTGGGCAAGTCACTTAACCCCAACTACCCTCCAAAAAGCAAAAAAACAAAAATAAATAAAATCATATGTTAAATATATATTTTTATTATTATGATTATTTACATGCAACTGGGAAATAAGATATACAGGCACTGGGATAGGGAGATCCATCTTACTCTACCAGAAAGTCAGAGGGGTGATGGGGGAGGGTATAGGAAAGAGTAGATTGGGGGAGGGGGTTTACAGTGAGATTGCTGTTTGGGGGGGTGGGTAGGGGAAAGATGGGGAGAAAATTTGTAACTCAAAATCTTGTGGAAATCAATGATGTAAACTAAAAATAAACAAAAGTTAATTTTTTTAAGAGTCTAGGTAAGGTTCTCTCCAGATCAAATATTCTGCGGCTGTATACTTCTGTAAATATTTCAAGTAAAATTTGAATAATTAACTTACCAATACTTTCAAAATCCTCCTGGCAACTAAGGCTTTTTACTTTAGTAAACTTTGCTCTCTTAGACAGTTTCTCCTTGTTGTCCCATACAGTAAAGATGATTTTGTGAAAGTTCATTTTCTTTAACACTTCCTTTGTAATCAACATCTTATGAGTTTCGTTCCAAGACACCCACAATTTATCATTTTCATACCATGGACTCACAGCCTATGTAAAGTAACATTAAAAGTCTTTTAACTGTGGAAATTTTAGAAATATTTGTGGAAAAAACCAGCAATATCCCTAGTAATGAAGTCAGTTTGAAGTAGAACTGCCAATCAAACACATTCCTTTTCCATTTCTGCTTCTTAGAATCCCTACTTTCCTTCAAGACTCAGTTCAAGCTCAAGTTCCATTTTCTACCAGATTTCTGTCACCTACTAGTTTCTCTTACCCCCTCTCATCTTCCATATCCAGGGTATCCCAAAAGTCTGTAGAGATTACTTCTCGTTTCTTTCATCACCTTTAAGCCTCATCCCAATGCCAAATAGTGGCTGGGTGTTCTGGGTCATGAAGAATAACTTCAAAGAGCTGGAAGCTAGATAGCTAGACAAATGCTTTAGGGTTTACTAAAAGAAACGTGAGGAAATGAATTAATTAATGGATAAATCAATGGACATATAAATATATTCACTGTAGTAGATACAGTTAATGTGACTTAATTTGTTCTTCATATTTCTTTTAGTATATATATTTAATAAATATATTTCTATTTCTTTGAGTAAATATATATATTTAGCAGATATATATATGACATACATATAACATATACACACATATAAATCTTACCTTTATTCCAGATTCCATAAACACTTTGGCTATGAATGAACTAAATAAGACTATGTCAGTTTGTCTGGGTTCTCTGTCATCTGGTAAGAGCAGATATTCAATATGGTAGAACTGCCGCAATTTTGCAAGTTTGTCAGGTCTTAGTCGTTTAAATATGTCATATGAATGCTTCCCTTTCATGCCTAAAAGACACAAGGTAGACTAAGTAAGTGAAAAGTAGTCCACACATTTACAATCCATGGCAAAAACAGAGTTTTCTTCCTATGTTCAAATGCCTGCCTAGCATCATGAGATGGCATGGTATCATTGGCCAAGTTCAAATCTCCATATCATCCTGCCACCCTTCTTCTCTCTTGGTTTATCCCCAAAATTTTCTCCATTCTCATGTCTAGCTTTGATTAAACATACATTGAACCTGGGCTATATCTCTTCCTAGCTTCAGTACTCCTCTCTAGTATCCTTGTGGTATTTTAAAAATCAGCTACACAACATTTATTGTAATGAATGATTGGAAAAGGCCTGAGCCCAAAATGGACTAGGAGAAAGAAAACAGGTTGGATTACATTTGAGAAACTGCACAGCACCTTCAACAACCTCAGGTTTCTCTCTGAAACCTGCATTTTAGCAGCAATGTCCTTCTTATCACGCATGTGGCAGGGAATCATTAAACACCACAAACTCTAAAAATCAAAATTGTGAGTCACCTAAAGGGCAATAAAGAGCTGTCTGACACATGTAAATAACCTGCTGTATATGACCAGTCATGACTTGCTCACAAAAAGATACATAAAACCTGCCACACAAGAGATGTATGACCAGAAACGGAGATGGAATGAGGATAAGTAATGACAGACGGTTGCCTGACTGGCTGCACTGGTACCCACATGTTCAAAGAGTGTCCTGAGCACACTGCATGGATCTCTATGGAGGACTTAATGGAAGATATAGCTAAGAATGTACAGATGGTTTGTGATCAATCAGTCAACAAGTATGTGGCTACTAGCAGGGCTACAAACACAACAGAAGTTCAGCAGAAGCAAAAACTGAAGCAACATTTTAATCTGGGGCATTTTGCAGACTGAATGAACAGAAAGAAGAAACTGATAAACTCAGGGAAATGGATCACAAGCTACAGAGAATCAGTATAATAAGGATAGGGTACATCATTTGGCTGGACAGCTACTAGAAATCTCTCTACTAAAAAGCTAAAAGCAGGCAATCTAACTTCCCTTAATGATAATTTTCATTCTGCAAATGGTTTAAGAACCAATGGGGAGGTTCTATTCTGGAATTATTTCTAACCAGGAAAACATTGATTTCTGGGGAAGAGGAAATGATGGGAATCTGGGGAAGGGATGCAGGAGGCAAAGCGACCACTCATCTTAGCATCTGTGACAGGAAAGAAGAGAAAAACTAGGAAGGGTTTGGGGAGAACATATCTGGTTCAAAGGATTTGAAGAAAGAACCCCAACAATTTCACTCTTTAAAAATCATAGAGAGGATGAGAGCAAGGAAAGGTCAAAAGAAGATGAATTCAAAAGCCTGTAACAACAACAGGAGATCCAAAACCAAGAATAAGGCAAGGCCTTGGGCGAAAGTATAACAAAAAGGGTTTGGGTTTTTGTTTTTCTATTGTTTGAGTTTTCAGCCAGATTTGGGGGCAGGGGTGGGGGACAGGGAGAAGAAGATCAAGAAAAGACAAGATTTATCATTCGGGGTGGACAGCATGGTAACAACTGACAAGAAAAGACAGAAATCCTTGTGTTACTTTGTTTCTGTATTGTCCACCAAGGAGAAGGATCTTAAATTTAATATGGCTACATGCAGCCTCACACTAAGGTAAAAAAAAAAAGCAGCTTTATAAATATGAAATGCAGAAAACATTCATCTGGAAAAGTCCTCAAAGTTATTAGGAGGAAAACAAGTTCAATCTGAGTCAGTGGTGTGATGCAACAGCAAAGAGAAAAGGATTCATTCAAAGTCACACTGTCAGAAACGGACAAATCTAAAATCTGAACCAAAGACATTTGCCTCCATTATCCAGGCTCTTGTCACTACTGTATAATGATTAATTAAATACTCTGTTGTATACTATGTATGCAAGTGATTCCAGATCTTCACATGCTGGGGTAGAGTAGCTTGGTGCTCTGACAGCTGACCAAATATGTATAGATTACATAAATTTCTTGAGGACAAAGGGAAAGAAAGTATTGGGTAGTGGATTGAGAGCCAGCCTTGGAACCAGGAAAACATGAGTGAAGTACCACTTCTAGCATGTAGTGCTCAAGGCAACTAGGACTGTAAATTGAAGAGAAGGCACCAACCTACTTTGGTAGTGATGAAATTTCTTCTTCCAGGAATTCCTTATGCTAATGGAATCACTGTTCTAGTCTCTATGCCTAAGGAAAGAAACTTGTTTTCCATCTTTGTGTTGTTCCCCAGTGCCTTGAAAATAATATGTGATGAAGTAATGACTACAGAATGGACTGGTTGTTAAGAGAGGAATAAAAAGAAAAAAGTCAGAAAGAAAAATAGGAAGAAAATAAAATAGAAATATGTTATATAAACACAAATAAATAATATAAATAATAGATATAAATAAATAAAAACAGGGATTTTTAAAAATATGGTCAGACATCCACTGTTTTTGAAGGAGAGCCCCATTTCCTTTGGGGATGGTGACAGAACATCTACCAAGGCCAAAAAGCCCAGAAGCTTTCTGTTAGAGCTCACTAGGACCTTTTTTAATAAGTCATTTAACTTTTCTGGTTTTCTTAAACCCATTCATTCTATTTCTCTCAGGAAAATATATTATTTTAGGGCAGCTAGGTGTCACAGTGAATACAGCACTCATCCTGCAGTCAGGAGGTCCTGAGTTCAAATCTGGCCTCAGACACTTAACACACAAAAAACAAACAAACCCAGCCGTGTGACCTTGGGCAAGTCACTTAACCCCAGATTGCCCTCCAAAAAGCATATATATATATATATATATATATATATACACACACACATATTACTTTACTTTGTGTAATCATAACATTTCCAGCCCTACAATGTAGGCCTAAAACATCTCCCCCTTCCCCTGAAACATTCATGTTCTTCCCTTTACTTAATTATAGATTTTTAAAACCATGCCTCTCCCCTGAAGATACTCCTGATCCATAGAAATGGTGATTTCTTTAGAACTCAACTAAATAGGCAACTCCTATGATTTTCTTTTCACTCCCTGCACTAAATGAATTTCTCCCTTTGCTCACCTATAATATAAATCCTTCAAGAATCTGTGATTTCACCTGGATTTCATGCTTCCTCTACTAATGCAAATAGCAACCCTTTCCATT
Source organism: Pseudocheirus occidentalis (assembly GCA_028646575.1). Classification (NCBI taxonomy): domain Eukaryota; kingdom Metazoa; phylum Chordata; class Mammalia; order Diprotodontia; family Pseudocheiridae; genus Pseudocheirus; species Pseudocheirus occidentalis. Next base: position 50,317,528 of record CM053599.1, on the reverse strand, counting down.
GCCCTATGGCAGTAGTTCTCAACCTGTGGGTTATGTTCAATTTATAACAATGAAAATACATCCTGCATATCAGATATTTACATTACAATTCATAACAGTAGAAAAATTACAGTTATGAAGGAGCAACAAAAATAATTTTATGGCTGGGGATCACCACAACATGAGGAACTGTATTAAAGGGTCGCAGCCTCATGAAGGTTGAGAACCACTGCGGGGCCTATAGTTTAATGAGTTACTGTGGTCAAAAGGTGGTAAACCTGGTGGCCAGCATCAGTGATGGGCCTCTCCAAACTCACCTAGGAGCATCCTGGGCCGAAAGACAGAGTTGGTCACTGGGCCTATACTTAAATGTAAATATTTTGATTGATTTATGTATTTATTCGATATTTCTCCATTTATCTACAATTCTTTAATAAATCCATCTACATCAAAATTGTCTCAGACTGTAAGCTGCCAGAGAAAGACATTGTGTCTAATTTACTTCAAAAAGCACAACGTATTCAGGCAATCTCTTAATAAATGCCTCTAATAATAGTGACAAATGAGGGGGAGAAATTGTATTCCTATATAAATATGTACAGTATTTCTGCTTTCCTTTGACTGATGCCTATATTCACTATTTTGCGTCTGATCAAATTTGAGGACAAGGGTCTTTTTTTCATAAATGTGTAAATTAAGCAACTTTATATATTCAGTCAAGTCATTCCTCTACGCAAACATCTTCAGGGGTTCCCTCCTGCCTGAAAGTTCAGACTTTCTTGTCTGGCTTTCAAGGCTCTGCATCCTCCAACATTACTCTGTCTTTCCAGATCTATCTCTTAGTATTTGCCTCGATTCACGGTTCACTCTACACTCCATTCAAACCAGACTTCTCTACCTTACACATCCCCCAAGTACTTCCTATAATCTCCCACCTTTGTTCACCTTTACATGAAGGGCCCTCCCTTCTCATTACCTACTGAATTCCATCCCATCTCTTAAAGCCCAATTCAAATGCCTCCTCCTCTATGAAGCCTTCTCTGGCTTCCTGTCACAGTTGTTTATTTTTCTACTGTCAAGGCTAATTATCCGTATTAAATTGTTTATTAAAACTGTGGATTGGGGACAGCTAGGTGGTGCAGTGGATAGAGCACTGGCCTTGAAGTCAGGAGGACCTAAGTTGAAATCTAACCTCTGACCAGACACCTAACACTTAATAACTGTGTGATCCTGGGCAAGCCACTTAACCCCAATTGCCTCACCAAGAAAAAAAACTGTGCAACATTATCAGTCAGTAGAAAATATGGTTAAATTTCATAAGCACAATTAAATCTTACGTCAGAACAGGGACTCGGCTTAGTCTTTCCTATACGGAAACTTATAAACAAGGCATGAGGTTTCATTTGGATCCATTTGATTATTCCCCACAGTACTTAGACTCCTAAAATCCTAATTTCTTTAAGTTTTGTTCCCTCCTTCACCAATATTCTGTGTTTAACATAGACTAGGAAGAAAGAAGGATGTGAAAAACAGAGGATGAAAATGTAAGTATATATCAAGAAACTTAGGAAAGAAAATCCTTTTGCTCATTCATCTAAAACAACACATCTCCAGTACCTACCAAAGAAGCATGGCAGAGCCAAGCAGATGGTGAATGTACAAGGAACTATTTGGGGAATATCCGAGTCTTCAATATTCACAGAAGACACGGGCGGTTTTCTGGAGAGATTCTGCCGCGTGGGTTGAAAGCCATCCTCATTCTGAACAACACCATCATACTGGTAGAGAGTCACCGTGGAGAACTCTTTCTTCATACCTGGAAAGAACTTTGTTTCAGAGTCCCACTCAAAGTTCTTTGCCGCCATCCTGTGGAGCATCCCACCTGGGAGCAGGGGGAAGCGAAAATACAAAGAATGCCATAAATAGCCTTCCTCCCCTACTCCAATGTACCATCACTTCCATTTTCTCTATTTCTGTTAACAGTCCCATTCATTCAGCATTACTTCATTGTAAGGCTCCGAAGAAAAGTACGGGATAGAAAATGTATTATTCTGACTTCCAAACTGAAAGTCTACAGAGCTGTTGTGTTCACTTCATTGTTGTATGCCTGTGAAACCTGGACAGTCTACCAGTCTTCCAGGAAACTGAATCACTTCCATTTGAATTGTATTAGGAAGATTCTAAAGATCATCTGGCAGGATAAGGTACCAGACACTGAGGTCCTTACTTGAACTAAACTGCCAAGCGTTCTGACTTCAGAGAGCACAACTCTGATGGGCTGGCCACATTGTTAGAAGGCAAAACCTATACTTGCTGAAAAGACTTTCATGGAGAACTCACACAGGACAAGTGTTCAAACAATGGTCAGAAGAAATGATACAAGGGCACTCTCAAGTTCTCCTCTAAGAACCTTGAAATTGATTGTGTGGCATGGGAGATGCTGGCACAGGACCACTCAGCATGGTGTGCTCACATCAGAGAAGGTGATGTGCTCTATGAGCAAAGCAGCACTGAGCTCAAAGGAAACTCAAGATGCTCAAAGCTGGAGCATCCACATCAAATGTTCACAAGCACTGTTAGTGGTAGAGCATTCTGGGCTCATATTGTTCTGATCAGTCACAGTCACACACACTAGCATAGCAATGTCATTTTGGTCCTCTTCAAGAACGAAGGACAACAACCAATCAAAAAGAATTTATTAAGCACCAGTGACGGACACTTCCAAATGCTATGGATACAAAGACAAAACTCAAACAGTTCCTGCCTTCAAGGCGCTTACACTTTTTTTTAAGGGAAATGGTAAGTAAATAAGTATGATAGGGGTGGCTAGGTGGTGCAGTGAATAGAGCAGCAGCCTGGAATCAGGAGGACCTGTGTTCAAATCCAGTCTCAGACACCTAACACAAAAACTAGCCGTGTGACCTTGGGCAAGTCACTTAACCCCAACTGCCCTCCAAAAAGAAAAAAAAAGTATGATACATAATAGTAATGGAAATGTTAAGCAAATTATAAGTAAATATATATATATATATGTATATATATATTTTTTTTAATTTCACCAGATCTGTGAGTTCATGGGCTTAATAAAGGAGCTTTGGTTAAGAACCTCCTTCTTCCAAGGCAAATCCCTATGTTGAATGTGACTGAAACAATTAACAAGTCAAGGGACTTGTCCAGGGTCACAGAGTAAATATGTCATGGGTGGAAAATTAAAAAAAAAATAGAGAGTGAGTAACTTCTTTTGAGGGGAAGGGCATTAACAACAGGTAAATGGGAAGGAGAAAATCAGAATAATCCTAATTGAGGAGATAACATTTGAGTTGAGTCTTAAAGGAAGCAAAGGATTCTAGAGGCCGGAGTGAGGAGAGATAAAGCAGAATGTTGGGTAAATGAAACATTCAGAAGGCCATTTGGACTAGAATGTTAAGTACAGGAAAAGGGATCTATATATATGATAAGCCTGGAAAGGGAGGCTGTAGTCCGATTAAGAGGGGCTGTGGCTGCCAAACCAGGAGTCACACATACAACTTTTGTTTATATGGTTCTGAATTTTTTTTAAAGTATGCCACCTACATAAAAAAATCTCATCTCCACAACAAAGTTGTAGGTTCCCTCAAAGGTTCAGACCATATTTTAGACTTCTCCATAATTTCTCCTCAGAGAATTGCCATAGGCAGACCTACTGATTTGAGATCACAGACTTGAGTTAGAAGGAATCTTCGAGATAATTTAACGTAATCTCGTTTTGTGGATGGGGAAACCGAGGTCCAAATAGATTAAGTGATCCATGGCCAGAGGGAAAAAAATGGGAAAATGAGCATGACAGCCTCATTAAGATCTAGGCTTCCTTGAGATAAAGTTCTTCTGGTCCATTAATATCTGCCTGAATATATCTGGTGCCACTTGGAGGCTCAGTGGAGCTTTGTGAAGACACAAACCATGGAAAGAGAAGAAAAGCTGAATGACACTTAGACTGCATCTATGGAAATGCTTGTTCTTTCAAGTTGCTTTTTTAAAACATTAACTCAGAGAGGTTTGGAAGAGATTGGGGGCTAGGATGATTTCCAGGATGACTTTGCACAAGTCATTTCATAATGTAATAACAACTCATATTCATATAAAGCTTTAAGGGCTTTCCTCCCCAAAGTCCTATATGATACAGGCATTGAAATTCGTTGTAACTTATAATTAAAATATGTAGGGCCATAAAATGAGATGGGTTTATCCAGGGTCACACTGCAAGTCAGCATCAAAGCCATGACGGGAAACCGAGTCTTCTGAGTTCAAGTCATAATCAAAGAGCTGGAAGGGTCCAACACCTTCACTTTACAGATCAGAAAAATGAAGCCCTGAGAGCTTTAGGGACTTGCGCCAGGAGAACACCAAATCCGCTAAAGCAAGCTGCCTCTCCTCATGGCCTCTCTGAGACTTTCACTTCCACAGTTTATATCGTTTTGCCCCCTTCGAAAGTGAGCTCCTTGAGGGCAGAGTATTTGTTTTGCTTTTTTGCTTCGGTCCTCAGTGCCCAGCGCAGCGCTCGATAACTAACTGCCCATGGAGAAGGGTGATAAACCCCTGAACTTCCTTCCAATTCTGCCCTTCTGTGGTTCTGTGCAAGGCAATGGGGGCTCAAATCCCCTGATACACTCACTACCCATACGCACATTACACGCGCATACAAATGACACCCCTGGACTTGTGAAGCCGGCCCCTCGAGGACAAAGGCTCGACACATGTCCAGCCCCTCCCCAGGAGGGCTAGAACTTCCATCCTTCATTGTCCATCCTCCGCCCCGCGCGCGCACTCTTCTAGAACTCCCGCCCCCCGGCCAAACTCTTCATTTCGCCCAGGTGCCACCCCGAAGGCTGGGTCCGGGGGGCTTACCTGCACGGCATGAGGAGGGGGCGCCCACCGCCGCCCCGCAGCGATCCCCCTGCCCCGCCCCTCAAGCCCAGCTGCTCCAGCTTCTCTCTCGTTTCTCTGTCCTCTTCCAGTCCAGACTGCTCACTCCAAACCCAGGGCCCCCAGTGGGGTCAGTACCAGTGTCCGTCCGCTGCGACAAAGAACGCGCCCTGGGCGAGTCGCGCAGGAATCTGAATGAGGCGGCTCTGTGTTATGCTGTTGCTAGGCGAGAAAGGACTTGGATATCCCTCAGTCCGCGGAATTGGCGGCTGGAGGGCGGGGTTAGAGCAGGGCTTTCATTTGAATGGGGGACAAATTAGGCTCAGAAGAAGGTTACCAAGTTTCCCAAGGAAAAGTCCACTAGTCCATAAGCTCTTCCCTCTATAATAAAGTCGTTAGCATTGGAGCTGGAAAAGCGCTTTTAGAGAATGCGCTGGATCAGGGTTTAGAGTTCAGATTCTGTCTCCTGACCTCTTACTGCCTGGCAGAATTGGGCAATCACTTAACCTCCCTGGACTTGAGTTTCCTCATTTTTTAAATGACGGGGTCGAATGTGATGCCTTCTAAGGTCCCTTCCATTCCTAAATCTATGACCCTTGTAATCAGCTAGTCTTAGACCCTTATATTTTGCAGATGAGAAAAGTCAAGCTTAGGGGTGGAGGATTTGCCTAAGGTCTCACAGGTAGGGAGAAACAGAGTTGGGATTCAGCCCTAGGTGCTCTAAGTAGAAATTTAGAACTCCAGATCAAATGTCCTTGTTGTTCTGGCCGCCAAATAGGGGTGAGAGGGGGCGGCTAGGTGGTGCAGTGAATAGAGCACCAGCCCTGGAGTCAGGAGTACCTGAGTTCAAATCCCGCCTCAGACACTTAACACAAAAAACTAGCCGTGTGACCTTGGGCAAGTCACTTAACCCCAACTGCCCTCCAAAAAGCAAAAAAAAAAAAAAATAGGGGTGAGAGGAGAAAGAGATCCCTCTTCTCATTTCAAAATCTGTTATAACCCCATTTTGGTGTTACCAAACACCTTGGTAACCCCATTTTAGTGTTTTCTTGGCAAATATACTGGAGTGGCTTGCCATTTCCTTCTCCAGCCCATTTTACAGATGAGGAAACTGAGGCAAACAAGGTTAAGTGATTTGCCCAGGGACAGCAATCTGAATCATGTTGGGTTTTTTTTAAGTTTTTATTCAACAATACTTCCCATGCATAATGTCTTGTGGTAGGTACAGGAGGAGAAACAGATGAATTTAAAAGCAACTCCTGTCCTTTAGAAAAACTTGCAATGTACTAGCAGGAATAAGACATGTACCTAGACAAATTTAATATAACTTAGAATGAAATGTCTAATAAAAACTCCCATTTATATAGCTCTTTAAGGCTTGCAGAGTGCTTTTCTTTCCATGATACTGTAAGGTACTGAAGATACAATTTCTATTTTCAATATGGAAATCTATGATCCTTTGCAGCTTAAATGAGTAAACTGCCTAGTAATTCAAAATTCCTTCCTCTATCCTGGTCTTGTCCATAATAACAATAATTATTATTATTGCTGATAATTGCCATTTAAACAGAACTTCAAGGTTTCAAATGGCTTCATAAATATCTCCTTTTATCCTCACAACAACCTTGGGAGGAAAGTGCTATTATCCCTGTTTAACAGATGAGGAAACTGAGGTCCAGGGGGGTTAAACGACTTCCTCAGGGTCACTTAACTAGGAAAAGCTTGAGACAGAATTGAAACTTGGGTCTTCTTCCTTCCAGTTCCAATACTCCACTGTGTGACCTTTTTGCTTTAGTTGTGATTATGGAGTGCATTGGTCAAAGTACCCGAATTTTTTTTTTGTTTTTTGTGCAAGGGAGCAAAAACCCTAAAAGCTGAACTGACTTCCTCTGCTGCCTTCCCAAGTCACTGCACTGCTGATGCCCAGATTCAGATTATCTGGCTCCAAACTGAACATTCTTTTCACTCTCCTGTGATGCCTGTGTATGCCTATTTTGCTATGCATGGGACCTTTCTTTATTGACCACCTTAGGGTATAAATCCAGTACTGAGATGACTGGAGAAAAAGACAGAATGTTGTTCTGTTGTGTCTGACTCTTTGTGACCCCATTTGGGTTTAGGGGGTTTTTTTGGTTTGTTTTTTTGGGGCAAAGATCCTGTAGGGCTTTGCCATTTCCTTCTCCAGCTCATTTTACAGGTGAGGAAACTGAAGCAAATAGGGTTGTGACTTGCCCAGGATCACACAGGTTAGTGAGTGTCTGAGGCTGGATTTGAACTGAGGAAGAGGAGTCTTCCTGACTCCAGGCCTGGAGTTCTATTGTGGACAGAGAGCTGGCTTTGGAGTTAAGAAAACCTGGGTTGAAGTCATTGCTGATCTCGGATTATTGGCTATTCAATCATAAGCAGGTTATTTAATCTCTCAGAATCCCAGGAGCCTCTCTGGAACCATAAACTACAGAGGAGAGGTTGGTTTGCAATCATAAAGGGAAGGGTGGGAGAGACGGGGGGGGGGGGGGAAGAAGGGGGGAGAAAGAGAGAGACCAAAGACAAAGACAGAAAGAGAAAGACAGAGGGAGAGAAAGAGAGAGAGAGAGAGACAGGAGAGAGGGGGGAGAGAGAGACAGAGAAACAGAGAAGGAGGGGGAGAGAGACAGAGATAGAGACAGGAGAGAGAAAGAGAAACAGGAGAGGAGGGAGAGACAGAGACAGAGAGACAAAGAGACAGAGATACAGAGAGAGACACAGTGACAGAGAGAGAGAGAGAGATACCTCACCAGGAGCTACAAACATCAATGAAATCTCAAGTATGGTTTCCTCTTCAAAATAAATAAATAGATTATCTTTGCCAGATTGTCCAGTAAGGAGTACTGTTTTAATTAGCATTGTTCTTATCAATGATCTGGAGCATTTTTAATTAAGTAGTAGAAATTTTGCATTTGTCATTTTAAAAGCTGTTTAACATTTAGTCTTTTGGAGAATGATGTTTACTTAGTCTTACAGATTTGCATCAATTCTCTATGGATTTTGGATGTCAGATTTTTATCAGGGGTAGCTGCAAAGGTTGTTTCCCCAAATCTAGCATTACTTGTCTTCTCGCTGCATTGATTTTGTGTGTGTGCAAAAGTTTTTCATTTTTGTGCAATCTAAATGGCCTGTTTTGTCTTTCCTGACCACTTCTTTCTGTTTCCCAATCTTGAATTCTTCCCCTAACCAAAGGTTTTGTGAAAGACACCACCTTCCATTCTCCTTTAATTTTCTTAGGACATGAATTTTATATTTAGATCATTTATTTATCCATTTGAAATTTATTGTGATAGTGTTAAATTAAACCTGTTTTTACATTATCTAAATTCTCAGCACCAAATGTCACGCAACTCAAAGTAAAGGAGAGAAATAAAAGAAAGTAGAATATTCACATTGCAATGAGCATTCTTTACTTTCATGTGTACAGATGTTAGTAAATTGTGTGGACATCTCTTTGACTCACTCATTTCCCTCCCACCTTAGTCAGTGAAAAGTCAAAGATTTATCATGCCTCTTCTATCCCATTCTTTCTAAATAGAATAGCATATGGGTGAGGATTTGAAAGAGGGCAAGACTGTCAATCCAAAATGGTAGATTTCAAAGCCTATTTATGCCAACACATTTATAAAGGATTTATCACAGTCTTTAAATCAATTGCTTACATACAGCTGGAGATTTTCTTTTTTCTTATTTAAAATACCTAAACCAAGCACCAAAATTATAACATCTCCCTGGAGAGTCTTTATTTTTTCCCCTTGAGTTCTGTTAGTTATAAGCTAATGTTTTTTAGTATATATGCACAAATGTCAAATATGAAATAGCCTCTCAGTTGATGTATTACATCCTTAATTATCCATTATGGAGATTTTTCCCCCCTAAGACCAGGGGTTTTCCCCCCTTCTGTTTTGATTTATGTATTGGAGCTGTGATTTTACTGGTTTAGGGATTTCTCTGCTTAAGAAACTCCTACAAATGTAGATCAGAACCTGCTCCACCATTTATAATCTTGTAGGGTTGCTACAAATGAGTTGCCTGAGGAGACATAGCTAATATTTATCATAAGCTAAACTTGACCCCAGATCTCCCTTAATTACTCCTCTCAGCTCTGTACCTCCTTGGGATCCTTTTACCATCCTGATAGTTAAATGTATGACATGGCCCCCTGTATCTAGCTATCTCTAGCCTTTGCACCTCCAACCATTTTTTTCCCATATGCCTTCCTGTTATTGAATTCTCCCAACCACTGGATCTTGCCAAGTGACCTATGAATGCCTCCACTTTATAACTGTGGAACAGTAATGAAATAATTAGACATACTGATCACCCCCTGCCGCTCTACTCACTATTCCTGGGACCTCCAAGGCCAAAACAACTTCCCCTGACCACTCCCTGGTTTTCTCTCCCTACTAAAACATGAGCTCCTTGAGGGCAGGAGCTATCTCCCTTTTATATTTTATATCAAACCCTTAGTTTGATACATAGCTTAAACTTTTTTATATTCTTTTACATTCATGAATTCATTTCTCACTTCTAAATCCAGTTTTCAATCTACTACACCACGCTACCTATCATAGCCTAGTTGTAATTAATTTAAAATTAACTTATTGTTCCCCAGAAATATAACTGGATAGAGAAATTAATTTTCCTTTTATTTATCTTTAGCTAAATACATATGATGAGTTAAATGAAGTTATCATTTCTAGAGTGACAACCCAATATGGCATATGCTAGGCAAGGCTCACCTTAGAGTCAGGCAAGTCTTGGGTTTGAGTCTCTGACACTAATACATATGAGCTCTGTGTGACCATGGGAAAACTGTCTAGCCTCTAAGATTTTATTTATGAATATACATGTACACACATGTTATAGATAAATCATCAGTCTACATTATTGGAGGGAATTTCCACACTATTAAAACCTCAGGCCAACAGGACCAAAAAAGTCTCCTACCAAACTGAAAAGGTTTTGAGTTAGGGCCCAGCAACAGAGTATATGTTTGCCTTCTCAACACCTTTGTACCTAAATTAAGAAGCTAATCACCAGGCTGATTATACATGAAGAAGTTTTTTTATCCATAGCAACTTTCCTAAGGTACAGCGGAATGGTCATTTCTGACTATAGAAGAAAGAATCATAAAACAAAAACATTAATCTTTGATTGGAGTAAAATAAGCATGACTCTCTCTATGTTATGTGACTTGGGCACCAAAGTGTTCTTTCTGAGTCTCAGTTTCACCATCTGCAAAATGGGAGTTGGACTACATGGAGTCCAAGTTCTTTTCCATGTCTAAATCTATAATCATGCATTTTATGTGACTTTACAATGTTGATCTGTCGAACATACAAAGAGAAAGGATAAAAAGTACAACAGTTAATTATATTACGTCATAAAATTGATAAATGTGCCATATGCAACTAGGTAGTATAATGGATAAAGCAAAAGAACTTGGAGTCAGGATCTGAGTTCAAATCCTGCTTCAGATACTCTCTAGTTATATGACCTGGGGCAAGTCAATCAACTGATAAACATTTATTAAGCTTTGACTATGTGCCTACTATGTGCCAGGTACTGGGATGCAAAAAGAAGCGAAAGACAATCCCCGCCCTCGAGAAGCTTACAATCTAATGGGGGGAGACAACATACAAACAAATATATAAAAAGCAAGTTATATACAGTATAAATAGGAAATGATAGAGGGAAGACACTAGAATTAAGAGGAGGTGGAGAAGGCTTCTTATAAAAGACAGGATTTAGACTTAAAGGAAGCCCAGGAAAGTCAGTAGGTAGAGTTGAGGAGGGAGAGCATTCCAGGAATGGTGGCTGGCCAGAGAAAATGCCCAGATATGAGAGATGGACCATCTTGTTTGTGGAACAGCCTGGGGGTCAGTGTCACTAGACCGAAGAATATGGGTTGGGGAGTAAGGTGTACTAAGACTGGAAAGGTAGAAGGGCTAGAAGGTTATAAAGGGTTTTGAATGTTGGAGAGTTTTGTATTTCTACCTGGAGGCAAAGGGAAGCCATTGGAGTTTACTGAGTATTGGGGTGACATATTTGGATCTTTGTTTTAGGAAAATTAATTTAGTGACCAAATGGAGAAAGGGGTGGGTGGGGTGCAGAGAGATGGTGAGGAATGTAGGATGAATCCCAGGTTGTGAGCCTGAGGGACTATGAGGACAGTGTTGCCCTCTACAGTAACAGGGAAGGTAGAAGGCAGGGAGGATTTGGGGAGAAGATAAAGAGTTCTCTTTTGTTTAGTTTAAGATGTCCGCTTGACATACAGTTGAGATGTCTGAAAGACAGTTGGAAGGGGCAGCTAGGTGGAGCAGTGAATAGAGCACCTGTCCTGGAGTCAGGAGGACCTGAGTTCAAATGTGACCTCAGACACTTAGCATAAAACTAGTCGTGTGACCTTAGGCAAGTCACTTAACCCCAACTACCCCTCCAAAAAGCAAAAAAAGAAAAAGAAAAAAAAGAATGAAAGGCAGTTGGAGATACAAGATTTGGAAGTCAGCAGAGAATCAGTAGATTTTAAGAACCATCAGCATATAGATGGTAATTAAATCTATGGGATGGGATTTAATTTAATTTAATTTAATGAGATCTCTCTCTTCCTCAGTTGTTCTTTGGTCATTTCAGTCATGTCTGACTTTTCTGACCCCATTTGGGGTTTTCTTGGCAGAGATACTAAAGTGGTTTCCTTCTCCAGCTCATTTTACATATGAGGAAACTGAGGCAGGCAGGGTTAAGTGACTTGCCTAGGGTCACACAGCTAAGAAGTGTCCAAGGCTGGATTTGAACTCATGAAGATGAATATTCCTGATTCCAAACCCAGGACTCTATCCACTGTACGGCCTAGCAGCACCCCCTGCCAAAAGATCAAGAATCCATCCCTATAGGGAATTATATCGTTCATTTGGCACTTAATCCAAACCCAACCTTGTGGAATCTCTCCCATTCAGATCCTGTTGCTTTAATTTTGTTTTACTGTTGAACTTCTTGCATCTTATCTCCACAATTAATAAGATCAGTTTACATTCATATAGTGCTTTAGAGCTGACAAAAGTCTTTTCAATCATATTATAAATGGGGGGTAGGGGCAATCCCTGTACTGTCCTTTTATAGTGCTCTTCCTCCTCCCCTCACCCCCAGAAATAACTAGCACTTTCAAGGCACCTTGGGGTTGGGGCTTCATAGTTTGGGGAATGTTCTTTCTATAAAACTGAAGGGCCTCCTCTAATCACCGAACCAGAAAATGCAAGTTGGAAAGGACCTTAGGACTCAGCCATCTCCCCAGGAAGGCCTTCTTTTCACTTCTTTCTGAAAACCTCCTGCCCAGCTCATAAAGGCATACATTAAGAAAAGAGAAAAGGAGAGAAAATGATAAACAGATGAGTAAATGAAGATTGTATAATATGTTTCTTCTTTCAACAACCAGAAAATTTTGACAGCAAAAAAATGATCTTTTGGAAAAAAACCAGTAAAACTTTACTAAAAAGAAGAAATTCTTCCATTTCGTTACCAGGACCCTCAAACACACACATACACCCATCCCCCAATCAGATACAAAGGAAAGTGACAGAACCATTGAATTTACTTACTCTGAACCTTAGACAAAAACCTTGTGGATTCAACAGAAATGTCTTTCCAAGACCCCTGGTAACACTGTCACAAACAGAAAGATCTGGAAGGATTCTATTCTAAACCCTACCATCAATGCCAATGTGTTCCCAGCTAAAAAACGAGAATTGTAGATTTGTTGCCCTTAGGGGGAAAAAAGAGGTTAAAAGACTACATTTTAAATATTGATGGATCTCTGGGAGTTGCTTTTTGGAATTAATTCACTAAGTTCCTCCAAGTGGGCCCAAAATACAATGAATCCCCAGCTATTATATTCTAATTGTATCCCAATATTCCCAGATGTTGTATAACCTATGGGTAGTTTGGATGTTTTATTTTTTGGTGAGGTTAGTTTAGTCCATTTTCTGGCTGTCTCAATCGTTAAACCAAATAAACTTCATTATTAATAGGCTGAACATTAAAGGCAGAGCTGTAACTAGGACTTTTGTGCATAGAGCAAGAGGAGGGAAGGGAAGGGGGAAGGGAGCAGAAAACAAGGGGGGTATCTTGTCTGAAGTGCATAAAATATGAGGAGAGAACTATGCTTTGAGACACCTTTAGATTTCCAAAGTTTCTATTGGAGCGGAGGAAGTATTGCAGACCTGGAATACAGTGACTTGGGGAAGAAAGCATACTCCAGGAAGAGGTAAAGAATGGAGCCTCAAAGGAATGGATTTCTCTGGGGTATGCAACTTTTTGGCAGAGGAAATACTCCCAGGATGGCATTCTAAATTTCAGGGACCTGGGCCTGGGGCAAAGTCCCTATCATACTGTTTTAGCTATAACTCTGATTGAATGACAGATATTTTTCAGACACTTAATAGCTGTGTGAACCCAGGACAAGTCACTTAACTCTGTTTTCCTCAGTTTCCTAACCACTCCAGCATCTTTACCAAGATACCCAAATGAGGTCACAAAGAGACACAACTGAACAACAATTTTTCGTGCCTGTAAATATCAATAGGATATAAAATGAAGAGATTGAGCTAAATGTTCATCAAGATCCCTCCCAGCTCTGAATCCATGGGATGAGATCATGAAGATTGATTGATTATAAATGCTTCAAATTGATCAGAGAACTTCTGTGAGCCCTCACTAAAATCCATTGCCAAATGGAAGGGAGATAACCCTGGGTTCTGGAAGCTTATGATCATAAAGAACATACTTTTAGGAAATGCTACCAACCTGGGAAGGTCTTGAGTAGGGAAGTCCTGATGACTATCTTACCAGAGCCAACCTAAATGAATTTGTATAAATTCATCACCACAAGGTTAGCCAACAGGGAAAAAACTTTCTTGGACACAGCAATTCATTTCATTGTCCACTAGGGAATGAAGAAGTTGTCCTGGGGAAAGAAAACCCCCAAACACCTCCCTTGTCCCATGAATAAACTCTCCCACACTATAAATTCAAGTTCTTTAGCTGACATTTAAACAAATTAAGATAAGAACTGGACCAGTGATTTCCTTTGTATAGAGAACCTTCAACCAATGCAGGTCAACACCCTTTCTTACAACTTAGAATCTGGGAGAGCTGCTTAGAACATTGAGAGAAAGGATAAATGATTTGCCCTGGGTCACCCAACTGGTAGGAACTGTGGAGCAGACATGAACCCAGGCTTTCCAGGCTTCAAGGTCATATCTCTCTGCTAGGATACATCTCATTATTATGGATTATGTTTTGTTATTCAGTCATTTCAAGTGTGTCCAACTCTTCATAACTCCACTTGGGATTTTCTTATCAAAGCTACTGGAGTGATTTACCATGTCCTTCTCTAGCTCATTTTAAGATGAGAAAACTGAGGCAAAACAGGGTTAAGTGACTTACCCAAGGTCACACGACTAGTAAGTGTCTGAGATTGGGTTTGAACTCAGAAAGATGAGTCTTCCTGACTCCAAAGCTTGCACTACATCCATTTCACCACCTAGCTGTCCCTTGAATTATGTTAGTAGCACCCAAATGGCTGTACAATGTCTTGCTAGCTATCAAAATATTACAAATATACAATTCTTTTTTTAATTGCTGCAATTCTATCATTGTTGTTTCAAAGTTTAATATAATTCTATCAAATATTAACAATATGATTTCTTCCCCTTTGCTTCTACTTCCAAAATAAGGATTATATAATATTCTTTTTTTATAAATCAAATTTGCATAGCACTTAGTTTTTCAAATGTGTTCATGCATCTGATCTCATATATAATAATAACAATAACAATAAATAATAATAATAACAACAATAAATATGTTTACACTTACAAACTGCTTTTGCTGATAAAACAATTTACATATGACTCTCAAAAGCAATGCTGTAAACCAGGCTGGGTCAGAATTATTCCTGTTTGTGGGATGAGGTCTGGTGGTTCCTGTGGTTTCTCCTCTATAGATGGATAACAGTCTCTAACTAAAAACTGAGGCCTGAGGCCTTAAGAGGTTAAGGAATCTTGCCCTGGCCACTGAGCTGGTATAAGGCAGATCCTGAGTTTTCTCCTCTGATACTACTTACCATCTGTTCTACTCTGTATGTATCTCATATGTACCAGTTTCTTTACATGTTGTCCTTCCCATTGGAATGCAAGGTCCTTGAGGTTGGGGACTGTTTTTGCCTTTATAAACCTTTATATCCTTCTCTCTCTGTGTGTCTCTGTCTCTCTGTGTCTCTCCCTCCTCTCCCTCTTCTCTCTCTTTCTTTCTCTCTCTCTCTCTTTCTCTCTCTCTCTCTTTTTCCTGTCTCTCTTACACACACACACACACACACACACACACACACACTGCTTAATAAGAAAACATTACTTAAGAACTCAGTTCAACACAATGACACAGCAAGCACACCACTACCCACCTCCTGACAGAGGGAATGGACCAAAGATGCAGAATGAGAGATTTTTTTTTTGGATATGACCAAGGGGAGAATTTATTTTTCCTGACCACATATTTTTGTTAGTAGGGGTTTCCCCCTCCCCAAATTGGGGGAGGGAGATAAAATAGTTTTGTTCATTGAAAAAATAAAATCTTTTTAATAATAACAAATTCTTGCTAACTGACACCAAGGGTGGCTCTCTCACCACCACACCACACTCCCCCCACCCCACCCCCCATTTTAGACATATGGAAGCAATAGCTCAGAAATGGCAAGCAGCTTGCCTAAAGATTCATTTGCCACCAGGCTTAGGGAGTTGCATTCTCTTCAGCACCTAGAGCAGTGTCTTGCAGGGGTTTGTTGGAAGATGTTATATACATGTTACAGATAAAAAAGAGTCTCCGAATCATTTGACCAAAGTCAAACTGACTAGCTTGCCAATGTCCACGACAACCCTAAATTGCAATCCCAAATCACCCAGTTTATTTAGAAATGATTAGCTATTTCTTCATACTCTCTCTACAATTCATCTCCAGGGATCTCTCTACAATTCATCTGGCTAAAACGAAGATTGTTTTTGCCCAAAGGGAAATGACAGTATCCTCTCCTCCATTTCTAATACTGCGCTAGCCAACACTTTTACTTTCCCTTTTCTGGAGGGCAGCTGGGGAGAAGAGAGGATAAGGAGAACAAAAATAGTGCCAAAACACAGGATAAAACAGCATCCTCCGGCCCCCTCCACAAGGCTAAGTGTTATCAGCACCAGCAGATAACTTACTATGTATCTGAATTAGGCTTTACGGTAACAATAGAGAAGCGCTATGGTGTAGGTAAAAGAGGCGTTGTAGGAATGTGAATAGTAGGTATTTGGAATCAGAGGTCCTGTGTTTCAATCTTGTCTCTTCTCTTTACTACCTTGTGACCTGGGCAGATCACGTTACCTCTCTGAACCTCAGTTTCCTCTTCTGTCAGAAATGAGGAGGTTAAGCAAGAGGACTTCTCAGGTCTTTCTCAACTCTAAACCTAAGCGGTAACAACTGTTACGTAGAACTTTAGAGTTTACAAAGCAATAGCTATGTGAAGCAGGTGTATCCCGTTTCAAACGAGAGGATGACCTGCTCACAGGTGTAGCAAACGCCAGAACCGGGACTGGAAGTCGAATCCCATTCCGCCGACGCTGCCCCTACCGAGGGAGATTCAGCTGTCTGAGACTCAAAAGTTCTAGCTGAATTATCCTTACAAGACTGTCACCAGCAAACCCAACTTGAACAGAAGGCATGCGGGGGAGATCTCCCGGGAAAGTCTTCCTACCCCCGTAGATGTTCACAACTGAGGTCAAATTAAAAGGCGTACATAAATTTAAAGGGCAAACCCTCTGCTCCCCGGCTCAGAGCCCCATCCCCACCTGTCCAGTGGCAGGAGGGGCCAGTTCCAAGCCCGGTCCCAGGGGGCCTACCAGAGCTGCGAGAGCGCAGAAGTTACGGGGAAAGGGGCCAAAGGGCGCAGCATAACACGCCCCACTGGAGGGCAGCTGGCCGCCTGAGACCTCTAGGACTCTAGAACCGGACAGAGGGGGCTGGTGGCTCGGAGAACCGCAGGGACCCGGAGAGGAGGGTGGCGGGAGGGGAGTGGGCGGGCAGCCCCTCCCTGGGATGACGTTCCTCCAGCCCTGGGGCTCGGCAGCAGATCTATCCGCTCTCGGCCTCCCCGTCCCTCCCCACCGGGGCCGAAAGGACGGCGGCGCCTGCCGGAGTTTCCTGTCCTCCGGGTTCTCTCCAGCCTGCAGCCGGCCGGGCTGCAGCCTGGAGAATAGTGGGGCAGGGTTCCTCCCCATCTAGAGCGATGCCGGGCAGCAGAAGGGAGCCAGGTCGGAGTCCTGGGTAGCAGAAGTAGGGAAGAGGGAAGGGAAGAAAGGGTCAGGAGAAGAGGCTCCAGGAGGCAGGAGGAGCGATGGAGCCGGGACCAGTGGACTCCTGGGACCCGTACCGCCGCCCGGCGCGCCGTACGCAGTGGCTGGTGAGTGCCCTGGCCCATCATTACCGTCTAGACCGAGGCGTGGAAAATGAGATCGTAGTGCTGGCCACTGGGCTGGACCAGTACCTGCAGGAGGTCTTCCACCACCTGGACTGCAAAGGAGACGGCCGCCTGCCCGGGGAGGACTTTCGCGTGCTGTGCAGGGTGCTGGGGCTACGGCCTGGGGCTGATCTAGGCACTGAGGGGGGATGCAGAGAGGAAGAGGAGGACGAAGAGGAGCGCGCCGCCCTCTGGGACGACCTGGCCCCGGAGCTCACCTTCCGCCAATTCCACGCCCGTCTCTGTGGCTACTTCAGCACCCGAGCCGGGGCACGGGAGGGTCCGGAGGGGAGCCGGCTACCGGTTGGGCCCGAGAGTGAGCACATCGAGACCCAGATCCGGCTGCGCAGCCCCCTGCGCCGGCGCCGGGAGCGACTCGGGGCGTCTGCTGTCCCGGCTGCGTCCGGGCGCACAAGGAGCTCCCCTCCCGCCACAGCCGCCGGCACGGGCTCTTCGGGCTGTTCGCGGGAGTGCTACGAGGAGGTGGTGGCCCTGGAGCAGGCGGAAGACCGGGTTGCCAAGCTGGAGGAGGAGAACGCCAGCCTTCGGGAGCTGGTGGAAGACATGAGAGCCGCCCTCCAGAGCAGCGACGCACGCTGCCTGGCACTGCAGGTGAGCGGGCTGAGCCCGAGGGGCGCAGGGAGGAAGGGAAGCTGGTACAATGCACCTCGGTCCTAACAGCTTTTTACTAGATAGTCCCACGCTGCCAAAGGTTAGACTACCCCTCAGGTAAACTACCCCCGAGGACTGTCTTTGTTTATCTCTCGGGCATCCTGGTGAGCTGGGAGAAAAAAAAAAACAAAACATCGGATTTAGAGACCGGAAGAACCCCGAGCCTAAACCAACCCTAACACTACTGACCTGTCTGGCCCAGGGTAAGTCCCCAAACTTCTCTGGGCTTCAATTTCCTTGTCTCTAAAATGGGTATTATAATAATAGCCACTGCTGCTAATCTCCTAGAGTTTGTGAGTACCAGGGCATAGGAAAGTGCTTGGGAAGTTCAATGTACGGTCATCTGAAGGCGTCATTGTTATCAGCCAGGGAAAGAGCGACAGTATGTTGTAGTGGAGGGTGATCTGCTTTTTGAGCTAGAACGACCTGGGTTCAAATACCTTCCCTGACACATACTGGCAGCATGTCACTGGGCAAACCTCCTCCCCTCTACGCACAGTGCCTGGCACATACTGAGCGCTTCATAAATGATTCCTTCCTCTCCATGCCCCCAGGAAACTCTCTTAAGACTATAAGTCGCCGAGAAAGATATCCTTACCACAGGGAGTTTTTGAATGGCAGCTAACTAAATCTGAACCTGCCCCTCTGCAAATCCCTCATATTTGAACTTGATCGATGGTGCGCATGGTCCCTCCAAGACGCAGCTTTCAACACGTCTGATTTTCTTTGTGTCCATTAGTATCCTTACAATGTCGAGAGAACTAGAGTAAGGTCCTTTTTTTTCCCTGTCTCTTCCTCCCCTCCCGCTCCTCCCCCCAGCTCTCAGAGTGGACCTGATTTCTGAAAGACTCAGACACAAGAGTTGGAGAAGATGGGGAGGCAAGGATGGATAGGTCACCAACTGCACCCTTGAAGGGATACCCACATAGATAAGATCATATGTACATTAAAGTATTGAAATATATAACTAATAATTACATATAATATGTTTGTGGGTGTGTTCTATTTGGTTTGAGGGGTTTGCTTTGATGCTTACACCAACCATCCCTTTACTACTAGTCTGTCTTGTCTTCCCATGCAAAAGATGATCAATGGCCCCACCCCCAGTCCTACTGCCTTAAGTGCCTGGGAGGAGCTGTCCTCTCTAAACATTTTCTGATTCACACTTTTCCTGGGAATTGGAGAATGAGATATTTTGACTTTCCATCCTTGCTCCAGCTGGGCAGCATATTGCACGGGGATAGTGTGAGCAGGAATTCTGTATACCTGCAGACTGGATATCAGAAGCATTTGTGGGATCAGAGTGCAAACCAGCAAGAATTCACAAGGTAGGGCTTCTGCTAGCTCTGAGGGCAGTGCCTGGCACTGGATAGAGTCCTCAGTTGAGTTAAGAGAAAATTTTGATGAGATGGGAGTTTAAGTTGAAGTACAAAATAATTCAATGTCGACATAACCCAACTTCTCATCCCTACCATGTAGTAGGAATAGTGTTTCAGCCAGAGAATTGCTGAGGTCCTAGGTACAGATTTTAGGCCAGGAATTGCTCCTTCTGAGTTCCATCCTGCTGAGAGAAGAGGTCAGTACTTCTAGTAATGCTGAAATCCATGGAGCTGGTATTTAATACAAAGCCAGTCCTGCAGCCCAAGCTCACCACAGCTCCCAGCAAAAGTGGCTCATTAAATCTTTGTGATCAAAGCAAGCTAAGCACAAGTTGTTTGTTTAATTGATCTGTAACTTCTCTTGTAGAACATCAAAACTGACCCTTAGAAACCATCTAAACCAAATATGTGGTTTTGCAGATGAGGAAACTGAAGTCTAAAAAGGAGAATAATATAATTAGCATTCATATCCTGTTTTAAGATTTGCTGGGCTTTTAAAAAGTGCTCTCATGGGAGCCCCACGATAGGTCTGTGTCAGATCCTTCAGGTATTCTTTATTATTGTCTCCACTTTACACTTTAGGAAACTGAGGCTCCAATAAGTTAAGTGACATGCATGCTTTGGTCCCATAACTCTCTGTGTCAGAAGTGAGAGTGAACCCCAGGTCTTAATCTCGGACTAGCGTTCAATGGGAAATATGGTGCTGACTCCAGTGGGACATGAATGGCCTGCTGCATATTTGGAAGTGTTTACCCTAGTGCTGGGACTTAACAGACTGGTTTTTAAAACACTGTTTTAAATGGATCAGGGCTTTTCTTAAACTTATTCACACTTCTGAGTTGAAAGATGATGTACCATAACAAATAAGCCACCTAACCATAAAATAAAACATTTTTTAGATCCAACTGGGAAATATTTCTTAGAAATACACAGAATTGCGTTGTTTTTTTCAGCAGAGTGCCAGAAATTTAACTGAAGTCTCCAAGAAAGTACTTGTGGTTTTTAATGTCTTTTGTGTGTTGGTTTGAAATCTGATCTAAGACAAACACCCCCACTGGGTCCCCTTCCTGCTAGTAACTTAGATGATACTGCTTTTATCCAGAGACTCAACATTAAAACATTTCTTTCCCTTGCCCCTAATTCAAAAGCTTAAGCTGGGGTGCCAGGAAATTTTAACTATATCTTTATCTATCTATTGATCAGTTGATCAATAGAGATAGATAGATAGATGATAGATAGATAGATAGATAGATAGATAGATAGATAGATAGATAGATAGATAGATAGATAGATAGATTACAACCTATATCTTTATCTCCCCTGGCACTTAGCCTGGCACATTAGTAAACATTTGAGGAATAACAGGATGAACCAAGTTCTATAGCCTTTCATAAAGCCATTTAGTGGTAGATACGCTTTATTTTGATGCAACAGACACGTCCCACGAAACATCCAAATAAGCCCCTTTACAAAGTATGTTCACACACAGACAAAAACAGCTTGTTAATTGCTTACAGAAAAAAGGGACGTATTTTGACAGTCCAGTACTAACACTGTTATTTCATCATTTTTGTTTCCTCTCAATTCTGACTTCATTCACGCTGTTTCTACAGGCTTTTTGCCCCCACTAGACAGAAGGAAAGTTTTAGGTGATAATAATAGGAGATATTTCTAGAGGACATTATGAAATGTTTTCCTCACAATGCAACCTCAAGATAAGTAATACCAGTATTAATCTCTCCATTTTATATATGAGGAAACTGAAGCTCAGAATGGGCAAGTGAATTACCCAAGGTTATGCTGACTAATAAGCATCAGGTTTGGAAAATGAATCCAGATCTTCTCAGGCCATTTCTCCTTTGACCAGACTGCATAATATAGGACCTTAAAGGTTGGAGAACTGAGAAAGAGGAGTGGATTCCTAGGGACACAGTATTTCTAGTTGAAGGGATCCTTAAAGATCATCTAACACAGAGGTTTCCATTTAGCAGTCCTTGAACCCTTTGGGAAATTAGTGGTCCAAAATGTTCAAGCTAAGAATTCTTTAATGTCACCTTAAGTAATAAATAATTATTAACATATAATATATATAATTAATATATAATATATTAGATGTATAATATAAGTAATGAATGAATAAATAAATAATGGATTTTATATTATATTAACCTGAGGGGCTCATAACACATTTTATTGTTGTTGTTATTGAAGAGGCTTTCAATAACTTCTAAAATACAATGAGGACCCCTATTCACACCTTTATTTTATAAATGAGGAAATGTAAGCCTAGGGAGGCCAGTTGACTTAGTCTGAAGTTACCTGGGCAGTAGACAACAGAGGTATAATTCAAATTTAGGACGAGTTCTGGATTTAGCAGAGACAAGATCACTAGTTCCAAGTAGGTGATAGGCTGTTACAAGGAGAAGGGAATAGCTTGGTTGGTCCCAAGGGTCACATAAGTAACAAATAGCAGGGCTAGAATTTTAATCCAGGTCCAAAGTATCTCAGGATGACCAGTCAATCAAAAAGTTTTTCTTGATAGGTTTTATGCTAAACAATGTGAGAGATATAACAGATCTGGTTCCTACCCTCAAGGAATTTGCTATTTCATAGATATTCATTTTCTTTCCCTAATTAGAGAGTAATTAAGTGCAAAAATGTGTGCCACTTACTGTGCAGTTCTTTTTGAGTTCAGATCTGGGAGAAATTAGCAAGGGCTGGAGTGATCAGGGAAAGTTTCATTCAGGTTGGCAGATGGAAAGAAATTGACCTATGCTTTGAAAGATGGGTAGGATTTCTATAAAAAGAGGGCAGGATATTTCTGTTCTTCTTACTTCTTATTCCTGTCCATATATTCTGCTGTCCAGGGACACAGATCCCCTTGTTCTTCCTTGAACACAATGCTTTCTTGAGTTTTCGCTGGCTGTCCCTCCCTTGCCTGGAACTCTCCCCTCATCTCCTCCTCCTCCTAGTTTCTCTGGTCTCCTTCAGGTCTCAGCTAAAGTTCTACCCCTCTGCAAGAAGCCTATCCCAGTCCTCCTCAGTCTTGGTGCCTTCCTCTGAGATGATCTCCAGTTTATCCTGTATATGTCGTAGGCATGTGGTTGTTTGCATGTTGGCTCCCTCATTAGATGATGAATTTCATGACAGAAGAGACTGTTGTTTGCCTTCCTGTGTTTTCTCAGCCGTTAGTACAGTGCCTGCCACATCGTAGGCACTTGATAAATGTTTATTGACCTACTGATATATATATGTGTGTGTATGTGTGTGTGTATGTATATAGTTATATATGCATGTATATGTATATGTGTGTATATGTATATATACATACATCAGATAGGGGAAATTGCCCAAGGAAAAGGATAGAGGTGAGAATGAGTTTGCTATTTCTAAGCAAAATAATTCTGAGTTCTTTTTTACTTTTAATTTAAAAAATAAGCATATATGGCATAGCATTTTTCGTATTATGACAGTTTCCAGCACATGGTAACATCTGAACACTGGCTCCAGAAGAGAAAGTGAGGCTGGTGACTTTGCACAGCCCTCGCTCCCTCACTTAAATCCAATTCACATGCGTGTCATGGTATCACTTCTCTGATGTCATGGTCCTCTTTAAGAACAAAGGACAAACAGCAACTGGCAAGCAAGCAACTTAATAAATGCTTTTCTATTAATTCATTCATCCATGATACAGAATGGGAAGAGGCATCTCATAATCAGACAATGGTAGGATATTACTACAAAGAGGCTGACCATCTTTATCCTATGATTCAATAATTAATGCTTGCTAAGTGCTTGATATGTTCATGGCTTTGAGTTAGGTGCTGGAGACAGGAAAAAAAAAAGCAGCTTCTACCCTCATGGAGTTTACATTCTGCAGTTACATTATATGATCCTGAAAAGAGATTTGGGGGGAAGGAGAGAGCCCTAACACCTAGGGGGCTCAAGAAAGGCATCCAGAGCTGAGTCTCAGAGAGAGTCCATTCCAAGCCTAGAGGGTGGCCTGTGTAAAGGAACTGAGATGGGAGGCAGGAGACAAGATGGCATGCTGAGTCCCAGGGAATACCCAGTAGGGAAGTTTGACTGAAACATACAGTGCATGAAAATGAGTAGTGTGGAATAAATCTGGAAAGTTAGGCTAGAGGCTCTGGGCAGCTAGGTGCCACCATAGCACACAAAGTACATATCTGAAGGCAGGAAGACTTATCTTCCTGAGTTCAAATCTGGCCTCAGATACTAGGTATGTGACCCTAGGTAAATCACTTCACCTTGTTTCCCTCAGATGACACCTCATCTGTCGAATGAGCTGGAGAAGGAAATGGCAAACCACTCTGGTATCTTTGCCAAGAAAACCCCAAATGGTGTCACAGAGTCCAGCAGGACTGAAATGACTGAACAGAGCCTGATTGTAAATACTTTACATACCAGGACAAGGAATTTGTATTTTATTCTTTTTTTTTTGCTTTTTTTTTTTTAGAGGGCAATTGGGGTTAAGTGACATGCCCAAAGTCCCATGGCTAGTAAGTGTGTCAAGTGTCTGAGGCCAGACTTGAACTCAGGTCCTCCTGACTCCAGGGCTGGTGCTCTATTCACTGTGTAACCTACCCGCCCTTT
The DNA here is from genome assembly GCA_028646575.1 of Pseudocheirus occidentalis. Classification (NCBI taxonomy): domain Eukaryota; kingdom Metazoa; phylum Chordata; class Mammalia; order Diprotodontia; family Pseudocheiridae; genus Pseudocheirus; species Pseudocheirus occidentalis. Next base: position 50,293,408 of record CM053599.1, on the reverse strand, counting down.
TTTTTTTTTTGCTTTTTTTTTTCTTGGAGGGCAATGGGGATTAACTGACTTGCCCAGGGTCACACAGCTAGTTTTTTGTGTTAGGTGTCTGAGGTCAGATTTGAACTCAGGTCCTCCTGACACCAAGGCAGGTTCTCTATTCACTGTGCCACCTAGCTGCCCTTTTGTATTTTATTCTGAAGGCAATAGGGAGCCACTACTGGAAATGCTTTATTAGAGAGGAGTGACATAATCAGACCTGTGTGGTAGGAAGATTCTTTTGCCTTCTGTGTGGAGGATAGGTTAGAGAATGGAGACTCTGGAAGCAGGGAAACCAATTCAGAAGCCACCATCCCAGAGTTGAGTCAGTCCCAAGCCTCCTCTTCTCTCCTTGAGCTCCCACCGTCACCCTCTCCACGTCTTCTCTCAAGAGAGTGCTTTGCCTCCTACATACTAGTCACAGTAATCCAAGTAAGAGATGGGGAGGGTCAGAACTAGGAGAGAAGGTATATACATGGATTTCAAGGTCATCTGCATAGAAATTATAATGGAACCTCTAGGAACTGATGAAAAGACCAAGAAAGAGGGAGAAGATAAGGTGACTCTGGACAGGCCTAGAGGATACTCACAGCTAAGGAATAGGATGCAGACAATTATCTAGCAAAGGAGAGTCAGAAATAGTCAGAGAGGTAGGAGAGCCAGAGAGCAGCCTCACAAATGCAGAGGGAAAAATGTATCCAAGAGGAGAGGCTGATCAACAGTATCAAAAGCTGTAAAGGGCAGGGAGGATGAGGTTTGAGAAATAGTCCCTCAGCTTAAGGATGGGACCAAACATCTTTTGGGACCCAAGGAAAGCAGGGCCACAAACTAGGATGAGAGAGAAAGATAGGAAGAAAGAAAAATGAAGGAAGGAAGGAAGGAAGGAAGGAAGGAAGGAAGGAAGGAAGGAAGGAAGGAAGGAAGGAAGGAAGGAAGGAAGAAAGGAAGGAAGGAAGGAAGGAAGGAAGGAAGGAAGGAAGGAAGGAAGGAAGGAAG
>CM053599.1:50273143-50291894 GCA_028646575.1 Pseudocheirus occidentalis | reverse complement strand
TTCCCCCCTCCTTCTCCCCCTCCCCTTCTCCCCTCTCTCTCTTCCCCTTCCCCCTTCCCTCGCCAATGGATAAGTGCAGAGCCAAGAATTCGATTGGATAATCCATGCATAAAACCCAATTTAGGATTTTTAACTTAGGGTCCAGGTGCAGTTAAGATAGAGCGTTGGGTCTGAAGTCAGGAAGACGTAAGTGCCTCAGACACTGACTAGTTGTGTGACCCTGGGCAAATCACTTAACCTTGCTTGCCTCAGTTTCTTCATCTGGAAAATGAGCTGGAGAAAGAAATAGCAAATCACTCCAATGTCTTTGCCAAGAAAACCGCAAATAGGGTCACAAAGAATTGAACACAACTGAAAAACAACTGAACAACAGAAACAATGTGCCCATCACTATGGTAAGGGCAGGAGTTATTTTTTTTAAAGAATCATAAACAGTCTGTGCCCTCAAGAAGCTTACTAAGGCCATACTAAGGACTGCTTCTAATGAGGGAAACAGCACATGTATAATAATACATCCACAATGACTGTAGACTGGATGGAAGGTGATTTTAGAAGAGGGAGGGCTTGCAGCTGAAGGGGAAAGGCCTCCACAAGAAGGTGGGATTTGAGCTGAGACGTGAACGAAGCCAAAGAAACCAGGGCTCAGAAGGGAGGGGGGCAGAGCCAGTGGCATGAAGTCAGAAGATGGAGACAGGTGGCTGGGACCACAGAGTGTGAGGAATTATGAAGAATGGAAATATGGGAAGGGGGCAAAAGCTTTAAACACCAGAGAGAGAGAGAGAGAGAGAGAGAGAGAGAGAGAGAGAAGTTTATCCTAAGGGTAATGGGGGGGGGTCCTTAGAGTCATTTAAGATAAAAAATATAAAAATTTTTTAAAACTCCAATGGCTTCCTATTTAGAAAAAGAAACAAAAATTAAACATCTATTATGTACTAAGTGCTTTATGCATATTAATTCATTTAACCTACACAACAACCCTGGGAGGTAGGTGCTATTATTATTCCCATTTGACAACTGAGGAAACGGAGGCAAACAGAGGTTAAGTGACTTGCCCACAGTCACACAGCTAGGAAGTGTCTGGGGTTGGATTTGAATTCGGGTCTTCCTGACTCCAGACCCGGTGCTCTATCTTAGTTGCCACAATAATAATGTTTGACATCATTCATAAGATCTGATTTTTTTTGGCAAAACAACTCACCTAGGAAGGAACCTTCACATCATCATTCCCTGGTAACACCTATCCTTCTAACAGAGACCCCTGTCACCATTCCTAAAGATGGGTGTTGAAGTTTGAATTGTTGAAGGTGAGAGATCAAGTTTCCTGTCTTAGATTTCAATTCTAAAGCTGCAGGGTTGAAGGGAACTCTTTCTGAAATGTCAGTTTGAGGGCTCAGCCTCAAACTCTCCTCTTCCCTGGTTTTAGAGACATCCGATTGTAATGTTTCCTCTGGGGAAGTAAGGTGACAGTTCAAGTGTGAGGTTTCTAACCGATAAATTGGTCTGGAAAACAACACAAGAGAAATCCCGTGTTAGGAGAGGTCATTAGGAAATTATTCCAGGGTATTGAACAGATGCCAAGAAAGTTAAATTGTCCATTTCAGCCTTGGGGAGAAAACAGCAGAATCTTTCAGATGCAGAGACCTCACTTTTTAAGTTGCTTTTTAAAGAGATTTTTATTGATGTCTTTTGTTTTTACGTTGCCTGGTTTTTCTCCAGTATCCTTTCCCTTTCCCACTTCCCAGAAAACATTCTCTTATAACAAAGAATTTTTTATTATTTTTGAGCCTTCTTTCTTTTTAAAAAATGTATCTTTTCGATTTTCTCCCAATTACACATTATAACAAAGAATTTTAAAAAGTAAAAGAGGAAGAACAAGAGGGGCAGAATTCAGCAACATCAGTCAGTATATCCCAAACATCTGACATCATATTATGTTCCACATGGACCTTCCTACCTCTGCAAAGGAGGGGGAAGAAAGTATATGACTCTTATTCTTAATCCTTCCTGTGAAGTCCCAAAGTGTTCATACTGAATACTCAGCCAGAGCCCCTGGGAGATCCCCAAATTGTCTGGTCCACCATTGTACAGCTTTTGCAACAGGAAGTAGGGAGGACAAGCTTTTCCCAGCCTTTCCAAGCTTAGGTTATCACCACCTCCAGCTTGTCCACAAAAGCCTCATTTAGCAGTGGCCTTGTTTCCATCTTTTTCATATTCCCTACCCATGATGCCCCAGATGGCAGAGAAAGCAGAGACCATAAGGAACCTAGTTCAGACCTCTCTGGGCCTCAGTTTCCTCATCTGTAAAATGAGAGGAGAGCATTTCCATTTCATCTTCCCATTCAGCCAATAGAATAACTCATAAGCTATCATCCCAGTTTTGTGTGGCTTGTTCATTGGTAATATTAAAGCTTGCTCTTCATCTAAGTCACTGATACATATATTGAGCAGGACAGCATTGAGAATATTTTGGGCATACTACTACTACTACTAGATGCCACTTTCCAGGTTGAATGTACTACCCTTGTTCCATTTTTGTCTTGGAAATCACTAGGTGATTGATGATGTTTGTGGAATTGAATTGGATATTGATCCATTAATTTGTCTTCAGTTGGTTGGAAATCTGTCTCACTGTTCCATCATCCTACCCACCCAGCCGCCTGATCCACCAAGATATTTCATGAGATGAAGCACCAAAAATAAATAAATGAGGTGTTTGGACAGCTCCCCAGGGCCTTCTAGCTCTCTCCATGTTCCTACATCATCATTCTAACAGGCCTGTTAGGAAAAAGAAAAGCCCTTTGTCAAGTTCTGACTCCATACTCGGGAGCTATTGGATGTACCAGTCAACTAAAGCCATTTGCCCCAGTTGTATGGTGTACAGCCTGACCGTCCTGAACCTGGAAGCCAGGCATCTTTCATTTACCTTAGGGGTGTGTCCTCCCTGCTCAGTCTTCGGGGTTGGGGAGTTCATATATAGTCTCCCCCCCAGGATGCTGGCAGTGGGAGGTATGAGCCAACACACACATCTATGACTCACTCTTGTTCCTCCTCCCCCAGACAGCCTGTAGCTCCCGAGCCCCATTAGCCTCCTCAGATGCCCACGCTTCCTAACTATTGCCAGGGCACAAGATTTGGCCTCTCTCTTCAGCTTTCAGGAAGCTGCATGTGCTTCACCTCTGTGTCTCTGATATCTCTCAGGTTGGTTGGTTGTTTTTTTCCGGTTCCTGTCTGCAGAGCAGACACCACTGTCTTTAGCCTCTGACTGCTATCTGTGCTGACTTCTTCCAGCTCAGCCTCCCCCATAACAAATGGGGGGGGAAGTCTCCCTTACCTGCTGTCCATTATCCAAGATGTCTGGGCTCTTGTCTCTGCTTCTAATGTGCCCAACTGGGTGGATCCTGGCTACTGCCTTTGCAGAAACAGGGGAAAGGAACAATTTCCCAGCCACAGGTGGGTTACAAGAATGTAATCAAAGGCTGCTGTGTTGGACAAACCATTGATAGAATGGTTTAAATCTGCTTGGATTTTCTCACGTTCATTCACCCAGTTGTTGTTTGCCCACAGCCTGGTTTCTCTGAGGCTGGGAGCCTGGAGCCTTATATCTCCTACAGTGGTTATCTTGAAAGTGTGTTCTAAACAGATGCCACCTAAAGTTCCAGACTTTAAATCCAAGAATGTTAGGCCTGGAAGGGACTTTAGAGATGAACATTTTACAACTGTCTACAATGCCTATACTTGTGATGACCACCTGGGACTCCCCAGTTTGGACCCCAGCCTATTGGCTGCTGTAATGATAAAAAGTCATGTGGCCTTCCCCCATTTGGATTTCTGACCTCCTGACACACAGCTGAAAAAAAACTGGATGTGCCCTGCTATAAGTGGATTAATAAGGATGGAATTGGGTTTGGAGAGGATGTGGGTTTGAGTCAGTCAGTCAACAAGCATTTATTAAGCACTTACTATATACCAGGTACTGTTCTGGAGACAAATAAAGGAGAAAACATTCCCTGTCCTTTTAAGGAGTACACATTCTCTGACTTTGAGATAGTTATTTAATCTTTCTGGGACTCATTTTTTTCTTCCATAAAATGTTGTTCAGTCATTTCAGATTCTTTGTGACCCCATTTAAAGTTTTCTTGGCAGGAATACTGGAGTGGTTTTCCATATCCTTCTCCAGGGGATTTTACAGATAAGGAAACTGAGGCAAATGGGGTGAAGTGACTTGCCCAGGTTCACATAGCTATTAAGTGTCTGAGGCCAAATTTGAACTCAGGTCCTCCTGACTCCAGGCTGGGTTCTTTATCCACTGTACCACCTAGCTTGCCTTCCATAAAATGACATGATTAAATAATCTCCAAGATCCCTTCCCATCCTAAATCCTCCAGTCCTCAAAATTGCTTGTCTAATAATCAGAACAGAGGTCCCCAAGAGGCAGTATGTCATGTCATAGCTGGAGTGCTAGACTCGGAGGCAGGAAGAACTGAATTCAAACCCCACCTCCTTACTTAATAGAATGTAAGCTCCTTGAGGGCAGGTGCTATTCCACTGTCGTCTTTGTGTGCCCAGCTCCTGGAAGCATACCTGGCACATAATAGGCTTTGAATAAGTGCTGAGGGATTTTAATAAATGCAGAGGGTTGACTGATTGTTAGCTACGTGTCTCGTGACAAGTAGCTCAGCTTCTGTTTCCTCATCTGTAACACGAAGACAACAGTCCTGTTGTACTTACTTCGGAGGGTTGTTGTAAGACTCAAATGAGATGATGTGAGCAAAACACCCTGAAGACCTTAAAGTTCTGTATACTTCAGAGTATAGACAAGCATACAATTTGCAGACCTTCGTGTATTATATAAATGACGGTTATTATTATGCCGGAAATATAGATCCTTGTTCTTTGTTGGCTTTTAAGGGCTCCTAGGCCGGCAGTCTTTCAAGTATAAAAACTGAGGCTCTAGTTCTCTTTCTTGATGATGAGCCTGAACATCTGAAGAAAACAAACAACCAAAGCTTCGCTTCTTTTCCATGGAGAGCCTTGGAGAGCACCCTTCTCCCCCCCCCCAACCCCATCAAAGCACCACCAAGGGGCCTTCATCTCACTTATCATACCTGTAGTCAAGTGGGAGAGAGGTTCAGGGATATGTCAAAAAGGATTAACTGAAAATTAAAGAAAGGTAAAATAAAGTTAAATTTCAGTGCAAGAGATTGGTGAGTTACAGGGTCTAGGAACCTTGTCCCAGATCTCTCTAGCTCTGCTGTTGTCGACCCTGCATCAGCACATGGACACACATTTAACATCTTTGCTGATTCACAGACTGCCTTGGAGGTTCCCTATCCCTGTTCTAGACCTGAGCACTGCTAATGACTGTGTATAAAGGAAGCACTTAACTTTTTTTCCAAGAAGAAACTCCTCTTAATTCAATGTAATTCAACAAACATGTACTAAGTTAGCATTTATTAAGCACCTGCTGCATGCCAGGCACTGTGCTCACCTGCTGGGAATACAAGTCAAGAAAAACAGTCCTTTCCCTCTAAGAACTCACATTCTAAAGGGAAAAGATAACACATAAAATAGATCTGAAAGAGGAAAGAAGGGGAATTACAGTAGGGGAAAGCTTTGAGCTAGGCTCTGATGACAAAGACAGAAATGGAATTTTCAAGTGGGAAGTGACCTTAGAGGTTACTCAGCCTAACCCTTTTGTTTTATAGATGAACAAGGTCAGGCCTAAAGAGAAAAGTGTCTTGCTCCAAGTCACACAGGTGGTTAATGGAACTGGTGGGAACCCAGGACTTCCAGGTCTCAGCTGGTAACCTTTTCACTCAAACCGCAGTCTCCCCCTTAGCCAGGGTCACACAGCAGTCTGGATCATCTGCCTTTTAGAGGGAACAGAATGATTTCCAAGTCCCTTCCCTCCATCTGGGAATATTTTTTTCCTAGGAAGATCAAGGGAAGTTAAAAGGATCTGTGGCTGTGCCCAATGTTACTACCCATCTTGGCCTGAGTAAGTGAGACTCACTGAAGTCAGTCTGATGTAAACCAGATTCCATCGTGCTCTGAAGAGCCCCCATTAATCTGTCAGAACAATCGGCTCACAGCTGTTTTCATTTATACACAGCATTCACTGGCCCCTGGCCCCAAAGACCTCAGGGACTATTCATGTTGATGTTTTCAGGCTTGATCTCGAGGTATTTACTGCTCACTCCAAGGTCTAGGAGAAAAAGCCAATGGGCACCAACTCTACAATGCTGGGCATCTGGAGAAAGAAGTACCAGCTTTGGCTTTAACACAACTGACTCAAGATCTGTACCCAGACATACCATGTCAATGGAAGTCAGGTAGAGAATGACTTCTTTATGCCAACAGATACTTGAAGCCGAGCTAGAGTTACGCTCACACTGGAGTTCCCAATTCTTCTAGGATGGAGGCTGAATGTTGATACTGTCTTGTCTCAACATATGTTGTCTTTGTGCTCAGAGTGTCCCTATTTCCTCATTTAAGGTATCAGTGAAATCACAGCGGCTCATATCCCGGGAGTATTATTGTGTTTCTCAATGGAGACACGCCACTCTACCATAACTGATCCAGGATCTGGGAACTCCCGGATACACTGCCTCCTAGGTGACTGACTGTAGTTTACTACATCAGAACTTTTACAGGAGGGCAAATTGGGAAGCCTGATCCCTTTACAGAAAGTTGTCTGCCTCAAACAGATCATAACAGCATAAAAAGTTACATGTAGAAAAGGACTTTTTTGATCATCTAACCCTACTTTATTTTATCTGATTTTTCTAAATTTTATTTTTTAATTAAATTTTACGTTTATTTTTAGTTTACATCATTCATTTCCACAAGATTTAGAGTCACAATTTTTCTCCCCATCTTTCCCCTACCCACGACCCCAAAACAGCAATCCCACTGAGTACCCCCTCCCCCAATCTGCTCTTTCCTATTAAATTTTATTTTTTTAATCTGAGCTTTAACATCAACTAAAATTAGTATTTTCACATACAAAGTAGGAAAAAAGTACATGAAATTGAGAATCTCTATTACATACAGCTTCCCATTTAATATGTGTATGTATATATGTGTCTATATATGTATATGTGTGTATGTGTGTCGATATATATAGGTATAGATATGTAAAATTCAGCATGTAACATTAAAAGCTGCTGGCTATTTCTATTCTCTTCTCCCTCAATGACCCTCTTTTCTTTTATTTCTTTTTCTTTTTTTAATAGCTCTATCATTCTACCTTTTCTTCTTCCCACCTCCTCCACTCTTAAATTCAAAAAAAGCAACCACCTTTTAATAAATATGTACAGTAAAGAAAAAACCAAGCCCCATATTGACTGTCTCTGAAAATATGCACCTCCTTCTGTATCCTGACAAGAGATGGGTAGCATACTTCATCATCAGTTCTCTAGAGTGGTGAGTGGTCATTGCATTTGTAAGGGTGTGTACTAATTGAATGTATCAGTCACCCCCACTTAAAGTAACTCCCTTAATCAGGTGTGAGCCTCTCTAAACAATAAATCAAAGGTGTTAAATTGTAGGGAAAGTTTTTAATCTGATTGGAAGGAATGAAAGTCATTGCATGAAATTAAATAATGCTACATAGAAAGTATATTGGGATTTGAAGAAAATACTGTCATTTGCTGTCGGTCTTGTATAAAATAGCAAACCAGGTTGGATTCCAACCTTCTGTCAATCAGTAACCTTTATTGATCACCTACTATGTGCCAGACATTTATAAATGATAGGGACAAAAAAAATGCAAAAGTGAGTCCCTGCCCTCAAGAAGCACACAATCTAAAGTGAGCTTTCAATTTTTAGTGGCACACCAGCTGAGTGGTGGAGGCAGATCCAACCAACCTCCTATGAGGGAATTATTTGGGAAGATGGAAAGAAGGAACTTTTGTCTCAAGTTGGAATATTTTGGAAATCCCCATGGACATACTAGCAATATCCCTGGAATAGCGGTGACTCATTAGCAGTGTCTGTATCAGGAGACAAAGACAAATTAGACACACTTCAGACAACTTCAGGACTTCACAAAGAGCCCAGCAGAAAGCTAAACTATACCTAAGGAGAGTACTCCACAAAGGGAAAAGGGGAATTTCCATCTGCTGTGAGCTACCATCTTTGTCTCATTTGCTCTAAGCTTGAGCCCACTTTCTCCTAGTCCTATGGGAGTATAAGAGTGAATGCTTGTAGGAGTGTGCCCCAGAAACTTGGCAGGGGGCAGTGTTTTGTACTAAGTATTCTGATTTGCTACTTTAGTGAATATCTGTTTCTAAAAATTAATTAAGACTGACTGGTTAATTGATAATCAAGGGGGGAGCACACCAGTAGATGCTCATGATCTATTAAAAAGACACTCCCAACCTCTTTGGGGTTACTCCTAGAACCCTGAGGTAGAGAAAAGGCCAACTGTCCCCTAGGCACCTAGCCAACCAGTTCAAATGGCTATTATAAGAATGAGCCTAGAGTCTGTGCTATACTTTGATCAGAGTTCTTAAGACCTTCAAAGTTGTTGAGATTTTTTGTGGTGGCATAAATATATAAATTGATCTGCTCACTTCATTCTGCATTAGTTCAAACAAGGTTTCAAAGGTTTTCCTATGAAACATCCTCTTTTGTCATTCCTTAGAGCTTATTAATATTGCATTACATGTATATACCATAATTTGTGGATTAATTCCCCAGTTGTACCCCTTTACTTCCTACTTCTTTTTTTAAGGCTCCTATAAATATTCCTGTAAATGTCATTCCTTTCCTTCTTTCTTTTCTCTTTTTGGGGAATAGACCAAAGTTTAACAGTACACAGTTTAGTGAGTTTGGAGTATGGGGCATAGTTTCAAATTACTTTTCCGAATGGCTAGGCTAGACTAATTTATAGCTCCACCAACAATGTATGAGTGTGTCTGATTCTTGCTGAGGTGTACCTTGGACCTGATGACCTCTGAGGTCCTTCAGAACTTGAGATTCTATTATAAATGAATGGTCAGTGCAACACAGTGAGAATCAAACCAGACTGGGAGTCAGAAGCCCTTGGTGGACACCACCCAGCTTCAATGCTTATGACAAGCCACTTTTCTCTGGGTCTCCATTTTCTGGCCTGTAAAATGTGGAGGTTGGCCTAGATGATCTCTCAAGGTCTCTTCCAGCTCTAACATGAGAAAATCTTGATCCCTTCTCTGAATGTCTCATAACCCTGTTCCCTGATTGCCTGTGCCTCTGATTTTCAAATGCAGCAAACTCTTCTCCACCACCAAGAGCTGCTCTCTGTTAAGACCAAACAAAAGTTAAGTACTTCACCACACTATTTTTGTGATTCATTTAACAAGCCCCTCCAAAGCGAACTTTCTCCATATCTTGGTCTCCTTTCCCATGTCCAGTAATCCACCATTTTCTTGCATTTAGGGGTGATGGGTTAGTATTGTTTGAGGAGGATGATAGAGGCTTCATAGTATTTATTACAACAATCCAGGAAAGCCCAGCCTGGTAGAATTACTCGCATGGGAGAGACTAACCTTTGTGGGCAGCAAAGCAGGAAGTAGCCTGGAATGACTCAATTCCTTTTGGAAGGGACTGAAGCTTTGTCCAAATTCAGGCTTCCATCTCCAGGCAGTTGGAGCCAGGATTCCCCACCCTGGGGTCACAGCACCCCAGGAGGTCTTCACTTATCTCAGTGGGGGAAGTCATGAAATCCTCAAAGCCAAACTACTTTTAATTTGCTTTCATTTTAAAAAATAAATATAACCCTTGTGTCAGAGATTCTCATATGACACAAGGGGCCTGAGTAGATACACTTTGGAGGATTTCACAAAGTACTTAAAAGTTGGAAGAGACCTCAGAAACCATATCATCTAACCCATACCTGACCACAGTAAATGGGAGACAGTATGACCTAGGGGATAGAGGGCTGGCCTTGGAGCCAGTAAGACCTGGTTCAAATCCCATCCCTGGTATATACTGACTTTTGACTCCAGGCAAAGCTCTTAACTCATCAGGGCACTAAAGCAGCCCTTGACGACTGTGGTAGAGGGACTTTTCGCATGCAAGTCCCCTATATCAATGCCAGCCATTACTATAATAATCATTACCATGTGCCAGGCACTGTGTTACAAAGAAATGCAAAGAATAATTCCTGCTCCTAAAGGGTTCACGGTCTAATAGGGGGAGACAACATTCAAACATCTATGTGTATTCAAGTTACATACAAGATAAATCAGAGATAATCTCAGTGGAAAGGGCCCTAAGATAAAAAAGGACTAGGAAAGTTTCTTGCAGAAATTGAGACTTTAACTGAGACTTGAAGAAAGCCAGGAGGCAGAGATGAGGAGGGAGGGTCCTACTTTCTACAAAAAAGTTTTCCTAATTAGATCTATGCAGAAGCCTTGAAGTTAATGTGTTTTCCCACACTAGACATCTTATGTTGGAGGTTAGGTGAACACTTCTTGGGTATTTCATAGAAGGCATCCTTGCTCAAGTAGTAGTTGGCCTAGATAGCCAATGAAGTAAGTGCCTTTGACCCTAGGATTCTGTGACTCATCTTTGAGTATGTTCATTCAACCTTGTCTCACTCTCCCTAACTGTATGGTCATCTAGCCCTCCTTTCTCCATCTTGTTCTCAAGGATGGCATGAAAGATGTTGGCAAAGGCTTTGCTGGAATCTTGACATGTTCTGCCTACAACAAGCCCTGCTGAGCCTGCTTCTGGCCTATATTTTCAGTCTTACTTTATATCACTCCCATTCTAGACAAAGAGGCCCATAACCTGTTCCCAGGGTGGTACAATTTAAAAAAATACAGTACAGTTCTCAGAACCAGAGGACATCAGTTCAACTCCTATCTCTGACATGTACTGCCTATGTGACCTTAGACAAATCCCTTAAACTCCCTGAGCTTCAGTTTGCCTAATCTGTAAAGTGAGAGTGTTGGGTGCCTTCCAGATCTTTGATCCTATAAATCCTCATACATGGCCTTCCATCTCTGCTCTTGCACCTCTGGTCCCTTAGGTCTGGAATGAACTCCACCTTATAGGGTCCCTAGTTGGAACCCCCTAGATGTGGTCTTTCTCTAAATCTTCATTGTTGACATGTTCTCTGTATCTTTCTTAAATCTAGACACTCAACAAAATGATAAATCAAGTCCTAATTTGATGAAGCCTTTCTTGATTCCCTCCACCACCTCCAATATACACTTATTAGCTTTTTCTTCCTCTCAAAATTACTTGGAAATTATAATGAGAGAAATTATTATGAATCTCTGTCTATGCTCAATGCCCCTGCTAAGGTCCTGAGGTCAGGGATCATCTTACTTAGTCTATCCCCAGCACTTAGGATAGTGCTTTGCATATAAGAATAAGGATAGGCATTGGACCTGTGATTTCACTGATAGGGAAATCCCAGATGAACAGACTCCCTCTACCAATACCTTTTATACCATAGATGCTTAAATGTTTGTTGAGTTAGGTTGGATTGGATTGGCTTAAATTGGATTGAATCATTCCCCTAACCTACCAGTCTAGTCACCCAGGCATGGTTAATTAATTAGTGAGGTTAGTTGACCATGGTCTGTTCCTATTGAACCATGAGGTAGTGCAGTGATCACTTCTTCCCTTGGTAAAAGTAATATTCAACCATCCCTTTAACAAAACGTCCTAGAATTTTGCCAAGAGCAAAAGTCAAACTTGTCACTTTCTAGGTTACAGATTCCATCTTCTCCTATTTTTTACAAACTGGAACCCTTGTCTTTCTCAATTTCACATATTTTCTTCTCAAGGATATTTCCAAGATCACTAACTGCTCAGCAATTCCATCCGCTGCCTCTCTTAGTTCCTTCGCGTGTGTTTCATCTAGGCTTGACGACTTGAATTCATTGAAGGCAGCTGGTTTTCCTCTTGCCACTTCTTTGTTTATCTTGACTTTCAGATTTCTGTTCACATTTTTTATTCAGCCCTTTCCAGTCCAAAGAGCATTTCTCTTGGCTAAGAAAACAGAAACAAGCTAAGAGCTGAGTAGTTTCATCTTCTCATTGATATCTGGTATTGCTATTCCCCTGTCTTTTCTCTTCCTCTTGTCATGGTATAGATTTTAAATCTCCCCTCCCTTTTTTTGTCCTTAACATTCACTGCCAACCTCCGATCCATCTGAACTTTACTGTCTGTTATTACAACTGTTCTTGCATTCAGCCTGTCATCCTCCCTTGCTTCCATCTTCCATGTGTGTCTTTTTAAAGTGGAATCTGATGGCTGCATTCCTTGTACATCCACATTATTCTCTTTCTTTGGCTCTGTATTTGCTCCTTCACCAAAATACTTTGCATTTGTGTGTTCCAGTTTCTTTTCTGAGAACTTCTTATCCCTTTTTAGACAGACTGCACATGCAGAGTTTTAGATCATGTGACCCTACCTATCCTGTGTCTGAACTCCACTCTAGGCCCCCCAAATACAGAGCTTTTATCAGATTGCCTCCACTCCAGCTTTCTTCTCCTCTGTCATACATTCTGATATGGCCACATGTCAAGCTATCACACGTGGCCACCATGATTCCAACGAGTGCTCACACCTGTCATTGACAAGCAGATTATGCAGAATCTCAAATTCCAGACTAAAGGGCTTGGACTTTATTCAACAACAAACAGGGCACTGTTGAAGGTTTTTGAATAGAGGTGTGATATGAGCAGAATTGTGCTTTGGAAAATTTCATGTGTTGTGTCTAGAGGTGGCTGGTTGCAAAGTGCTGGACCTGGAGTCAGGAAGACTGAGTTCAAACTCAGCCTTAGCCCCTTAATGGCTGTGTGACTACAGCTAAGTCACTTTGCCTCTGTTTGCCTCAGTTTCCTCAGCTGTAAAATGGAAATAACAACAATGCCTACCTCCCAGGGGTAGAATCAAATGAGATAATATTTGTAAAAAGTGCTTAACTTGGAGTCTGGCACATAGTAGGCACTATAGAAATGCTTATTCCCTATCCCCTTCCCTCTCTCTCCTAGGATAGGTTGGAGAGAGAGAGACTGGAAGCAGAGAGATGTTAGGAGGCTTTTGTAATAAGTCCAAATAATGAGGGCCTGAACTCAGATGGGTATCATGGAAATGGAAAGACTGGGGTGGTCATAGCTCATAAAAGACTGAGAAATATTGTATTAGAGAATTGAGACACCAAAAGAAAATCATTGACCTGCAAGATACAAATCTCCAAAAGGTCATTTCTTGGATTATGTGCATGGGTCCGTCGGTGAGCAAGGATTATTTAATAATAATAGTACTCTTAGAATGAATTTAAATGCCCTGTTCTGTGCCATCATGGGTCAAGAGGAAACCGGCCAATTTTCCCAGGGCTTAAAAGTCATGATTTGTAGAAAGATCCCCAAACCGGAGAATTGGGAAAAGTGGGATATAGATGTAGCTCTTCCACTGACTATGTTGCTTGTATCTGAAAAGTCATTTAACCTCTCTAGGCCTGTGTTTCCTTATCAGGTAATAACATCTGCCCTATCTGCCCCATAAGGATGTGATTAATAACATGAGATAAGGGAAGTAAATAGCTTTGAAAAGTTAAAAGCTCCAGACATGTGAGCCATCAATAGTCATGATAATAATAATGTTTCTTAAAACAGAGCCAAGGGAATAATATATACATAAGAACTATAATGGTTTAAAGGGAAACAACAGGAAAAAGTCACCAGAATTCAAATTAAATGTGATACCGATCCGGGTTCCAAAGAACTAGGGGATAAAAAAGCTTCTTCCCTCTTGGTGAAGAGATGGTGAATGATTTACTTTGCATCAGCCCATGTGAATCTTTCCTAGGTTTTCCTGAGAGCATCCATATCTTATAGTACTGTAGTATTCCATCACAATCACCACAATTTGTTCAGCCAGTCCCCAATCAATGGGCATCCCCTCAGTTACTAATTCTTTGCCCCCCAAAAAAGAACTGTTATAAATATTTTTGTACCTATAGGTCCTTTTCCTTTTGGGGATACACACCCAGTAGTGGTATTGCTAGATCAAAGGGTATGCACAGTTTTATATAGATTCAATTTTGAGAGGCAATGGAAAGACTGGGTTTGAAGTTAGAAGAGTTTGGTTGTATATCCTGGCTTTGCCACTTAGAGTGACCTTTGGTAAATCACTTACCCAAGGCACTTTCTGAGTCTCAGTTTTCTTATCCATACCATCTATAGCTAGCCCAGAGTCATGACACTGGACTTGTCCTTATTTAATCATTGTACATGTATGCAAAGCAAATCAGGCCTAGATGTGTTGAATCCATCCTGTTTTATATCCTGGGACCATTGCACACAATCGCATAGAGATGGCAATGAGCATATTGACTGCTATGGGAGGTCAAGATATGCTTTTCTTTTCCTAGACACCTTCAGGGCCAATGGCCCTAACTGAGCCCCTAGGGTGGGGAGGGGAAAGGTTGGAGAGTGAGAAGTACACAAAGAAAACATTGATTAATTTGTTACAAGTGCAAGAGTTTAGCTGCATGGCTACCACCATCGCTTAGTGATGTGTTTTACCCGGGGCAGGATGAACACAGTACAAGATTCATGGCTACTGGGTCAGAGGGCACAACAGGCGTGGGGTACACAGAAGGGTCATTGGGGAAGGCGAGGTGACAAAGTCAGGACAGAGGATCATTCTTACTAATGTAGAGATAAAGAAGTCACAGGAGTTGTATATTCACGCTTAGCAGCTGAGTTCCTGTTTTTCTGGAAATACCCCTCATTTTTAAAGAAGGCCAGAAAATGGGATATTCACACTCACATGGGCTCTCTTTGGTGCTACACAGGGTCAGATGAGAACCTCAAACGTCTTTGTTTTGTATCTTGAAGCTCTTTGTACAGAAATGGCTGTGTCAGATGATTTCATTTCAGAATCTTTTTAGAAGAATGCTAGCAATAATGTTTCACATGTTACCTAACACACTTGGGTTTGTCAAATACTTTGTTGACAACAGTTTTGTGAGGTAGACATTGTAAATATTATTACTACAATTTTACAGATGTGGAAACTGAAGTCCAATGAGGTAAAAACAACTTGCCTAAGGACACTCAACCACTGTGTTAGAACCAGGATTTGAAGTTATACCTTCCAATTCCTTGCCCAATACACCTTCCACCATACCAGGTGTGCCACCCTGCTTTTCCCACCAGAAAGACAATGTGACCAAGGACCCACATACTTAGCCCAAAAATGAGTTGGGACACCCAATCCCACTAATGCTCTCCAAGGTACTGAAATGTCTACCACCCAGGTGCCTGAAGTTTGGAATAATCCTATCATATAAGGGACATTTCCCTATTCATATATAAGTGGTCATGGGACATAGGATCTCAGGATCAGAGATGTACAGCTGGAAAAAAAACTTCAGAGGCTATCTTGTCCACCACCTTCATTTGATCAAAGATTATAAACAAATTATTTTTAAAAAATGAATTGCAAGCATCAAAAACCATATGAAAGAATGTTCCACTTTGCTAATGACAAGATACATGTCAGTTGAAACAGCTCTGAGGCTTCACCTAACAACCAGCAGAATGCCAATATAAAAGATGATGGTAGTCTATGTTGGAGGGACTACAGGGACACAGGCACACTAATACCCTGTTAGTGGATTTGTGAATTGGTCTAATGATTCTGGAAAACAATTAGGAATTACACCAGAAAATTAATTGGACTGTTTTCACCCATTGACACAGAGATCCCACCACTGGTCATTTATCCTAAAGAGGTCAAAGATACAAAGAAAATTCCCATCTATAACAAAATGGTTGTAGAAGCATTTTTTTCTGATAGCAAAACAAGTAAGCGAAACTAGAAACAAAGGGACTGCCCATTGAATGGAAAGTAGCTGAATAAACTGATGGAATATTTTTGTGCCATAAGAAACAATGAACATATTTTCTTTAACTTTATTTTTATTACTTTAAAAAACCCCAACAACATGACTAGTGTAGAAATCCATTTTGCTTGACTTCCTATGTATGATAAGTATCATATTTCTTGCTTTCTTAATGAGTGGGGGAGAGACTGGAGGGAAGAAAAGAATTCAAAACTGAAAATAAAAATTTTTTAAAATAGAAGAAAGAAAATCAATGTGAGAATTCAGAGAAACCTACAAAGACTTGTATGAATTGATGCAGAGTGAAATCTGCAGAAACCAGAAGCTGTGTACCCTGTTGCTACAAGAACATAAACTCTAAAATTAAGTTGAGCCAATCTTGTTCCCAGAGAAGAGATGAGAAAATATGCCCTCTTTCTTTCATGACAGAGGTGGGAGTCTATAGGTGCAGAATGTTGCATACACAGTCAAATGTGGTCTCGGTGTCAGATAGTTTTGCTTATCTCTTTTTCTATGCTACAAGGAAAGAGTTCCTGGGTTTGAGGGAAGGGTAAAATCTGGAGATGACTATGATGTGAAAACAAAAGGAATTAATAAAACCTTCATTTTAAAAAGATAGCACTAATAAATACCAGGTGGTCTTCACAGACCTATAGGACCCTCAGGGTAACTTGTGATCTACTACTCTGTGAAGAAGAGCTTAATTAAGGCCTTCCTCTCCCTGTCCTCCCTTCAGGCTTCTTCTTCCTAGTGTTGTTCTATTGTCCTTACAGAAATTCCTCCTGCTTCCTGTGAGGCTTCGTTCAGGAACTCTCTGGCAACTGGAGGAAATGGTTGTGTGTGAACTTTCAAGACTGGGTCCCCCCTCCCAGTGCCTGCCTCAGCTGGACTGGCTCAAATCTCCCTTCTCTGCCTGGATATCTGTAGGATACAGAAGCATAAGACAGACCTCCCCCAGGGCCCTGCTCACTGCACAGTCATGCCCAGCTCTCCAGCCTGCATTCAGACTGGGGTTCAGCAGGGATTATCAGGAATTATTAGGAAGAGCCAGACTCCATTGTGTTTTGCTGGGGCTCTGGGTCTTTTCAACAGCTCAGAGATGCCTGGTGCCACCAATCACACACTTTCCGGAATATTATCAGAAATATCAAAGTATACATTGGAGCTGGGCAAAGCATTGAAATCAGAGGGATAAACAGGAATAATCCTTTTCCATCATTTCCAGGAAAGGCCCAGGGCCTTAGCTGAAGATACTAGATATGTCTCCACTGGTGTCCAACAGCTACTTAATACCCAGTTAAAAGGCAGCAGAACACAACGAAAACACCACTGGGTTTGGAGACAAGGAGCCATGCTTCTGACCTTGTGTGGCTACTTATCATACTTATCAGTTCTGTGAGTTTGAATGCATCAGGTCACCTCAGGTAGAGGCTGAACGACAGTCAATGGAGCACTGTCCTTGGAGTAAGGGAGATGTGAGTTCAAATACAACCAGTTGGGTGACCCTGGCAAGTGACTTAACTTTCTGTGCCTCGAGAGGTTAAGTGGCGCAGTGAAAAGAGCACTAGCCCTGGAGTCAGGGGGATCTGAGTTCAAACTCCACTTCAAACACTGAACACTGACTAGTCATGTGACCTTGGGCAAGTCACCCCAATTGCCCTACCCTCTCCAAAAAGGAAAAGAATAAAGAAAAAAAAGAAAACTTTCTGTGCCTCAGTTTCCTTACTTATAAAATATAGATAATAATGGTACCTACCTCACAAAGTTGTTGTGAAGATTAAATGACAATACATGTGTAGTGCTTAGTGAGCCCTAAAGTGATTTCACATATATGTATATATATATATATACACATAAGACACACAAACACATATGTGTATTTTATGTGTGTGTATATATACATACATGTGTGGGGCTTTATATGTATATGTATGTGCATATATATCTACATACATGTATGTGTGTTAGCTATTCTTGTTGACCAAGCTATTAGTAGAAGGGATGAGATGATCATAGTATCTTCTCTTTCTAAATTGCTTTGCACTTTTCAAAGCAGTTTTCCATTTATTATTCCATTTGACCTTCACAATCATCTTTTGAATGATAAGCTAAGCCAGAGAGTATATTTCTCAGATGAGGAGGAGAAGGAAATGGAGTAGGAGAAAAGAAGTGGAAAGAGGAGAAGGAGAGGGAGGAGGAGGAAAAGGAGGGAGAGAAGAAGAGGAAGGAATAGAAGAGGAGAAGAAAAGGAGAAGGAGGAGAAGGAGGAGGAGGAGGAAAAGAGGAAGAGGAGAAGGAAGGAAGAAGAAGAGAAGGTCATACCTGCCTACCCAATCCTTACAACCTCCTTTGTAGGTCTGTCTTCTATAGCAGTGGTATCTATAGCAGTTTAGGGACACTAAACCATACACAAGAATCCCTGTGGGGGGGGGGGTCACATGTAGAATTGGTTTTAAAACATTATGTTTTATTATATTTGTTTTGATTTTGTTCAATATTTGCCAATTACATTTTAGTCTGGAGTGGACTGTGGTCAGGAGTGTTCTGGCTGCGTGTTTGGCACCTCTAATCTATCCCATCTTCTAACTCTGGACATCCCCCAGGATTCTGGCCTGAGCTCTCTGCTCCTTTGAAACTCTTACACCCAGTGACTTCATCAACTTTCATAGTTTTAATTACTTTTTTGACACAAATGACTCCCAAATCTAACTATCCTCTGGGCTCCAATTGCACATGCCCAACTGCCTATTGGGTATTTCTTTTTTTTTTTTTTTTTTTAATTTTAATTTATTTTCTTGGTTACATCATTCATTTCCACAAGGTTTTGAGTTACAAATTTTCTCCCCTTTTTGTCCCTACCCCCCAGCCCAGAACATTGATCACACTGTAAGACCC
>CM053599.1:50215055-50272643 GCA_028646575.1 Pseudocheirus occidentalis | reverse complement strand
TTTCTGTCTTGTGGAGAGTTTTGGAGCTTGAAAGTCTGTTTAGCGTCCCATTTTATGAGTTTTTTAGCGTGTTTGTGTGGGAGCTGTGGTGCTTTGCTGCTTCTACGCCGCCATCTTGGCTCCGCCCCCGCCTATTGGGTATTTCAAACTGGATGTCTCACAGGAATCTTGAGTCCAAAACTGAACTCATTATCTTCCTTGCACCCAAACCCATCCTTCTTCCAAACTTCCCTCTTTGGGTCAAGGACACTACCATCCTTGCCATCATCCAGTTTTGATCTTGGCATTACGCTTGATTCCTTACTCTAACCCCACATTTACAATCAGTTGCCAAGTCTTGTTTCTCCTGCTTCATCTCCCTACTCCTATAGCCACTACCCTATTTCAGGCTCTTGTCACCTCTTGCCTGGACTACTATACTCATCTCCCAATTATTTTCCCTTCCCTCTTCCATCCTTCCCACATACAGGTTCCAAAGTGCAGGTCTAACCATATCACTCTCATATTCAGGAAACCTCAATGGCTCTTTGTTCTGTTAAGGGCAGAATATAAACTCTTCTGTTTGGTTTTTAAGGCCTTTTACAACCTGGCCTCAACCTACCCTTGTTCTTCAGCACTCAGTCCCCTTCTGGCACTGTGCATTCCACCCATACTGACCACAGCATTGTTCCTGACACAAGACACTCCATCTCCTACCTCCAGAACTTTGTACTAGCTGCTATCCCATCTCTGGAATGCGCTCACTACTCACTTCCACCTCTTACAATCCTTTATTTCCTTCAAAACTCTGCTCAAGAAACACTCTCGACAAAAAACTTTTCCTGATTCCCTACCTCTCAGTACTGTTCTGAAAAAATGTTTCTCATTTTTATCTTGTATATGTTGTCTCTCCAGTAGAATGAAATCTCCTTGGGGGTGAGGACTGTTTCCTTTTGGTTCCTAGCACAGTGCCTGACACCTCCAGTAGGTATTTAATAGCTGTTGGTTGGTTGACTTATAGAGAGCTGACTTTGGGAGTCAAGAACACCTGGGTTCATGATTGACCTTTGACATGTACTGACTCTGTGACCCTGGACAAGTCATTTAACCCCTCAGCATTCCAGGTAACTTTCTAATCCTAGAAGTTACAGAACAGGTGATGTCTACATTAGGAGAAGGAGTTTCCTTACTGCAAAATTCCTATACCAATGAAATAATATATCAAATTTAAATAAGAATATTAATTATAAGAAATTATAATATTTTATGTTGCAATTATATCAATTGTAAGAAATGAGGAGGTGGAAGAACAAGAAGAAGAGGAGGAAGAAGAGGAAGAGAAAGAAAAAGGGAAAAAAGACAAGAAGGAGAAGAAGGAAGAAGAGGAGAAGGAAGAAGGAGGAGGAGAAGAAAAGAGGAGGGGACAATGATGATGGTGACATCTATATAACTCTTTAATGTTTAATAGTCCTTTCTTCATGATGAATCTGTTCCATAGTATAAGTACTATTGTTTTTACGTATAAGGAAACTGAGGTGGAGACATAAAGAGACTTGACCAGGGTCACGTAGCTAATAAGTTCTTCGAATCCAAGTCTCCAAGGTCAACACTCTTTTCAGCGAGCAAACTATTTAAATGACTTGTTTATTTACTGTCCTCATGAAGAGCTTTCACTACATTGAAAAAACTAAATAAAAAATTGTTGTCAGCCACAAATCTGGAAGCATAAGAGGCCTCACAAGTCATTGCATGGGGGGCCAGTATCGGGGAGTAAGGAGGAAAGTGAGCAGCATCTCAGCTCTGATGTTCACTGCATCATTCTGGGTAAGCCTTTTAACCTCTGACCCTCGGTTTCCTAATCTGTAAATGGGGACAATAAAACCTGTAGTGTTTACATAGGACCATTGTAAGGATTAAAGGAAATAATGTCTGAAAAAGGGCTTTACAAACTTGAAGACCTATAAAAAGATCTCCTCTTGTTATCTTTTTGTTGTTGGGTCATTTCAGTTGTGTCCAGCTCTCTGTGACCACATTTGGGGTTTTCTTCACAAGGATGCTCAAAGCTCAAGGATGCCATTTCTTTCCCCAGCTCATTTTACAGGTGAGGAAACTGAGGCACGGTGAAGTGACTTGTCCAGGGTCACATAGCTAGTAAGCGTCTGAAAGATTGCTTTAAATTGTCTTGTTATATCATCACCATTATCAGCATCATTCTCATCATGAATATGCCCTGTTAACAAATCTTATTTTAATGAGCTCAGCAAGCTTCCTTGAGGACTAAAGCCATAAGTTAATTTTTGTTCTGTTTTACTGATTTTGTTGTTTGTTTGTTTTACCTTACACACTCCTTTTCTACTGCCTGGTCTCCCAGCCTTTCTCTTGCAAACATGGTAGGTAAGTAATAAATGTTTGTCAAAACAGAAGAGAAGGCAATGAAAACAAAGCATGAGCGTGACCATGATGCCTATAGCCAGTTGGTGGGGTATTAAGAAGAGAACACGGAAAGCAGAGGTCAGTACATGAGACAAGGGAGAAAGTCAGGCCCAGTGGTATTGAGCAACATAACTAAAGGGTGGGGAGGTGACAGCTGAGGAAACAACAGTAGCCAAGGGAAGAGATGAGCCATCTGTCCAATGTGGGCTCCTAGCTGTGGGGGTGGGTTGGAAAACCTGATTTCCGAAGAGCTGATGTGAAGGAAGGAACAGATTTGGCAAAGGACAGCTGATGTAAGCCATTACTGGAGAGCATCAAGTCTGAGGGCCAGGCACCAGGCACAGGAACCCTGGCCTCTGTCCCTGGGCTGGGGAGGGAAACATCCCAGGTTCAGTGGCCTCGGTTCCAGGGGAAATGCAGATGTGGCCAGCTGGAAGGATCCCCAGGAACTTGAGAACTTGTGTCATCTGTTAGGAAACTGGATGAATCAAGAGAGGGTAGACACCATGACTCTGCCTTTTACCACTCCCCAGTTTACAGATTCCCCATAACACATAAGTTGAAAAATACATCTGATACATGATCTGGACTTCAGTGCTCTGCCTACAGAGCTATTCCAGATTCCTCAGGGTGGCATTCAAGGTCCTCTGTAACTTGGCCAGAATGGACTTTTCCTTTGGATTCTTACTTTGATTCTTAACTCTAGAAATAACATCATTGCTCTTCTCTAAATGCATCAACAATGAGGCAGCTCAACAAAAGGCGACTTTCCAACTGTTAAAACTGTCCCTCAGTAGGCTCTTTGAAAAATGCAAATCTCCCTCCTGCCTTCAAGCTCCAAGGCACCTTAGAGATCATAGGATCTTTTTTTTTTTGCTTTTTTTTTTTTGGAGGGCAGTTGGGGTTAAGTGACTTGCCCAAGGTCACATGGCTAGTTTTTGTGTTAAGTGTCTGAGGCCGGATTTGAACTCAGGTCCTCCTGACTCCAGGGGCAGTGCTCTATTCACTGTGCCACCTAGTCGCCCCAACATCATAGGATCTTGAGTTTAGAACTGAAAGGAATTTCTAAAGTCATCCAGTCCAGGCCTTCTCCTGGGGTCCATGGATCCTCAAGGGGCCCATAAGAAAATTTCAAGGGCTCTCTAAATTTATATTGGGGGGGAGGAAATTATGTCTTTATTTCTATATAATGGATTTCCTTTTGGCCTGGCACACAGTGGATGCCTAAAAAATGCTTATTTCCTTCCCTAATTCTCTGTATTTTCTTTTGTGTATTTAAAAAGATTGATCTGAAAAGGAGCCCATAGGCTTCACAGATCATCCAATGGATCTTGCTTTACAGATAAGGAAAACAGAGGTTCAGAAAGACTGTTTGGCCAAGGTCATACATCTAGTTGATGTCAGAACTAGCCCTAGAATGAAGTCTCCTGACTCCCAGATCTTTATAGCACACTTATTCTCTACTCATACCCTGCCATCATTCATGGTTTAAGAGTATCTCTGAATCGTTGAGGCTCAGATCATGGCAAATGCAAGTGTTAAAAGCTAATACTTCACTGTGGGCATTATAATTCATGGCACCCCATATGGGCTCAAGTAGTTGACCTCAGGGCTGAAATGGTGGATTTGCCTGCATAAATGTCCTCTGGCAGCTGCTTCCTTTATGATGTTGGAAAAGAATGTGTAAAAAAGGCCATACTCCCAGGGCCTTTACCAAGTGATATCCCTCAAGAGGCGATGAAGTATGGGATTGGGGGAAGATGAAGGTTAGCTCATAGAATTACTCCATCTTCCCAGGAAAGCTATGTAACCTTAACATACACAAGAACATTCAATACCCCACCCCCTATGACTTCCAGATAACTAAACATTTTGACATCTGATCATTGTCAGGCTTGTCTGGTCCTGGGTAAACATTCTCTCAGGGGAAGCTAATCAGATGTCTGAATCAAGTAAAGAAATGGACTGTTGTCATTTTTCAGTGGTGTCCAACTCTTCATGACCCCATTTGGGGTTTTCTTGGCAAAGACACTGGAGGGGTTTGCCATTTCCTTCTCCAGCTCATTTTACAGATGAGGAAATTGAAGCAAACAGGATTAAGTGACTTGTCCAGGGTCACACAGGGACACATAAGTGTCTGAGGCCAGATTTGAACTCATGAAGATAAGTCTTCCTGACTCCAGACCTGGAGCTCTATGCACCATGCTGCCACGTAGCTGCATGGAGATGTATTAGATTGATAGAATAATCATAGGAGGTTAGAGAAGGTGACCTAGAGACCATTTGGCCCAATCCCCTCATTAAGTGTGGGAAATGATATGAGCTCTTTTTTTCTCTATTAACCAAACATTTATTATAAGAACTCTTTGTGGAATACAGACTTTTATTAGTCCACTATTGAGCTTTCCATCCTAATAAAAAGACATTAATTCCTTGAACCCAGGGTAGATCATGTTTTAAACATTTCATTGTCTGGACAAACTTTGGCTCAAAAGGCAGGACAGTGTGGCATCTCTTAGTAACACTAGTCATACATCTTAAAGTGACCACTTGAAGCACTTTATCACTTTGTCAGCTTTAAGGTGGTACTTAAGGACTGAGCTGCCCCCATTGCTCAACTGGGCATGTGTGAACTCCTGATCTCCCCTAGGAGAGTTGGTCAGGCCACTGGATGGTGCTCAAAGCTTGAACTAGGCTCGTTTAGCCTCTATGTATACACATCACCACAGTGCCATGGGATCTCATTTGGGGATATTGTTGTTCAAATAATAAGTCATTCATCTCTCTTGGATCATTTTGCCTCCGTCTCACTAGATTCTACACTCCTGTTTTGCATTCTCACAATAACCCTGAATACCTACTCACTCACATATAGATTACATGGAATTTTTGCTACAGACCAAAGTAACAGTTGGCTTTAAGCTCCCCAACAGCTAGTAGTTGCCTCTATTAAGCTTAGTCTGCCCTTTTTAAAATTCTCCCCATCTGCATCAAGCATCATTGTTTCCCAGGAAAGGAGAGATTGGCACACCTGAAGGCCTTTGTAGGGAAACACTCTCAAGCTTCCTGGTTTTCAGAGTCTTATATGGAAAGCTGCAAATGGTTCTGCTCCATGGTGATCCCTAGTCATCACCATTCAGAACACCTGGATAGCCCTCAGGCCAATACCCTAGACCTCTGGATTCTGGGGCTAAGAGACTTTGCCTAGGGCAGCCCATGTGTCAGCATCTTTTCACAATGACCCTGCCAATCAACACACCAAACTGAATTCAGCCATTCCAGCCCCAGGAAGGCCAGAGAGCAGCCCAGTTACTAATGCAATACATGGCTCCTCCATATTTTTAAAGACCTTCATCTGCATGACCTCTTCTCCACCATTAATAATTAACCTTGTGAGGTGTTCAGTCCCACCTTTCCAACATCTCTCTATGACCCAGAGACCTTTTAATTAAGGGGAAAACCAAGTACTCGCTGAAACAATGTTTATTTTGTTGTACTTCCATTTGATTCTGATACTATCTCCTTCCACTGGTTTCTAGATCTGTAAAAGTTACTACTTTTTCGGTACCGTTTCGGTACTGTTTCAGTAGTAGTGCCTACTGCCAAAATCAAGCCCCATTTTCATGAATCCTCCCCTCAGTTGTCTCCCTTACACACACGCACACATACACACAGACACACACACACAGACACACACACACATTCTAGTATGGTAGTGGAAAAATGGGGATTTTTATTTCTGTCCTTATTCACATAAACACAAAAGGCCCAGACTTCTCAATTGAATCAATCAAAGTTGCTAACTTGGTGTGAACAAATCTTTGATAAGTTTTGGAGGAGGGAAGTACTTGGGTTGTTAGATGAAAGCAGATGATACACCATAGGAAATACTTTGTAATTGGGCCCTATGTTTTATATAGCAAGCCAGCAGAGGTGCTCAGCCTAGCAGGACAGCAATCAAGCTTCAGTAGTTTCCAGGCAGGTGGAGGCAGACACTTGTACCAGAATGGAACAAGGCTGACTCCGTCACTGAAGAGATTGGACCAGGAGATAACAAGGTATCCATCCTAGAGCAGAAAGAGATGCACTAAGGACAAACATGGACAAGCAGCACAGACAGATTTAGAAAGACAGGTGTCTTAGAGAGAAAATTAATTCAAGGCTTAAGACACTTGAACTAGAAAAAGGGACTTCTAGTAATACCCAAAAGTTGTACATTTACCCTTTGGAAACATATTCTTTACATATGTGTCTCATCATTATATATTTGGAGGACAGTTGGGGTTAAGTGACTTGCCCAAGGTCACACAGCTAGGTTTTTGTGTTAAGTGTCTGAGGCCAGCTTTGAACTCAGGTACTCCTGACTCCAGGGCCAGTGCTCTATTCACTGTGCCACCTAGCTGCCCCTCATCATTATATTTTAAGTTTGTCTCCACTTTCTCCAAAGACTTGGTGTGTATGTGTTAGGGAAGGTGCCCCAGACTTTTAGAAGAATGTCTTCATACCAACTGTTCTTACTATACCTCTTAATAAATGCCATTTTCTGGCAGATAACCAATGGTGAGCATACCAGATGGGGGCTCATGGGTTGTAGAATTAGAAACTCCCTCAGGGTTGTTCCAAATACCACTATGGGTAAAAAAGTCATCTTCCTTCTAAGAGAGTCAACCTGCCAGTGCTACGGAAAATTAGGGAAGTCATCCTGGAGAGAGAGCTATACTGGCTATCCACAATGCCTAGTGTTCTGTCATGTCTATGGATGCAGTCCACCATTGTTTGAAATAGCTTCCCTCCATCTTTTGACCCAGTAATACCACTTTGGGGGTTGTATCCCAAAGAGATCATAGAAGTGGGAAAAGGACTCATATGTACAAAAATATTCATTGTAGCCCTCTTTGTGGTGGCAAAAAACTGGAAACTTAGGGGATGCCCATCCATTGGGGAATGGTTGAACAAGTTATGGTATATGAATGTAATGGAATACTATTGTGCTATAAGAAACGGGAAGGAGATGGACTTCATAATTACCTGGAGAGGCTTATACAAATTGATGCTAAGTGAGAAGAGCAGAACCAGGAAAAATTTGTACACAGTCACAGATACATCATATGTATGACAACCAACCTTGATAAACTGGACTCTTCTCAGCAATGCACAGTTAAAAGACAACTCTACAAGTCTCAGAATGGAAGGAGATGTCTACACTCAGAGAAAGATCTAGAAAGACCAGAGTTTAAATGGAGACTGAAGCAATACGTGCTATTGTTCTTTTCCGTGTTTGGTTTTGTTTCTTTTGTTTTCTTTTTCTTTCTATTCACATTATTTGCTCCATTGGTTACAACGCTTCTATGCAACAAAACTATTGTACAATGTGAAAGTGTTTGCAGATCCCATACATGATTGTATGCCACCATGCAGGGGGAGGGGGTAGAAAGGAGGGGAGGAAATCTGAAACTCAAGTGATTCTGTAAATGAATCTTGTAAACCAAAAGTAAATAAAGTCAATAGATTTAACAAAAAAGAAAGAAATAGTTTCCCTCCTCACCTCTGCCTAACTTCCTTCAAAGCATAGTTCAAGTACCAGCTGCTTCATGAGACCTTTTCACTAAGCCCTCCCCAGTTACATGCTACTTATTCTCCCTCTTGAATTTACTTTTTTTTAATGTAACTGTTGTTATTTCCCCAGTAGAATGGAAACTCCTTGAAGTCAAGGATTTTAACTTTTGTCTTTATGTCATCCAAACCGAGCACTGTACCAGGCACACAGTAGGTGCCTAATAAAAGTTTACCGAATTGAATTGAATTGTACTTTTAGTTTACTTTTCATCTTTAACTTGACTGTAAGCTGGCTAGGTGCTGAGATAACGTTTTATTTTTTTTTCTCTCCCATAATGCCTGGCACGGTGCTGGCTATGCAGTAGGTGCTTAGTGAATACTGATGATGTAGTGCCCTCTTATACAAATAACAACTTCCATAATTTTAGTAGCTCACATTTCCAAAGTGCCGGAGGAGTGTAGACATTCGGGTTAAGCCGAGACACTGAGGAAAGGAAGGAGCTGTGGGTGGTGTTCGGTGAATCCAGTTACTGTGTTTGTGTTGCTGTTTCCCTGTTTAGTTGGCTGTGATGGGGTGGTTTCCATGGGTGGGGGTTAAAAAGCACAGCTTTCTTGGAAGGCAGTAATCAGTAGATGGCCTTAACCTACCTTCCCCTACCCAGAATCCCTTGCTCCCCAAAGCCATTGGGGTTAAATGGGGATACACTGAGCAAAACCAGAACAATTTTGCCTGATGAGACCCTTCCTGCTTTCCCTGCCCTGTAGCCTGGAAGACCCTGAACTTAATCCTCACCCTTATGCCTCAGACCATTTCCCCTCTGGCTGCTCAAAATGACTCCACCTAAAGCCCTCTCTTGGTGAGATCAGTTCCAGGGAATGAGACACAGCTGTTTGGGAGAATGCCTCACATGTCAATAGTGCTGTGAGGTTTACAAAGCCCTTTAGGCAGACAGGGCAAATAGGATTATACCTACTTTACAGATGAGACAGCTGAGGCTTAGAGATGGGAATTATCTTTCTAATAGTCACCCAGCTATTGAATTTATATGAGAGTCAAGACTTGAACCCAAGTTTCCTAATGCAGAGTTCTACTCTTTCCACTAATCATGCTCACTCTCTTAGCCTAGGAGAGATGTTTAAGACTCATTCCGTAACTAGAATTCCTTTCTCCAGGCTCTGGCAGGAAGTCTGAAGCAGAAGCCCAGTGAGACGTTCACAGGGCTTCCAGCCCCATTCCTACCAAGGCCTTGAGCCAGCCAGCAGAGGGGTCAACAAGAGAGGTTTTCCCCCAGCCTGCAGCTCTTTGTTTGCTCCAGCTGACAGTCACATAGAAATAAGGGACACTGGTCAGCAGCTGAACAGAGTGTGTGGCCCTTTCCCTCCTCGCTCCCCCACCCACCCAGAAGCAACTGTGACAGATTGTAACCTGTGGCACAAGAGAGCACCTATGAACCCAGCTCAGATCCCAAGTGGAAGTGAGATCTTCCCTCTCTGGGGGGCCTGCACAGTGCTTGACACATAGTAGGTTCTTCAGGAATTCTTGGTGACTGATTGATCAACTGTCCAAGATCATACAGCTGGTAAATAACAGAATTAGAATTCAAACCAATTGAGCCTGTGATTTGAGATGCTTGTGCTGGATGTGGGATCAGAGAGATTGTAGTATTGTGAAGTGGAAAGAAGCATAATATCAGTTTGCGGTACAAACAGTCCATGGTAGAGGAATTCAAAGAAGGGAGACATTACTGTGGATTGGAGAGAAGTCAGAGGACACCTGGAAGGAGAGATAGCTTTTGGGTAAATGGAAGGTGGTTAGGGTAGCTAGGTGGTACAATGGACAGAATGCCAGGCCTGGAGTCAGGAAGACTCATCTTCCTGAGTTCAAGTCTGGCCTTAGACACTTACAAGTTGTGTAACCCTGGGCAAGTCACTTAACCCCGTTTTCCTCAGTTTCCTCATCTGTAAAGTGAGCTAGAGAAGGAAATGGTAAATCTCTCCAGTATCTCTGCCAAGAAAACCCCAAATGGGGTTGTGTAACGAAGAGTTGGACACGACTGAAATGACGAAACAGCAAGAAGGTGGATGTTTTGTGCTAGACAGGGGAAGCGGTGAGAACAAAGGCACAGAGACAGAGATCGGGTATGAGGGGTGATGAGTAGAGGATCCTGGGGAGAAGATTTGAGGGAGTTAAGGTTGGCTGGGCCAGGTTGTGGAGGATCTTGAAAGACAAGCAAAGTAGTTCTGTTATATCATAGGTGAGCCAGAAGTAGAAAGATGAAAATAAGATTTTAGGAGGGTTAATGGTGGAGTTATACAACGTTAGGGCTAGGAGGGATCCTAGAACGCAGAATGTCAGAGCTGCGAGAGGCTTTTGAATACAAGTTTTCAGAGCTGGGAAGGACTTTAGAATACACAGTGTCAGAGTTGAGAAGTCTCTTAGAACATAAAATGTTAGAACTGAGAGATACCTTATAGTAAATATTGGTAAATTAGTAAATATTGATCATACAGTGCTCTTCTCTCTGGTCCCCCGCTTCAATTCATAGATGAGAAGCCCAGAGAGATGGAGGGCCATGCCCAGAGTCATATGGCTAATTCTTGATGGAACCAGAAATGGTCCAGCCCAGTGCTCTTTCCACAAACGCTGCTTTGAGGCCTCAGATTCCCTCTTTGTAAGTGAGGATGGTAATATCTGACCTGCCCACTTCCGAGGTCCAAAGGAGCAAGTAGACAGAATAAAGAAGTGCTCTGGGAAGCAGGAGGCTTTTGTACACATAGAATATTGTTATGAATAATAATGTGTTTGCATATGCATCCCTGGGCATGTCTGTGCATGTGGCTATGCTCAGCATGCAACCCAGTGAGGATATGCTAAGTTTGGGTCTATTTGCATGGCCTAGTAACAGTTGGTGTCACGCTTGGGGATCTGGGTCAAGTTGCAGAAGGGGAAGCCCATGACTCCTGGACACTTCTCAGCAGCTCCTGGCTTCTCCAGTTGTCTTTCTTCAGCATTGTCTTGGAGACAAAGGTCTCCAAATACATGGTGGCAGGCTAGCCGCTACCAGGGCAACCCCAGAGCCTGAGTTACCTCCCAATAAGGCCAAGCTTGTTCTCTCTCCCTTGTGGTCCCTGCCCTGTAAGGCTAGGGGAGGCAGACATGCTCATTCACAGAGCTCTCCTCATTTAAGGGCCTCACGGGGTGAGGGAAATCCACCTTCCTTCCCACTACCCCCCAAGTCAGGAAGCCTTCTACTTGGGGAATGGACCAGGCGGTGTTGGGAAATGTAATTCTCATGTCTCTACAATGCCCTTGTTTTTTTTTGCACTAAAGAGACATTGAATTCTGAGTATTCACTGCCACCCCTCCTCCATAATCACTACCCAGTCCACCTCTACCCATCCTAAGACTTCATCAACCCTTTGAGTTTGGGTATCCCATTTATCTGGGATGATTCTGCTGAAGCAGGAATCATAGACATCAATTTACAGCTCAAAGGAATCATGAAGATAATCACTAGTATAACCCTCTTACATTTTAGACAAGGAATTGAAACCAAGATGTGACTTGTCCAAGGTCACAGAAATAATAAGTGACAGAGTCAGGATTCAAATCCAGATCCCATGAGTCCAAATCCTGTAATATTTCTACTCTACTCTGTATGGACTCAATTACCTCTCAAGGTCCTGCCCAGTCTGAGCATTGGGAGAGTTTGTGTTTGGACCCTGACCATCATGAAGACGTAAGCAAAGTAATTAATTTCATTTTACAGAAACAAAACGGAGGATGAGTCTTGTCTAAGGTGAACACAGTAAATGGTGGAGCTCGAAGGCAAACTCAGCTTCGGACTTTGGAGTCAATGAATGTTAGTCTTTAAACTATTAAAGGCTACCTCTACTCAGGTCACCAAGTGATGATTTTAATTTCCCCCTCCTCCCAAATAAAGAGCCTCCCAAAGCCCCCTAAGGTCCCCTTTCTTATCCACAAGTGATCAGACCCTTGAACGGTCCTTTTGAGGCAGACCATCTGATGCTCACTCTTGTGCAAAGGTGAGTGACAGACCAATGGTGGGCTGAGAACCTTCAATCTCCTGGCCTGCTTTCCCTTGACCTTTAAAGATAATGCTATTATGGCAAGATCAGGAAGCACTGCATCTCATCAGGGAAATCTCTCACTGAATTTCTATGGAGCCACATTATTAATTCTCAGAAAAATCCAAAGTATGTTTTCCACCCCCACAGCTTTGCAAAAAGGCACAGGAGAATAATGGTTTTCTTCTGGGCCATTGTTTGCCAGCACTGCTGGGCCTGTTAGAACAACCCTGCCCTTGGCCTGGTGGCTTTAGAAATAGATGGCAGCTGGTTTGGGTCAAACAAAAGCTCTCCGGGATAGTTACCAGTCCCCCTTGGAAGCCAGCTTTGCTTTGCTGCCTAACAAAGACATGTGTGGAGTGTGGTTTCTAAGACTTCAGCAGCCCCAGCAAACTATGGGAAGGATTTGGAATAATTCTCAGTGGTTCCTTGTAGCAGGATTTATTTCATCAGGACCACCTAAAGAAATACTTTCCAAAAATTGACATGGATATGTGTGTATGAAAATATATACATGTGTGTATATGTAGTGTGTTGTGTATCATATATACATATATGTATACATGCATGTATATATGTCTAGGGAGAGAAACGTGTGTGTATGTGTGTGTGTAGAGGGAGAGAGAGACAAACAGACACATATAATCAAAAACCATTCACCATTAGATACATGGTCAAAGGATATGAATAAACACTTTTTAAAAAATTACACATTATAAGGAACCACATGAAAACATGCTATAAATCACTAACACTAAGAGGAATTCAGATGAAGACAACTCTCATCATGCAAACTGGCAAAAGCAGAAAAGATGGGAACATTCATCGTGAGAGCAGTTGTACACAGATTCCAATTTAGAATTATGCAGGAAAAGTGATGAAACTATACACATTCTTCCATCAGTCCCACTACTGGACATATGTCCCATAAAAGCCAAAGACTAAAATAAATATTCAATATATTCCAAAATATTCATAGCATGTTTTGGCCACAGAGAATTGTAAACAAAGCAAGTACCCGTTGGTTGGGAAATGGGGAGGTATAAATCTGATGGCATGTGGATATAATGGCATATTATTGTGTAGGAAGAAATTATAAAGATGAAGAATTCTGAGAAACATGGGAAGATTTGTGTGAACTGATAACACAGTGAAGTAAGCATAACCAAGAAAACAATATACACAGATATGTAACAGTGTAAAGAGATCACTAACAGGGAACTGAACCCTGAGTAATAGAAATACTGATGAAGATACCAGAAGAGAGGGAGGGTGACAAAGCTCATACACATATAACATGTTTGAAAATAATTAAATAGATAGTATCAGAGGTTTAGCATTGAAAGGGAACTCAAAGGTTGTCTAGTACAATCCCCTCATTTAACAGATGAGGAAAATGAGACCCAAAGAGATTAAGTGAGTTGACGAAAATCATGCAGTAGTCAGATTGTCCTGAGAGGTTCAAGGATCCTAGCCAGGGTGATTAGGGAGGACATCATGAAGGAGGCGGTATTCAGTCTGGGTCTTAGAGGAAGAGAATGCTGTCAAAATATACAACGGTAAGGAGGCAAGAGAGGAAAAGATAAGATGATGAAATAGCAGTCTAGTTAGGCTAAAATGTAGAGTATGTGAAAGGGAGTAAGTATCATGGAATGAGGTGGCAAAGCCAGGTTGGAGTAAGTCTTGAATGTTAGACTGAGGAGCTTACATTTCATTTTGTAAATGATGAGGAGCCACACTGAAGAATTCTGATCAGGGGAGTAATATGATCATATTTGATGCTTTAGGAAGAGTCCTTTGGTAGCTATGGAAAGGATGGATTATTATGGGAAAAGACCAATGATGGAGAGGGCAATTATGAGACAATTTTTTTAAATAATACAATTCATTTGGAGGACCAAAAGATCTAGATTTTGATGGTAACTCAAGAAAAAAGTAGTTATGAAGGGCTAATAATAATAGAACTTCAAGGACTCAAATTATATGTAAAGTAGCAATCATCAAAACCATTTGGTATTGGTTTAAAAATAGAAAAGTAGATCAATGAATCATATTACACAAGGGAGAATCAGAAAAAAAATTGAACATGATAACCTAGTGCTTGATAAATCCCAAAGCACAAACTACTTTTAAAAAGGGACTCCCCATATGACAAGAATTTCTGGGAAACTGAGAACAATTTAGCAGAAATTAGTAATTTAGTTTTTTTTTTAATTTCACAAAAACCAATCTTGTCTCCCTCCCATATCCACCATTTCTGCCCCCCACAAAAAAAGAAAATCCCTATTATGAGCATTTATAGTCAAACAAAAGAAATTCCTACATTGACCATGTCCAAAAACTACATGTCTCAATCTGCACTGAAACTATCACCTATCTAACTGCAATTGAGTAGAATGTCTCATCCTTTATGGGCTAGATTCTTTAGTATCATGGCTGTTGACCAGAGTTCTTATGTTTTCCAAAGCTATTTGTCTTTATTGTCATTGTATACATTTTTCTCCTGGGTCTTCTTACTTCACTTTGCATCAGTCCATACAAGTCTTCCCAGGTTTCTCTGAAATCGTCCCCTTTATCATTTATTATAGTACAATGTTATTGCATATATCATAATTTGTTCAGCCATTCCCCAATTGATAGTCACTCCCTCATTTTCCAGTTCTTTGTCACCACAGAAAGAGTTGCCTTTATACAAGTAGTACTGTCACTGAGTCAAACAGTATGAAATTTAGTGACTTTGGTGGAATAGCTCCAAACAGCTTTCCATAATGACTGAACCGGTGTGGGGAGCCTACAGCCTCAAAACCACATGTGGACCTCTGGGTCCTCAAGCACAGCCCTTTGACTGTATCCAGACTTCACAAAAGGATGGCCACATGTGGCCTTCTAGATCCTCAAGTGCATCCCTTTAATTGAGTCCAAGTTTTACAGAACGAATCCTTTTATTAAGGGAACTTGTTCTGTAAAGTTTAGAGTCAGTCAAAAGGTCACACTTGGGGACCTCAAGGGTCATATGTGGTCTCAAGGATGCAGGTTCCCCTCCCCTGCTGGACCAATTCACAGCTTTCCCAACAGTGCATTAAAGTGCTTGTTTTTCCATAACCCCTTCAACAAGAAGTTTATACCAATGTACTATTTCATATTCTACAATAAATTCAAAATGGACACAAAACATGAATATTAACAATCATGTCATTAAAAAAAGCAAAACAGATCAAATACCAAACTATACATAGGGAGCAAATTCTTTAAAACAAGGAAGAGAGTCAGTTACACAAAATAAACCATTTTGATTATGTGAAAGTGGAAAGCCTTTGCATGGATAAAATTCAAGCACTTAGGATAACGAGGGGAGTAGGCAAGTAGGGGAAAAGCTTTGCATCAAATTGATCTCTGACAAGGTCCTGATATCTAAGATATGTAGACATCTAATAGAAATACACAAGGCCAACAGTCATTCAGTCATTCCCCAATAAGGTGGAAGAAACTTCAGAGGCCATCTAGTTCAACATTCTACAAATGAGGAGACTTGAGGCCCCAGGAGGTTAAGGGACTTACCCAAGCATGAAAGGTGGGATTTGAACCCAGGATTTCTAACATTAGAGTCAGTGCTCTTGCTGATATACCAGTTAAGCAAGTGAAGGATTTGAGCAAACTGTTCTAAAATGATGATATTGTAAACTGTTAACAACCACATGAAAGGATGCTCCAAATCACTAATAAGGGAACTGCAAATCAAAGTAATTAGTGATTTCACCTCACACTCAACAAGTCGGCAAAGATGACAAAAAATGGGAATAGTCAACATTAGAGGGATTTGTTGTTGGAGCTACAAGATAGGCTAGCCATTCTAGAAAGCAATTTAAAACACCCATGCCCTTTAACCCAGAGATTACCTTCACAGGTTCATAGCCCAAGAAGGTCAATGACAAAAAGAAAATCCCATATCATACCCAAATACCTATAGCAACACCTTGTGTAGTAGCAAAGAATTGGAAAGAAAATAGATCTAGATTTTGTTTTTTGTGGGGTTTTTTGGAGGGCAATTGGGGTTAAGTGACTTGCCCAAGTCACTCAGCTAGTAAGTGTTAAATGTCTGAGGCTGGATTTGAACTCAGGTCCTCCTGATTCCAGGGCTCTATTCACTGCGCCACTTACCCACCCCAATAGTTCTAGATTTTGGAAGTAACTCATGAAAGCCATCAATTGTAGACTAAATAAACAAATTGTGGCACATGAATATAATGAAACATTTCTGTGCTATCAAAAACAACGAACATAATGAGTTCAGAGACGTATAGAAAGATTTCATATGGAACTCAGAATGAAGTAAGCAAAATGAGGAAAACAAGCTACACAAGGACTACAATAATGTATCTGGAAAGAACAGCAATAACCCATTGAAAATGAAAGATACAAAATTGTGATGATGAAGCTTCTCCCCAAAGGAGAGATATGAGAAGACACCTCTTCTTGATTCTTTGTTGTTCTTTCCAACTTGAGTATGGAACAATAACTTATCATCACACTTTTTTTAAAATGTTGGTTAGTTTTACAGATTTTTTTAAAATGAGAATAACTCTCAGATGGGCAGGTAGTAGAGGAGACACAATGGGAAATGTAGGTGATATTTAAACAAAAGATAATGAAAATGATTTTAAAAGACAATTTTGATAATGTAGGCAATAACTTATTGTCTATTCTGAACTAGTCGAGTGTTGGCAATAGGCGTATAAAGGAAGGGATGGATGTAAAAACTTATAATTGACTGTTAGAGCTGGAAGAGACTTTAAAACATGAAAAGTCAGAGCTAGAAGAAAGAATATAGAATGTTAAGAGCTGAGAGGAAATTCACAGCTCAAACCATTGTGGCCTCCTTACTTTGTACTTATAAATCAGCTAATCTCCAAAGAAACTCAGGCAGTCATAATGTGTTGAATAAAACCTCTAGCTTGATTGCATGTTCCCATATTCATGGAAATAGGAGTGTTTGGGAGCCATACAATGGCTCCAGATTACACAGTCCCTGGCATTAGAAGTAGCAATAACTGACCAAAAGAACCCCCAGCTGTGTGGCCATCCAAAGCTCAATGAATGGCGTTCCATGAGGGGGCTGGGAAAGGATAGATGGCAGAATGGCAGTTTTGCATACTTTTCTTTAACAATTTTCTTTTCCCTGAAGATATGATGTGAAACCTGAGCTCCCCCTACCTGAGTCTGGTCAAATCTATTTCTCTCTCTCACTCTGTCTTTGCTTTACAGGTCAGAGATCAGGAAACTACCAACCCCCTTGAATGATCAGAAAATGACACCAGCAGATGATGAGTCAGAAACTGGAAGGGCTTCCTCTCCTGGACAGCCAGATGGAATCTCTCCCCCTGAAGGGGCAGCAGCTGCAGAAGATGATACAAGCTGCAGATATGCTGATGAAGGTTAGATCCATGGGGATTGTGTCTTTAAGATCAGTAGCTTAGAACAAGGGGCTAAGGAGGATAAGGTGAGGGGTTCAGTCTTCACTTGGGTGACTTTGTCTAAACTGTGACAATAGATGTTACTCCCAAGCCTGACCAGCCATCTCACAAAGATGTGTGCTGATGAAGCATCCTGCAAGGCTCCCTGTCTTCAAAGTCACCACCTATAGGATTCTCTCTCCATAACTACAACCTCAGGAATAGTGGTATTCTGGTAAATGTTTAACCACTGACTCTGATAGGGAGGGGAGAATATACACAGGATGCACTTTTAAGTTTAATTCACGTTACTAGCATTTTCTCCATTAATTTCATAAGTCTAGACAGTCAATGAAACAATAAATCAAGCCCTAATTTGTGGCATTTGCCAATTTCTGAGGAATAATGATCACCCTGTAAATTTAACAGTTGGCTCTGATAAGCTGGTTAGAGCTGCCTCCAGCATACCACTAGCCTTTCCTTCAACTGCCAGTCATTCCTTAGTCTTTATCTTTCACAAGTCACTTGCATGCTAGACCTCTGGAGAAAAGCCAAAAAAATAGGATATCTCAATACAGGATATTAATTTTATGAGGAGAAGAGAATACAGTTCTTCCCCAAAGACCCATAAAGCAGAAATGAAGGCTGGGGAGAGGAAGTTCCAGGGAGGTAATTTCCACCCAGTGTATGGGAAAGCTTTCTAACAATGTGATGTAGTGAGTTTTCTGTTTCTAGTAGAAATCAGAGGTCAAAACCTAACGAAGACTCCTTGGTGGGGCTTCTGACACCTATGTGAAACATCAGTCCAGGTGACCTCCAAGGTCCATGTCCACACTTGAGATTTATGATCCTAGGATATGAAAATAGAAGGTAAAAGCGAAGTCCAGCTCCCAGAATACGTTTTACTTATTGTAGGATTTAGGATCTAAGATCTGGAGTTGGAAGGGACCTCTGAGTCTAGGCTCAGAGTAGTTAAGTAACTTGCCCAGAGTCACACAGCTAGTAAGTGACTGAGGCTGTCTGAACATAGAAGAACATAGGTCTTCCTGACTCCAAGTTTAGAGCTTGCATTCCTCTAGCATACATCTGTCCAACAAATCCATCCTGTTCCCATCCCAGGTCCTTCTCAGATTTCCAAAACGAGTCTTGATTTTCCTTCTAATTTCTCTGGATTCTGCTCTCAGTTAAGGCCAAGTCACCCTGATGAGCTCAGCTGACCTGCCACAGAGTATTTTTTATTCTGGTCTTTCATCTTTACACCAAAGAAATCATTGATATATTCACTTATCCTTGTTATGAGTTACCTTGGTCTAAGAAGTCATTACAAATGGACAACCTACTGGTGCTAAACTTCTTCATGCTTAACTAGGCCAGTTCTCAGATACAGACACCGATAACAGACACAGCCCATCACCAGAGATCATACCTGGAACCTTTCCAAAACCTTCCAGAGTTTATGTTCTACCAGCATAGCCGTCAGCAACTGAGGCCACCTCTAGGGAACTGTGAGGCTTCAGGGTAAGATTTTTGATAAGGAACAGCAGATAGATGGTCCATTTGTGGCACTAACAGTCAAGCAATGTTAAGAGACTGAGAAAAAGATTCCCAGCATGGTGGATAAGATTTGTGCAAGATGAGAAGGCATGGACAAAATATAATCTTCATTGTAGATGGGGATACTCACCATGCTGAGATCACAGCTCCATCTAAGTACTGAAGCATTAGTATGCCTTTGAACCCTTTGAGCCACTAGTATCTGGGAACCTTATACCTTTGTCTTTCTTTCCAGAGGAGTGAAGAGAGGAAGTACTTGCTTATCCACTGCCAATTAAACTTTAATGACAACACTATAGTCATTGATTTTGACCCAAGCCCCCTTTCGTTGACAGGCTGTCTAAAAACTACCCCAGGTTCACAGAACCACATCTCACAAGTCCTCCACTGATGTTTCTTTTCCCAGGTCAACCAGGCAGCAGATGCACTAATTCCAAGTAAAAGCCATTTAGTTAAGGAGCATAGGAAAGTAAATGATGAAGGAAATTCTCACCCTTCCCCTAAACATATGGCTACACTCTCCCACGGATTTCCTTCTCCATAGTGGGAGAAGTAGAATACATCACTAAAGAACACATGTGGATAATTTATACTAGCCAGGGCAACACCTGATCCAAGAGCTACATCCCTGCTGAAACCTCTCTCTGCTGTTCGATTCCCTAAAGAGCCCACAATGTCATTTGTTGGTCTGACAGTACATGTATCATTAGACTGCGACAAGTTTTCTTTATTGCTACAAACTTCTGGGATTCTCTCAGCATTTTTTTTCTTTACTGCTTTACCACCCCAATGTTTTTACAGAGTGGACCTTCTGCTAAATCTCCCCCCAAATTATAATAGCTAATCCAAGAGCCAGCTCAGCTGTTTCATGTTCAGAGCCAGCCAACCAGAGAAGCCCTTGGACTCTGTCTAGCTTTTTTAACTGAGCACAGTGTACTATTTTGACGTAGTATGAGGAAATCCTATTTTACTCTTATCATATCCCTAGTCTATGTAAATCACCCTAGAAGCTTCACATAACAAGACTGAAAGGGGATTGGCAAAGCTGCCAACTTTCCCTAGTAAGTAATCTTTGTTCTGCTTTCCTGCCAGGAGCAAAGTTGATGCTTTCCTTATAAAGGCGATCCCCACTGGACCTTGGTGTCAGATCTCTTACCCACTCAGGCACATTCATTGGGGAGGGAATGCTACAGCTGGTCACAAGAAAGCATCAGTCGAGAGTGTGCATTGACTCAGCATGAATCTGTCCTCCTCACATCAAACTTAGTACCGTGCCCACAGAAGTGCCACTTTCACATCCAAAAGAAAGCCCGTAGTCTGTGTATGACTACATACCACATTCTGCCACTGTACTGCCCATAGCAGACAACCCAAAACCTAATCACAAGGAAATACTAAGGGAGTTTTGAAATAATGAGAACCAGAGAATAAAAAGTCCCATCTCACGAGGGATATCCCTGGAATTTGTATCACCAAGAATGAAATTAGTACTTGTCCAGGAAATAGTCCCAGAGCCTGAATCACTCAGTCATATTTCTGCTTTTAGCTCATCAAGACTTTCCTGAATCTTTGATCTTCCTGATACAGGCACACCCTTCACTAGTATAGATCAGAGCTCTCACCTCTGCAGTTCTCATCCTTGGCCTCCCATCAATCTTCCACTGAGGACCATTCCCTGGAGGTCCCCCTCTTGGACTTTGAATATTCTATGCCAGGGCAGCACCCCAGTTGTTCACTTGCTCTCCCACTTTATTGATTAATGACCAATAAGCCCAGGTCCTTTGCTGATCACATGTTTCCTGTGTGATGTCACCAATACCACTTTAATGGAGAGGTATAAATCACCTGCTTCCTATTGCAGATAATCAAACAACCTAGAAGAAAGCTCTAGGTCATGTTCCTGATCTCAGCAGATCTTCTTTCTGCAAATCACTGATCCTCTGCCCTGCTGATTTCTGCCCTGTAATAAAAGAGATGGTTCCTCATAGCCAGCAAATAGAGCAGTATCACTAGCTGCCTTTCTTTCCCTGGGAAGGGCTGCAGAGCTGTGTAGCATTTAGTGAATGACCTGAGCTTTGAGCACCCAGGCCTGGACCCTTCTTTCTCCCTACAGGAGATGAGCAGTTGTTCCGCTCTGTGGAGGGTCAGGCAGCCTCAGATGAAGAGGAGGAAAAGTGGCCGGGGGAGCAACAGACCCAGGTGGCTGAAGTGAAGAAGCTACTGGCCCGAATTTCGAGCTGTGGGAGCGGGTATGTCTCATTTAGAGTCATAGAATCGGGGAATGTCATCTCTGCCCAACCCCACTCCTGACCCCCATAGAATATTAGCTCATGGTGACCATGGGCAGTTTCTTATTTTGCCTCTGTATCCATGATAAGGTGCAAAGAGTTTTGGTTCAAAGTCTGAAGTCTGTTATGGTTGTTCATAAGTCACATTCAACTTTTTATGACCCTATCTGGGGGTTTTCTTGGCAAAGATACTGGAGTGGTTTGCCATTTCCTTCTCCAGCTCATTTGCAGATGAGGAAAGTGAGGCAAGTAGGGTTAAATGACTCACCCAAGGTCACACAGCCTATGAGCATCTGGAGCTGGATTTGAGCTCAGGTCTTCCTGACTCCAGGTATGGCGCTCTATGTGTTGTACCACCTAGCTGCCCAGAGTCTGGAGAATCTAGGTTTAAATCCCAATTCTGCTACTATTTATGACCTTAGGCAAATCATCTACCCTCCCTGGGTCTCAGTTTCCTCATCTGTAAAATGACTAGGGTTGGACTATATGGCCTCTGGGGTCCTTCCAACTCTACATCTACAATCCTCTAATCCTATGATCCCTACTGCCCTGTATATAGTAGGTACATAAATAAATATCCATTGTTGAGTTGAGTTGAAAGGGACCTTAGCTCTTCACAGAAGTTCGTGGTCATAATGATATGGGGAGCCTAGGATTAGAAATGGTGCTCCTTTCCACTCAGAGAGTCTCTGAGGATACAAAGCCCCAGGACAAGATGAACGCTTTCCCTTCCAAGCCCCAAGATTGTCCATGGAAACAAAGAGTAGTTAGGGCAAGGACAATGTCTCACCTAAATTTGCTGCCTCCTCTTTGTATAGTGCTGTCTGAGCAGAGTAGGCGTTTGCTTGATTGATTGAATGAAATAAAAACCACAAGAACAATGTCCACAGCAGCTACATTTTTAGTGCAGCATAAGAATTGGGTTCTTATCAATTTCTTTTTCTAAGATGGGAGTTTTGAAGGCAGTAAGGAGGCTGGGTCAATGGCACTGTGAGCAGGTGGGAGGCTAGTCTGGGCGAGAGTACACTGGGAGAGGGTTTTCCATAACCCACAGTGTTATGGAAAACCCAAGGACAGCATGAGAATTCTGTTCCTAGTGTTGGGATGGGGAGCCACGTGCCCAGGCTTGTCTCCAATGCTGCCTAAGTGGGAATGGATCATGCCCATCTCTTAGGTCACAAGCAGAAGCCAGGTGCAGAGTGGGTAAGATTATGGGAGTCAAACTAACAGAAGAGTCACACTGTTGAAAGATCTGCCAGTACAGCCACTGGAATACTTTCAGACTCTGTTTACATAGTTTTCCTGAAAAATCTCAAAGACCTTTATGAACATTTATTTCATCTGTCCTCATATCTTTGGGTGGCTACACTATCCATCAGCATGATATACTGGGAAGAGTCCCAGACTGGGAATCAGAAAACCCAGGCTCCTATCACAGATCTGCTGCTTACTAGCTTGTACCACCTTGGCTAAGTCTGA
Source organism: Pseudocheirus occidentalis (assembly GCA_028646575.1). NCBI lineage: Eukaryota > Metazoa > Chordata > Mammalia > Diprotodontia > Pseudocheiridae > Pseudocheirus > Pseudocheirus occidentalis. The sequence goes on along the minus strand of CM053599.1, from coordinate 50,249,815 downwards.
GCCTTCATTTCCTTATTTGTAAAGTAAAGGTAGTTCATACCTGTTTTTCCGATATTGCAGAGATGTTATGAGGACCAAATGAATAATGCAATATATGAAAAGCACTTTACAAACTTTAAAGTGCTACATAAATGTGTTATTATTATTCATATAATAAGTATAATTCATTTTCAATATGATCAATAATGATATTGATTATTATTCACATAACAACTGACGTGTTGCTCTTTAAGGTTCTAAAAGCACTTCCCTTATTTGATCCTCACAACAACCCTGTGAAGTAGGTACAATTGTTATCCCCATTTTACCAATAAGGAACATGGGGAATTGTGAAGGTAAGGGACTTACCTAAGGTCACACAGCAAGTATCAGTAGCAAGATTCTAACTCAGGTCTTCCTGTCTCCAAATTTGTTGCTGCACTTACCAGACTACAGTAATGCAGTCTCTGGGTCTCAGCATCTTATGAAACTAACTAGTAAAGCTTAGCAAGTCCTCCATTCTTTCTTTACAAAGGTGGAGGACTATGGGTATGAAATAGGGCATTGGATGAATTGGTTAATTTTGCTAAACTGCTTTGTTATTGTTGCTCTTTTTCTTCTTCTTTGTCCTGAGGGAGGACATTCTAGATGGGGAAGAGGGAGGATTCACAGCATCACAGATGAGCCAGAAAGGACTTTGTAACTTCCTAGAGGTCCAGCATTCAATCCACCACCTCACACTGCCTTACACTTGGGCCAGGCTTAGGGGAAAACAGGGAGAGAGATGGGAGACAGTGACTTCAAGAGAGGTTCCTGTTAACTCCCTCAAAACAAAGACAAGGGCCTACACTGGGGGGCCAGGGCAAGACCCAGAGGGAGGTCTCATCACTGTTTGGTTTTCTTTATGCAGATGCGATGACAGAACAGCCAAGAAGCTCATGTCTTACTTTGGCCACTTTGGCAGTAATGAGCACACCAGTGCCCTGGGGGAGCTGGGGGAGCAGATTGTCACCCTGACGGAGCAGCTGGGGAACATGGGGCAAGACGTGAAAGTCCTTGACACTAGTGACCAAGAGGTAAGACGCCTAAGGCACCCTAGCCCAGCTTTTTCATGAGGAAGCGTATCATCTTTATGACCCCACAAAGCAAGGGCCATGTTTCAAATGGTCTGGTTCTCATTTCACATTTGCCTGCCCATCAGCTACCCAAGAACTTTTGAAAGAGTAGATAGATGGATAGATGGATAGATGGATGGATAGATAGATATAGATAGATAGATAGATAGATAGATAGATAGATAGATAGATAGATAGATAGATAGATAGATAGATAGAAAAAAGACAGAAAGATGGGTAGATAATTTGTTTGTTTTTGGCAAATTCACAACCCAAGGCATCAATTAACCTAGTCAAAATGGTAGTCGGTCCGTTTTCAAATGAAAATTGTTGCTGTCCTTTTAACAAAACGTTCTGTTGAAATTTGGTACTGGACTTTTTCCCTTTTTTTGCAGAGGTGGGGGACTCTGGATGTGGAACATTGTATCTACTATCAGACTTGGCTAATAGCTTGTTTAGTTTTATAGAACTGATTTGTTTCTCCTTTTCTTTTATTCTTTGTTACAAGGGATATCTCTTTGGGACAGGGAATTGCCTCACAAGAGATATTTTAAAAGGAAGGTAGTGGAAAAACTCAGTGTTTTATCAGTAAAAATTGTTGATTCAAGTTCTATCAAGAAAAAAATTTAATACAGTTTTTAAAATATGGCACATGGGGACAGATGGCAGTCATATGATTGCATGTAAGGGCTTCAGTTCAAAGAAATATTAGCTTAATTAGCAGTGATGTTTTCTCTGTTTTGTGATCTGGTAATTGGTCTCTTTCTCTTGCAGCTGCAGAAAATAGGCAGGATTAAATTCAAGAAACATTTATAAAGTGCCTTGTATGTGCAAGGCACTGTGGGAAGCTGTGGGGATACAAATAGGAAAGTGAGTCCCTCCTCTCAAGGAGCTTATGTTTTACTAGAACATACAATACACACTCATGTATGAACACTAGGCCTGGAATCAGGAAGACCTGAGTTCAGATAAGGTCTTGGACATTTACTAGCTATATAATCCTGGGCAAGTCACTTAACTCTGTTTGCCTCAGTTTCTCCATCCATAAAATGAGCCAAAGAAGGAAATGGCAAACCACTCCAGTATCTTTGCCAAGAAAACCCCAGATGGGGTCATGAAGAGCTGGACACAACTGAAAGAACTGAACATCAACAACAAAATAAGTATAAGCTAATGTGAGGAGGGAGTGAGAATTAAGGAAGGTGGGACTGGAGGGCTTCACAGAGGAGGAGGAGAACCTGAGCCTAACCTTGAAGGAAACTAGAGGTGAGAAAGGAGCACATTCCAGGCATCACAGAAAGCCTGGGTGAAGACCTGCAGATGGCAGGTGGCATATGGACTTCAGAGAACAGTTAGAGGGATGATTTGGCCGGATCATAGAGTGTGTGAAGGGAAGTAGTGTGAACCAAGTATGAAGTGGGAGCTAGGATGTGGGAAAGCTCAAAATGCCACTCGAAGGAGTTTGTAGTTTATCCTAAAGGTAACAAGGGAGTGGCTGGTGTTTTAGGAATGTTAATTTGGCAGCTGGGGTTGCTGTTGCTCAGTCATTTCAATTGTGTACCATTCTTTGGACCACATTTGGAGTTTTCTTGGCAAAGATACTGGAGTGGTTCGCATTTCCTTCTCCAGCTCATTTTAAGGAAAGTGAGGCAAACAAGGTTAAGTGACTTGCCCCGGGCCACACAGCTAGTAATTGTCCAAGGTATTATTTGAACTCAGGACTTCTGATGCAAGGTTCAACACACTATCTGCTGTGCCACCTAGCTGCCCCATTGGCAACTGAATAGAAGTGACATAAAAATTAAATGTTTGATCAACAAAAATTATTTGTTGGTGTTCTATCAAGATAAATTTTAACTCAGTTTTTAAAAAGAAAAATGGACAGGGATGAGAATAGATGGCAGTCATGTGACTACGTTTGAGGGCAGAGAGGAGAAACTAGAGGCAAGGAGACCAATTTGGAGGGCATTACAGTAGTCCAGGGGTGAGGTGATTCGATCTTCAGCTAGGATAGGAGATATATGAAAAGCCTGAGTAATGACACAGTTGCCTTGACTGAGATGTAAAAATGTGAGTGTAGGATTTAGAACTCCAAATTCTAAGACACAAACATTAATTGTTTTTACATGCAATTAAAATATTGCAATTACATGCAATTAAATATAAAATACTTTTTTAAATGTGAGTTGTTTGGGAGCTGTGGCCAAGGCATTGCCTTCTTAGAAGAGTCTCAAGATACAATGTTCCACATCCAAACACCTTGAGAATTCTGAAAACAGAATTACATTTTCACACATGGCAGACAGTTCCTAAGTCCATAATGGCCTTAGAGTAAGGCACCTGGGCGCTGATGGCCTTCTCTAATATGATGTACAACATCCAGGCAACAGAGCTCCAGGAGACCCAGCTATGAAAGAGCTGGGCTCCCTCTTCGCCTTGTCTTCCATGTAGCCGTATGCTGTCTAAGAAGGAGGAGGAGATGGGGGGGGAGGGCAGGAGGAGCCTCCAGAAGCTAACCACATGGCAGCAGTTTGGGAAACAGACTGTTGTGTCATAAATTACAAAAGGTGCAATGAGGTGTGTAGGGGAAGGAGGAAGAGGTGGCCAAGTTAAAAGCAAGAAGACTCAGTGACCAGAATAAGGTTCAGTTCTACTTCAAAAGGTGGCTTGAGGGACTTGGATGCTCATCTTTGTTCTGACACTTGCTAGTCACATGGCCTTGGCCATGTAACCTATGTGAGCCTCAGTATTCTTATCTGTTGAATGGGGATAATAATACACACACTTCCTACTTAGAATGTATTTGTATGACTCAAATGAGGTATTGTCCATAAAGTGCTTTGTTACCCTTTGAGGTACTGTCCATCTGGCATAGTTAGAAGATCACTGACCTTGAGCATCAGGAGACCTAGATCTCTTCTCTCTAACTTGTACTTACGAGCTGTGTGACCATGGACAAGTAACTTAACCACTCTGTGCCAGTTTCTTCATCTGTAAAATGGGGGGGGGTGGGGCTTGGATAGGTGATCTCTGAGGTCCCTTCCATCACTAAATTTATACTCTTCTCATCTTTGTTCCTCTCTAGGCAACATGACAGGTAAAAGAGTAACTGAGTTTATAGTCTGAAGACCTGGGTTCAAATCCTTGTTCTGTCTCTTATTTTGTGTATGGTCTTGAGCAAATCACTTAGCCCTTCCAGGTCTCAGCTTCTTCATCTGTAAAACGAGGAGCTTGAAGTAGATCAGGGGGTTTTCAAAGCATGATCTGGGGACCACTGGGATTCCTCAAGATCTTTTCAGAAGATCTGCAAGGTCAGAACTATCTTCATAATAATACTAAGATGTTTTCCTTTTGATTATGGTAAATACCAGTTGATATAGCCCAACTAAACAGAAGCTCTTTGGGGCCCTCAACATTTTTAAGAGGGTAAAGGAAACAAAACATTTGAAAACTGCTCACCTTTTTTTTTTTGCTTTTTAGAGGGCAGTTGGGGTTAAGTGACTTGCCCAAGGTCACATGGCTAGTTTTTGTGTTAAGTGTCTGAGGCTGGATTTGAACTCAGGTACTCCTGACTCCAGGGCTGGTGCTCTATTCACTGTGCCACCTAGCCACCCCCTCTAAAGTCCTTTCAAGCTTGAAATTGAGGATCCTAAGATTCTCTCTCAGCCTCAGTTTCTTTTTTTTCATTCCAGTTTCTTTATTTCAGTGAGCAAAAATCTATTTTCTCCCCATTTCCCATTAAAAAACACTTCATAACAAACACACATAGTCAAGCAAGATAAATTTCCACATTGGCCATGTCCCAAAAATATGTGTCTCATTCTTAAGCTTCAATTTCCTCATCTCCAAAATAACCCCTATAGGGTTAACATAAGAAAAACTCATAAACCTGAAAATACTATAGAAATATGAGTGACTGCAGCTTTTTTTTACCATATTTTTTTAAATGATTTCATTAATATAGGTAGTTTCCAGTGAGGAAACTCCTCCTGCCAATACCTGTCTGTATATCTTGTCTTGGAGAATTGTCTGGTGCATTGGGAGGTTAGGTGACTTGCCAGGCAGCCAGTATGAGGCAGAGATTGGGCAAAGGCATTCCTGCCTCAAAAGCCAGCTTTCTTCCTCTTGCCTCCATGTAGAAACCTTATAGAGAGCCCTAAAACCCTGTCCAGCTGTGAGCTATAGACTATATACAATGTACAGGAAAGTGCTTTGTGAACCACAAAGCAGTATGGCAGTGCCTAAGGATTATCTGACAATGAGAAGGTAGGCATCTGATAGCCCCAGGGGCCCTCAAGAAGGGGCATGTTTGAAGTCTTCCTTTCAGCCCACATGCCTCTGTTTTCTCTCTTCTTTAATTTCCCATCTCTTCCTTTTCTTCTTGGCTCCCTGGCTCCATTCACTGAACAAAGTAAATCCCTTAGTGATAACTCACCCTCACAGGCTGTCATCCTCCAGCAGTTTAAAAAAAAAGTCTTTTCTGTCTGCCCAAGTCACTCTCCTTTTCTCTTCTCCTCTGGGTGTTGTAATCTTCTCTTTAGAAACATTTAAATAATCATTCAACTGTGAAATGAACTTTCTAGTGAGGCCCAGGAGGGGAATGAAAGCCACAGCTACAAAAAAAAATAGTGGGAATTAATGGTGTGGACATGGAATTGCAAGGTCAGGGCCTCAAAGGAAGACCTGTTAGTTCCCTATGAAGGAAAATGAGAGAGGAATCAATTTTTGCCTGGGAACCTAAGAGAAGATGAAACTGGAGGAGAGGACTGTTTATAGGGTCTTAGCTAGAGCTGGAAGGGCTCTCAAAGGCCATCCTAGCCCAGATCCTTTATTTTACAGATAAGGAAACTGAGGACCAGGGAAGCCAAATAGCTTTCCCATAGCAGCCAGGTAGAAAATAACAGAACCAGGATTCAAACCCAGGTCATCTGACCTCAAACCAGCATTCCCTTGGATTACAAACTATATTCCCAATGTGGTTCAAGAAAATTCTGAAAAGCTATTTGGTAAAATGGAATATTGAGCCCTTTGCCAGGAGACCTAGGTTCTAATAACAATTCTGCCACTAACTTCATAGCTTCCCCTGGACAGGTCATTCCACCTCTACACATGAGTTTCTTCATCTATAAAATAAGAATTCCAATTCCTGTCCCATCTTGCCCTCTCTACCTCAGAGCTGTTGGGAGGTTTAGATGTGATCCTGGAGCTCTGAAAAATATTCTTGTAGCCCTTGTCTAAGCTTTCAGTATCCTTATCCCAAACTCCACTCCAGTACAGTAAATCAGTCGCCCCACCCTCACATTAACAAGTACCAAGTGGCCACCAGCTCAGAGGGATAACTACCTTCAGGGGTGAAATGAATTGGATTGCTGGACAGCTCCAGTGCTGAATTTCTCCTGTCTCTGGCCAGGTGAAGGAGCCACTTCTCAGTGAAATTCAGCAGAAGACTGAGGAGAGTGAGCTGCTAAAGATGGAGCTACAAATGCTTGAGACAGAACGAGTTCGGCTTTCCCTGGTGGAAGAAAAGCTGATGGATGTCCTCCAGCTTCTCCAGAGGCTTCGGGATTTGGTATGCTAACAGAACATGACTGCCTGCCATCATCACCTACTTAGAACATGGTCTCTCATTCAGTCCCTACTGAAGGCAGTGTATAGTCTATTAGGAAGAGAACCAAATGCTTAGCTAGACCACTTGCGTTCTAAGCCTAGCTCATTATCACCTATTCAGTCATTCATTGTGTATTGGAGGTGGAACTGTTAGAACAGCACTAGAACAGCACTAGAACTCCGATCAGAACTGAGGGCTCCTGACTTCTAGCCTACCATTCTTTCCACTACCCTTGGAGATGCACATTTAAATGTGAGTATGGAGTCCACAGAGGTCTCTTATTACTCTTGTTGCTGCCAAAGACCTTATTTCATTGACTCACTTCAAGAAAAAAAACTGGGCCTTTTGTTGTTATCGAGGAGCCTTTTGGCCAGTTTTTGGTTGAACTAGATGCCTTCTAAGATCCAACAATTTGGAGATACTGTGATTTGTAAGATCATAGATTTGGGAGTGGAACCCAGCCAGAGAAGTTCAATAACTTATTCATTGCCACAGAGTTAGTGCATATCAGACATAGGATCTGAACTCTGGTCAATTCTGAACCAGCTCTCTATATATGATACCATGCTTTTCATACTAATGATGTGATGGTGACATGCTCTATAGAATGACCTATTCTATGTGTTTGTTCCTTTTTAAGAACATATCAAAGAGAGTCTTGGGGAAAATGTTGCTGAACACCTTGGAATCCTGTCAGGACCCCCAACATGGTAGGAAAGCTCCTTGGTAATTAAAATCATTTCTGTCCCTTATTATTCTGAAATAAATAGAAGGTAGGGGGGAGAGGGAGAGATGGGAGCAGGGAAGATCAGTTTCCTATGATGATAACCTGGTCCTGAAAGAAGCCTGCCTGAAAAATAATCCATAAACATTCAGAATCAAAGTATAAAATTAAGCCTGGAGTACAGTTTGGTTTCTAGGTTATATTAGCAAACCAGAGGCTTATCTGCTTTGCTTCCTAGCATGAGAGCTAGGTTCCCCCCAGAGCTGTAACAAGCACTGGAGTTTTCCATTACAAAACATGCCCTGAATACAAGTCAGGAAGTGGAGGGAGGAGGTGGCTTGAGACCTGGGGGCAGGGTTTTTCAGTACCCCTCTAATTTGACCAGATGCGCTTCTCTCCCTTTTCAAACCTCCCCTCAAATCTCTAACCCTTGTCCTGCTCCCCATTCCAAAACTCCAGGTAAAAGTTTCCCTATATTCAGTATCTTAACATCAAAAACTGCTTAAGTAGGCAAGGTCCTCATATACTGCCGTCCTGGAGCATTGAGGAGGGAGAGGAAGAGAGCAACCGATTCATGATGGAGGCTTGGACCATGCTGAGAATGAATAAGTTTATTATACCTATACCCATTATCCAGGCTCCCATAGGATGTCTGGCTTCCTACAACACTGATGTTGAAAGGAAAGAACATATAGTTTGGAATCCTAGAAGACAACTAGAATGTCATAGCTAGAAAGACCTTTTGGTTCCAGCCCCCAGTGTTTCCTCATATCAGGTCAAGAGCTTTTCCCACAGACCATCTCTGAGCTTTCATTTTTTTTAAGTTCTTTTTTATTGTTTTGGTTATCTAAAGTACCCTATAAATTAAAATAACTTAAGAAGTAGCCATTGGTTTCATCCTAAACCTTCCTGATCCTTGGAAGGCTGCTTAAAGGATAGTGTGCTGGATTTAGAGACAAGAGGAACTCAATTCAAATCCTGCCTCAGACACTTAATAAGCTGTGTGATCCTGGGCAAGTCATTCAACTCCTCTGAGACTCAGTTTCCTCTTCTGAAAACTGAGGCAATCAACTCGATGAAGAATTCTTCACCTTTTTTGTATCGTAGACCCTTTTGGTAATCTGTTCAAATTGATGACTCCTTTTCACAATAATGTATTTAAATGAATAAAACAAATAGGATTGCAAAAGTAACCAATTAGAGGGAAATAGAGTTTTAGAAATTATTTTTTTAAAAAACAAGTTCACAGATGCCCTGGAGCCCAGGTTAAGAACCCCTGGCATAGATGGCATTCTGTGAGGTCCCTTCCAAATTTTAGATCATGATCTTATAATCTGTAAAATAGGGGCCACTGTTCTCATCCCCACCTTTTCTTAAGGGTGTTTTGTGGCAGAATAAAATGAGAAGGAACATGCTTTGAAAACGTAAACATTTCTCTTCAAAGAAACAGACTGAAATGGAGAGTAGATTATTCTAATCTGTGAGAGCTGGGCAAGACTTCCTTGAAAGTTGAGATTTTGAAGCGTTCTTTTATTCAGCACCCTAAATGACCCACCTCCTGTTGTTAGTTTTGCAGAAAAACAATCTGCGTACAAAGGAAAGGAATGGAGAAGAAGCAGGGGTCCCAGAGGAAGCCCCCAACAGAGGGGAATGGAGTAGGAGGTCCAGGGAATCTAAATAAAAGGAAACAAGAGGTCCCCTCCTGCTGCATGGCTTCCACAGGCTAGTCATTTCCAACCCCCCACCAAGGAAAACCTGCTGTCCCAAATCCAACCCAAATGTGGCTTTGGGATCTCAACCAAATATAAGCCCTGCCCCTTCTCAGCCAAGGCCACATGTGGTTCCTGATGGCACCAGAACTAACAAAATCTCCCACTGTTCTCTAAAATGCTTTTGGCCAGAGCTTCAGGCAGGCCGGCAGATCTGCTTTGGCAGCAGCAGGGGCTGTTGAGGGCGGGGTCAGGGCAGAGAGCTGCTTGGGGATGGGGAACCCGAGTCCTGATTGGGACTAAGCTCACTTCAACCCAGAGGATGAACCAAAAAACCCCAGGAGGTTCAGAGGCACTTTCCAAGGTGCTAAAACCTGTAGTTTCCTCTTCTTCCCCCCAGGCTCACCCTGAATCTCCAACATTTCCAAATCTCCCATCTTTTCAAACATATATTCATTAAGGACCACACTCTAAACTAGGGATCATGACAGATATAAAAATGAACAATTCAGTTCAACCTAATTTATTCTAAACATCAGTCCTATACAAGACACTAAGATATCATTCTAGGCTTTGTGGAATTTATGGTTAAGAGAGGGTTGTATGTTCGGAAAACATACCCATATTAATATAAGACAGAATGTGATCAGCACCATAATACTGGACCAATGCAATAGCCTCTTAACTCCTCTTTCCCTTCTCCCATCTACACTCCAATCCAAAGTGATTTCCCTAAATCAACAGCTCTGACCATGTTCATCACCACCTCAATAAATTCCAGTGACTTTCCATTACCTCCAGGACTAAATAAAAAATCCTCTGACATTTAGAATCCTTCCAACCTGGTCCCTTCTTTTCAGCCTTATTATGAATTATTCTCCATTGTCCACACTAGAGTCCAGCTGAATTAGCCTCGCTGTTGTTCATACGTGGCACTCCATCTCCTGTCTCCCTGGGATGAACTTTTTCCTCACTTCCACCCCCTTGACTCCCTGTATTCTTTCAAGACTCGGCCCAAGTACCATCTTCTATCATATTCTTATATATTGTTGTCTCCCTTTGCTAGAGTCTTCTAAAGCAAAAATTGCTTCATTTTTGTCTTTATATCGCCAGTGCCTGACACAGAGTTGCTGCTGAATAAATGCTTGTGAATTGATGGATTGGGTTGGGGAGGAGGTTCTTGCCCTAAAGGTTTGCTGGCCTCAACCCTAAAGTCATGCTGTGTTTTTGCCTCCTGGTTCTCTCCTGTAGAAAAGGCCCACACTTTCGAAGTCCTAGATGCCTTGTACCAGACACTGGCTAGCTGCGAGCTCCTGCAGAAACAGCCTTTGGAGCAAGCCCAGGTACCCCAGGCTCTCACCAACCAACTCATCATCTCCTGTTGAGCATTGGAGCCCCTTGCAGCTCTGCAGAGATCCGCCCCCAATGGAACTCTGGATCTGCAGCCATCAGACTATTGAAAGACAATTGAACATCCCTGCTGGACCCACCAAGTACAGAATCTCTACCAAGGGACCCCTTCACCTTGGAAAGTTGATTATGCCCTGAGCCCTCATTGGGATAAAGTGCTCAGTGGCCATCAGGTCTCCCATTGCTGATAAGACACCACCTCCTTCTCCCAGGTTATACTGTGGAGAACAAGGCTGGGCCCAGACCTGGTCTGAGAAGCTGATGGAGCCCCATGAGTCACTGAACCAACACCTGCATCTGTGATCCAGGCTGCCCTAATCAGGGCCCTCCTGCCTTGGAAACCATATCTCTCCCTTTGATGGAATGGTACATTGCCCTTCGTGTTGACCATTTTCCTGATGGGCCCTAGCTAGCCTCCTAATTTATGCTGATAAATCTCAGGCTAAACCTGTTTTTTATCTCAGATTGAAGTGGTCAGCACTTTCCTGACAGCCTGTACCTCCTGCAACCCCTGCAGAACTCTGGCCTTCCTCCCATCATAAGATTCCCTTCATTCCCAGTCTGGGATCCCCTCCCCTAAAACCAGTGAAACCAGGCACTCCTCCAGGCTTTAATGCAACCCAGATGCATGCCCAGCACTACCCTAGGCACTGTCAGGAGGAAGGGAGAACAAAAACTAAAAATAAAAAGATGGCCCTTCCCACAAGAAGGCTACAAGCTGCTTGGAGCCCTGGCTTCCCATGAAATAATTGGACTCAATTACTGACCTCAATAACAGAGGCTCAACTGTGTTTCCAGTATCCAGGTGGATTTCAAAGCATTAGTGTGGGCTGGAGCAGTCATGGAAGGCTCCATGGAGGAAGTGGAAGGTGATTTGACTTCAAAGGATGGGTAGGATTTAGCTAAACAAAGCAATAATGTGAATGGACTTAGGAGTAGCATTCAAGTCGAGAAATTTAGCATGGTCGAACTATGAGAAGACCCACCTGCCTGGTATAGAAGATTTATATATTAAGATGGAAAAGTAAGGAAGTCCTAGGGATACTCATATATGAAAGGCCTTGAATGCCAAGAAAAAGAATTTGAACTTCATGAATAGGAAGTAGGGAGTTATGTCACATTCCTGAGCAAGGGAATGTCATGCTGAAAACAGGGTTTCAGGACAATTCATATGGTGGTGCCATGACAGAACCCAGAGCACACCAACAATCCAAGAGGAATGCTCCCTCATCCAGAAGTAACTCCTTTGTAGTATCTTGGGGTGCCATCTTGGGGTGAGGTGGGAAGGTTCCAAAAGCCAGAGCTGCAAGTGGAGGACAGCTGAGAGCTGCTCTTGTCCAAGCCATGCCTGGAGAGCTCCAAATGCCCACAAGAAGATGGTACTGAGAGAAGTAAAAGTCAGTAGACCTAAGTTCGAATTCTGGATGAGTGACTAATATAATAGGGGGTGAATACTTACTGAGCTTTTCCTATGTCCCTGCCCAGTGACAAAGAAGTCAAGTCAAGAGGGCTCTGCCCTCCAGGATCTTCTAGTCTAGGTGGGGAGAAGGGGCAAGATGCCTACACATAAGTTAAATATCAATATAAAGTAGTTAAGTCTAATGAGGGGGGTATAGACAAGAAGAACAGGAGGAGAGAAAGCTCAGTGTGGGCTAAAGAGATCAAGGAAGGCTTCTTGGTGGAGGGAAGACAGCTTGAGCTTAATTCTTCAAAACAGGCAAAATTCAGATAAGTTGAGAAGGAGAAAGGTGTTCCTGGTGCACAAACAAAGGTTCAGAAACATAAGGCGGGGAAGAGACAAGAAGGAACCCAGTCTGGCTGGAACAGAGAAGAGAGTACGTGTGGGTGGCATCAAGAGGAGCAGAAGAGTTGGATTCGATTATGGCCAAAATACAACAATAGAGAAAAAGCAAGTGCTGCTGTAGAAACACAAGGCAGTAGCATCACTAAGCTTATAACCCAAATGTTGTACAGTGCAGAGAACCATGACTCAAGAAGCCAACAGCTGAGTAGTGATCTCAGCTTTGCCCCTAAAAAGCTACGTGACCTTGGGCAAGCCACCTAGCCTTTCCAAGAATACACATCCTCTAAAAAAGGGAGTTGGACTCCTTCACGGCAAAGGTTCTTTCTGGCTCTAACATTTTGATTCAAAGAGATTCCATACGAGTCTAGAATAGCTATCAGAAAACTCTCAGCATCCCTGGGACACACACACACACACACACACACACACACCTCTTTAAAGGTGAGATCGCAGTGAGATGGCTATTCCATCTTGTTTCTATCTGTATTTTCTCTCTCCAAAGGGGAGAATTAGCACTAATTCTTCCATGTTGAATTTATTTGATTTTAAATGAATTCAAAAGCATCCTCTCTAAACACTTCAAGCTGTGGCTGGTATCCCTATTACCATTCCCTCTTCCCACTCATCTGCACCCAGACAGTTGCTACTCAGTGGTGCAAGAAGTAACTGAGCTCGTCAGTTCCATTAGAAGAATCCAGAGTCAGTCACACTCTGCCCTTGGGGTTTGAACAAAGTTCCATGTTAAGGGATGTGCTAGGAAGAGAGGAGAAAGCTTTTGAGGTGTAATTAGATTGAGATCTTCAGTGCAGAGAGAACCCAGATAACTCTGATTTAGCATTTGCAGCATCAGAATTCCAGACTGGTCTCAGGAATCCATCTGAAATGGGGCAGGGAGTGTAGATCATAGGAGTTCTCTGGTCAGTTTGATTGAGCAGAGAAGGTGGTGAACTCCCGAAAGTTCACCTCCCTAATGAGATGGCAGACATGGCCCTTCACACCTACTGGTTGGTGGATTTTCCTGGTAGAGGCTGCCCCCAAGATGAATCATTTGCCTTTGAGGATATGAGACCTGTGGAGAAAGCTAAGCTTTATCAGTGAAATACTGTACCTGTTTGGTAACACAAGGGACCCCAGCATTCAATTCAGTTCAAGTCAACAAATACTGATTAAACAGAGCACTGTTTAAGCACTGATGGAGATACAAAGATAAAGAATCAGGGTGAAATTTATATCAGGAGCATGTCAAGAAAGGCCTTGATTTGGAGCCTTTGAAGAGAGTGAGACAGTGATTGATTCAAGTGAGATGATTCAGGTAGGAATTTGTTGGGAATCCTCATCTCCTCATCTGTATGTTTCTACATTGTCATTGATCAGTTGTTTCAGTTGTGTCCAGCTCTTCGTGGGCCCATTTGGGGTTTTTTTGGCAGAGACACAGGAGCAGTTTGCCATTTCCTTCATTTTCATATGAAGAAACTGAGGTAAACAGGATTAAGTGACTTACCCAGGATCATGCAGTTAGTAAATGTCTGAGGTTGGATTTGAACTCAGGAAGATGAGTCTTCCTGACCCCAGGCTTGGCACTATAACCACTGCACGGCCCAGCTGCCCTCACACATCTATACATAAGCTTAAAAATAACTTATTTCAGTACTCTCAAGGCTCTGAGGTGCATAGTAGAGTGCAAAGCATAAATTCTGGCATCAGAACACCTGAATTCAAATCCCATTTCTGATGCCATGTGTGTAACTTTGGTCAAATCATTCAACCTCCTCAGGCCGCAGTTTCCACATCTGTAAAACAAAGGAGGCTGGTCCTGACAAAAAGATGAGACTCAAGACAGAAAACGAGATGGACATTTTTGGTCAGGACCAATGTGGTCATTTGTTGCACTTGACTGTTCGTATTTGTTACAAGGTGTTTCTTTTTCTAATGGGAGGGGGATGCAGGTGAGAGGTAGAGAGAATAAATGCTTGTTAATTAAGAAATTTAATTTTTTTTAAATGAGAGGGTTAGACTAGATGGCCTCTGAGGTCACTTCCAACTCTAGAGCTATGATCCCATGATCCAATTAATAAGGACATATTAAGTGTCTACTCTGTTCAAGACACCATGCAAAGTAGGTGTTGGGGCTAGACTTAAATTCTACTAGTGTGGATGCTTCTCCCACTGATGCAAGTTATGACCTTTTTACACTTAAGTATATGGTTTCATGAATTGCTATGACCAAAACTTTCCTCACTTTGTCAATCAATGAACCAACAAGTATTTATTATGTTTTAATCAGTCAACTAGCATTTATGAATTACGTACTATGTGCTAAGCACCAGGGATTTTTAAAAAAAAGCAAAAGACAGTCCCTCCTCTCGAAGAGCTTGCTTGTAGTCTACAGTGTCTAGGCTCTGTGTTAGGTGCTGGGGATATAAAGACAAAAGTGAAAGAAACAGCCCTGCCTTCAGGTAGCTTACATTCTATCCGGTACTCAATTTGTTGATGAGACTCTCTGAACTTAGTTACTGGTGTCTTCAGATCATAGATATACTGTCTTAAATACAGCATTGACAGAGTGAAATTAAAACCTTTCCAACTTATAGAAATATACAAGAATTTGTACTTTGCTAGTATGCCCTTTAAGAACCAGCGCCAACTCTATCATGATAAATTATTAGTGAGACCTGAGTGAAGGAAAATTACTGTATCATAAACTTGACCTACAAAGCTAATGTGCTACACTAATTGACATTAAACATTTAATTAATCATCTTTCTGCCTTCTTAGAATTCAAGGGGGTTTCTGGGGATGGTTTGGATGGCTCAGGTCTCTCAAAGAACCTTTCCAAAGAAGTTTCAACTGATGCCTAGATGTTTTCCCCATAAATTGCACAGAATCCTAGATTTCAGAGTTGGGAGAGAATTCATAAACCATCTAGACCAACCCATAGCCACAAAAGAAGCCCAACTACAACTCTTCTGTGTCATATATTTGACCTAAGAGCTAGGATGCTCCAGTAATTAACATTTGATCTCTTCATAGCAGAAGCATTCAAAGCAATTCTGCTGACTTTAGAGATGAGTTTAGTGGGTTTAAGACCTTGGTCAAATCGTGCCTTAGTTTCTTTAACTTTAAGTGGTTAGGGGGCGGCTAGGTGGCGCAGTGAGTAGAGCACAGGCCCTGAAGTCAGGAGGACCTGAGTTCAAATCCAGCCTCAGACACTTAACACAAAAAACTAGCCGTGTGACCTTGGGCAAGTCACTTAACCCCAACTGCCCTCCAAAAAGCAAAAAAAAAACCTTTAAGTGGTTAGACCAGGCACTGTCTCTCTTCACTTCCTCTCCAAGGTTCCTACCAACTTTAAACCAAGGCTGTTCTGAGAGCCTGTCCAGCTCTCAATCTATGACCCTATCAATGATCCCCACTTCCTCCAAAAATGGTGATAGCTACTTATTTTGCACTCATATATAGGTAAACCATGAAATGAGTTAATATTACATTGAAGACTGAAATGTAGATCTAACTGTAGTGAGACTATGGACCTACTCCCCCAACAGAAATGCACACCAGCAGGTGGAATCTCCAGAACATGGCTATGTTAGCCTCTCTCTCAGAATCCTAGGGGTACCCCTGAGAGGCATAGGGGTCTTCTACTGCTATTGGATTGCACTCCTATCCAATGTGATCCACCCAATAATATCACCAGTGATTAGTAATCATTTTACTTCTTATATTGATACCTCCTCAATCTCATCAATAAGCAATTAATATCAATTAGTTTTCAAAGGAGAGATATACTGAGAAGCTATAGCAAGACCAGAAGCATGAATACATTACCCTGAATCACATTATCCCTATGCCACTTTGGGCCCTGGGGACAGTGAGTTCAACCTCACAGTGGTTGTTACTAAAATTTCTGTCTAGAAGTTGACTTCCAAGTATGACACAGCCCTGGAAAATATGCTCCCCTGCCTGCAGGAGATGCTGTCTTGGCTGCTAGGTAGATTCACTGCTGGGTGGGCTTGCATAGGTTGTTACTGGAGCTGCATTTGTATTGGCTATGGCTTCCGCGACAATCTCTGCCATGCACTCCCCTCTCTACACATCTGGTGGCTCCTCCAACCCTTTGAAGACCACAGGATTACAGGCTGGCCCACTCCATCTCAATACTCATTCCCCTAAAAGCAAGAAGGAACAAAGACACAAAGGTTTCATGTGTTTGGGGCCATGTGGCAACCCAGATAGGAAGGAAGACGGTGCCATTCTTGACTTGATCACCACTATGAAATAGGGCCATTGTTCTGTTGTTAAAGACTTTTCTATTCACCCCTCAGTTGCAGCTCAGCAGCCACTTTTCTTCACTACACAGTCGTAATAGGATTAATATCTACCAACATTCCCCCAAAACTGGATTAGGCTCATGTCTCTTCCTATCCTAGTTTGAAAGAAATTAGCTTTCCCTACAAGATAACAAAGCTGCTCCTCAGGACATTATTGGTCCACGCTTCTTTCCCCAACACCTCCAACATGAGGTAACCTCAGGTTTCTCCTCTGACAGAGATTAGCTTTCCCTAAAAGGAGACCACACTATCCATAGGACCCAATTGACTCAACTTGCATGACCCAGCTTTCTGGTCATCCCAGGGCATAAAAAGTCCCAGCCACAGTAGAATATATTCCCTCATACTTGGTGTGTGCCTGAAACCATGAGAGTCACCATACTCTGACCTGCTGACCAGATGCATTTCCATAAGGAGGTGAGAGAAGCCATGTATACTAAAGATAAAGATAAGTTCCACTGGATCTTTGCTGGGTTAGGGCAAGGTAAACTTCCTTTTTCTTCAGTGACTTCCTAGTGCCTCATTTCATCCCAAAATCAAACCAGAGCCCTGGTGTTAAATACCTCACCCCCTCTAACAACAGGAATCAGAATGAAATAGTCACAGAATACCTATGTGTGTTCTTAACTGGGGACAGGACCTCTCCATCACATATCATCATTCACTTCCAGAAACATGCTCACCAGTCCCCCCATGTATGGCTTGGCAGCAGGGGGAGCAAACTACTTATTCTCTGCAGATTTTCACCCCCATACAACTCCCATCACTAATTAAATGGCAGAAAGTGGGGAACATCTATATGTAAACAACCTATGAAAGACCAGACAACATCTAGGACAGGGATTCTTAACCTTTTTTGTGTCATGAACCCCTTGGAAATCTTTGGGGCAGCCTATGGACCACTTCTCAGAATAATGTTTTTAAATGTATTTTTTTAAAATACATAGGATCACAAAGCACATCAATACTGTTGAAATAAAGATGTATTTTTCCCCATCCATGTCCATGGACCTCCCCCCATTGAATTTATGAAGTTAAGAACCAGTGGTTCCTAGTGGGTTCTAGGATAATTTGAAGGATTTGGGGGAGATAACTGTCCTATGATATAATCAATGAATTAAGTTCATGTTTTCTTCAATTCTGTGCAAGAGGAATCATACTCAACTTCCTGATCACACGTTAGGTTCAATGTAGAAGAGAAATGTGCCTCAAGCCCCCATCTGGTGCCTGTTCTTCCAACATACAAAACAGGAACAAAAAAATCAGATAGTGGAGCATTTAATCGAAACAGAATAGTAACATAAATAACAAGAAGAAATCATGAAGCAGTATCATTCTCAGATTCCATACATAAAGGAGTATTCTCACCAAGAGAAAGGAAATCAAACAAATGCCCTTTGGTGAGGAAGAGGTTTAACTTCAGTCCTTCCCTTTCCTTTCTCTCCTTTCCTTCCTTCCCCTCCACTCCCCTTTCCTTTCCCCTTCTCCTTTCCCTTCCTCTTCCCCTTTCCCTTCCCTTTTCCTTCCCTTTCTCTTTCCCATTTCCCTTTCCCTTCCTCTTCCCCTTTCTCTTCCCTTCCCTTCCTTTTTCCTTCCCTTTCCTTTCTCTCCTTTCCTTCCTTCCCTTCCCCTTCCCTTTCCTTTCATTTCCCCTTCCCCTTTCCCTTCCTCTTCCCCTTTCCCTTCCTTTCCCTTTCCTTTTCCTTCCCTTTCTCTTTCCCATTTCCCTTTCCCTTCCCTCTCTTTTGCTTTTCAGTCATCCTCGAGGCTCTGCCCTAGTTTTTCTGTGCCCCAGACACACACAAGGACTGCTCCGGCAGATGTAAGATGTTCAGAAATAGTTCTTCTCATTAGGTCCTCAGCCCTTACTTGTGACTGTGTTGGGGCAATTAAATTTCATTCAACTCTTTCTTGCCTCAGGGCACAAGGTCTGGTATCCCTCACACGGCAAGTTGCTTTTTCTAAGACTGGGGATAAACCCATATTTGCCTTTTCATTTGATCTTTCAATTCCCATGATTACCTTCTGTAATGAGCTCTTTGTTGTGTAAGTCCCCAGCCTCTTTATATATGACATGAGAGGCTTAGACTAGATTGATAGTCTGTAAAGTCCCTTACAAATCAGGGAAGGGGCCACTAGGTGGCGCCACAGTGCAGAGTAGCATATAGTGTCAGTCCTGGAGTCAGTAAGAATTCCAGAGTTCAAATCTGGCCTCAAACACTTACTAGCTGTGTGACCCTGGGCAAGTCACTTAACTTTGCCTCAGTTTCCTCATCTGTAAAATGAGCTGGGAAAGGAAATGGCAATTCAATCCGATATCTTTTCCAAAAAAAAACCCCAAAAGGGTCATGAAGAGCCCAGCACTACTGAAAACAATTGAACAACAACTCTAGGAAAATCCTAGGAAAGCTAGGAAGGAGACCTTAATTGTAGCCCAAAAAGCCCTTCCACACCCTTTGTATGGTAGCAATAGAAGTGACCAGTAAGGAAAATGAGAAGTCTCCTATTAGAGGTTTCCATGGAATGGGAACTAGACCTGTGATTTCAGAGGCACATAGAATCTCTGGATGAAGAAATTCCATCTACCAATGAAATCTGGCACCTTCTCTGCACTCATAATCTTAGAGAATTGCCTAAAACTGAAATAGAAACATGGAGAACAAATTGACTTTATTGTTCAGTCTCGTCTGACTCTTCCTGACCCCATTCAGAGTTTTCTTGGCAGAGATACTGGAAGGATTTGCCATTTCCTTCTCCAGCTCATTTTACAGATGAGGAAACTGAGGCAGGTAGGGTTAAGTGACTTGCCCAGGGTCACACAGTTAATAAGTGTCTGAGGCCATATTTGAACTCTGGAAGATGAATCTTTCTGACTGCAGGCCCTGCACTTTATCCACTACACCACCTAGCTGCCCATAAAAGTCTCTTCCCCCTATCCGATAGTCAAGTGCCTTTTGCATCGCTGTCCTGAAGGTAGGCTGGGTAAATCATCTTTTCAGTCCCACAGCCACTATCAGAGCATGGGCACAGGCCTCCAGTCTCTTGCCACAGTCGGATAAATTTTACAAGACTGGGCCAAGTCGCTGTAAAAACTCTGACCCTGTGAAAATGCCAAGGCAAGTACGATTTATTTCTTCCTCTAGTCTCCCACATCCTGACTCAAGAACTGCAGTAAATGTACAAGCATTCACACCCAGAGGCCACATAGAGCCATCAATCATAACAGCTTTAAACTGTTCCTTTTTTCCCCAGGAACTGAACATTAAATTCTAGTTCCTCTTAATTCAGGATATTGCCCCCCGCCACCTCTCAATTCCAATTTCAGATTTCAAACAACAAAAAGCCACTATCACCTCTCTAGTTTGGAGGCTTCAAACAACCAATCCATCAATAAATATTTATCAAATGCCTACTATGTATGCTGGGCACTGTGCTAACCACTGGGGATAAAAAAGAAAGACAAAAGTAAACCATTCCTTGCCCTCAGGAAGCTTTCATTTTAATAGTGGGAGATGTGTGCATGCATAGGTGTAACCAGGATACATACAAAGTAGATAAAAGAAAGGGCCCTGGGAGATTGGCAGAGAAGATGGCGCTTGAGTTGAGTCTTCATGGGGAAGCAGGAATCCCCAGAGGGAGGGCATTCCAGGCATGGCAGAAAGCCAGACTATACAGAGAGGGGAGATAAAGCATTGTGTATGAGGAACAGTAAGTAAAGCCAAATGGGGGGACCATCCAATTTGGGGGGAGAAGTAATATGCAACTGATCCATTCCTAAGTTCTTCTTGGATCCTGAATTTGGACTTGGCGTCCAAGCTAGCTTTCATTCCTCTTTGTCCTAGCTCCGTAATCATGGCCTTGTACTGGGCACCTTCATCCCTCACTGAGCTCCCATTAGAATGTAAGAGCTCCTTGAGGGAAGGGACTGTCTTTTTTTTCCCACTTGTACTTATATTCTCTGTTTCTCTCACACTGCATGGCACACAGTGAATGTTTAATAAATGTCATGTTGTCATGTTTTGTTCAATAATTTTCAGTCCTGATTTTTCCTGACCTGTTTTTAGGGTTTTCTTGGCAAAGATGCTAGAATGGTTTGCCATTTCCTTCTCCAGCCCATTTTACAGATGAGGAGACTGAAGCAAACAGGGTTAAGTGACTTGCCGTGGGTCACACAGTTAGTATCCAAAGCCAGATCCCCAATCTTCTCTTCTCCAAACTAAATACACCAAGTTCTTTGAGCAATCCTCATATGTGGCTGAACTCAGGCAGAGTGGAGCTGTAGTAGTTCCCTAGTGCTGAAGCTCTCCCCCTCTTTATCCCTTACCCCTTTTTTTGGCCCCCACAAGGTAGGCAGGGCCTCTCAGCAGGAACAGTGCATGGCAGAGATAAGAAAAACCGAGAGAAGGGGGAAACCACCAGTGGACTATCCATAGGTCCCTGGAGAAGGTGAAGTCGGCACTTGAAAGAAACCATGGCAGGAGGGGGAGGAGAGAGAACCTTTATTACAGAAATCCCCCTTTCACTTTCTTTCCAGGATAAAGGGAAAAGACGTGATAAACAGATCAGGTGTGTGAGAATGTGTTGTTGGGAGTAAAGGGGGCTTGGCAAAGGGGTTGGATGAGCTGAAAACAAGAAGTCCCTTTGAATTGGCACATTTAAGGGCAGCGGAATTGGAGAAACCGACAGAAGCTAAAGACAGGGACAAGGGAAGAACTCTAAGGCAACCAAATGAGCCCCTTACATTGCAGGGCTGGAGGGACATTCCCCAGACTAGGGTCATTTGTCAACATCCTTTGGGGCCAACAGCCCAAAACTAGGGCAGCCCATCAGCCTCCCTCACTCTAGAGGTGGGACCAAGAAAGGGCAGAAAAGGAATACCACCAGGGATGACAGCAGAGAGTTGTGCCATGTTGGCAGGAAAGCAGAGTCCAAGATGGTGTAGAGCACAGGGGTTCAGGCAGCCTGCTCAGGTCATAGGAATGGGGTTGCCAATCCGTTAGGAAACTGGAAACCTCTAGCCTAGAATACTTCATGTGTAAAAATGTCTAGAATCCAGAGAAGGAATAAGAAATCCCAGAGTGGGTGGAAGAAGGCACAGGACTAAGGAATGGACAGTCTAGTGGACAAAGAAAGCCGGAAAAAACCAGAAAGTTTTCTGAACTGCCAAAAGGTGAAAGAGCATATAGTCTAAAGGAAAGAACCCTGGTAGGACCCCTGAATTATTCTAGTACAGTTCTTAACCTGTTGTGTGTCACAGCTTCCTTTGGTGATCTGAATGTTTTTAGATGCATGAAAAAAATACATAGGATTACAAAGGAAAACTATTATATTGGAATGTTATCAAAATATTACTAAAACAAAGTCACAGACCACAGGCTAAGAACTCCTGAGCTATTGCCAGACCTACAGCTTCCTGGTTGTGTGATCCTGGGAATATTGTTTTAACCTCACTAGGTCTGGGTTGTACCATATGAAGAGGAATTGATAAGGCTTGATCTCCAAGGTCCAATTCTAATATTCTAGGGATTCCCTCCCTAATCTTGTCCCTAAATTTCATTCATCTTCCTCAGGGGACCTGTCAGTTTTTATCCTACCACCCTCTAATCTAGTCAGTCCCTGCTCTGAGGTTTAATACCTACGTGACCTTGGGTGTGTCATTTCACTGTCACCTCCTCAGTCACCTTCTCTACAAAATGAAAGGATTAATCTCAATGATTTCTAAAGTCTGTCCCAATCCCAATGATCTATGACTAGATGACAATTCTGGTTATAAGCCCCTGTTTCTATCATTAAAAAAAAAATTTTCCCTAAGTACTTTGATCCCCACAAGAATGGTAAAAGACTAATAGTGGAGGGACTGTACCCAGCTGAAAGATGAAGAAACGGTCACAGCATTGGAAAATTATTTGGAACAGGGACTAGGTTTCCTGACATCTAGGTCAAAACTGTCTTTCCTGCTCTACCTTATTTCATAAATAGGAGTGGAATAGGAGAAAAGGCCCTGATGCCACATCTTTTGCCCTGGCTTAGTGGGACAGCCCTTGTCCCATACTTGGGATCCCTTCCACTAGGAATATACCAGAAGGGCAAGGATCAACCGGATTCTCTTCCCCATGCCCTCCTGTTCAAAGAGATCCTACTGGGACATTACGGTAACCTGTCTGGGTACTCTCTGAAAATGAACTTGGTGTAAGTGCATCTGATAATATAATATCCACACCCCACTCCTTGGAGTATCATGGTACAGTAGAGCACTAAATTTGGAGCCAGATGCTCTTGGGTTGAATCTTTACTCTGCTCCTTATTTGGGAAAACCAGTTATCCTATGCAGGCTTTCATGTTCCTCTCTTTGAAATGAACCAGTCAGAGGAGATGGCCTTTAAGATCCCACCCAACTCTAAAAACTGTATCTTCTTCTCGTTCCATCTGCCCAAAGCACAAAGGGGTTGGCAAACCATCTTCCGCCTCATGAGATGGGGTTTCTGAGTTGCAGCCCTGAGCTGAACCAGGCTATTTTTATTCATTTCCTTCCTCGCTTTCTGAACAGCAGGGTGATTCCTGTGTTGGACCCCTCACTTCAGAGCTGCTGATGGCCCCAGAAAGAAAGGAATCCGGAAAAGGTAATAGAACATGAACCATGCTTCAGGTCCTTAGCAGCTTTTCCCAAGGTCTTTCCTTCCTTCTCTTTCCCCCCATCTTCCCAGGATGCTACGGCAGAGCCAGGGGGATCTCTGATCCCATCAGCTCTTCCAAGGGAATCAGAGCACGACACACATGTTCCTAAAGAGTGGTAGGACCCTCCTTGGTCAACGTCCCATTACATAAGAACATAAAAATATTATACAAAGCCAAGGAGAGGCAGGCTTGAAAGGGGAAAGAGCCAACTTGAGATCCCTTCTCTGCCACCTAATGGTCATGAGACTCAAGACCAGTCACTTCATTTCTTAGTATTCTAGGGAATTCTCTATAACTAGAAGTTGCAAACGGCTCAACCTGAATTGGTATAAGGGAGTCTCCTTCATTTCAGAGTATCTCTCTGTCTCTGTCTCTCTGTCTCTGTCTCTGTCTCTCTCTGTCTATCTCTCTGTCTGTCTCTCTGTCTGTTCTCTCTCTTTCTCTCTGTCTCTGTGTTCTCTCTGTGTTCTCTCCCTCTCTCTCTCTCTCTCTTCCTCTCTCTCTCTCTCTCTCTCTCTCTCTCTCTCTCTCTCTCTCCCTGTCTCCCTCTCCTCTCTTCTCCTCCCCTCTCCTCCCTTCCCCTCCCTTCCCCTCTCCCTTGTCTAAGTCTAGCTATCAGAAGTCTTCCATTTTGATCCCAGCTTTGTCTGTGACTAGCCATGTGAATTCAGATTAGCTTTCTCCATTTGCTCATCTTCCTCCTCTGTAAAGTGATGGGGTTGAACTAGATAAGGATTCTTAACCAGTTCAGAAATCTAATTGTTACATTTTCAGTAAGAGTACTGACATCTTGGAAACAGGCAGATGCTATAAATGAGTGCTTGGTTTATTGCTTTGTTGATTGTCTAGACTTTTTTAAGTGATGGGAAAATGTTCATAATCAAGATGTAACTTAAAACTTTTCCCCCTTCTTCTGGAGAGCCGATTGTTAGACATTTTCTAGTATACCATTCCATGGATCACCTTCTGCAGTATGGTAAAATCTATGTACCACCTTCTGAGAATAATGTTTTTAAATGCATAAAATAAAATTCATAGGACTACAAAGGAAAGCAATTATGTTGAAGTAGAGTTATACGAATATTTCTTAAAAGCAAGCTCACAGATTGCATACCATGTTGGGAAAGGGGGAGGGAGGAAGAAAAATTTGGAAGTTAAAATCTCATAAAAATGAATGCTGGAAATCATCTTTGCATGTAATTGGAAAAAAATGCTATTAAGTGAAAAAAAAGCCACAGATTCACGGACTTGAAGTTAAGAAGCCCTGGGCTAGGGGCAACTAAGTGGTGCAGTGGATAGAGCACTGACCCTAGAGCTAGGAGAACTTGGGTTCAAATCTAGCCTCAGACACTTATTAGTTGTGTGACCCTGGGCAAGTCACTTAAGCTTGAAAGACTGAAAAAAAAATTCCTAGGCTAGATATAGTCTCTCAGGCCCTTCTAATTCTAACATTTTGTAATTCTATGATTCTAGGTGAGGGGACAAGAAAACTTCAATGAGGACATTTCTCATAACACCTCTCTTCTAAAGAAGAATAAGCCAACTGTTTCATTTGGAGTCAAATTGGGTTGGGTTGCTGCCTCTAAAGAAATCCAAACCTTTCTGCTCCGTCCCTTTTCTCAGAGTAATTTTCTTTGCCCATTTAATATGTATCACACTCAACTGTTGTGTTTTTCCTCCCCAGGAAGCCAGATGCCTATGCCCATAGCCACCAAGTGGATACTGTTATTGCTGTGGGGTCTGCCTAGTAGCCTGGCCTGCCCCCTACTCTGTGAATGCCAGACCCTGGAAACCTTTGGACTAGTAGTGGACTGTAGTAACAGGGACCTGACCACGGTGCCTGCTCTGCCCAGTGCCACCCGGCACCTCTATCTACAGAACAACAACCTCAGTTCCATTGAGGCTGGCACCTTTGACCATCTGAGCTATGTCCGCAGAATTGATGTGACCGGTAACCCCTGGCACTGTAACTGTAGTATCTTATACCTGAAGCTCTGGCTGGAGGACCATGCTGAGGAGACCCTGTACTTAACCAGGTGTGCCAGCCCAGCCATCACAGCCTCCCTGTCCTTCAGCCAGCTAACCGGCAATGAGCTGGAGGGCTGCAGAGAGCAGCTGTACCCCGACCAGTATCATGTCTTCTTCTGGGGGGACCTGGCACTGTTAGTGCTAACAGTCCTGAGCATCATACTCCTGAGTGCCCTCCTGTGGATGGCCCAGAAGACCATCTACTGGGTTACCCTCAACCAGTGCCCCCAGGAGTCTCATCAATGGCAGGAGAGCAGCCTAAGACATCACAAATCCAAGTAACAGGCTTCTGGACCCTGCCCTTGGTCCTTCACCAGCCATCTTGCTTTGGGTCCCCCACCTACTGTCTCCATATCAACTCTCAATGATCCAAATAAATGGTCAGCTTATATCCCACCTTCTTCCTGGCCTGTGTATCTTCCTTTCACCAACACCAATGGTTTGGACTCTTTCCTTTTCTCAGGGGGCCAGTGCCCCTCCCCTCTAGGAACATGGGGCAAGTTAGTCTGGCCATTTTGGCAATAAAAGTCACTTTAACTCAGGGCTCAAGGACTTGTCTTTGATGATGATGAAGCAATGTCCTTATGGGTCCCTGGCTCCTGTGACAGCACCAAGGAAGGCCTCTGTCAAAGAGGACTGGCCACTCATCAAGAAAGACCAGCCTGCTCAGTAGACTCCAGCTAAAGGGGGAACTCCCACCTCTCTCTTGGGCCAGTGTCCAGGGGAGTCCAGTGTCTAGATCACAAGATCTGGAGAAAGGAAGAAGCACTAACAGAACAGACGTTGTCATTCCCTTTAAAGTCTACTGACTATGTGGTTCTTCCAGTTTTCTTTGACCCAGACACCCCTTTCCACCCTTTCAAGGGCAGAGTGCTGATCTGAGAGTCAGGAGAACCTGAATTCAAATCTTGGCCTCAGATACTCACAGGTTGTACAACCATCACCTAACCCATCTGAGCTTCATTTTCCTTACCTGTAAAATGGAGATAATAAAAATATAATAATAGATACAATCACTCCTAATGATAATATAATAGATATAATCAATTCTAATAATAATATTATAATTGATACAATGGATAGAATAGTAAAGCCTACTTCACAGAGCTTTTGCAAGAATCAAATGAAATAATGTACGTAATGCCCTATGCAAAACTTAAAGTGGTCCATAAATTCTCTTGGTTTTCATTTGGCTAGCTTTGATTTATTCTGTCATCAGGGCCACTCAGACGACAACACGGGCAGAGTTCCTGATTGGACCTCCCCCCCCCCCCCGTGTCACTTTACTCCCCGGCCAGCTCAACAGCCACCTTGCAGCTTGAAATTATCCCCCTTGGAATTCCTTGGAAAGTGAAGTAGTAAAATGGACAGAAACATGTGTTTACACACACCCGCTGAGACATTCCTACACACAGGAATACCTGGGTTCAGATCCTGGTTTCATTCAATGATCACTGTGCCAGTTTGGACAAGTCCCTTTACCATGCTCACCCCCAAGTCTCAGTTTCCTCATCTATAAGATGGGAGTGTGATAGATGAGGTACCTGCCTCAGAAGATTGCTTTTTGGTTCCAATTAGATAGTGTATATAAAACACTGTAATCATTGAAATGCTACTTAAATGTCAACTCTCCCCAGAGCTATAACTAGGGCAAGGTGACTGGGACTTTGCCACAGGACCCCAAAAATTAGAAGACCTAATCAAATAAATTTGTTTTTAATTACCTCTTGCAATTTCTTTTACTCCCCACAATCTTCTGGCTAGTTACCTTTCTGCCTAAACCAGATACTAAGCTCTGGAGAATTTTAACCCTTTATGTTCCTGACATGCCTCTGTATAGCTTTTAAAAGATAAATTTATTAAGAAAGGCAGTTTGGATAGGGTACTAGCTTTGCAGTTACATTAGGAAGATCTAACACATCCATTTCCTAAGCTAAAGACAAATGGGGAGGATGATAATCACTGTATTATCTACTTCCCAGGATTGTTGTGAGAATCAAATGAACTAAAGTATGTGCATTAAAATGATATCAGCTAAGCAAGTCGCCTAAGCCTGATTGCCTACACACACACACTGCTACCAAAAACATTTTAAAATAAATTTATAAATTAACTTTATAAACATTTATAATCTGTGTTTACTTTTGCTCCCCAATTGAGCAAAAATTTTTTTGAAAAGTCAAAAATTATTAAAAACATATATAGTCCAGCAAAACAAATTCTTACATTAGCAATGCCTAAAAATGTATATCTCTGTGCTCTAACCATGTTTCACCTTATTCCCAGGCCAGCTAACCACTTTACATTTATTTACCTTGCAGTTTATAATTACTCCCCTTGGAACTCATAACAATTATAGATCTCTGCTTTACAGATGAAGAAACTGAGGGACAAAGAGATTGATCAGCTTGGCTATGGTCATATACTCAGTGAATCTCAGGAGCAGGATTTGAACCTAGGTTTCCTGACTCCAAGTCCGTCAGTCTATCCAGAACACAGACTCATCATTGTCAGTCTTGTGTGGGGGCAGCTGGTCAGTTACAGCACAGTCCCCAAAGACAGGATGTGTACTTCTTCCGTTATCTGAGAAACTCAGGAACATTTTGGACATCCAACCTCCAACCAGAGCTGGTCATCCTGACCAAAAGTACAGTGAAGTGAGCCCAGAAACCACACTCTGATGAGACAACCTCAGAAGGAAGGAAGGAAGGAAGGAAGGAAGGAAGGAAGGAAGGAAGGAAGGAAGGAAGGAAGGAAGGATGGAAGGAAGGAAGGGAGGGAGGGAGGGAGGGAGGGAGGGAGGGAGGGAGGAGGAAGAAAGGGAGGAAGACAGGAAGGAGGGAGGGAGGGAGGAGGGAGGAAGAGAGGGATGAGGGAGGAAGGGAGGGAGGAAAAGAGGGAGGGAAGGAGGGAGAGAAGGAAGGAAGGAAGGGAAGAAGGAGGGAGGGAGGGAGGAAAAAAGGAAGGAAGGAGGAAAGGGAGGAAGCATTTATTAAGCACCTACTATGTGCTACACACTGTTTTTATTATATATTATATTATGCATTATAGTATTTTTACAAATATTATCTCATTTAATCCTCTTGTATGGTAAATGCTATCCACTTTCTCACCTTGCTACCTCAAATGAATTAATGAATTAATGAAAAATAATTTATGAAACACTTAATACGTATTAAGTTCTGAAACAATCACTATAAACAGTAAGATCATCCCTGCCCATGAGAAACACACATTTTAATAAGGAAGACAATAAATGGAGGAAAATGGTGGTGAGTGAAGAGAGTTGCCATCTGCAGAGTTCATCGGCTATTGATCATCAAAAGTCTTTCCAAAAACAACAATACCTTTGATTTCATTCTTGTGGCCAAAGCAGCAAGAATGAAGAGGAGGTATGTGGGTTATGGAGAGGCCGATGGCAAGATGACCCAGATGAATGGACGGATAAAGATGGTATGGGCTGGGGCCATCTAGTTATAGCAGACAAGGCTAGAGTAGATTAACTTCCCCAGGAATGAGGGCATGGATTCTGATGGTCTTGTGCACAGGTGCTGGTCCAGGCGGGCAGAAGAGGGTGGCAACAGCAGCTGGGCAGATGGCACGGACGACTGGAATGGGATGTGAAGCACAGGCTGGTTTGCTTTGGGCCTGACCAGAAACTGAGTGTAAGTGCTTTTGGAGTTCAGAGAATTAAGAGATCAGTGGAGGCTGGAACAGTCAGGGAGGCCTTCCTAAAGAGGGCAGGCCTTAAGCAGGCTCTTGAAGGATAAGAAGAACTTTTTACAAATGGGGAGAATTTGGGATAGGTGAGGGAAAAGGCATTCCAGACAGAGTCTAAAGCATGGAAATGTGTTAGGGGAACAGTGGGGAGATCATTATGGCTAGAATGTCAGTTGTATGGAGAATATAACAATGAGAGATGAAGGTGGATAGCTGAGTGGGTCCAGATTACAGAAAGTTTGACCTAGACGGTCTTTGCTCCTTGAACTGGGTTAAGTGTTTGATCCCTTACAGAGCACATGGCTCTACCCTTCCCCTAAATATAGTTGAGTAGAAGGAAAGCTTTTCATCAGGATTACTACTGGCAGTTGCTGCCTTCCTGTTTCTACAGTTCAACTGACCTGCCACCCTGATTGTGCTAATGTTTAGTACTGAAAATAACAAGCATTGCCCTTCCCTTAACCATGACTTCCCTAGTTAGAGGATTGTGGTTGTTCTAATACACGAGCCATTCTTGGAGAAAAAAACACACTGTTCAGAATTTCCCCTCCCCAAGTTGCTAAAAGACTGTCTTTGGGACTCTATCAGTCAGAGTCGATTGGATCTCTTGCACACAAATCCAGCTAGTCTTATGTGGGAAGCAATGACCTCTGTTGGTGTACCTGGAAAAAATATATCTAGCACTGTCAGCCCAGATGTGTGAATTTGCTTTTCTGCAAATTTCTGGCCAACGTCAATTTTCCTACCTGGTTTTTCTCCCCATTCAAATCTACTACCACTTTCCTTAGTTCTCTCTGCTGGAGACAAGCAAAAAAGTCTAATTCTTCTTCCAAATAACAGCTCTTCAAATACTTGAATAGTTTATCACCACCACCACCACCCCACATATATATATCTTCTCTTCTTCAGGCTAAACACCCTAAGCTCTATCAACTGGGCCTCCTATAGCAAGTTCTTAAGACCCTTGAGTATCCTTAAAGATGGAAATAAAAACCAAAGGGAGAATTCAGGGCACTGTTTCCCATTTGCCCAATGGGCAGATATATACTGTATATATAGGCAGTTATACTGTAACTAGACATGTCAGTCGTAATTAAACCACGAACAGATCCTCCTCCAGTTTGGGTGGTCCTGAATACCTCTCTCAATAGATGGGTTTGGTGGAATTTACTCTCAAGATGTTTGAAGATAATTTTAGTGAAAAAGTCAAGAGTAGAGCACAAAGAGAAAGTCTAGCTGCAGATATATCCTTATGAAGACCAGGGATGACATTTTTGTGTGACTATTAAGACTTTGGAATTTTGTTAATTTTATCCAAGACTTGTTTTACCTCTTATCAACATTCCTATTGTGCTGGCAATTTTAAAAAAAAAGTCAACCTTTAAGAAATTAAAAAAGGGCTGTGTGTTTACTTCAGGAACTAGAGGGGAGAGAAAATCCAGACAGAAATAGGGATAGTGGCAGGGAATGGAAGAGAGCAGGCAGATCCTGGCAGTCCTGACCCCCAGGACTAAGACACACCCCCCAAAGGTCTATACTAGCAGATGTGAAGAAGCAGGTGTGGGAACATCCATCCTCCTGACACTATGGCGTCACACTCTGGTGATGCTACTTACATTAGGGATACCTGTGTTCCCTTGAGGAAGTTCTGCCCCATCCCTAACCTCTGAGAAGCCTGCCTACCAAGGTGGAGAACAACCACAGCTGCCTCAGCCGCCACTCAGACCTGGGAGGTGTCCAGCTCCTGGTTTCCTACCTCTGGAGAGAGTTCTTCTCTTTATTACAAGATAAGATTCATCATGGCAGGAGCAAGATGCCCTCAGAAAGGATAATGATGGGGAGGAAGGGAAGGGACGAGAAAAAAAGAAAAAAAGGGAAAGGGAAAAGAAGGATGGGAAAAGGAAGGGAGTGGCGGGAAGGGCATAAATTTTAAAAAAAAATTTAAATACTGGTTTAAAAAGAGAGAGGCCTCTGTGGGGGAATGGAGGGTCAGGGGAGGGCAGAAGGCTAATTCCTAATTCTTTTAAAAAATCTGTAGTGGTCAGGCCTGAACAAAATTTTGAAATTGGTCTCCTTGGACTCCAAGGACAGAGGAAGAAACCACTGCCCCTAAACCACCTCCTGGACTCCAGAGGTTGCTCTAATATCAACTAACTCTGGAAATTTCCCCCATCCTCATCCCAAGCAAGGTGCCATTGTCCCATTCTAATAATGCTGGACAGAACTGCAGATCTAGAGCCGGCCAAGAAGGATCCCAGGGATCACTTAGTCCAACCCCCTCATTGTACAGATGAAAAGATTAAGGCAGATGGATGAAGAGATTTGCCAGGTCACAAAAGCAGAAAACCATCAAAGTAGGATTAGAACCCAGATCTTTCTACTTCAGGGAAGTTAGCACTTTTCATTCCATCAATAACATCAGCCCCAGTGCAATTTTCTAGACCTTTTGCAGTCTACATTTTTATCTTCCATCCAGTATTCTCCCAACACAACTGTGAGGTAGACAAGGGCAGGGATCGTCCCATTTGGACATATGAGGAAGCTGAGCCTCATATGGAGGCAGCTAGGTGGCGCAGTGGAAAGAGGCTGGGGCTTGAAGTAAAGAAGACCTGAATTCAAATTCTGCCTCAGACACTTACCAGCTGTGTGACCCTGAGCAAGTCACTTAACCTCCATCCCAGTTTCCTCAACTGCAAAATGGGGATAATATTGTTGTGAGGATTAAATGAGATGATACTTGTTAAATTGCTCAGTATACCTCCTAGCACATAGTAGGTGCTATATAAAGGCGAGCTATTATTAATATCACAGAGTGTAAGTGATTTGACCAGCATCTGACATAGACGCACAATCAGGATCAGAACTAGACTCCAGCCATCCCGAGTTTTAGGCCAGGGTTCGTTCTTTCCACCAAAGTTTCTCCAACTTTTCTTACAACACTTACGGATATCATTATAGAGCATCTGTTGGAGAAGGCTATAGAGAAGCAAGTCCTGAATTTCCCACATCTGGCCTTGTATTGCTCCCGGGGTCTCCTAGATGACTCAACACTGGCCCCTAGTGGCGAGAGCCGAGCCCGTTGGAGAACTGAGGTCAGACCAGTGACTCTACAAACTCTCTGCCCCAGGAAAACTGCCACTGTCTCTGGAAGGAGCTAGACCGACCCTGGCATCATAGATCTAGAAATGACAAGGACCTCAGAGGTCACTTACTCCAGCTCCCTCATTGTGCAAGTGAATCTGAGGGCCAGATAACTCATCCAGCTCACACAGAGGAATCCGGATTCAGGGCACCTGCTAGGTCGGTGTCCTCTTGGGTTAGGTTTCCAAAGCAGAGCAGCCTGGGAGGTAACCGATAGCATCACTACCACCCACCCTCAAAACACACACACGTCCATCACGTGTGCTGTGATTCGGATTGTCTGCTATGGGTCTGGGCATAATCAGTCTCAACAAACTTGAGAAGTTCAGTAAACTTCTTTGGTTTCCCCCTTTTTTGCTTGTCGTCACACATCCCCTTCACCTTCTGATCCTGGTCACCCTGACCTGCCACCGTGGCCACCCAAAGATGCCCAGCTCCAGCAGAATCTGCCTATTGATGTTCTGCTACCTTCTCCAAAGAACCACATTCAGATTCCACTATTCCCTTCCCTCATTCAAAAAATTATGAAACTGAGGCCAGAATAAACCTACTGAGTTGTTCAAGGCCACAAGTATCAGAACAGGGATTTAAACCTAAGACTTCTGACTCCAAAACTGCCCCCAGGCAAAGCATCAGAGACTAGATTTCCTGAGTGCACTCTCCCAGCCCAAAAGGGTGTCAGCAGCCAGGGAGGGCAATGTTCAGAGAGACACTGCAAAAGCAGATGACAGAAATGCATGTTCTTGTGGATGGCCTGAGACATCCAGAAAACAGATTTTCCCAGAGCTGGCATACGTCAAGGCACTGAAAAATATCCCCAGAGGTAGAGAGGTTCACTCAATCTGAGCAACATAGCCATGTAAGTAATATCAAGTGTGAACTTTCCAAAGTCCAAGGATTCTCAGGTGGGAGAATCTAGAGATCTGTAATCTAGAAAGAGAGAAGGGGATTCCTGGACTCAGCTTGCTCCTTTGGGGAAGGATGATGCCCCATGTTCCTAAGCAGTATCCTACTTGGAGAGCAAAGCTGGTGAATTATTTGGTCAGGTCCAAAGAGAATTGCTTATTTAGATGCCCCAAAGTGTGTTTTCCCTCTAGAAAGGAATCAGTACAAGACAACACCATGAGTTTGGAAAAGGCAGTGTATGCCCCTGTGGAAGGACTGAGGATCCAGAAAAATCTCAGAATGGTGACCTCAGCAACCTCAACCTCAGTTCCTTTCCACAGGACTATTTAAGTATCAATATATTTTTTTATCAATGCATTTTTATGTCTATTTAGGGAGCAGCGGGGTGGTACAGTGGTTAGAGCACTGGGCTTGGAGTCAGAAACACCTAAGTTCACATATAGCCTCAGATACTTTCCAGCTGTGTGACCCTGGGCAAGTTACTTAACTTCTGCCTCAGTTTCTGCAATTGCAAAATGGAGATAATAATATCATTTACCTCCCAGGGTTGTTGTGAGGATCAAATGAGATCATAATTGTAAAGAGCTTACTTAGTGCAGGGCCCAGCACATAGTAGGAACTCAATAAATGCTCGTTTTCTTTCCTCCTTATAGGCTTTTATTAGTCCTTTCCATCTTTTGCATTTTCCATGGGGTGAAATAAAAGCTATCCTAGACCTGATATGCATTTAGTACCTTGAGTGCTTGTATGGGAACTGGGGCCCTTTTTGCCTATAGACGGAGGAATCCTTGACACATGTGTAACACAATGGAAATTTTAAAAAAGAGGGTTTTTACTTCCAAAATATTCATCACAAATGTACACACCTGCTTTCATTCAACTCCCCTTCCATCCTTTACTCATCTCCTAGCAAGGGAAGGGGATCAAGGTTTATAGCTTAACTCAGTTCCCATAAAGCAATTTCAGCTCCAAGTCTAAAAGCCACCTAGGACCTGAGTCCCAGACACCCTGGCTTCTCAGAACTTTGTAAAGCCAAGCAGCTTTCCAGAAGATGGCTGCTGTGAACAGCTTTCGAGGTTCTGTTTACACAGCAGAGTGAACACTCTATTTATTCAATAACAAATTAGAGCAAAACATTCACAGAAAATCAAGGTACAGCATTCACAATGTTACAACTTATCACAAAATCAAAATACAGCATTCACAACAACTTATCACTAAAATGGCCACATAGTTTTCACCACAAGGGTCACATAGTTTTGAACAAAGTACAATCATTTAGTCAATCACTTAGTATCTCATTCAATCAACTAAATCATTAAATCATCCTTACAGAAGTTTGCCTCCTTAAGGATCACAAAATACAAAAGTCGAAGTACTCCACCCCTGGATAGTATATTCATTTAGTCAATCACAGAGTCCTTAATTCAACCACAAAGTACAATCACAAATAAATTATAATTCCATCAGTCACTAATCAACAGAAAATAACACAATTCAGCAGATAGGGCTTCCAGCTGTCTAACCATACCTAGTTAATTATCAGAGAGGGAAACACCAACATCTGAGTTTTCAAAGCCAGGGGAAGTCGGGGCGGGGGGGGGGGGGGGGGG
>CM053599.1:50190702-50206483 GCA_028646575.1 Pseudocheirus occidentalis | reverse complement strand
GGGCTTCGTTAATGGGATGTTTCCCCCTCCTATAGGCATTATAGGAGAGAAGCTGAGAACTCCCAGGAGTCTATTAGGGCTTCCTTAATGGGATGTTGCCCTCTCCTATAAATTAAAAAAAAAAATGGGGTAGATGTCGTAGGCTAAGACTTTCAGGGGCCTTGGCCACATTAGCTCCCCAGTTCTACAAAGGTCATTAGGCTGATATGCAAGGAGAGTATAATCTTGTTGGGTGGATGCTGTCATTGGTTTCATGAATATCTAAAGAAAGTACTGAGTTAATTTGCAAGTCTTGATTGTAACACCCTGTTTGTGCCTCTGGACATGGTCCTAGGATAAAGAGCTTAAGGAGTGATTGGCTTTGGGCTGGGGTAGAGAAAGATCTAGACCAAGGGTGGTTCCTTGCATTCTGCTAAGGGTATATAAACCTTGTATCTTCCATGTATCTTTGGCTCTGTATGAAATAGTTCTGCAACAAACAGACTATGGAATACATCCCTGTCTCTCTCCCTCTTTCTTATTCAGCTAGAAGCTCCCTCTCTCTCTCTGTCCCTTTATTTCACTCAGCTGGTAGCTAGACCTAGCCTGTGCTAGCCACAGCAGATGGAGATGGAAATCTCCAAGACAGTAGAGCTCCACCAAGTTAGAATCCTCCTGTTGTTGAATAAAATACAGCCTGAAGGTGTGCCTCTATTTACATTACACCGGCAGCTCTTTTTCTTTGACCTCTAATCTTAGTTTTTCTCCAAGCTCACAATCTCCCCTTCTTTATAGTAGGAATTTGTGGATGAAACCACAAAGAGTCTCTGATCGACCCTCAGTGATGCAGAAGCACAATAAAAACCTCCTTTTCAGTTTCTCTTGAAATATTAGGATATATTTTTCTCTATGGTTCTTTCCAGACTTCTGGAGAAAGCCCCTATAAAAGGTCAGAACAACAAACAAAAATATGCCAGGAGTTTGTTTGTTTTCTTTTGTTTTTTTAGGGGAATGGATTAAAGGTAGAACCAAACTTTTTTAACCTTAACAAAGGTCAGAACAAAAAACAAAATTTTTTTTTTAAAGGGAAGTGTATTAAAGGCGGAACCAAACTTTTAAACAAAGCAAAATTCTCCATTATTTACTTTCTTATCTTCCCTAAAGAAGGGATGGAGGATACTCTAAATCCACCCCTCTCCAGAGAGAAAGGATTAAGACGTCAATGGAAGGAAGTAGGTCCCCCTTTCTTTAATTCCTACGCTTAAGGAAGTAGTCCAAGAGGAATGGGACAACAACTTACCTGATTGCTCAGTTCTGGAATGTTAACCTAGACTATATTTTAAGACATCTTTTCCTTTTTCAGGATTCTCATGTTACCTAAAACCTTGGAGGACATAGTTATGTCAGAAGGTATACAGAACTATTCGAGGTTGGACAGTGCTCTCTCTCTCTCTCTTTCTCTCTCTTTCCCTCCCTTCTCTCCTCCAACTACTTGGAAATGATTTAGATGTAGATTAATAATGTTAAATTAAATAAAAATTCTTTCTGATAGACTGAGTCTAAGGCAGTTAGGTGGTACAGGTGATAGAGTGCTGGGTCCTGCAGTCATGAAGACTCATTTTCCTCAGTTCCAATCAGACTTCAGACCCTTACCGGGCAAGTCACTTAACCGTCTTTACCTCCGTTTCCTCATCTGTAAAATGAGCTGAAGAAGGAAATGGCAAACCACAACAGTATCTTTGCCAAGAAATGGGGTCACAAAGAGTCAGACATGACTGAATGACTAAACAACAAAAGAACTGAGCCTGAAAAACACAGGGGACATTATTAATACCTCTATTTTTCTTTCTTTGACAGAGGAATTCCTCAGTTACTGGGGAATGGCACTGACTGCAAAATTTGTCAATAGAGTTTACTTTAGGTTCCACCTAGGCAGCCAGGAGTTAGGTGTGGCCAGACACAAGGGGAATCATAGGGACAGATGCCATTCAGGCAGAGAACTTGGAATAAGGGAGGTTCAAGACCTGAGTTCAAATCTTGCCTTGCTGTGTGACCTTGGACAAGTTATTTTAACCTCAGTTTCCTCACCTATAAGAATGGGGATAATTTCAAATTTCCCCTAATTCCGAGTTGTTGTGATGATATTTGTAAAGTGTTTTGCAAACCTTACAACACTACTGAAATGTTAGTTATTCATATTATTGTTTCTCTATTGTTTACCGAGTAAAGTTTGTGCTCCTTTGTTGAGAACTGAAAGCCCTTAGTCTCCCTGTCTCACATTCCTCCCCTCTGTGCACTCAATACTCTAATGAAACTTGGATTTCTCTTTCCCCTGAACATACACTAGATTATCCTGCCCTCATGGCTTTGCTTCAGCTGTTCCTTATACCTCCAGTGCCTTCTGTCTTCTCTCTCTGAACCTTTCTCTTTTCAATAATTGGGTTCTTAGTCTCAACCTTTTAAGTCCTAGTTGAAATATTCTCCCCTCTGGGAAGCCTTCCTAGATTTCCACCACTCCACTTGAGGTAGTTTTCCTAATTAATGACAGTAATTATGTCCCTCCTTTACTCAAAAAAAAAAAAAAACCTTTTGTAGCTCCCCCATTGCCCATGGAATAAATTCTGAATATCTTACATGATTCAAAGTCATGCCCAAATTATTCCAGACTCCAGGTCTGCCCAATTCCCCTCGACATACTCTCGCCAAGCTAGATTTCCATTGGCCTCTGTCCTTACCACAGCCTCTCCCAGCTCATGTCATCCCTGTTCTGGTTGTCCTTTGTGCTCAAAGAGGACCAAAATGACATCATTATGAAGAGGTTACCCACAAAGAGTGTCACCCACAAAGGATTGCCTGAGACCCAAAATACCAACATGCCGGGTCCTGCAGAAAGAATTCTTCCACTCAAGTCTTCTCAAGCCAAAGAAAAATAAAGTTTATTGAAAGATCATTAAAAGTTTGCTATATGGGGTAGACTCTGAAGGAAGCAGTCTTGTTAGGTCAATCTATGGCTTTCTCATGCCACATGGAAAGAAGATGGGATCTTATATACAGAAAGGTTGTGGGAGGAATCTAGGGGTGATCTAGAGGAGGAGTTTGGGGAGGGTCTTCAAGAGGAGTCAGATGAGATCAGACTCCAATAATGAGTGATTAAGGGTGGGAAGTTGCTGGAGCTACCTGAAAGAGGACAGACCATGGTGGGCCTGGCCAGTTCAAGGGTGGGAATAGGAGTATCAAGGGTGGGAAACAGTTGGAACAAAGGAGGGCTAAAGACTTGGGCAGAGCTACAACTTGACCTCAGGCAAATGCCTTCAGTGGTAAGATTCTAGGAGAGCTCAAGGGGGTTCTCAGAGCTGCACCTCATCAACTATGTTGGTGTGCTCACATCAAGGGCACACCATGTTGGACGATCCTGTGTCAGTGTCTCCCATGTCTTACAACTGATGCCAAAGTTCTTCAGAAGAGACCTTGAAAGTGCCCTTGAATTGCCTTAGGGAAGTCTCAAACTCCTTTAATAAAACCAAACTTTTTCCTGAAACAAAAAGCCTGTATTTTCATGAAGATATTCTGCAGGTAATATTAAATGGCCCAGAGTCCTACAACACTACAAATTATGAAGAATTTAAAATTAATATCTCTAAGAGCCTTGGACTCCACCCTTGCATCTTCCAGCTGTGATAAGCAAGCTTTCACCTAATCTTGCCTGGGCCCAGGCCTTCACAAAGGCCTTCACACCAAGCTATCTGTCTTCCTCAACTATCTGTAGTAGCAAGCACCCTAGCACATCCAGGATAGCCTGCTAGTGATGAGGTGTAGGCTCTGGGACCTCCTTGAGTTCTCCTTGAATCTTTGAGGTACAGGCTCTAGGAAACCCCTTGAAATCTGATTGAATCTTCCCACTTGATGAGACATTTGCAGAGGCCATAAGTATTTCATTGTGGCTGGGCCAAACCTCTGTTACTAGCCTGGCCCTCCATTGTTCATTTGCTTCCCACCCTGGAGCCTATCAAAATATCAATCCACTCTTGCTTTGACCTCATTAACTCCTCCTGAAAACCCTCCCCAAACTCCTCCTCTAGACCGCCCCTAGATTCCTCCCACAATCATTCTGTATATAGGATCCCATCTTCCCTCCATGTGGTGGGACAGCTCCATAGAATGCCCTAGCACAGACTTGTTCTGTGAGAGCACCCTGGAATGGCTTGGCACAAAACTTGCTGTGTCAGAGCGCCATAGAATGACCTAGCATAGGTCACTAGGCAGATATGCAGGAGGAGTATAATCTTGTTTGTTGATGCCTTCATTGGTCCTATGAATAACTGAGGAAAATTCTGGGTAGTTAATTAACAAGTCTTGTTTGTGACTCCCTGTTTGTACCTCCGGACATGGTCCTAGAATGAAGTCATAATGAATAATTAGCCTTAGGCTGGGGTAGGGAGTGGTCAACACCAAAGGAGGGTCCTTGCATTCTGATTAGGTAAGAATTTCACCTAAAGGGAATATAAGCCTTGTAAGTTTCTGGTATCTTGGCTTTGTATGAAATGGCTCTGGAATAAACAGACTATGGAATACATCCTCATCTCTGTACTCATCTGGTTGCTAGGCCACCCAACTGTGCTGGTCCCAGCACATAGCATTACAAAGGAATTAAATAAGATTGAAATAGGTATAAAAAATTTTTTAAAACAAGTTCATGGATGTAAGGTCTACAGGTGATAACAGGAAGTATCATCCACAGTGCTGGAGAACAAGATTAAAATATAGTTGGAAAAGAATTAACAAAATAAATTAAAATACCATATAAATAGATGGTGTTAACTCGTTGTTCTCTAAATTATTATGTTGCTCACAAGGATCCATAATGTTTCTATTTGAATCTGATACCATTGGACCATTTATGCATTTGAACTTGGCAGTCGGTACTCTAAATGTGACATCCTTGTCCAATAAGTGGATAGAGTTCTATGAAGAACTCATTAAGACCCTTCCAATTAAATCAATTTTGATATTCAGGGACTAAAGTACAAAGTGACATAGGTTGACATGACCCTAAAATACACTGGGAAAAGTGAATAAGGGATAAGGAATAAGAAAGATCAAATACCCATGAATTCCACAGAAGTCTCATGCCCATACATCATGAATACTTTCTTTGAGAAAATATTTGGAAGACATTCAATACAGTGAATACCAAATAATATCACCAAAAAAATGAATTTGCTTGTCTTTTAAGAGACAATTAGGTGACACAATAGCTAGAGTCCTGGAATCAAGAAGACTTGAGTTCATATCCTACCAATTAGATTGCTTCTCTGACCCCTCTAGTCCTCGTTTTCTTTTCCTGTGAAGAGAACAGAGGCATGACTAGAACCCAGGTATTGTGACTCATAGCCCTGTGCCACTTCTCAGTTAACTTATTGCCTTACCTGTGGGACCTTGGCAAGTCTCTAAGCTTCTGCTAGCTTTCATTTCCTCAACTGCAAATGAGACATTTGTAAAAAGTCCTTTGTACTTGGCACCTAGTAGACATTATATAAATACTTATTCCCTCCCCTCTCCTTGTAAGAGACAGGAAACAACTTGTCACTGGTATGAGAGTAATTTTTAAATTAATTGACTATGTACAGTCAGTCCACCAATTTCTTAGAGCAAAGATCAAGAGTAATACAAAGCTAAAATAACAAAGATGATGCCAAAAAAGTACGGTGTTCAGATAAAACGACCACAACCTGACTTATTTAGGCAAGTTATTGATGCCAAAAATGGGAAACAGAACACTAACGCTATTTTATAATAATTTCACGCAAAAGTTTAATTGATATAATTCAAATTGCCATAACGAGGAAACTAAAAGCCCTAAAACCATTTCATTCATTAAACTCTTGGTTTATTTGCCAAAAGGAAAGCTATAAGAAACCAAACCCAACATTGACTTAGAATAAAATTGCCTTGTAAAATCATACTGGGAAAGATGATAGAAGATCATGAGAAGTATTGCCTCATAAGGCAGCAAGAGGCAATGGAGAGAAAAACCAGTTTGAAAGAATCTTGGTAAGAGACCCAACTAAACTAAGTTATCACAGGGACATCTAAGAATGAATCTCAAAGGAGCAGCAATGAACAGACAGAAAATGGAGAAGATCTGCAAAAAACTTTTATGACTTTTTTTTTTTAACCATCAAGCTTACTAGAGTCACACTTGGATGCTGACATAACAGTCAGTAATGTTAATGGAATATGAAGATCTTTCCCATCTTTCCCAACACCACATATGTTCAATCACGGATGTCTTGCTGCTTTGAACTCCAATCCAGCTGTGATATATCCTAAGCCACATAGAGCCTATTGGGGAGGAACTTACCTAAGGAAGAGCTTGCTTAGGGGGAGGCTTTCACACCTTTTGGTACTTAGCCAATTAGGCACTGAGTCATGGGAGTTGTGATGCCTTCTGACTCTGAGCCTGCTAGTTGAAAACTATGTGTACTGGGAGGTTAGTATTTTACTTTGGGCGTTTGCTTATGAGAAGAACGTTTTGATTTTCTGGACAGGAGTTTGAGTAGTCATTTGTTAAGAGATTTCCCCTTGCTCCCCAACTACTCAGAGTTTTGTGCTCTCCCAGTCCGGTAGTGTCTATATAGGTGCTTATCTTACTTTATTCAGATAATAGGAGCCCTATCTGTCAAATCTCTGTGCTAATTTCTGTGCTTGTATTTTCTTTTTTTTCTTTTTTTGCTTTTTGGAGGGCAGTTGGGGTTAAGTGACTTGCCCAAGGTCACATGGCTAGTGTTTGTGTTAAGTGTCTGAGGCCGGATTTGATCTCAGGTCCTCCTGACTCCAGGGCCGGTGCTCTATTCACTGCGCCACTTAGCCACCCCTGTATTTTCTACTTATCTGTAATTAAAGTAAGATTGTTGACTCCTATAAAAGTTGTCTTTCCTTCAGCAAAACAGATCAAAGAACCTGTGCTAGCAGGCCATCCTGGGTGTACCGGGGTGCTTGCTAATACGCAGTTGTAGATGATAAAGTAAAGACATCACTGAAAAAAACAGAGAGAAACTTTCTAGTTGGACTTTATAAGCCAAGTAAACACAAAGGAGGTCCAGGCTGGAGGCATCACAATTCTTAGGTTCTCAAAGGATCAGTTCCCAAGGTACCTGAGAGAAGTGATGATACAAAGGAATAGGGGGGAAAAAATCTCAGACCTTATTAGTTTCACTAAAGAGTCAATAACTGACAAAGCTAAGTCTACTTTCCCACCTGTATCAAACATCTATAAACGTGCATTAAGCACCTGTTAATGTACCAAGAATGGTGCTAAGCACTGGGGATACAAATATGAAAAAAAGATAGTCCCTGCCCTCAAGAAGCTTATGATCTAGTGAGGGAAGAAAACATACAAAAGGAAGCCAGAAAGCAAAAGGGAGGGATGCGGGAATGTGGCAAAGAGACGTTCGACCTGGTCTCCCTCCTTAAATGGAGGTTTTGGCTCTGTCTTCCAATTAGAGGGGCAGATGAGATGAGCGAACAAAAACGGGGAGGGGGGGTACCTCGCAGGATGATAATTCCCAGTGATGATATTTCTGGGGAGAAGGCTCAAGAAGTAGACGAAAGTGTCCTCAAATTCAAGTCTGTAGCCTCTTATTCTGTGTTAGATAGGGATCCTACAATCAGGCACCTAGCAAGGAAGGAGAGAGTGACATTTTGTTGGAGATAAGATAGGATGTAGGAGTTAGTGACCTCATTAGAATAGGGTAATGGTTCTCAAGTGTGGTCTGCAGAGCTTGAGAGTCCTCAAGACCCCTTCAGGAAGCCTGGGAGGTCAAAACTG
This sequence comes from Pseudocheirus occidentalis, assembly GCA_028646575.1. Taxonomy (NCBI): domain Eukaryota; kingdom Metazoa; phylum Chordata; class Mammalia; order Diprotodontia; family Pseudocheiridae; genus Pseudocheirus; species Pseudocheirus occidentalis. Next base: position 50,198,676 of record CM053599.1, on the reverse strand, counting down.
TTCACAATTATCATAATGAACTATGTTCATGATTTTCCTCTTTTTACTTTCATTCTCTCATGAGTATACTGTGGAGTTTTCCAAAGGCTATGTGACCCGTGAATTCAGGCTCAAGTCAAGTCATCAATCTCCTGATGTCATTGGTCCTCTTTGAGAACAAAGGACAGAGGATAGATGATGAAACAACAACGTTAGCTACATGCAAAGACTGAGCTAATGGCAAGGTCTGAGCTAATGTGTCATCTGCAGAATTATACTTTTGTTTTAGAAATGGACAAATCAGGGCAGCTACGGTGGTGCAGTAAATAGAACACCATACCTGGAGTCAGGAAGACCCGAGTTCAAATGTGACCTCAGACACTTAACACTTACTAGCCGTGTGACCTTGGGCAAATCACTTAACCTCAACTGCCCTGCTCTCCCCCTCCAAAAAGCAATAAATAAAAGAAATGGACAAATTTAGGAACATGTGCAGAGCTACTGTTTTGCCCATATTACTCAGAAATTGACACCAACCAATCATTGAAGATCCTAGTTGTAAATGCTTGACAACCAACTTGGGCTTGTTAGTTCTCCAGTACTAAGCTCAGTGAAGATCTGCATAGAGCAGATCAATTAATCAAAGCATTTAACAGGTGCTTAAAACATGTTTACAGACTGAATAATTTTGAGAGACGATGAAAAACAAAAACAATCCTGTTCCAAAACAGCTTTCCCACTAGTCAGCTTCTTCAAGGATGTCTAATGTTATCAATACATCTTCCACCATATGTTGAAAAATATGCTGAAAGACTTAAAGTGTTGAATCACTTTTTTGAAACTGACAGTTTCTCTGGGGATAACTGTGTTAACATTTGTAGTAATAGTACAAAAGCAATCGTGGGTAAAACTGTTGTTACCCTAGCACCAATTAAGGCAGCAATAAGAATAAGTAATTGCATTCTTCATCCCATGCTCAAAGTTTGAAAAAAAATGCCATTTTCACTTCAGGACGTCCTTGATAAAGCACCAAAAATTGTAAATTTTTATCAAATTGTGACCCTTGGATATACCTTTTAATACACTTTTTAATATCATGTGACAAAATGTGAAGTATGCATAACAAATTGCATACATAAGTAAGATGACTGTCTCAGGAAAACTACTTGTATAATTAATTATTCTAGTCGTGAGCAGAATACCACTATGACTTGAAAGACAAACTATGGTTATTCAGACTTGGGTATTTGGCTGGCATTTTCTTTGTAATGAACAAAGTGAGCCTATCATTATAAGAAAAATAACAAATATAAAACCTGAGCTTTCAGGAGAAAATTAAAAATTTTGGAATTCTTGTATCTATCACTGGGAACTTGGGCAGCTTTCCAATACTTAAAGACTTTCCTGATGGGATTGGTCAATGATATCAGTGAATATGATTTTTTGAAATTGTATAATAAAGATTTGCATAATTCAGCCAATCACTGTTTCCCAAACTACTGATACACAGTGTTACAAAATCAGGCAGGAGTAAAAGACCGATTCAAGGATTCAAAGTACAAAACCAATTATTTAAATGTAGCCCAATATGAAAAGTTTATCAATTTAGTTTTAGATTCCACAACATAATTAACCTGAAAGGAAATACCACTTGTCTGGTTTTGATGTCTCAAAGAATATTCATATTTAACTGAAAAGGCCATTAAAATCCTCCTCCTTTTTCCAACTACCTATTTGTGGGAGGCTGGATTTTACTCCTATACTTCAACTAAAACAACTTATCACAATAAATTGAATACAGAAACAGAGATGAGAATTCAACTCTCTTTCATTAAGCCAGACGTTAAAGAGATTTGCAAAAAGGTGAAATGACGTCACTCTTCTCACAAATTTTTCTTTTGAACATATAAGTATTATTGTAAAAATGTTATTTAAACATGCAATATTTTCATTGTTATTTTAAAATGAATTAATAAATCTTTTAAAAGGTTATCAGTTAAATTTCTAATGTGGGTTTCCATTTAAGGTCCTGTCTGGCTGAAGAAGAGGGTCAGGGAATTTGGGGGCAGCGGCATCCCCCTTTGCCACTGCTGCATGATATCTTACATAAAGACAGAAGAGGAACTGCACATATTTAATAAAAGTATAAATGACTTTTGGAACAGATTCCAAAATACTACATTCAATGAATACTATAGTCAAGTGGTAGGGCTGAAAGATACCTATAAAGCCTCCATTGAAGCATTGACAGAAAAATTATCCACAAAGATAAGAGGATCAAATGGTCGAGACTTTCCTGGAATTCAGAAATATGAGCCATATCCAGAATAAGCTTATTCAAGAAAAACAAGATCACTTATCAAAACTGGTTGATAGCATACAAGACAAGGAATGTGATAAGGAAAAGCTGAAAAAAAGTATACAGGATCCTAAGGAATCACTGGATAAGAAAAAATAAATTATTTCAACTGCTAACAAAGCTAATAAGGAAAAGTTGAAAATGCTGCAGAAATCTTGTATTTTGTATAAAGATTACCTTGGAATGGAAATCCAAAAAATTTATGGTGGTAAACTTCAATTTATATTCCAAAATATTGACCCTAAAACTCCTGAGAAGCCCTTTACATTTTCCCTGCGCATAAATGAAGAAGGGGATTATGAAATATCAGAAAGCGCTCCTCATCTGGAATGCTTGGCAGAATTTCAAGAGAAAATAAGGAAGACTAACCATTTTTCTGCTTTCCTTGCCAATGTTCAGAAAGCTTTTATTGCTCTGGCCTGTGATAAATGTGTAAATAGTGAGTAAAAATAAAAAAATTTCTAATGTGATAAATTAATGTGATAGATATAGACCGCGTAATTAAAAGCTCTTTGGGGTTCCCAATAATTTTTAAGAGTAGAAACAAGTCCTCTGACCAAGAAGTTTGAGAATGACTAGTATAGGGAACTCCAGGAAGAAGAAACTCTTTTCTTCTACCAATTGTCTTGAAGGGTTACTTATGATTGGTGGGGGGAGGGGCAGAATAAGAGTTGAGAAAGAAGGGAAAAAGTATTTTCCTAGCGTAGTAGCACAACAACCCTGAAAAATAAGGTGCTATCATTCCTCATTTTACAGATGAATAGTGAAAAAAGTATTTATCTTCTGCAATGGATGGCAGGGAGGGTTCCAACCTGACGTGTGCATACCTCTGAGGGTACAAGAAACTTGTTATGCTTGTACAGAATTGTTGATAAATAACTATATTATTCTATTGAAATTAAATAATTTCTCTATTTTATTTTCTCTGTGCACAGGCTGGAAAACGATGGAATTTCTTTCCTTTCATATAGAATAAAGAGTACAAGGATCCTCCAAAAAAGTTGGGAACGCCTGTCCTAGAGTCTAGAGTGGGCACATTTTGTATGATAATCCCAAAAATCATTTTCGTGAGGAAAGTACTTAATAGGAGAACGCTGGAAACTTCAGTCCTTAGTGTAGGAGAATTTGTTCTTTAGCAATATGTAACTTTCACGTGGGAGTCTTACCTAAACTCTGCACTTTCTCCAGCACTAAGCACAATGATTTACATAAGGCAGATCAATGAATCAATCAAACAACAAGCATTTGTTAAACACCTAATATGCACCAGGCATTGATTAGGCTCTGTAAATACAAAAGCAAAAATGAAAGGTTTTGCTTTCAAGAAGTTTGTATTCTATTGGGTGGAATAAAATGCTTAAAAAAAAAAAAGTTTAGGGCAGGTAGGGGGCGCAGTGAATAGAACACAGGCCCTGGAGTCAGGAGGAAATCCAGCTCAGACGCTTAACACTTACTAGCTGTGTGACCTTGGGCAAGTCACTTAACCCCAATTGCCCTGCCTTCCCCCCTCAAAAAAATGAATGTATGTTCCCAGCAAGTATTTTCTATTTTGATAAGTTTATGAATTCAGGTATGTGGAGGTAGTAGACTGTGAGTTTGAAGGAAACATCTCAGAAAAACAACTTTAGGAACCAATGAAATAGAGCTACAGGGTCACATAAATAAAGCCAGACCCTCACTGACTAGCAAGGCAACCTCACTTACTTGTCTATAGGAGGAGGCATCTGCTGTCTTAGAGCTATCCAGTCCCACCAGGATATTCTGATGAGTTTAACTACAGAGAAAACATCCCCCCTGGAACAAATATGATCTCCAAAAACTCCAGAGACTCCAAGGCTAATACTCCAACCCCAAACCATCCTGTCCCTATTACTCAACTCCAGACTCCAAGCAGCTTCACCTGACAGACTCCTGTTGCCTTGCATGCCTGGTGATACACCTGGCAACGACCTATCTTTTTATCTTCTTGGATACAATAAACTGGAATCTTGTCTCTAGATTTATTGACCTCCAGTCAACCGCATCAAGGTTCAAGGAATTCATCTCTGGAAGGATTTTAGGACCTCCAGGTTGAAGAATTCCCTAGCACTCCCTCCAATAGTCAGTTACCATTCAGACATCCAGGTGGATCAGTAAATAATGCCGAACTTGTAGTCAAGCCGCCCTGAGTTCAAATCCTGCCGCAGACATTTACTATCCTGGGGAAGTTGCTTAATCTTTCTGTATCACATTTACTCATATACAAAATGGGAAGATAAAAATATTTACCTCACTGAATGAAGATCACACAAGTAAAGTGTGTAAGTAGATCTAGCTATTATTATTATTATTATTATTATTATTATTATTATTATTATTATTAGTATTACAAGTTTGGGGTTTTTTAGGCAATCAGGGTTAAGTGACTTGCTCAGGGTCACGAAGCTAGTAAATGTAAGAGGCTAGATTTGAATTTATGTCCTGTTTGACTTCAGGACCAGTGCTCTATCCAGGGCCTATAACAAGCAACTATTAAGTGTTCACAATATGCCAGGCACTATGTTAGCCCTGAGGATACTAAGAAAGGCAAAAGCTTTTCCCTGCCTCAAGAAGGAGTTTATATTCTAATAAGGGAGACAACATGTAAATAAGTAAGTACATACAAGACATATAGAGAATGAACTGTTTAATTCGTGACTCTTAGTGTACGCTCATACTGGCCATGGGGTTTTCTTAGCAAAGACACTGGAATGATTCACCGTTTCCTCTTCTAGTAAACTGAGGCAAACAGAAGTTAAGTGACTTGTCTAGGGTCACACAGCTAGTGTCTGAGGTAATCCGAAATGCACAGGCATTACCATCTTCTTGCTCCAGCATATCCTCTAATAAATTTGCAAGGTGATTTTTATCTTAGGGGCAGGTAGGTAGATAAAACACCAGCCTTGGAATCAGGAGAACCTGAGTTCAAATCCAGCCCAAGATAATTTACTAGCTGTGTGACTCTGGGCAAGTCACTTAACCCCCATTGCATTCAGAAATAAACTCCCTCCTCATTTTTCACCTGGCCTGCACTGTTTAGGGACTTCTCTAACTTTTTCCCCATGTCCACCCAGTTATCTCTCATCTTTTTCAGCTTCCTTTTGTGTATTGTCTTCCTCCCTAGACTAGAAGCTCCTTGAGGACAGAGCTTGTCCTCTTTTTGGTAATTGTATGCCCAGTGTTTGGCACAGTCCCTGACCCTTGGTAAGTGCTTGATAAATGTCTACTGACTGCTAAAGCTCTATGAGCTTCAATGGCAGCTTAATCCCTCCTGGATCAAGTGTTTGGCTTTTAAAATTCTGGATAAGTGACCCCTTCCTGTGTTCTTCCACTTCCTTCTCTTCTGCACACTCTAGGATCCAGTTATTCTGGCTTGTCTGCTTGCTATTCCTTGAAAACAACATTCCATCTCCCGTGCCCATGTTTGCATTGGACTGCCCCCTGTTCCCACAATGCCCTGCATCCTGCCCTCTTATTGCTGGGCTCCAGACTTCATGAAGACAAGGGTCAAGTCTCTCCCTGTGTAAGGAGGCCTTGACCTGTCCTCTCGGAAGCTGGTGCCTTCCCCTCTCCAATTCCCTTATGTTCATTCTGCACACATCTCATGTACCCAGTCATTTCCTGTCTCTGCTGCAGCTAGCAGTCTGGGCCTAGCTACCAACTGAGTGAAATAAAGGGACAGAGAGAGAGAGAGACCTAGCTGAATAAGAAAGAGGGAGAGAGACGGGGATGTATTCCATAGTCTGCTTATTGCAGAACCATTTCATACAGTGTCAAAGATACATGGAAGATATAAGGTTTATATACCCTTATAGCAGAATGCAAGGAACCACCCTTGGTCTCGATCTTTCTCTACCCCAGCCCAAAGCCAATCACTCCTTAAGCTCTTTTTCCAAGCTTATCCTAGGACCATGTCCAGAGGCACAAACAAACAGGGTGTTACAATCAAGACTTGCAAATTAACTCAGTAATTTCTTTAGGTATTCATGAAACCAATGAGAGCATCCACCCAACAAGGTTATACTCTCCTTGCATATCAGCCTAAGGACCTTTGTAGAACTGGGGAGCTAATGTGGCCAAGGCCCCTGAAAGTCTTGGCTTACAACATGTCTCCTCCATTAGAATGTCATTTCTTTGAGGACAGGGGCTACTTTGGGCTTCCACCATATCCCCAGAGCTTAGCACAGGACTTGCCACATAGTAATCACTTAATAAATGCTAGCTGACCTCTGACTAGAAGCTGTGGAAACTAGGAAAGGCATCCTGCTGAAGGTAAGCTTTGAATGGAGGCTTGAAGGAAGTCAACAAGGTGGAGGTGAGAAGGGACAGCATTCCAGGCATGGGGGCAACTGGTGTGTCCTGTTTGAGGAATGGTAAGTAAACCAGTGTGGCTGGATCATAGCCCAGTACAATTTAACCAGACTCAGAAGGTAGGAAATGATGAGGTGTAGGCTCTGGGACCCCCCCTTGAGCTCCTAGAATCTTTGAGTTACAGGCTCTGGGAAAGTAAACCTTCCCAGGGAAGACATTTGCCTGAGGTCATGGGCCTTAAGTTGTGGTTCTGCCCAAGTCTTTAGCCCTCCTTTGTTCCAATAGTTTCCCACCCTTAATGTACCTGTTCCCACCCTTGAACTGGCCTGGCCCACCATTGTCTATGGTCTCCAGGTAGCCTCTAGCAACTTCCCACCCTTAACTACTCATTACAGGAGTTCGAACTCATCTTGACTCCTGAAGACCCTCCCTACTGGAGTCTGACCTCATCTGACTCCTCCTGAAGACCCTCCCCAATCTCCTCCTCTGGACCACCCCTAGATTCCTCCCACAACCTTTCTCTATATAAAACCCCATCTTCCCTCCATGTGGTGTGAAAGCACCACAGAATGCCCTGGCAGAGACTTACTCTCTGAGAGCACCATAGGATAGCTTAGCACAGACTTGCTCTGTAAAAGTCTACCCCATATCTTTCAATAAACTTTACTTTTTCTTTGGCTGAGAAGACTTGAGTGGAATTCTTTCAGCAGGACCCAGCATGTTGGTATTTTGGGGTTTCAGGCAACCCTAAAGGGTACCTTGGGTACCTCTTCAGGAAGAAGCCAAATTATAAAGAGGTTTAAATGACGGCTTTATAGTTGATCCTGAAAGGAACAGGGAGCCCGTGAAGCAGGGGGTGTCATGGTCAGACCCACCTTGGCAGCTGAGTAAAGGATGGATTAGAATAGAGAGAAGCTCCAGGCAGTTAGAAATCTATGGTAAGAGATGATGGGAAACCAGTGAAGAGGGTGCCCAGAGAGGGTTTGGGCTGCCTGAGACCCCAAAATACCAACATGCCAGGTCCTGCAGGAAGAATTCCACTCAAGTCTTCTCAGCCAAGGAAAAAGTAAAGTAAAACTTTTTTTATTGAAAGTTCACTTGTATTGGACACAGAACAAGTCTGTGCTAGAAAATTCTATGGCGCTCTCACACAGACTAAGTCTGTGCTAAGCTATCTCATGGTGCTCTCATGCCACATAGAGGGAAGATGGGGTTCTATATACAATAAGGTTGTGGGAGGAACCTAGGGGTGGTCCAGAGGAGGAGATTGGGGAGGGTCTTCAGGAGTCAGATGAGGTCAGACTCCA
>CM053599.1:50164464-50190602 GCA_028646575.1 Pseudocheirus occidentalis | reverse complement strand
TGGGAAACTATTGGAACAAAGTGAGCTAAAGACTTGGGCAGAGCCACATCTCAAGGCCCCTGATCGCAGGTTAATGTCTTCCCTGGAAAGGTTTACTTTCCCAGAGCCAAAGAATCAAGGAGAGCTCAAAAAGGGGGGAGGGGTCCCAGAGCCTACACCTCATCACTATGATGTGCCAAACACTTTACAACTCTTATCTCATTCAATTCTGGCAACAACTGTGGAGGCAAGTGCTATTATTCTCATTTTATAGTTGGGGAAACTGAGGCAGCTAGAGGTTAAGTGACTTTCCCAGTGTTTGAAGCTAGATTTGAACTCAGATCTTCCTGACTCCAGGCTCAGTGTCCTTTGTGACACCTAGGCATGTGGTGGACCTGGGTGACTGGGAGGATGGCAGTGCCCTGAATAATAATGAGATTGGAAAGGGGGGTTGGGGGCAGATAATGGTGTAGATTTCAATTTTCCCCCATTTTCCTTTATCTCATCCCTATCTTCCCTTGCATCTTTCTGTAGCAAGGCTGACCAGGAACATCCTGGTCAAGGTCAAAGGGTGGGTCCTTTGTTCTGGCTTTGAAGATAGCTCCCTTTGGAAGATGTACTCCCTACCCACCACCCACATCACAGACCGATTATTAGCTAGAAAGGTATCAAGGAAACAGAGCAGTATTTGGCTTTAGAAAACCTTATCTGTCCACATCTGCTGTTCATCCCTGGCATGACCTGGGACAAAGCAAGTAACTCCCGTTTCTTTTTATCTTCAGTAAAATGAAGGACTTTAAGGGCCTCTAAAGACCCCTCCTTGTACAGCTCCTTGCACAATCTTTTCCATCTCCCCACTCTCAGCTTGTACAGGTCTATCTCTCATGCCTGGAAGGCTTTCCTTATCTAGTCCATATCCAGACTTCTTTTAAGTTCAACTACAATCCCATCTTCTGCTTGCAGTGATGCTGATACCTTCTCTTTAGGAGTCTCCAATATCTCCTTTGGATTGACAATCGGTTTGTATGTTGTCTCATCATTAGACTGTGAGCTCCTTCAGAGAAGGACTGGCTTTGGCCTGGATTTGGAATCCCAGGCATGTAGCAGAAGCTTCATAAATGTTTGCTCAATTACTCCCAGCTTTAGATTGTATCAGGCATGCCCTCCTAGATGGGGTAGAAAGGAAAGCCATCCTTTCTTTTAAAGGCTAAATCCAGAAGTGGGCAGAAGGCACACTCCACAGTGCCTCAATCTACTTTTCTCAAGGAACAAAGTGACTGAAAAGCATTTACTAAGGCCAACTACCATCTTTAAGTCAAGTCATCTTCAAGGAGTTTACTTTCTAAAAAAGGAGTCTACAGTATTGGCAAGTGGTAGCTAGGAAAAGGAGTTAGTGATGAAGTGTAGCTCTGGGACCCCCTCACCCCTCTTTTGAGCTCTCCTTGAATCTTTGAGTTACATGGGTCTGGGAAACCTCTTGAAGTCTGATTGAATCTTCAGGAGGCATTTGCAGAGGCCATAAGTATTTCATTGTGGCTGGGCCCAAACCTGTTACTAGCCTGGCCCTCCATTGTCCATCTGCTTCCCATCCTGGAGCCTATCAAAATATCAATCCACTCTTGCACTGACCTCATTAACTCTACCTGAAGTCCCTCTCCAAACTCATTACTGGAGTCTGACCTCATTGATTCCTCCTCTAGACCACCCCTAGATTCCTCTGTATATATAAGACCCCATCTTCCCTCCATCTTTGTGAGAGCACCATGAAATGGCCTAGCAGAGACTTGCTTTGTATGAAAGCTCCGTAAAACAACCTAGCAAAGACTGGCTCCTTAAGAGTCTACCCCATGTCTTTCAATAAACTTTACTTTGGCTGAGAAGACTTGAGTGGAATTCTTTCAGCAGGACGCGGTGTGTTGGTATTTTGGGGTCTCGGGCAACCCTAACCCTTTTTGAGTTACCTCTTCATTAGGGTCTTGGAAATCTCCCAGAGGCTGAATGAACCAATAAGGCAGTCGACTGATGATGCCTTCCTAACTTCCATCAGTGACTCCATTTCTTCCAGGTTGTCCAAGGACCAAGAATACTCCTAGGGCAAGTAAACTCTTTACCTTCTCTTAGAGAGGGCCAACAAACCTGATCCTTTGGCCTTGGAAAAACCGACCTGGCTACTCAAAGTCACAACCCCTGCCCTCCCTAGAGAAAATATCCCATGGTCGGCTTCTTAGGTCCCTCTTCTGTCTTTGGTCTATAGTTGGACTCCTATAACATTCCTGTTTGAAGATGGTGATCAGCCCACACCTTTTTCTGATGGAGCAATTCCTTGATAATACATAGGAAGGCATATGAATTAGTAGTTGCCAATCCTTTTAAATGCCTTTTTTTAACCAAGAATTTCCCCTTTCATAGTCAAGAGTCTTTCTCTCTCCCAGCTGCCTGGAAAATCGATCCTTCACTGCTTTCAAAATTGAGTTGCCTCCAGTGAGGTTTTCTTCAGGGTGCATGATAATTTACAAATAGATCATTATTTTCTTTTTCTGCTAAAGAGGAAGAGGGGAGAAAAGTCTTTCAACCATTCCTGAATAATTAGGTTTTTCATTACTCAGTATTCTAAAATATCCTCAGATCTGAGTCAATAAATCTAAAGAAATACCAGCAGTTTTTTACTTGTCTTTTGAAATGAATTACCTCCCTATTATGCACATCCACAGACCAATTTACTTAGTACATAACTTGGAAAACTCAGCAAATGAAATTATTTCAAGGCCATTGCCATATTTCTTAACCTGTTAAATAATATTTTGTAAGATCAGGAATTCCTGGGGAAAAGACCACAGGCAGACCCAAGGCTGTAAGTAACATGCATTTTAATTTTTTGTTGACTTTATAATCTACAAAGTCATAGACAGGAATGTTGAACTAATGGGGCCCCAGGACCAGTTATAGGACACATAAAGATAAATAATTGAGGAAGAGAACAATTTCTAGCTAGGGCTTGGGGTCATCACCAAACAGGCAGTGTTTTGAAAAACTCTAAAGTCTCAGAAAGTACCCATTCATTAAACAAAAATTTGTTAAACTCTTATGTGCAAGACACACTGTGATAAACACTAAAATTACCACTAACTCATTAAGACAAAACATATAGTTCTATTTTTTAGTAGAAAGACGGCAACCTTTTGGATTGTTTCTAAAATAAGGTGGAAAACGACCTTAAGTTCAATTTAATATTGATTGCTCCAGTTATTTTATGAAGGCCGAAAAAGTGTGCATATGTAATGGTTTCCGGGATCAATATTTGCAATACAAATGAGCTACCTGAAGGCAGGGGCAGTCTTTACTTAGTACGCCAGAGCTGCTCAGGAGTGTTGGACACTTCACACAAGCCTGTTGATTTGACTTGCAATAATTATACCTCATCTTTATTCGCGCCTGGAGGTTAGTGACTTAGATGTAATGCTTTGCCCGGCAAATGATCACACAGCCTTCCCTGGGACACTAGATTTTTGCTCAGATTTGGGATTTAGAGGGGGCAGTTTGGGTCTAAGTGGAAAGACCAGACTCTGGAGGTCAAAAGATTTGAGCACTAATCTTGGTCAGCTATATGGCCTTGGATAAATGACCTCCTCTTTTCTGGGCCTCGGTTTTCTTCTCGGTAAAATGAGGAGGCTGGACTGGACGGATGATCACTAAGGTCCCTTCATGCATATGTTTACTGTACTTCAGTTGACCCTTGCTGGGCCCAGAAACCAAGACTTAACCTTACACGACCTGGGTCAAGCTAAAGTTCCCGGCAGCTAGCCCCAGGACTCTTCACTTCCAGTTGAGGTCCCCCAGAGGCAGGAAAAGTGAAAGGGGGAGAGACGCACGTCAGCAAAGATCGGACCCAAGGGGCCGAGAACAGTGGGCGGAGCGGAGGGGGCGGGGCGGAGGGGCCGGAGTGAGGAAGGGCAGGGACTCCGGGGTGTGGGGGTGATGCAAAGGGTCCGCCTAGTGCAGAGAACTAGCGGAGAAAGGTTGAAAGTGGGTGCGGGGTCGGGGAGGGGGGGGTACCCTAGAAGCTTAGCTCCAGGTTTGGGCGGGGTCGGGGCAGGACTGTGCTGGGGCGGGCCACGGACTGCACTACGCGGCCCGACGCTAGGAAGAGAATGATGAAGGCGGGGCCAAGGGGCAGGACCGGGAAGGGGGCGGTGCAAGAGGGATCGGATTAGGGAGGGGACAAGAGGGTTAGGAGAGTGGGGCTGAGTGGGCCGGGACTCGACTGGGGTGGGGTACTGCCCAGCCAGAGGAGGGAGGGTCCAGCAGGGTTGGAGGCTGGGAGGCGGGGCAAACTGAGCCAGAGGACCCCGACTGGGGAGAGGTGATGCTGTGCGCGGGGCTGCTAGGAGGGACCAGATTAGCGAGGGAAAGTAAAAATGAGGGGGCGGAGCTAGAGGGGGCCGGAGTGGGCTGGGGGGCGGGGCTGAGGACTGGACTGAGGATGGATCCCGAGGGGAAGGGGGGAGGTGTTTAGTAGAGGTGGGGGAGGGGGCAGCGATGATGCCCCAGACCCGGACTGAGGAGCCGGCGATGCTGTGGGCCGGGCTGCCGAAGGGGTGGTGTTGAGGGGCCGGACTGGAGACGGGGCGGGCAGGAGGCGGTGCGCTCGGGGCCGGGACGGACTTGGGGCCGAGCCTGGCAGCGGGGCGGCAGTTCCGTGGTGTCTGTTCCGCAGGTGCAGCAGCGGCAGCCTGAGCAGCGACGGCTCCACGTCGTTCGGAGGAGGAGCAGAAAGAGAGAAAGCAGCGGAAAGGACCGGCAGTGCGCTCTCTTTGCGCGGAGACCGTGGCCTTCCTCCGCTGATCTTCACCGCCCTCCTGCACTGCCCTCCTGTCCCCGCGGGGCCGGGGCCATGTCGGGGCCGGGCCCGGGGGAGCCGGACGAACAGTACGATTTCCTGTTCAAGCTGGTGCTGGTGGGGGATGCGAGCGTGGGCAAGACGTGCGTGGTGCAGCGCTTCAAGACGGGCAGTTTCTCGGAGCGCCAGGGCAGCACCATTGGTGTGGATTTCACCATGAAGACGCTGGAGATTCAGGGAAAGCGGGTCAAGGTGGGGCCGGCCAGTCTAGATCGGGAAGGGAGGAGGGGATTCCGGTTTGCTGCCCCTGGCAAGGAGAGTGTGCCCCGCACTCCGGGAGAGCCCCTGGATCCTGGCCTCTGGGCAGGGAGGAGCGAGTTTCCGATAGCGTTGCAGCTTTCTCCCCTTCCCCCAATCCCTAGAGCGAGTCTGGCCTTTGGGAAGGGGGGAGGGGGTGTGCATGTTGTAGCCCTGGTGCCTTGGGGATCGGGAATGGAAAGAAGGGGCAGGACTGTACCTTCGGCTCCCTCGAGGGACATCTCGGTTCCCTTCCTATCCCTTGACCTGAACCTGCCCTAGGCCTTGACCAGCGATCCCGGAGCTGCTGAGTCCTCTTGTCCTGACTCCTCTCTCCAGAAGGGGGGAGAGCTGAAAAAAGTTAGGATGGAGTTGACGTTTCTTTTCGAGGTGGTCGTTGTGAAAGATTTTCCAGTGTTCTTTGTTGCAGCCAAGACTCTCCTAGAATGTTAACTTTCAAATCCTGTTTGGCTTCACTCGGCCACCCCCTCCTCCACCCTCTTGTCACTGCAAGCTTGCGCCTTCGGCTTAATTTGGAGTTTGGTCTCCATTCGTTGCTGACCTGTATGTTTCTTCCTTGGTGTTCCCTGGACCACTGTTAGCTGGCTGGATCCCAAAAACTAAGAGAAACTTACCCAGAATAAAATCCCGAGCCTTTTCCCCCTCCCACCTCTTTCACTCCTTCCAAAAAGGAAGGGAGGGGGGAGTGCTTTTTACAGGATGAGGGGTGAGCTGGAAATAAAGTCGGTCACGAAAGCTGCCTAGGGATAGAAATTTTCCTGCCAAACTGTCCGCCCTGTCTGGGACCTAGACAGAAACTTCTTTAGGCTATAGGTGGTGGAAGTGGTTTAAGGAAGTCCACACCCTCCCCACCCTCGGAGGGCCCCCTGGAGCCCTGGAGAGAGATAGGTGGGCAGGTCTCGATAAACACTGACCCTAGAGCAGCTGCTCAGGACTTTTGCACAGATGGAAAATTCTGGAAATTACTGGATGATGGAAGTGAGTTTTGGCAATATAGCCAAAGGGACAGGGCAGTGTGGAGCAGTGGAAAGCGCTGTACTTAGAATTGATCCCAACTTGGATGCTTCTTAGCTGTGTGAGCTTGGATCCTGCACAACTCCAATTAGCAGTTTGCTCACCTGTAAAGTGGAGTTGATGCTAGATACGGACCACCTTCCTACTGTGAGAAAAAAAGGCTTCACATAAACAGGATGCGACCATTTATTGGAAATCTCTGTACACTATTGTGTACTACCTACCCCTTGGGTCCTTGGCCTGAAGAAGCAGATGACCAAGTGCCCTCAAACAACTTAAAATCAGAATATTACCCAGATAACTCAAGGCAGAAGTGCAGGCAACTTGAGTCCACATAACTGCCTTCCAATAACATTTAACTTGGGGCTTTCCAGTTAAAGCACTTTTCCATCTATGTTTACATTTGGCCTTGTGAGGGCAGTGGACCTATTACTCTCCCCATTTAATGGATTCAGAAACTGAGGTTCTGAGAGGTCCTTTTGTATCCCCAGCACCTAGCCCAGTACCTGGCACAGAATAGATACTTCACAAATGTTTATTGATTAAACTACCTTTATCTGTGGCCCATCTAAAGCCTGAACCCAGCTAGCCTGGTTAATGTCTTAGCTCATTGTTGACCTTGGTCAGAGTACTGAGTTCTGTTTGTGTTTCTGGGAAAAAGTGAAGATAATATCTGCCTTCCCTCTTCCTTATAGAAACTTTGGTAAAACATGTAAGTCAAGAGTGTTTTTGTGACCCTAGAGTTAAGAACACAAGTAGGAGTCACAAAGGAAGTAGAAGGTATGGTTCCAGTTTCAAGGAATCCACATCTGTGGTGTGTTTTGTTAAGGGAGGAGGACAGCTACAGAAAATTGCTGAGTAACTTTAAGAAGTGATCCATGACTTTCCCCTTTGGAACAGGTGGTTCATCCAGGTGGTTTGGGTGTGGGTGGGGGAGGGGGCGGTGCTCTAGGGTAGTTGGATATTTTTGTGTGCATGATGCCAGCTGGTAGAGGGGGGAGGAGTGAAGGGGAAGAGTATCAAAAAATACAGGTATAAATAGTGGTGGTGGCTTTCATTTCCCAGACTGTCTGCCTGCTCATGGAGCATCTGTAGTGACTTCATGAGACTATATACCACATTTGTAATTGGTTGGGATCTGGGCAGGATGTGCCTGTTTACCTGTCAGTGATAACAGCCTGTACTTAGGAGGAAGGCTCTTGGTGTGTACTCTGACCCAGAGCACAAGTTAATGCAAGGTAGGTGGTTAGTTATTTGTTTCTCATGGTGATCTTGAAATGGTCCTTTTACCAGTTGACACTTGAGAAAGCCTGGATCATTGGGGACTAGCTAAGGTCTTTCATGTTCATTGTGAAATTTCTAATATATTTTTATATATGTCTCATTAGAAACTTCACATTGAACATCATTACCAAAATACTTGCTTAGTAACTGTTAACGTTGAAATTAATTTCAATTAAGTGGAAGTCTTGGATGCATTGGAAGTGTGACCCACGCCATGTCACTTAACTCTTAGTAGCCCAAGCAACATTCTTAAGATCATTTCAAAACAGATGCTGATTTGCTTTGGCAAAGAGAGCTTCCTCAGAGGAAGGTTCCCCATATCAATGAAATCTTAAGATTTTGTCACCCCTCAAAAAAGGGGAAGCAGAGTAAGAATGGAAGTGACCTTAAATAACCATCTCCATGTTTTCTGAGGCCCAGAGATTAAGATGACTTATCTGCCCAAGGCTACCTGGATGACTGGAAAGGAGGGTGAAGGATCTTCCCAATTCAGCTATTTCTTATTATGAAAATGTGTGTAAACTGTAATTTCTCAGGATCCTATTTTTTATCTAAACAATGAAGGTATTGGGCCAGCTTCTAATGTTCTCCAGTGCTAACTACAATCCTCACTGAACGAAAATTTTTATTGTTTTCTGCTCTTGACTTTTAGAATAAGGAACCAAAGAAAAACAAAGTCAGAATTTAATTTAAAATTTAGAAAAGAAAACACTTCTGGGATGTCTTTGGGCCAGCACACATTCATCACGATGTTCTGTGCTTCCTTGACCCTGTACAATAAGCCCTTCTGTTGGCAGTCAATGACCCTGAGACACAGCAAGTTCCAGGATCATGAACCAAAAAAAAAAAAAAAAAATTCAAACCTAGACTAGAAGTCAGGAAAGGTGGATTAAAGTTCTAGTTTGGCAACTAAATAGCTTATACCCTTGGGCAAATCACCTGACCCACTTGGACCTCACTTGGCCAAATATGTGAAATGGGGGTTGGACTGGTTTGCCTCTGGAGTCCCATCCAGCTTCCAAATTTCCTATTTTTTCTACTTCTAGTTATTTTTACTGCACACCATTTAAAAAGTCAGGAAAGCAGATTTAAATCATTTAGAAAGTGTTTCAGCTAAGGTTGAAGGAAAAGAGGGAGGTGTTCTGGTTAATCCTGGAGACTATGGCACAGTGAATAAAAGGCTGGATTCAGATGCAGTCTAAATTATAGTAGGTCAGCCTCCAACCTACTGTAGGTAGAATCAGCTGGTTTTGGCCCCACAAAACTGCTGCTAGAAAAGGAAGCCAAAGACTGTTTAATGTTGATTTAGCAGAAAATACTTTCCTAAGGCCTCATGGCTAGGGTGAATTGTGAGGTTACTATGACCTTCCTGCCTAGTGCATTGTGGGAGAATCAGGCCATCCCCCTCAAATCCAAACAGGATCTAAATCCCCCAGGCTTCTACTTGACCTGTTATCTCTGAGAGCACAGAAGTCTGTTGCAGAAAATATTTTCTGAATGCACAGGACAAACATTTTATACATTGAGGGAAGAGCCTCACAGGTACATACCCCTTCTACCTCAAGTTGCAGAATTAGCTTTACATTTTGAGGAAATGTTGTCAGATATCTCTTTCTGAGGAGGCCTCAAGTTTTAAGGGGGTGCCCGCTCCAGAGCTGTCCCTATGCTGAAATGTTCACCAGGTTTTGTTATCATCTGTTAACAGACTCCTTAAGAACAGGGAGGGGGTGAGGTCAGAGATCATAGGTTTTTAAAATTTGTAGTCTGACCTTACTACAACTGTCCTCCCTGTTTTGTTGTGACATGTTTTTATTTATTATGAAACTCTGGGTCTTGGCTTGGTTTGAATAAGAGAGGTTAGAAAATATATATTCTGTTAGGTAAGAGCAAAATTCTAGGTCATTGTGGGTGGGCTAACAAAAACCATTTAATTGTGTGTGCATCATCTGCAAAATAAACCATTGCTTTGAGGCACATGTCCAAGAGAAAGTGAAACATTTAATATACATGCATGCTAGGCCATGTGGGAGAAGCGATGGATGGGCAGTTAGTTACCCGCGGCTTTTAGCTCTGCTTCCCTTGAAAATGAGAACATTCAATATTGTCTTACATGCTGGATAACAACACTGGGAATATAGGAAATGAGTTTTAAAAGAGTAAAAGAAATATGTGAAAGTCAGGTCTTTAACCTTGAATGGGCTTAAATCCAAAGCAGTCTCTTCATGAATATTCAGTTTTTTCCCCAATAATTAAGTTTTGTTTTCAGTCCCCAGTTCTCTTCCTCCTTCCCTCCTCTTGAGAAGGCAATAGTAGTTGTAGAGTCAGCATATTCATTTCAATGTGTCCTTTTTTTTTTCTTTTTTTGCCACTACATGCCAGTCACAGTGCTGCTGGGGGATACAGGGATACAGTGACAAAAGTGAAAAAACCAGGACTCTCAAGGAATGATTCTCAGGCATAATTATTACTCCATTTTGGGAATAGTTAATGTGGTCATTTTAAGCCACTTAAAATGTCCATAAGGTGAGTTTGGTATTAGAAAGCCTTTGATAAACTTTGAAAACCTCACTGGAAGCAACACAAAGTGGTTTTTTGTAGGTAAGAGCAAATTACCATTTTGTAGGTAAGAAAACTGAGACCTGGATTTTAAACGACTTGCCCAAGTGTAGCATGACTGCTAGTAAGTGGCCAAATCTGAACTTGAATTTGGACCTACAAATCCTGTCTCTAGGTAGCAAAAAACCTGATATTATTCCAACTTTATAGGAGGGACCCCTTCATTTAAATTGTAAAAATATTTAATATTAATTAATTAATAATCAATAAATTTAATTTAAATGGCTAAACTTCCCGGCACACATACTTTCTTATGTAAGCCCTATTCCCTATGTCTCTTTGTACATCTCACAGTTCCTAATCATTATTGATTTCATTGTGTGGTTAAAGAAAAAAACAGCCTAGGAGAGAATGTGTCCAGCTGGTGAAAGGAGGAAGGGCCCTGGGTTGCAAGGCCAAAGACTTAGATGAGTATTTTAGCCACTAATTAGCTGTCTATACTTCTCTCATTCCCATGGCCTCAGGTGTTTTTTTTGTTTTTTTTTTTGGAGAGGGGAAGATAGGGCAGTTGGGGTTAAGTTGACTTGCCTAAGGTCACACAGCTAGGCTTGTTTGTGGGTTTTTTTGGTGTTAAATGGCTGAGGACAGATTTGAATTCAGGTCCTCCTGATTCCAGGGTAGGTACTTTATTCCATGTGCCACCTAGCAGCCCCAAGCCTCAGTTTCTTTATCCGTGAATGGGGGGATGGTATTGCATTCAGGGGTACTCACATTTCTTCTGGGGATTTGCTTTGTGAACTAAGTCACTCCATAAATGACTCATTAGGAGAGAATGATTTCTTTAATGGGCTATAAATGAGACCTCAGGAATGCTACCTTAAAATCTGTTGGTTATACTAGATATATATGTGTGTATGTGTATGAATGTATATATATGTAAAAATAAAGTGTATCTATGTGTATATACACATAGTGTGCATATACATATATGTGTGTATGTGGTATGTCTCTCCAGTTTTTGACTTTGTTTCAGCTTTATTAATTAAATATCTGCAGTATATAAAAACTGGGAAGCAAAGTGGTATAATGAATAACCTAGATTTGGGTCCTATCCTACATATATGAACCGAGGCAAATTATTTTACTTCCTTAGTGAGCGCAAGCAGTTTTCTTAAAACCTTTCTTAGCCTGACCTTGTTTGTAAAATAATTTGAAAGCTACATTTCCCAAATAATTGATTTCCTTTGTGATGTAAGTATTTTGTTTTATGCATTTAAAAACATCCTTCCTAGTTGGGGGCCATAAACTTTATCAGATGGGTTCAAGGAATGGATGATTAAAAAAAAGATCAAGAACCCCTGATTTTATGTTGCAGAGAGCAGGTACCAAATTGCATTGATCATTTTCTCTCTAAGTCCAGCACAATGCCTACACTTTGACAGCCCCCAACCCTGATCAGATCATCAGTTTCATGGGTATCCAGTGGGAAAATTTGCTCTACCAGTGCCTTTCAGGACGTTGTATGCAATTTAGTATTTTAGAGGCTTGTATGGGACTGATAAGAAGTTAAGTGACTTGACTTGAACCATGTGAAATTCTGGTTGAGTCTTGGCTTGGTTTGAATATGTGTCAGGAGGGTATTTGTCAGGAGAGTAGGATTTGAATCCAGGTATTTGACTTTGACGCTATTGGGGGATGGAAGTGAATTAATATATAAAATAGACTAAATAAGAGCCCATTGTGTTCTATACTAGGTACTATGCTAAGAATATTTTTTTAAATAATCTCGTTTGATCCTCAACAACCCTGCAAGATAGGTGCTATCATTGTCCCTATTTGTTGAGGAAACTGAGGCAAACAAATTAAGTGACTTGCCCAGTGTCACTCAGCCAGTAAGTTTATGAAGCCAGATTTGGTCTCAGGATTCCAGGTTCAAGCATGTGTCCACTATGCCACCAGCTGCTACCGGTCACTAATTTTTTAGAGCCTCAGACAGCTGTCATGACCTATAAGACTAACAGGGGAGCAAAGTTCCCTGTTGTTGAGTCATGAGTTTCAATTGCCTTCAATGCTGTGATCCCATTTGGGGTTTTTCTTGAGAGGGGCCATTTCCTTCTCCAGCTCATTGTGCAGATGAGGAAACTGAGGCAGACAGGGTGAAGTGACTTCCCCAGGGTCACACAGCTGGACAGATGAAATTCAGAGTTCTGGACAACAAAAACATTTCGTTAGCACTTTAGAGTTTATGACCCTTATGATGCCAGATTAATGGTGTATTATCAGTATCCTCACAGCAGGAACTTTTAAGCCCTTCAAAGCCTGTCTGAGACCAGGATCACAGAAAATGGAATGATCTGAGGGGAACTTTGAAACATGAGCTCCATCAACTCATTGAACAAATGAGGAAATTCAGACCCCAAAAGAATCCTGGTTCTTGACTCCAGATCGCACGTTGGTTCCACAAACACCTCCAGTTGTGCCCAGGACCCACTGGAGAAATGACCAGGCAGAAGTAAATTCATGCCTTGTTATTACTTTCAAGTATTAGGACAACCAGAGCCAAGAGCCACCACAGGCACAGTTTTCAAATAGATCCTGCTGGACCTTTGGAACAAACAGATAAGAAATGGCTCTTGCTAATAGCGCTGTGTGCAAACATAATATGCCAGAATGCTTAAACAGTTTATCTGTGATGACTGAATAATTGCCAGCTGGGTGACCCTGAATAAGTCAGCGGCTTGTACCTCAGACAACTCCCTGTGCTAGGCAAGATAGCCTGGTGGCTAGAGCATTGGATGTGGAATCAGGAAAACCTGGACGTGTCAATGTGTGGACCTGGATAAGTAGCTTAACCAATGAGCTTCCATTATTTCTATAATGGAAACTAGCTATAAAATAGGGTAATAATAAAACCTATTTCCCAGAGCTGTTTTTCCAGTCTTGTTCAAGTTTTTGTGACCCCATTTGGAGTTTTCTTGGCAAAGATACATGGAGGATTTGGGGTTTGTTTTTTTTTCCATTTCCCCCTTCAGTTCATTAGTTCATTGTACAGATGAGGAAACTGAGACAATCTAGGTTAAATGACTAAACCAGGGTCACACAGCTAGTAAGTATCTGAGGCTGGATTTGAACTCACAAAGTCTTGACTCCAGGCCCCACATATCCACTGCCCTCTCAGAGTCATTGAATGAGACAACCCTCGTTCCAATTATTAACTATCTTTTCATAGATTTTAAGGTTTGCAAAAACCTCACAATAATTATAACACAGGTTATAATTATCTGAGGTGGGATTTGAACCCCAGATCTTTTTTTAAAAATTCTAGCACTACCACCCACCTCTTAACAATTTACAAATCCTTTGATTTTTAATTTATGCATCACCTACCCCCTCAAAAAAAAAAAACCGACCAAGGTGAACAATTCCACATCAAGAAAATTGGCACATAGGGCAGCTAGGTGGTACAATGAATAGAGCACCAGTTCTAGAGTCTGGAGGACCCAAGTTCAAATCCGGCCTCGGACACTTAATGCTTAGTATCTGTGTGAACTTGGGTAAGTCATTTAACCCAATTTCCCTGCCTTCCCCCAAAAAAAGACAAAAGAAAAAAAGAAAATTGGCACAAATTGAAAACAGTGAAACACTTGAGGTTTAAATACATTTTATTTATATGACATTTGGACTTAGTGCCATCTCATTTATGAGATGAGATTTTTTTTCAAGAGATTAAATTTTTTTTAAACAAATGAAGCAATATTTTATACAGTGGGAAGAGGTGAGTGTAAAGTTTTATAGAACATATCTTTTTTATTAAAGGGATTTGTTCTTTGAACTTTGGATTTGGCCAAAGGTTTGCACTTGAGGGCCATATGTGGCATCAAGGCTACAGATACCCCTCCCCTGGCCTAGGTCTTGGCATCAGGAATAGCTGGGTTCCAGTCCTGCTTCCGAAATGAGATTTGTTACCGCAGACAAGTTAGCTAACTTTTTAGTGCCCCAAACAACTCTCAGACCTTCAGAGAGCAAGTATCAGGGTAGAAGTTTCTACCTCAAAAGTTCTCTACACTGATGAAATTTGCCAGTTCAAGACAACAAAAACATTTTGTTAGCAAGGAATTTATGAAGTTTATAAAATAACCCCATTTTACAGATTTAAAAAATTGATACTCAAGGGTAAAGCCCAAGGTCACACAGTCAGCAACAAAGCAAATACTGAGCCCAACTGACTCTGCTTCTTGGTAGAGATCCCATGTTGTCACCTAAAGGGGCCTATTAAAGAGGGGCTGCTAACTGGTGGATTCTCAGCATTGAGTGGAAGTGGCTGTCCAGAGCTCCACATAGTCCCTCTTAAGTAAGCATATCTACCTGCCAGGGATGGGCAGGAGAGGACTCTACTACATTAAGAATTTTTAAAATCTCATTTATGGCAAGCTCAGGTCAGCCAAATCTTTCCTGTGAGGATATATATATATATATATATATATATATTTAAAGCCAGAAGGCATTGAGAATCAAGAGGGTTGGTGAGGGTTTTCCCCTAATGAAATCAAATTTGGGGATGATATTTGTAGTTGAAAATCACGTGTGATCCATGCGTCTCCGCATCACCTGGTCTTTAGCTTGAATGTCTAGAGGAGATGGATTATGAGCAGCGTTTGAACAGCATTGTTTGAATAAGTAGCTCTCCAAGATGATTTCAGGTGTCCCAGGGGAATCTCCCAAGGTACAGACCAACATCCCTTTGGATGTATGAATTGTGTTCTGTTAAGCAAGTCTTAATAAAGATACGATTTTTGTTCATACTTGTACACCACCTTCTAATACAGATCACAAGCCCGCCTCTTATACCAGCCTCCTAATCTTTGAGTTTATTCTCTCCATCTATAAAATGGGAGGTCTTTGGGGAAGAGGGGATTGTGTTAGATGGCCTCTAAGCCTCCTTCCATCTTTAAATTTGTGATCCTTTGAGCTTTACATCTTAACAGATGGTCTTTGAGGGTTGTGGGCCAAAAAATTCATCAATTTAGAGTCATCTTAGTAATCCTCCCAACTTGACTGGTCCAAGGCTGGCTGGCATAGTGGGTGGCTCTCTCTGGGCCCTACACCAGTCTTTGTGCCATGATAGGACCTGTTCTGCTGAAATAACCCTAGAGAATCCGCACTAGAGGAAGAAGTTAGTAGAGTGTCTAAGGCTTCAGAAGTGTTTTCTGTCCGAGGTAAGGTTCTTAAACTTGGAATGAAGACTGTACATTGGGATTTGATTGTGTGACCTTGGGCAACTCACTTTCTCTGCATTTACTCCTGTAAGATGGTGGGATTGGACTTCACTAAATGATCTGAGGCCTCATCTGGTTCTAACGGAGTAGGATTCTACTTTAAAAAATTCTTATACATATATATAATATGTAAAAATTCTTATATATAAATATATATGTGTATATGTATACACACACATATATAAACAGGCTAAATGAACTTAACATGTTCAGTTTGAGGACAAATGTTGACCATTTTTTGTTTAAAATAGTCTTTTAGGGGGCGGCTAGGTGGCGCAGTAAATGGTCAGTAGGACCTGAGTTCAAATCCAGCCTGACACTTAACGCTTACTAGCTGTGTGACCTTGGGCAAGTCACTTAACCCCAACTGTCCTGCCTTTCCCCCCTCCAAAAAGAAAAAAAAAATAGTCTTTTAGACCCCTGTGTATAAGGTGAACTGACATGAGCCCTCTCCCTACAACCCAGAATTCCTAAAGGCTTTCGAGTATATTTGTTCAGTTGTTTTCAGTTGTGCCCAATTCTTTGTGACCCCCATGTGGAACTTTCTTGGCAAAGATACTGGACTAGTTTGTTTTCTTCAAGTCATTTTACAGATAAGGAAACTGAGGCAAACAGTTAAGTGACTTGCCCAGGGTCACACAGTCAGTAAGCGTCTGAGGCTGGAGTTGAACTCAGAAAGAGGAGTTTTCCTGACTTCAGACTAGGCTCTCAATCCACAGCACCGCCTACCTGCCCTTTAATGTATGCATGGCAACACAAATAAGCGTGACTCCATAATGCGGCATTAAGAATAATATTATAGTTGTTAGATAATGTTGGATCATAGATAGTGTCAGGAGACATTCATTTATTCACTCAGTGCCAGAGGAAAATGTTTGGCTCCCCAGACAATTGAAGACTTTATTTTTGCTTCTATTTCCACGGGCAGAAAGAGCTAAACTCTGCTCCACTACTTGGTATCACTGTGTATTTCTGTGCGCTTGGGCTGTTTGAACATTTTTTCGTCATTTTCCATTCTCATTTCATTTTTATTTTTTTTGTTGTTTTGTTTTGTTTTTTTTTTTGCTGTTTTCTGTTTCATTTTGAAAATTGATTCGTCTCTTTGAAAATAGATGCACAATTCAAAGAAATGTGTATTCATTTAGTAAACTTTGGAAGTCCTGGAGTTGAATCCTACCACTCTGAGACCTTGCTTAGGCCCCAGAACATACTGCTCAGGTCCTGGTTCTCCCTACATGTAAAATGAGAGTTGAACTAGAAATCATGTGATCCTAATAGGTATATATAAGAACCTGTACAAGGTGAGACAAAGCCTGCCATATGGAAACTTTTTTTTTTAACTTTTTTGGAGGGGGAAGGGCAGGGCAACTGGGGTTAAATGACTTGCCCAAGGTCACATGGCTAGTGTGTCAGGTGTCTAAGGTTGGATTTGAACTCGGGTTCTCTTGACTCCTAGGCTGGTGCTCTATATCATATGGGAACTTTTAATGTCTTTTTTTTTTTCTTTTTGGAGGGCAGCTGGGGTTAAGTGACTTGCCCAAGCTCACATGGCTACTTAGTGAGTGTCTGAGGTCAGATATGAACTCGGGTCCTCCTGACTCCAGGGCCGGTGCTCTGCTCACTCCACCAGCTAGCCGCCCCTCATGGGAACTTTTAAATAGCTAGTTAGCATTTATACAGCATTTAGCAAATATTTCATTTGATCCTTATAATATTCCTGGGAGGTAGTTCCTGCTATTCTTATTGTCCCCATTTTCAGATGAGGAAACTGAGGCAGAAGTTAAGAGACTTGCCCTAGGTCACGCAGCTAGTGTCTGAGGATAAATTTGAACTCTGATCTTACTACTGACTACAGACCCAGGGCTCTGTCCATTGAGCCACCTAAAACTGCCACATACTCAAAATGTGTTTATACATACGTATATATCTTTGTATGGAAGACCGATCTTGTTGAATTGCTTAAATCACTTCTTGTCTAGACTATTAGAATAGTTGGTTGATCTCAAAGAGCTCAGTCTGTCTCCAACCATTCTTCTACTTAGCTACCCAGGTACTGAGGCACTACTGGTCTGACCTTCTCTTAACAGCTTTCCCTGGCTCCCTATCGCCTCTCTAAGGCTAAAATAAAGATTCCTGGCATTTAAGGGACTCCAACTCTCACCTACTTTTCCGATCTTATTTCACACTCTCCCCACTCCCAAACTGCATTTCAAAAAACTAGATTACTAACTCAGACGCAGGACTCCCATCTCCCACCTCTCAAGGCATTCATCATGCCTGGAATGCACCCCATCTTCTCCTTCAAGGCTCCCTCCCTTTCTCTGATCTCTCCTTGTGTATTATACTTATGTACTTGTTATGGTATCTTTCCCCCCACTCCCAGTAAAATATAAACTCTATGTGGGCAGGGAACTATTCCATTTTGTCTTCTGATGCCACTACCTAACATCAAAGGTGCTTAATAAAAATTAATGGTTGTCAAAATGCGATTGGTCTAATACTATGATGTTATTAAGGAAGACATAAAAGTAAATAAGATTGTGTTTGTCCTCCAGGAACTTAGTCACAAGATCTAGAGGTCACCTAATTCAACCCATCCTCTTACATAAGGAAATTGAAGTCTGGGTAAATAATTTACCCAGGGTCACAAAGGTACTAAGTATGAGGGGCATGTTTGGAACTCGGGGCCTCTGACTTCAGAGACAGTGCCCTTTCCCCTACATGAAATTGTCTCCTTTGGGGGGAGTACTTATGCAGCAATTTAAGGTTTGCAAGGTACTTTAAAAATATCTTATTAGGGTCCTCATAACAACCTGGAAAATAGGTACTATTACTAATCCCATTTTACAGATGAAGAAATGAGGCAAGTGTGGCTTGTTTTAGAAACCCAATATAATTGTTGAATTACTTGGCTTGATACCATAGTATCTTTAGGACCCTAGAGTGTTGAGAGGAGTACACATACATTTAGCCCTAAGATGGCAGCCCTGAAATTCCTGGTGGATAAAATGGAATAAAATAGTATTAGGAGAATTAGGTTTTCCTTTTGAAATCAGTCAGTCAGTCAGTCAGTAAGCACTTAGGCGCCTGTGACCAAACCTGACTTTTCAGAGACTTTTTCTATTCCACCCACCTTATTTGACTCCTAGGGGAAATGAAGCCCAAGAAAAAGAAATTAATAAAGTGACTTGGCTGTAAGTCATGTGGGAAGAAGGCCAATAAGAAGCTAAAGACCAACTCCAAATGGGACTCTAAACCTGAGCTTCTAACTATAAAGCTAGTGTCTCTCCATTCCACCATGTTGCCCTAAAGAATGGTCTTTGGCCCTTGACTCATGCTGCCCAATGAAGAGTTCTCTAAGAATTAATGTATAGAAAAATAAGAGGAAAAAATAGATTAAAAAGAGATCCCCTACCCAGGGAAAGAGGCCCAGTGTTCCTCCAGTGATCACATAACTGCCCAATCTCCCTGTTTCTGATTTTCCTTCTATCTTCTCCACCTTCATAACATCCATTCAGAAGAGAGCCTGAAGGACTTTTTCACACTAAGGTCTAAGTTACTAATAAGAATGGATGTTCACTGGCTAGCCATGTGACATTGGGCAAGTCACTTAACCCCAATTGCCCTCCAAAAAGAAAAAAACAAAAAACCAAGAATGGATGTTTGAGGGAACCTTGTTTTAATGGGAGACAGAACTTTAAACAACATTGCCGACTCTTTCCCTAATGTTAGAATGGCTTGACCAAACAGACATGGACATGGTAAGCTTTAGAACCTTTGGCCAGTTTCCTCAGATGCCAGTAGCCTTTGTCCTTCAGTTAAGTAAGAACCAGAACAAATAATGCCTACATAATGCAGCTAAATCTTTGGTCTGTGGTAGTTGGAAGTCCATCCCTGGAGAAGTGAAATTGGACAGGCAGACTTCCACAAAAGGGTTGTGGGTAGACTCAGGTCACAAATGACACTCCCAATTCTGATTCATCTTGTCCTAGGAGGTGATGAAAAATAGCGATTTCTATTTGGGTCAGTGTGACCAGTTTTCACAAGGGTTGTCCTGGGAACAGAGTTTTCTGAGTTTCTCTGCTAGTTTGGAGAAGCAAGGAAATTTCCACTGTCTCTTTTACTGGAGGGAAAAATGGTTCAGCCCAAGCCTCTTCTTGTTTAGATGGAGGGGGGAATGATGCTTAGCCAAAGTGCTATAATTGAGCTGGTGATGTCCTGTTAACCTAATAAGCAAGGATAATTTTATACAGAAATAAATAAGATTTTACTCAGTGGGGACATTATGAAATCCCTAGAAAGCACTTATCTTGGCCTGGCTGCTCTTTTATCCCTGTTTTTGGGTTTATATTTTATAGGAACACAATCCTCTCAGCAGTTCTAGGATGACAGAAAAGTGCCAAAGCACCAGTTAACACCCTCTAGTCATTCTTGGCTGTTGACTGTCTACGTGTGATAACCACATATGAGAAAAGTCACCTGCTGTCTGTGTTGCAGGTACTTACCAACAGGTTTAAGTGGGAGATTGTGACACGTGGAAGGGACTTGTCCAGCACTTAGAGACAGTAGAATCATCATGGTTCAAAGTCCGTGGATGTCCCTGCCCACCGGGGTGTGACCTTTGGCAAACTCACTTCTAGCTAGATGTGTCATAAGAAGACGGGGCTTTATGAGGCAGATACAGTTATCAGCCCCATTATGTAATTGAGGCCCAGAGATCTGACACAGCTGGTAAGTGTCTGAGGTAGGTTTTGAACTCAGGACTTGACTCCAAGGTCAGGAAGAAAGAGATAAGTATTTATTAGGAGAAGGGGCACTAGTCTCCATAGCCAGGGTGATAGCTTTGAATGCTTTGTATACAGCTCCATTCCAGGTCTGGAAACCTGATTAAATTAACTTGTTAATTAACATTCCTGGAGGCTCCAAGCTGTAGTATTCTCATGGTGTTCTTCCTACAGTTCTAATCCCCATCCCAGCTTCTCCCTAGAAGGAAGAAAACGAGCATTTATAAAGTACCAACTGTGTGCTGGGGCATCCTGGTGGCACAGTGAATACAGCCTGGCATCAAGAAGACCTGACTAGCAGTGTGACCTTGGGCAAGTCACTTAACCCTGTTTGCTTCAGTTTCCTGATCTGTAAAGTGAGCCGGAGAAAGAAATGGCAACCCACTCCAGTATCTTTGCCAGGAAAACCCCAAATGAGTCACAAAGTCAGACATGACTAAACAACAGTAAACAATGTGCCAGGCCCTGTGCTAAGCGCTTGTACTAACTCACTTGACCCTCTCAATAGTTGCCCAACTTTACAGTTGAGGAAACTAAGGCAGACCGTTTCAGTGGTTTGCCCAAGGTCACACAGCTGAGTGTCTGAAGTTGGGTTTGAACTTGAGAATTCTTAACTTCAGGTTCATTACTCTGTCCATTTCGCCATCTGGCTGCTCAGCTGACTTGTTGGCCAGACCTGTTTAATACGCTGAGCACCAAAGTCAAGAGGAAGATAAGAAGGAGGGTCCTCACTTTGAGTTGAAAAGGTTGGCCTAGGCCTAGATCTCTGAGGGTTCTATGCTACATACAGTGCTCTGGTGCTCAGTCTTCCACCTGGAATCCTTCCAGTAAGGGCTGCTCGTTATCTTGTGAAGGAGCATGCTCCATTGTTAGGCAGCTGTAATGATCAGGACCTCCTTTCTTACTTAACAAAGAAATCTACCTCCCTACCTTATCCTTATCTTATTTGTTGTTCCCTTGTGTCTGACTCTTCATGACCCCATTTTGGGGTTTTCTTGGCAGAGATACTGAGTGGTTTGCCATTTCCTTTTCCAGCTCATTTTACAGACAAGCAAACTGAGACAGGGTTAAATGACTTGCCCAGAGTCACATAGCTAGCAAGTGTTCTGACTCCGAGTCTGGCTGTCCATTCACTCATTGCACCACCTAGCTGCCAAATTATCATTTATTGGTCCTTAATTCCTCCTTTTGGAGCAACACAAAGCTGTCATCCTAACAATAGCCTTCCAGATATTTGAAAATAGCTCTCCTACACCCTTTTAATATTTATTTCTCTAGGCTCATTGACCTGAAACCACAGTCCTGAGGTTCACACTGACACTAAATTTGCCTGAAGTGTCCTGAACCCATGAAAGTCTTTCCTGTGCCTTCCTTGGCTAATCCCTGCTGAAGAGAAGGTAGAGAGGGAAATGCAGTTGGTTCACTTCTTCAAATATTATTAAACTTCCTCCTTCTCAGGGTGATCTGGACATTTTCCAAGGTTGTCTCCTTTGAGGCCTTGAGATCCTTCCTTCCTAATTTATGAAAGGTTTTACACCTTTGCTGAACCTAGTCCCTTTTTCCCAGATGTCAGTGGTTCCAGGGATTTATCCTGAGGATGAGGCTTTGTCATGAAAAAGGAGACCAGAGAAGAGTGAGAGGATGGTTTGCTAGCTGATTTGCTAGGAAGTTAAGATTTTATTAAACAAGCCTGTGGAAGAGGGAGGGGGATGTGGATAAATTTTATAATCCAAAGTCCGTGTTGATTCTCTTGGTTTGTTTAGATAACATAAGCAGAGAACTGTTCAAATGGACTGTGAAGGGGGAGTCCCTGTGGCTGTTTAGACTTGGTTCTGTTTTAAGTAGTTTGAAGTCTATCATGTGATCCTAAAGTTTGTTTGGAGATGAGGATGGGTAGTGAGAGACAGTTTCAGAAAGACAGAAGCCTAAGACATCAACTTTGTATGGATTAATCAACCCTGAGTTTCCAAGAACACTTGATAGGGCTTAAGGAATTTATTTTAACAGAGTTTAAGGCATAGGAGAAAAAAAATGTCCACCCACCCACCCCAAGGAGAAAAAGAAAATTCAATTAGAGAAAGAAGGGAGGAACTAGGGGTGGAGGGAGCAATCAGTGCTAAGTTTGAGATCGGTAGATCTTAGGGGTTGGTGTGGGAAGCAGATTATTCACCCGTGGGATCAAGGGCAAGAGCAGAAGTGGGGCAGCTATAGAAAAGAGACCCAGGGGAACCTCCTTGGCTACCTTAGATTTCTGGGAAGGATGAGATAATGATGAAGTGAAAGATGGTTGGGCTCTGACTTGTCTTTTTCTGCAGCCTAGGATAATTCTGGGCTGAGAATTGTCTGTATGTTTTGGTCCTCACTCTGCTGCTCCCCCAAAGTGAATACTATCTAATCATCTCTCTTTCCCCTGGGCTTCTTTGGAGACTGAAGTATCAGGTCTTGCTACTTAATCAGAGGGCTGGGATTTCATATTGAGTTAGAGCTCTAATAGGGGTAGGGATCTAATTAAGTAGGTAATTGGCTAGTGGCTTAGGTGTTGGTGGTCATGTGAGTCTGGGTAGGCTATGAGGGGAGTGGCCAAGTAATTAACTTTCCTCTCTTCCCCTTATTTTTTTCATCCTCTTGGGGGTATATGGTAGGAAAGTGTCATAGTAAAATGATTGTGACTTAGTTTCCAAGTTCAGTTCTTGGAAAGCTTGGTAAGTGGCATTTCTGCCATTTTGGCTCACTGGCTTTATCTCTTCCATTATTCTGAAGTCCTGGCAAAAAAGATCCTGAGTCCTGTTCCCCAGCCAGCTGTTTTCCTGCTGCCCTGAATATAGATAGGACAGGGGCACCCAGAAACTGCATGTTAGGTCAGATCTACTCTGACAGCATTGGGTGGAGGTGGGCTGAAATTTTCTACACTATCTAAAATTCAATAAGGATTTACCAAGAGGAATTCTAGAGTCCAGAAGAGCCTTAGAGTTCATCTGGTTTGACCTTCATTTTGCTGGTAAGGAAAAGCAAGTCCCATAGATGGGAAGCGATTTGCCTTAGGCTATATGCACAGGTGGTCAGAAGCAGATTGGGATTCAAAACCAGATCTTCTAAGTCCAACTCTAGTGTCTTCCACTGTATCATTCTGTCTTTTGTCTCTTATTACAGAGGAAGAAACTCAGTCTAAATCCATGAAATGATTTGCTGAAAGCCATAGTTCAAGTTAATGGTAGAGTTGAAGCTTGAACCCAAGTTTCTAGGCTTCCACTAAAATAGCCTTTTGATCATCCCACACTGCTTTGATGGCAGTGTCCACCATCTCTTGGGTTTTTTAGGGCTGTATACCCACCCCTGAGAAGTTTATACTTAAGTGAGAACACAAAAATAGCCACACTGGGCCAACCTCCAAAGCCATTTAACCCAGCCTTTGTTTGATCTCTGAGGACAGCGCAGGTCAGATGGGAAAATCCTGACTCTCCTCCTTGATGTCAGCCTCAGAGGTAGAGAGAATTAAGATCTTGTCCTGGCTCTTCTGGGGCCTTGCTGGGTGTGAACATGGGTAAATTACTGCTTCTTTGTGTCCATTTCCTCTTAAAATAAGGGGACATGGGCAAGGTGGTCTCTATGGTCTGCCAATATTTTATGCTTCTGTACCTTTTCTTTAAGCATTTAAATCTATTATTCTTGTTTGTATTTTCTTTGGGATTATTTCTGTTTTCAAGATTGACAGACTCCCAGGATACCATGTTTATTCTTTTCTTGTCATTTGTTTTCTTCAGCCTAAATTTGTATTTTAACTTCAGTGAGCGTTGGAGACTTTGAGTCTCTCTCCTGGAAATAAGTATCTGGGCTAGGTAGCTGGGGGATACTAAAGAACATGAAGTGATCGCCTGCCCCTCATTTAGAAGGTAGCCTGTCAGTGCTGGTGAGAGACAGAGGGTAGTGGATAGAAGTCTTGGAGTCAGGGAGACATAGTGTGGCTGTGTGACCATTGGCAAGTCTCTTTAACACCTCCAAAGAGGGGCTTAGTGAATAGAGTACTAGCCCTGGAGTCAGGAGGACCTGGTTCAAATCCAGTCTTAGACACTTGACAACTTAACTAGTTGTGTGACCTTGGGCAAGTCACTTAACCCCAATTACCTTGCCTTTCCCCTCTTCTCCCTCCCCCAAAAAAAGACTACCTCTCTAGAGATTAAGGTAATATCCTCATGGATAAATCGTGGGTTTGATTAGAAAAAAAGACAGGAAGCCTGAAGAGACATCATATCTAGATTACGGATATATTTACTATTTGACATGTTAAACTTTTATGCACTAGTGATCTCATTCTTTTTTATTGTCTTTAATTTTTTAGCATTCTTTTAATATTTTGAG
The DNA here is from genome assembly GCA_028646575.1 of Pseudocheirus occidentalis. Classification (NCBI taxonomy): domain Eukaryota; kingdom Metazoa; phylum Chordata; class Mammalia; order Diprotodontia; family Pseudocheiridae; genus Pseudocheirus; species Pseudocheirus occidentalis. The sequence continues at coordinate 50,166,198 of CM053599.1, read as the reverse complement.
TTCTAAATTTTTTCCTTTCTCACTCACTGAGAAGACAAACAATTATATCTTTTAATTGTACATGTGAAATCATGCAAAACATTTCCATATTAGCTATATTATGGGGGGAGCGAATATTATACTTCAATTTGCACTCATATCCATCAGTTCTCTCAGGAGGTGTGTAGTATTTTTTCATCATGAGTCCTTTGAAATTGTCTTAACTATTATTAGCAATGCAATGATCTAAGTCAGCTCCAGTTGATCCTCATACAGTGTTGCTGTTACTGAATACAATGTTCTCCTGATTCAAACTCATTTCACTTTGCATCAGTTCATATAGGTCTTGCCATGTATTTTCTGAAACCACCTTCCTTTGTCATTTCTTACAACACAATAGTATTCCATCACAATTATCTGCAACAACTTGTTCAGCCATTCCCCAATTGAAGGATAGTCCCCTTAATTTCCAATTCTTTGCCACCACAAAAAGAACTGCTTGTGAACCTTTTGTACCAATGGGTCCTTTTTTCTTTCTTTGCTCTAAGATCCTTCAGCAAAATTGTATAGATTCCAAATAATTAAGGGATGTTATAACAAACAAGGAACCAGCTTGAAAGTGGTACATAGGACTCTTAACCTTGTCACCTAGCCTGAAATTGTTCCTATGCAAGTAGCCAGCATTTTCCAGGAAAATAAGGTAGCATAGCTAATGGAGAAAATAACTGGACTTGAAGAAAGACCTTGCTTCAAATTCTACCTCAGACACTATATAAACCTCGGCAATTCACTTCTTAATTTCTCCTCTGTGAAATAGGGATAATAGCACCTACCTACCAGGGTTGTTTTGAGGATAAACTGTATATAAAACATTACGTACTTTGTTATTCACATGCGATTTTTCCATATAACTATTACAGGAATAGCATCATGTATATATTTGTTTAGGAATTGTTTTCCATTCTCAAACTTTTTAGCAATGGGATGAGGGATTTTTTCCCTTTCTTTAGTCACCTTGGGATCAAAGATCTAAAGTTGGAGGGGTCCTTAAAGACCATCTGGTCCAACCCTTTCATTTTACTGATAAGGAAACAGACAAGAAAAGGGGAAGTGACCAGCCTTGGGTCACACAGCTAGTCAGTGACTGAAGTGGGATTTGAAACCAATTATTCCAAGTCAAGCACTGCCCATTCCAGCAGACTGCTTCTCCATAAGTCCTCCCACATCTCATTTGGGGAAAAATGAGAAGCATCATGTCCTGAGGAGGGAAATACTGTGTGGAGTTGAGATTGCATTATTTGTTCCAGGGCTACATACAGCCAGAGACTGATAATGTTTTTATTTTATTATTTTACTTTTAAAAAAATTTGTTGACTTGTTTATTTACTTTTAGTTTACAAGATTCAGTTACAGAATCACTTGAGTTTCAGATTTTCTCCCCTCCCCCCCAAGGTGGCATACAATCATGTATGGGATCTGCAAACACTTTCACATTGTACAATAGTCTGGTTGTATAGAAGCGTTGTAACCAATGGAGCCAATAATGGGGAAAGAAAAGAAAAGAAAAGAAAAGAAAAGAAACAAAACCAAACATGGAAAAGAACAATAGCATGTGTTGCTTCACTCTCCATTTAAACTCTGGTCTTTCTAGATCCATCTTTGAGTGTAGGTATCTCCTTCCATTCTGAGACTTGTAGAGCTGTCTTTTAACTGTGTGTTGCTGAGGAGTTCAGTTTATCAAGGTTGGTCGTCACA
>CM053599.1:50101154-50163964 GCA_028646575.1 Pseudocheirus occidentalis | reverse complement strand
TGCAATAAATATTTTTGTGCATATGGGTCCTTTTCCCACTTCTGTGATCTCTTTGGGATACAACCCCAAAAGTGGTATTACTGGGTCAAAAGGTATACAATTATTTATAGCCCTTTGGGCATAGTTCCAGATTGCCCTCCAGGGTGGTTGTAGACTGATCTTTTTTAAAACGTGTAATTGTGCTAGGTGGTCATTAGACATAAAGAAAGGGAAAAGTAAGAGAGCCTTGAATAGTGGAAAGAGATTTAGAGTGTGTGTGTGTGGGGGGGGGGTGATCACTTGTGTTAGTTATGCCAGTTAACCTCAGTTAGCTGAGTCTCAGTTTACTGACCCATAAAATGGATAGATTAGTTTGCAGGGCCATTGTAAGGAAAGCTCTTTGTAAGCTTTAAAGCACCATGTAAGTTGCTACTGCTGCTGCTGCTACTGCCACTTCTAAAGATGAAATCTCCCAAAGAGAAAAAGACAAAACACATAATATGAAGATAAAAGAGCTAGAAGTTTGTAGTTAACAGGTAACTTAATACAGAATAACTTTTACAAGATCTAGGATATAGATAATGAAGCATCTCTCTCCTAGCACAGAGAAAAGAAATAGACTACTTAGAAAACACTTGTGTACGTTGTCAGTGTGGTCACTGTTTTCCTTAATTGTGGGGTTTTTTATTTTAACTTTTTTTTGCTTTTTTTTTTTGGAGGGCAGTTTGGTCACATGGCTAGTTTTTGTGTTAAGTGTCTGAGGTCGGATTTGAACTCAGGTCTTCCTGACTCCTAGCACACTGCACCACCTGGCCGCCCCTAGCTTTAACATTTTTGACACTGGCTTCTTCTGGAGACTGAGGTACCTGAGCCCACCCAGCCTTGGGGGAAGGGGCAAGCTAGCTAGCCACTCAAGGTGAGCTTGTTCGGTTGGCAGTAGAGAAAGTTTCACAGGTAAAGAGTCTGAACAAGATAAAGCACTGCGGAATAATGTTTTTTCTTGCATCAAATAAAATACATGAGATTAAAATGAAACCAAAAGCTGATTTAGTCCAACCCCCATGAGGAAATAGAGCCCCACAGAGGTTAAATAAGTTGCTCAAGGTCACATGATTAGTAAGTGGCACACCTGGCATTCCAAGTCATATAACTGCAAACTGAATGCTCTATCTATATTTTAATAGTGGTCGTATATTTAAAAAAAAAATCTTTGGAAATTGTTTATTGAACCCAAATAATCTTAGACCCTACTTAGGTCTCTTAACAGTGAACCCATGTACATATCCTTCCACTCTCAATGAGAGGAGAAAAACTAAAACAAAAAGTCCTTGTAAAAAATAGGCATGCCATGGGGAGTGGGGGGAAGACAGGGAGGGGGAGAAAATTTGAAACTCAAGGGAATGTGGAACTGAATCTTGTAAACTAAAAGTAAACAAATTAATAAAAACAACATTTTTTTAAAATTGTGAATAGGCATAGTCATAAAACAACTGGCCCTGGAGTCAGGAGGGTCTGAGTTCAAATCCTGTCTTAAGACATTAGTTGTGTGACCCTGGGCAAATCACTTAACCCTCATTGCCTCCAAGTAAAAAAGAAAAAGTAGGCATAGTCAGGTAAACATTCTTGCATTGACCATGTCCAAAATGAAAAAAAAATGCCCCAATCTGCACTCTTGAGTTTATGATCTTGTATTAGGATGTGAGTAAGTAACATGTTTCATCACATATTACTTGTTGCATTAAAGATCACAAAGTTACAATGTTATATAAATTGTTTTGGTTCTTTCTGCATCAGTTCATCTAAGTATCTACTTTTCTCAGAGAAAGTCTGCCTTTACCTCCTAGAACCAGCTCCCTGGACAGAATTCTTACCTTTTCTTCCTAGAGGAGCCAGCAGCTCAGCTGTCCCCTCCAATTTATTGCCCTGCACTGCCTAGAGGAAGAATTGAGGCAGGGCCAAACTTCTTAATTTCTTACAACCCAGTAGTATCCCAGCCCTTCCCTCAGTGGGGTTTCTATATTTTATTATGGTCTCTATTTTGTTGTATCCAACTCCCCACCCACACCCCCAGGAAATAACCTTTTCACTGGTGGTTTTATAGGCTCATCTTAGGTAATGTCCCCATCTGGCTAAGGAAAGGCATGAGGAAGCAGGGATTGTTAAGACCTTCAGGTTATTTGGCGGACCACATCTTTTCATGGGGCTACCCATAGCAACATTGCAAACAATTTGGGGTGGTATGAAATTTGGTCAGCATCAGGTTACCCAGTATCCTGCTAAGGTCTGATACTTCCCTTGTGAATGTTTATGTCTGTGTTGGGTAGATAACAATGTCGCAAACAAGATATTTCCACAAAGCAAGTTGGTAGACTCTTCCCCAGAGATCAACCATCTTAGTTCTGGATACTTCTGTTTCTCCTTGGGAGTTTAAGAGGTAGGCTTTAGTGTTACTGCCATTGTCTTGTGAGTTAGGGGGCTTAGAGAGATCTTTCTGGATCAATCTGCTGGTCAGTGATAGTAAATGGGGATTATTCATTGTTCTGTTTAGAGAAGAGTTTCCTTAAGACTAATTTCCAATGATACAGGAACAGTAGCCTAGGACACTCCAAAATGAGTCTGGGGGTAAGGTGGGGCTTTTCTTATTGCATTGAATTCCATGATTATCAGAAATAGAAAAGCTAGGAAGTAACTCCTAGGACCTTGGCTCAGGGATAACTCCCTGGGCAGCCTGAGGTAAACATTAACTCCGGTGCTTACTCCCTCCTTTGCCTGCTGCCCTAAGGGCCAGGGGCTCTGTCTGAACCTTCTACCCAATTCCCTAAGGGCCTCTCACTTAAATTCTTCCACGAGGCTGGCTGGGCTGGTCAGGGCTAAGGAGCAGAGCTCCAACAAGGATCCCATCCATAGTCAGGTCAGCAGAGTCCTTTCTTCCTGTTGGTATAGCTTGACCGAGACTACAAACAGCTAGATTCTTCCTGTTCTGTTCATTGTCTCCCTGCCAGATCAATAGTGAGTAAAGCTCTTATCCTTATCTCCCTTGGTATCCCTTGGTGCTCACAATTACACAGCCCTCATGAGGTCTCTCCCCTGTTTTCATATAGCTGCAGATCTGGGATACTGCTGGCCAGGAGCGTTTCCGTACCATCACCCAGAGCTATTACCGAAGCGCCAATGGAGCCATCCTTGCCTATGACATCACCAAAAAGAGTTCATTCCTCTCTGTGCCTCACTGGATTGAGGATGTCAGAAAGTATGCAGGCGCCAACATAGTCCAACTGCTGATTGGTGAGTTATAGGGCTTTCTTTTCCTCCAACTTCCTGGCAGTCAAATCAATTCAGTTCAAGAAGCGTTTAATAAATACCTGCAAAGGCAGAGTCTACACTCTCTGTCTCTACCCCTCCTCTCCTAGAACTTGCAGGAGCTCTCTCGCTCCCCTCTTTTCATCTCCTCCCTCTTTCTCTCTCTCTCTCTCTCTCTCACACACACACACACCCACACACACACACACACCAGATGTTTCTCAAAGTGATTTGAAACTGGAACTGTGGGCCAGCTGAAAAGGACATTAAAGGTCACCAAGCCCAATCCTCTTATTTTCCATGTAAGATAGATGATCTGAGAAATGAAATTCCCAAAATCCCCCTGGGTGGGGAAGGGGGAGAATCAGGATTTGAACCCAAGTCTTCTGATTCCAAATCCATCATTCTTTTTCTTTAGCACACCAAGGATTTAAACATAAACCCCTACTTTGACATACTGGTTCTCAGCCAGTCCAGGGAGAAAAGCTACTTACTCAGAAGGCATTTCCCATTGGACCCATTGAACCTTACTATACTTTAATGGTTAAAATTCATTCATTCAATAATTTATTAACCACTTTTATTTAATTTATTGGTTCCTCATCTCATTCCTTATGACTATTCAAGTGTCTTTAAGCCCTTAGCCCCTCTCATTCCATAGTCATGATCATGTTGCCTACTTTTTTGAGAAAAAGCCGTTTTTCTTTTTCTCTCAATTTTCTGCGTCTCCTCAAAATTCTTTAAACACCTTTTCCTCCTTCACTCCTCAAAGGCAATCCTCCTTTTTACTAAAATTCATTCCTCTACTGGTGCTCTCAATTATACTTTGAGGATCTCTAGATTCTCCTGCCCCTCCTCCAGAACTTTGTCCTATCAATTACCCACATGCTACATCTTTAATCTCTCCCTTTCCCTTGGTCCCCATCCATCTGTTTACAAACATGCTTAGCTCTCACAATCCTAAAAAAAAAAAATCCCATGACCCTTCTATCCCATCAAACTGCCATCTGTTCTCTCTTTCCTTACCCCATCAGATGCTACCATGACTTACTACACACTCAACCCCTATAGAAACTGCTCTCAAAGCACAGACGCTGGTAGGATTTGTGACCCCTGCTTACCTTCTTAGATCTAGAACAGAAAGGGGCCTTAGCCATCTAGTATAGTCACTTCAGAAAACTGAGAACCAGGGAGGTTAAATGATTTATTTATCCAAGGTCACTTGAGGTATTAAATGGTAGAATCAGAATTGGAACTCGGGTCCTTTGACTCCAAATTCACTGCTGTTTTTATACTATGATATAGTGTGTATCTCTGTGTTTTACTACGATATAGTAAATTCACCTTTCAAAGCTTCCTACTTGTCTGTTTTCTTCTGGCCTTTTTCAGTGTTCTTTCTGGATCACTGTTCTATGCTTCCTTTTACCTTCCCCCTCCCCAATTGTAGCAGATAAGGTTATAGGCAAACAACACCAGTCCTAACACTGACCATTCTAGAGCCATTTTGAGACAGAGATAGAATTGGTAGGTAGTTTTTCCTCATGTTAACCTGAAATCTGCCTTCTTGAAATATCCCTTCATTGCTCTTGATTATATGGGGGCTTATGAGGGTGTTCAGGGAGGGGACTGGCAGCTCTGACATGGAGGTACACCAAGTCCTTTTTAGGGCTGCTCATCTACCTTTGGTGCCCGCCTGTGGCTCCAAGAAACTGTAGCTTACACAGAGGCCACACTCTGGTTAATTGCTCAGCAAATAGGCTGACCAGGTGAACGTAAACCAGCCAGTCTCAACCCATTGATGAGTTAGGGGGATATCTACCCCTAGCATGTGAAAGCATCTCCCATCTGAATGGGTGGAAGAGAAAACTCTGTTCATCTGTTCTTCCAGGCTCATCTCCTACCTTCTACCCCTTGAAACCCGTGCACCCCCAGTTTCAAGCACTTCCCCCTCTTAACTCATGGCATTTTGTATCTTGTCTCACATTCGTTGCCTCTTCTGCATTAGGGTTTTACATTTCATCTCAATGCTGAATTGTAAATAAGCTCCATGACCTCAGAGACCACATAGTAATATCTTTGTGTTTTTCCCAACACCCAGGAAAGTGCTTAATTGGGAGCCAATAATTATAATCAGATTAAAGGGGTAGTAAAATACAATGAGGGGGATGGACGTATCCAATATTATAGAGACAGGCTATCGAATGAATGAGTGAGTGAATAGACATTCATTTATTAAACCTGGCCCTTTGCTAGGTAATTAATTGGGTTTGGGAGATATAGAAAGAGGAAGGAGACGGAGGTAGCTTTGAGGAGTCCAGACACTAGTGGGATAGTGGTGTCATTGAGAGACTTAAAGAAGAGGGAAGTTTTAGGGGGCAACTAGTTTAATTGTAGGGTTAGGGGAAGATGATGAGCACCTTCAGGTCCTTAATCAGTGCTTATTGACTTGTATGCAGAAGCATTGTCCCAACCTTCCTGTCTGCCTCCTTCCCACTGCATCCACCTCTTCCCTGACCCGACCTGACCCACCCTCCTCAAACCCCAGCCCTGGGAGAAAAGTACAGAGAAGATTCCATTTGTCTAACTGACACAAACTGGCTTCTCCCTCCAGGAAACAAGTCAGACCTAAGTGACCTTCGAGAGGTTCAGCTGACTGAAGCCCAGCTCCTAGCCGAGCGCTATGAGATCCTCTGTGCCATCGAGACGTCTGCCAAGGACTCCAGCAACGTAGAGGAAGCCTTTGTGAAGGTGGCCACCGAGCTCATGATGAGGCACGGAGGGCCCGTGTTCAGTGAGAAGAACACAGACAACATCAAACTTGACAGCAAGGACGTGGCAGAAGGCTGGGGCTGTGGGTGCTGATGGCAGTGGGCAGGCCAGGAGGTGGCATCGATGCAAGTGGAATGATAGACAGTGCTAATACTGTAGTTTTCTTTGACCTAATGCTAAGTAGTGTTATTGCAATAACTCCTGCCCCAGCACAGGGGACCAACGATTCTGTAGCGGCCAGAGCAGTTATGATTGTGCTTTGCTGATTATTTTTTCTTTTTAAAAGGGACATAGTTAAGGCACTTGGGTCTACTGGTATGGCCATAATGCGTAAGGGGAAAGTTTCCCCAAGAAAGGATTAGGGGATAGGGTTTAGCTTAACCTCTGAGGTCCCTTCTGGCTCTTTTGCAGTAAGGATGACCTGTAGGGCTTACTGATTAGTTGACTTTGGTCTAGATGCATAAAGGAGGGAGGTCAGAGCATTCCCCTCCCCCCAAATTCATTTGAGGTAAAAGTAGCTTCTACCCAGGATCCTTTGCCTGTGTCCCTTTAAAGCCTTCACATTTTTGGGAGCCATCCAAGCTCCTAGAGTTAGTTGGTGAGGCAAGTGGAGAGAATTGTCCTCCTCTCTGAAAGGGAGATGATACCCACTGAGATCTCTGAGGTACCACTCCCACCTTCCTCTGTCTCCACCCACTTCCCCCTGCCAGTCCTGGTTTCTATCATGGTTATTCTGATCATTCAGACTATAATGAGGCCAAGAGCTTTTTTTTTTTTTTTTTTTTTTTTTTTTTTTAGGTCAGCTACCCAGTGGCCCATCTGGGTGAAGTGGAGTTTGAATAGGGTTTAGGGCCTTTTTATTTTCCTGTTTGGTTTTCATACTGTTTTGATTGGTTGTTTCCAAGTGACTCTGGTCACTTCAGCTCTCTTTTCTTGGCCCAGGGTGCAATCTGCCCTTTCCAGGGCCACCCCTTCTGCAAACAGCTTTGGATGAGCAGGGTGTGGTGAGTGCCGTGCCATCTTGGCACCCATCAGCTCAGCTCAGCCCAGCCTCCCCTCTCCCCTGAGGATCCAAAGTGAGAGGGTGGGAAGAGGCCAGACTCAGACTTGTTCAAGCTTAAAAAGCTTTGCTCTTTTTCCTAGTTCTAAAAACCCCTTTCCTTCCTACCCCTGGGGTTTTTCATTCAAGCAGGAGTGGTGGCTTTCCTTTAAGGGTGATTCAACAGCAAAAATGTTTTGAGGGGCAGGGATGGAAGCAGGGGAGGCAAGGCTCAGACAGGGACAAGGAGGGAGGGGTTCAGTTGCAATTCCCCCAGATAAGCTACGATCATGTGTTCTTTCTCAGTGGAAACTGAGGTTTATATTTTTAGAAGAAATGTAAACCTATTAATTAAACAGAAAGTGAAACTACCCCAGAATCACAGGGGGCTGTAAGGCCCTTCCACTCATGGTTGGGGGACGGAAAGGCTCATTATCTTGAGGCCTAGAGATTCAGACTAGAAAACACTTAGAAATTTCCATCTGGAGCAGTCTCCTACGACTCATCACTGAACTGGTAGCACACAGGAAGAAGAGGGTCAGTGATGGCCCCAACCCATACCAGCTCCTTGTTAGAAGAGTGGGCCATGGGCTTCTCTGGTCTCTTAACAAGGTAGGGCCAGAAACTCCCCTCTTCTTTACTGCCACTCTTGAGGAAATGGGAGGCCCCACTGAAAGGTTAGCTTTTTATTTCCTCCAGACTCAAATCTGTTAAAATGATAAAAAGTAAGTTTGTCCTTTTTCCAAGTGAAAAGTGATTTTTAAGACAATACACCCTCCTAGCAAAATTTAACCCCACTCTTCTGGGCGCTGTAGGTCTCTTAGAAATAGGTTTGTGAACCCCTGAGGAACAGCATTGAAGCTGTCTTGGGGCCCCCTCATAAGCCTCCTGGTGTCATTGAAAGCTGCATAGAAGTGCCCAACACATCCGGGAGTTTCCATATGCACAGAGCTTTTTGCTTGGCCTTTATTATCAGCCAGGTTCTGTATCCCAGTCCTCTGCCCTCATGTTTTTTATTCTCTAGGATACCAACCTTGGCCTGCCCATCACTGCCTCCCTCTTCTTCCCAGGTAACCCACGTTGCCATCATTGCTGCTAGGTATTGAGTCTCCTGGCTTTGAAACCTAGCCTCCCTGCCTCTAATTCCTTCAGGATCCTACTTAGAGGGACAGTTTTTAACTTGTAGTCTGTAAGGTTAATGGAAAATAAGAGAAGGCTGTATCTGCTTTATCTCCAGGCCTTATCTCTTGGGGACCTAGTGAATCTGGGCACATTCTCAGGGGCCTTCTAGCATCAGAGTGCCCTATTTTTGTTACCTCTGTGTAAAATTTTGAGGGGCAAAAAACAACCCATCCTCAACTTACCACTAATTGTCTTCCCACTCTAATAATATAGGCTGCTTTGTGTCCTCAGACCCTTTTCTTTGGATTTCAGGATAAGAATTCTCCCCATCAATTCATGGCTGAAGGAGATAGGTTCTGTGACATGTTCCTACCCTCCCTTCCAAGCTAGATAGACCTTGGTATGGGAGGAACCAAGCCAGGCTTGACTGCAGGCATTGCTGAGCAGGGATAGCAGTTTGAAAGAGTGAGCAGCTTCAGTCCTTCAGAAAGGGGATTCTGCTGTGCCGAGGTCTGTCCCTGTTCTGGCCTCATAGAAGGCAGCCACACACAAGAAAAGAGGATGAGCTTGAATGAGTTCTGGTAGTTGACTGAACTTGTCTAGGGAGAGGGGCAGGGGTTCCTCTCTCCTCCCAGACTTTCCTATCTCTCTCTCCCAAGCTCCAGACTTCTCTCTCACAAAGCTGCCAACAGGAGGTGCAGGGCCCTAAGATATCTCAACTTTCCCAGAATCTGTACTGCCAAAATCTTGAATTCTGCTAAATCAGCAAATCTTAACGATTCTGAGGATGGTTGTGGATTAACTAGACTGTTCTGCCTCTTCATGATGTGGGGTAGGGGGGCCAGGACCTAGTAACTTTTCTTTCTTGGTCTGGATCAGGAAGACTTTATGCGTGTGCCCAACAAAAAGTGCCTGGTCTCCATTGCACAGAAGTCACTCTGGTCACCTCTGTCTTGTCCTTAATACAGATTCAAGCAGCTAGACTCCGTAGTCCCTCAAATAGCATCTAGTGAGGGACTAGAACTTCTCTACTCCCAGATCTCTCTTAATAGTGCAAAGCAGGGAAGAAAGAAGAAGGGGCTTCTTTCTGAAAAAGGGCCATGTGATCCCTCGCGTCCCTGGCTGCTGCTACCACCCATTTGAAGTTATAAAACTGCCTGGGTATTGGGAAAGAACGCCACCCAAAATGGGTATCTGGAAACCAGATCTCTCTCCGCTCTCAGGGTTATTGTGAGGAAAGGGCTTTGCATTCAATAAGGCGCTGTAACGTGGTGCACACAATCATTTCCTAGGACAAAAATGAGCCCAGCCCAGTGGTTTCTCCTGCCCACCTTAGCACCTACAGATTGCTGTTTCCCTAAGCTGGGGATAGCGCTGTAGAATTCCCCTTTTCTGTGAGGGGGCATTTTGAATTTTCATCAGCCCACAGCCACAGGGGCATAATTGTAGCTTGATGTTTCTGTTGCTTTCTGAGCCTCCACAACTTAGATTTTTCAACCCCTTTACCGCTTCCATGCTGGAGTTTGTTGTGTAGTTGGTTGCATTTGGGCTGAAGAAAGGGCTTTGGTTAAAAATGTATACCTTGGCTATAAGACTGGGGGTGGGGTAGGGGTGTTCTTGGTCACTTGGGCTAATGGAGAATGAGGTTTATGGTTCTCTGGTAAAGGAAGGGGAACTCCTGATATCTGTCATGGTTTTGTGGAGGATAACATCAGCTTCTTGCTGCTGTTGTTCCACCATTAGTTTTGGCCAGGTCCGTTCCTCTATTTCGCTTGACATCATGTCTTGAATTGCCCATGTTGAGTAGAATTTAAGGCCAGTTTTTAACTCCCTCCTCCCAAAAAACCCAGCTTCTCCTATTTCAACAGCACCTCAGGTTTAGAAAATGAGTTACCCTGTCTCTGAGCACTTTCTTCCCAAATCCAATCAAATGCTCATCTTCCATTCCTTCTGGCTCCTGGTACTCCTGTCCTACTACAGACTTTGATCACCTCAAGCCTGGATTACAGTAATCACTTCTCAACTAGGCCTCTGCTTCCCTTCTCTTCCCCCAGGACACATCCTACATGTCACCAGACTTACCTTGCTCCAGTTCATCTCTGATATCATTGCCCTTGTGATACCCCCCCATACACTCACCATTACCTGCTGAATAAATCCCAAATTCAGACTGCCATTCAAGGCCTTCCATTATTTTTCCAGGCTTTTCCTACTAGACTTGATCTTTTCCTAGCACTGTTCCTTTACCAAATGATTCGACTCTGCCTGAAAGTACCCCTGACTCCCCCTGACATGTACCGCTCTCTGTCTCCATCCATCAAAATCCTGGAAGGCCCTGATTGAAGTCTACCTCTTTCCCCAGGTAACAAGTCCTCCCCACCCTCCCTTTTCTTAGTGACATTGCATATTCAGACTTATCAGATCTTGCATGGATAGCTATCCCCTATGCAAGGACCCTGTCTTATTTGCCCGAGGGCCTACCATGGTGCCACACATTGGTAGATTCTGAGTGTGTATTAAATGAATTCAGTATACAGATTTAAAAGGAATTGGGAGAATGTCATTCCATTTGAGCCTTGGGAAGAACAGGTGAGAAGAGTGAGACCTTTTTCCCTCCATCAGCCTGGTGTTTACCCATCAGAGACTATTGGGTAACTGCTTAATTTGGCTTAGGCGAACCCCAACCTTCTTAAATGTCCTTCCCTGTGGCACCTCCCCCTAGAGTGAGGAGAAACTGTTCTAATCTCTTCCTTGTTTATAAATTACCAAAGAGCAGGGGGAGGGTCTAGGAACAAGCGCAGCCAGCCAGGTCAGCAGCAGGTTTTCTGTTCTGGACGAAAACAGCCCAAATGGACACTGGCTTCTGATGGAATTTCATCTCCAACCAGCTCTGACAGGCCAGGCCAGTTTGGGTTTCAAGTTGTAGTGAACATGACCCAGGGAAGCCTGGGATGGCTATAGCCTTGTCCTAGCATGATACGGAGGCCTGAGAAACGTGATTCGATGGGTTTGCCCCATTATCTCCCAGGGGTCTGAATTGTCTAATCTTGGCCATCTGCTGAGATGGCTTGTTGAATGACCAGAGTTTGCATGTTATATTTAAAATAGAAACTGGAAACAGATTTGAGCAATCTCTACTCTAAAAGGTAGGGATGGGGAATCATTCCAAGACCGTATAGGGGTTTTTGTTTTTTGTTTTTGGGTTTTTTTTTTCATTTTTGTAAAACTGCCATCCCCAAAAAGATCTGCCCTGAATCTGGAGGGGGGGGGAAATGTAGATGCCCCCAGTTCCATAGCAGTCTGTCTGTTGGTCCCTCGAGGGTAGAAAGTTGAGATCCAGCATGGATTCTGGATTGCCAATGCAAGTAGGAGGGAAGAAAGCTCTTAATTCATATTGAATTCAATTATTTCATTTCCAAAATTACTTCAGAGATGACAGTGTTGGGTGGCCACCTTTGGGGGCCCCTTTTCTCTCTCTTCTGTCACTTTCTCTGTCTCCTTAGCTCCTCAGTCACTTTTCTCCTCAGGAGAACACGGGGAATCATTCTCTTTTTTTGACTTGACCTACAGGGATAAGGCCAAGGCAATTTGGAATGTGAGGCCTTGGGAGTGAACTTTGTATACTTTAGTCATGTTTTGATATTTTACCTTTCATCTATTTATGGATTTATAAACTTTATTAATAAAAATGTTTATTTTTAAAAATATGAAACTTGCCTTTTGGGAAATTTTAGCCAACCCGGAGTTGCTACACCATTAAACAGATTTCATTAAAAAAAAAAAAAAGCGGACATGCAAAGAGAGCTTTGTTGTTTCTCCATCAACCTTTCCCACCTACATTAGGTTCAAGCTAAAGTAACCACATCCCCAGCCAGATCTTCATTTCCTGGCAGGCAGGGTGTGTGTGTTTGTCTCTGGGTCTTTCTTATGGGCAGAGGGAGGTAGTAGCATTGGGGCTCTCCCTTCAGGCAAGAAACAGGAAAAAACTAAGCCAAAGAACCACCAAGGAGCATGTAAATTGGGGGGGGGGGGAAAGGGTGGGAGGCATGGATCCTGGATCTGGGAGTCAGAACAATTTTCAAGATAGGAAGAGATTTTGAGAGATTGAATACCTCTTTTTTTTTTTTTTTAAGGGACTCAAAGCCCAGAAATGTTGGCTTGCTCAAAGTTAGGCAGACTTTAGGGTAGAGATGAGCCTAGAACCCAAGCTTCCTGCTCTGAGGTCCAGTGTATCTTCCCTTAACAACATCCCACTGGTTTCTCATCCCAGCTCTGCCAATGACTCCCTAAGGTTTCACTTCCCCCATTTCAGTTTTTCTGTTTACAACGGATTGGAGTCATAGACCTTTCTGGCTTAAATATTCAGGGATCTGAAGGATTGGCCACCCCAAGTTCTGTACTTGTGCCAAAAAGGATAAAGGATTAGGCATTTCTAGTCTTAGATGTAACCTGGGGTGAATCACATGCTCAGGGAAGCCTCAGTTTCCTCATCTGTAAAGTGAGAACAAGATCCCTGCCTTAGGACAGGGTAAGGATCAGATGAGAAAGTGGATTTATTCCGTTCTTAAGATTTATTACGATTGTACTTGGCTAACCACAGCACTCGGGAGCATTGGCCTCAAGATTCACAGGACTCCCAGGGCCATTAGTAGTAATGGTAGTAAAGAATAATGCCTTTGGATTTGTTGAGCCTGTGGCAGGAGACTAAAAATAGGACAGCTGGGCATCATTTCCTCTGCATTTCTTCTCTGAGACTCCTGGTTCCTCCTGGTCTCCAGGATGGTAGCATATAATGGGAGCATCAGTGTTTGTTGATTGAGCAATCCACCCCATACAACCTGTGAGGGCTCTAGATCTGGAAGAAACTTTTAAAGGTCATTGAGTCCATTGTACCAATGAGGAAACTGAACCCAACAGGTATGGTCATATGATGAGGGAAAAAGCATTTATTAAGCTCTATGGGTTCAACACTATGCTCAAACACAAAAGCAAAAACAATTCCTACCTTGAGGAGCTTATATTCTAATAGGGAGAAACAACAGCCAATAAGAGTAGTGGACCAGTGGATGAGGGGGTTGCTAAGCCTAGAGTCAAGACAGACCTGAGTTCAAATCCAGCCTTAAGACATTTGTTGGCTGTATCACCTGGGGCAAGTTATTTAACCTGTGTCCCTTGGTTTCCCTAACTGTAAAGTGGTGATAATTATGGCACCTACCTCTCAGGATTGTTGTGACAATCAAGTGAGATAATTGTGGAGTCCTTACGAAATGGGCATTTAATAAATGCTTATTCATGGTTCCAGAACTGCAGTGGTGCTTCACACAATGCTTTCATAGCCATTGCCCAGACCATGGAGCTTAGTCTGGGAGAAGGGAAAGAAGTGAAGCATGGGCAGGGCCTTTGAAATCATACTCTTACCAACTGGGAAGGACAGCACAGGATTGGGTAGTGGTGTTGTACAGTTGCGTTTTTTGTGTGGTTTTTTTTTACTAACCCTTCTCACAATCATGCTTTTAAATGCATAAAATGAATTATGGGATTACAAAAGAGACCAATTATACTGAAACACAGCTGTAATTTTTTTGTAAATTCATGTTGTAGCATATGGCCCTGTTTGGGTTTTACTAGACTGGTTTGCTACTCACTTCTCCAACTCATTTTTACAAATGAGGAAAGTGAGGCAAACAAGGGTAAAGTGATTTGCCCAGGGTCATACAACTAGGATGTAACTGAGACCAGATTTGAACTCAGGAAAATGAGCCTTCCTGACCCTAGGCCCAGTTGGCTCTCCACTGCCACTTAGCTGCCTGAGGATTGAGTCGAAGCTCTTATAGAGAGGAAGGAGTTAAAACCTCCAGGGCTTGGTGTATTCCTCAGACTGCTGGGCTACTGAGACAAAGGCCTTTGCCTAGTGGGAGTACCTTAGCTGTCAGTGAGAGAGCCAGAATTCAAGCTTCAAACCCCTGTGCCTGCTTCCAAGTTCAATCTTCTGAATTCAGCTCTCAGTCCACTGTACCATGAAATGAAGGATAGAACCTAGACAATGTAAGTCACTTCCCCGGGGGCAGCCAGCGGGTACTGGCAGAGCCAGCCAGGAGTTAAAACCCTGCTCAGAACACTGATTTCCAGTTCAAACTGGGCACAATTTCTTTCTTTCATCTTGTCCTCTCCCCTGATCTCCCCAGGCCACTACCCTCCTCCTACACAGCAGGGACTGAAGGGAAGGAAAATGGTACCACTGGACCATTATTCAGTCTCTACAGCCCCTCCCTGATCCAGTGCCCCTTGGGCTCTTAATTCTAGGTTTTCAGGATTAATACCTCTGGACATTTGTTTCTATTTTAAAGTGCTTCCCAAGGACTCTAGGACTGTCTGGGATCCCACCACTCAATTAGCTAAAGTCAGGTAGAAAGAAACCCTAACTAAACCAGTTTAGTTTGAACCTTCTTGAGTTTCAGCTAGATGTGGAAGTGGATAGTGTTTGCTGGGCCTGAAATCAGGAAGACTCATCTCCCTGAGTTCAAATCTAGCCTCAGACTTCCTAGCTGTGTGACCCTGGCCAAGTCATTTAACCTTGTTTGTCTCAGTTTCCTCATCTGGAAAATGAGCTGGAGAAGGAAATGGCAAACCACTCCAGCATCTCTGCCAAGAAAACCCCAAATGGTGTCACAAAGGGTCAGACATGACTGAAACAACTGAACAATGGTTGAGTTGCAATGCTGTTGGCCTTGCCCCTTGGTTTGCTCATGACTAGGTCCTATGACAGAGAAAGGAGAACAAACTATGAAGGTAAAAACAAAACCCACTGTGAGCTTGGGAAAGTCCCTGGAGGTGCCCTAGCTCAGTCTCTAGGACCTCTTTTTTCCAGGGCTTTTAAGGAAGGGGAACTACCCTGTTCCTCAGAGGGTCATACAGCCCAAGGTCTGGATCTGGGGCCCAGCTAGAGACAAAATGGTGAAGTTTATCATGGGCATGGACCCACCCCCCCTTTCCCCTTCTCTCCATCAACTCAGAATAGTAAGAAAATAGCTGTATGATCTCAAGCAAATCCCTTTGATAAGGTGTAGGCTCTGGGACCCCCCCACCTTGAGCTCTCCTTGAATCTTTGAGGTACATGCTCTGGGAAACCCCTTGCCTATCAAATCAAATCACCCTTGCACTGACCTCATTAATTCCACCTGAAGTCCCTCCCAAAAGTTATTACTGGAGTCAGACCTCATTGGCTCCTCCCAAAGACCCTTCTCTGAACCACCCCTAGACTCCTCTGTATATAAGACCCCATCTTCCCTCCATTTCCACAGAATGCTCTAGCAGAAACTTGCTCTGAGTGAGAGTGCCTTGGAAGAGCTTAGCATAGACTTGCTCTGTGTGAAAGCTCCATAAAACAACCTAGTATACCTTAAGAGTCTACCTCATATCTTTCAATAAACTTTACTTTTTCTTTGGCTGAGAAGACTTGAGTGGAATTCTTTCAGCAGGACCTGGCATATTGGTATTTTGGGGTCTCGGGCCGCCCTAACCCTCTTTGGGCACCCTCTTCATCTTCACCCCTCTGAACCATAGGGTCCGCACCTATAAATGGAGATGATTGAAAACTGCACTAGAATTGTAAGAAAAATGTACATTTAAAATTTTTTTTTTAAAAAAAAAAAGCTCTCCAGATGGAAGCCCTCCCCCTCTCTCCAGCCACCCAAAGCTCTCTTGGGGTCCAGGTCCCCAAGAAAGTCACCCCTGTTAACATGTCAGCGTTCCCCTTCTTAGAAGTATTTGTATTTTTAAAAAGAAGAGCAGAGGGTTTAACAGATCAACGTTTAGACTGTCGACCACTAGAAAACGTCTGGTTAAAGAGACAAACAAGCAATATTATAAAAATCACATTATTTATTAATCATTATTCCCTTAAGACTAGCATTACCTGCTCGAGGAGTGCAGGACTACAGTCCTGACTGATGAACAGAGAAATCAAGACTCTTTATACATTTCAGAACCATCCCAGTTCTCAATGACTCTGTCACAAAACTTTATGAATTCCATTTGTTAACCATCTATACGTGAAAACAGAGTTCCTTGGTTGTAAATGCAAATCTCCAATGACCAGAGCAGGGTCTATTTACATTTTGCAGTCGTCTGTTCTGCTCCCATGTGGAGTAAGTCCCAAGATAAGGAAAATCTCACCTCTGGTCTTTGAAGTTACAGACACAGGGAAAGGCATTTTTCGTCAGAGCAGTTTGATTAAATCAGACTTTAGCTAAAATATGATATTAAAAAATTATCAAGTCCAAAGGAATGAATCTCAGAAGGGCTGTGAGAATCAGTAGATTTTTGTTTTAGGATTTTAGGGGCAATTAGATGATGCTGTGGGTGGATCAAAGGCGTCAGGAGTCAGGAAAACCTGTGACAAAGAGCAAGTCAGAATCTCAGCCTCAGTATCCTCATCTGTAAAATGTAGCACCCGCCTTACTGAACTGCTTTTAGGATCAAAGCACTATGTAAATGCTGTTACTGTTACTATTACCACTGTTTGTTAACAGAGGTGGCGCTTTTCTAAGGAAACACTATATACTGTCTATGGGGAAAACAAAAACAAAACAGATACGTGTGAAGTGGGAGTGGAATTGTAAGCCTGGGAGTCCAGACATAGCCCTGGGTCCAGCTCTGCTTCTGTCACACACCGGTTGTGGGACATTAGCCAAAATCTTTCCCTCTTAGAGTCAGTCAACCAACAAGCATATATTTTATTTTATATATTATGTTTTGAGGAAGTTAAGTGGTGCAACATATACAGCACAGGCCCTGAAGTTAGAAAGAGTTGAGCTTAAATCTAGTCTCAGAAACTTAACTAGTCGTGTGATCCTGGGCAAGTCACTTAACTGAGTTTGCTTCCATCTACTGGAGAAGGAAATGGTGAACCATTCCAGTATTAAGTGAGTTTGGGGAAGCCTTAGGCAGTAGTAAGGGGGGTGGGGAGATTTCCTGTAGAAGGTGGTGTTTGAGCTGGCTTTAGGGACTGTTTCCTTCTCTATAAGATGAAAGGGTTAAACCAGTTGATTCCTATAGTCCCTATCAATTTCAATGTCCTGTGATTTTTATTTTAAGTTACTATTATTTTATTTTATTTTATTTTTTTGCTTTCTTTTGGAGGGCAGTTGGGGTTAAGTGACTTGCCCAAGGTCACACGGCTAGTTTTTGTGTTAAGTATCTGAGATCAGATTTGAACTCAGGTCCACCTGACTCCAGGGCCGGTGCTCTGTTCACTGTGTCACCTAGCTGCCCCCCTCACCCCTGTGATTTTTATTAAAGTGGTGTTAATGAGAGGGGAAAAGCCCTGAGTGGAAACTTCTCTTGAGGACCTAACTGTGGCCTGAGCGGTCTTGACGTTTGAAGGTGGCAGATTGAAACCCAAAAGGGGAACTTGCCTCAGGGGCTCAGGCTCTGCTGAGGCAGGTAGTCACTTTGCTTCTCATTTTTTGAGGCAGTTCACAATGGCTGAGAGCTTCCCTTCCAGACACCCAATGCTCCTTGCACACAGCAAAGGAGTGATACTTGGCAACCCGACTCTTTATGGCTTCCCGGAAGACTCTTTATGGTTCTTTCCTAAGGGTTTAGGTGCTCCCAGCTGTATGACAAACATGTCTTCAGCCCTTTCGATTGGGCACAGTCCAGGAAGAGACTGTTTGGGGAATTCCTATTGGCTAGGGGTGGTGAGATAGTGAGAGCCCCTCCAGGACACCAGCCCTTTCCCTCGCCTCTCTTCCTCTTCTTCCTGCCTCCAGGGTCCCAGACAAGGTCAGGACCAGCTCCCAAGTTCTATTCCTCAGTGGGGGCCCCAGGGATTGGACCAGCCCTCTCCTTTCTCTGCTGATTTTGCCTAAACCCTCTCCCACCTGGCTCAACTGAGGAACCAAAGGAGATTTCCCAGTTTGGTCCCTCCTTTTCCTTCCCTAAGACAGACACAGCCCTCTGGAGGTTTTTACTAAACCACAAAACGGTTAGAAGCAGTAGAATAGGATAGCAATAACAAACTTGGAGTAAGTTACAGGGATCCAAGAAGTCTCAAAGTGCCCCGTTCCCACCCCCTATATCATTATTCCTGGCTTTTATTTTAGTATCAAGAGAAAATGCTTTGACAACAAATTTAAAGTGTTATAGTTGAGGGTTAGGGTTGCTCAAGACCCTCAAATACCAACACACCCTGTCCTGCCCAATGAATTCGACTCAAGTCTTCTCTCAGCCAAAGTAAAGTTTATTAAGGTTCGACATAATGGGTAGACTCTTAAGGAGCCTTGGTATCTGTGACACTTACATGGGGCAAGAGTAATGCAACAGTGAGTCTGCTATAGAGCTTTTATATACAGAAAACTTG
The DNA here is from genome assembly GCA_028646575.1 of Pseudocheirus occidentalis. Lineage (NCBI taxonomy): Eukaryota > Metazoa > Chordata > Mammalia > Diprotodontia > Pseudocheiridae > Pseudocheirus > Pseudocheirus occidentalis. The sequence goes on along the minus strand of CM053599.1, from coordinate 50,145,392 downwards.
TTGAGGAATCTAGGGGTGGTCTAGAGAAGGAGTTTGAGGAGGGTCTTCAGGAGGAGTCAAACCAATCAGACTCCAGTGATGAGAGATTAAGGGTGGGAAGCAGCTGGAGGCTACCTGGAGGGCGAGGCTAGTAATGGAGATTTGGGAGAACCTATAATGAAAGACTTATGGCCTCAGACAAATGCCTCATCCAATGGGAAGATTCAAGGAGAGTTCCAGGGGGTTCCCAGAGCCCGTACCTCATCATTATTATCTTCAACATGTAGAAATTCTACCGTTGCTACAAAGCCTTCAGGACACAATTCATTCCTTTGACTCCAGCCCTTCCTCCTCTGATCTTCCATGGTACTTACCTGGCATCCATCCTGCCTCATTCTTTACATTCTAGCTTTTCTTTTTCCTTTTTGTTTTTTTAAAGAAGCAATCATGGTTAAGTGACGTGCCCAGGGTCACACAGGCAGATTTGAACTCAAGTCCTCCTGACTCTGGGGGCTATGCTATATCCACACCCAGTTGCCCCTAAATTCTAACTTAAAAAAAAATCATTAGCATACATCCTGTTTTGCCTTCTGGACGCCAAAGCTCTAGGAGAACAGGAATTGACTTTTTGAAATACAGCTCTGAAAAAAATAGGCTTTTTAAAAACCATTGTGTTTCAAATGAAACCACTTGACTAGTCTTCAAATCCAAATCACTCTGGTTTTCGTTGAATGGGTAACAGCCCCGAGTCCAAACCTCTGTTGCTCATTGTTTAGCTTTAGTTAACATAAAATGAGTGTAAATAGCAATTGTTTTCTTTTCTAGCCCGAAACTCTGAGGGTCTTCCCCTCCCAGACTGAAACTTTTGTGATGGCAAACGAGATCATCTTTTGTTTCAATTCTTACCTAGTCCTAGTCATTGAATGGGTGTTGCCTCTGATGAGGTTCAGGCTCTGGGAACCCCCTTGAATCTTCTCGCTTGATGAAGCTTTTTTTTTTTTAGGGGCAATTGGGGTTAAGTGACTTGCCCAAGGTCACACAGCTAGTAAGTGTTAAGTGTCTGAGGTCATATTTAAACTCAGATTCTCCTGACTACAGGGCTGGTGCTCTATTCACTGTGCCATCTAGCTGCCCCCTTTTATTCCCATTCTTAAGATCATAGATTTAGAGTTAAAAGAGACCTTTCAGAACATCTAGGCCAATCTCTTCATTTTACAGTTTGAAGAAAACTGAAGCTGAGATAAGAGCTCTGTACTTACCAGGAAGACCTGAGTTTGAGAGCTACCTTAAATACTAAAACACTGCAAGATCCTCAGGAGTCCCTTAAACTACCCAGCTATAATACCTAGCTCACAGGGTTGCCCTGAGGCTCAAATGAGATTACAAAATGTAAAATTCTTTGGATATCTTACAGTGGCTTAGAGATGCTAGTAATTATTATTTGGAACCAGGTCCTTCAGTTCCAAATCCAGAATACTTTCCTTTGGATCTTGATGACTCCTGCTTCTCCACCATAACCTAGTAAATAGCAATCTAGTGGAAATTAAGAGTCTTTAACATAAAATGTCAAAGTCTTTTACCATTAAAGGAACAGAACTGTGGACTACTTAAGCTGAAAGATACACAGTCTTTCAAAACTCCTAAAAGTTTAGCTCTCTTTAAAAATAAAATAAAAATTTAATGAATGTAATGATCACTAGCAGACACAAATAGTCCAAGATACAAAGAAAACAAGAAGAGAGTGGCATACGAGCCTGAACTTCAGTTATGTATGGTTTGGTTTTTTTTTTTTATGTATATTGCATTTAACAAAGTAGTGAAAATTTTGTAAAGTAGCCATACAATGTTCATTGATCTAAAGTTGAAAGGAATCTTAGGGTCTGTTAAAATCTAGTTTTACAGACCCATTTTAAAGATGATCAAACTGAGGGCAATAGTTTGTCCAGGGTTGAAGAGGTGCCCAAAGAGGGTTAGGGTTTGCCTGAGACCCCAAAATACCAACACGCTGAAAGAATTCCACTCAAGTCTTCTTAGCCAAAGAAAAAGTAAAGTTTATTGAAAGATATGGGATAGACTCTTACAGAGCAAGTTTCTGCTAAGCTATCCTAAGGTGCTGTCACCCAGAGCAAGTTTCTACTAGGGCATTCTGTGGCTCTCTCACAAAGATGTAGGGAAGATGGGGTCTTATATACAGAGGAATCTAAGGGTGGTTCAGAGGAAGAGGGGGGGGAGGGAAGGGTCTTCAGGAGGAGCCAATGAGATCTGACTCCAGTAATGAGTTTGGCGAGGGACTTCAGGTGAAGTTAATGACAATCAGACTCTAAGAGGTTTCCCAGAGTATGTACCTCAAAGATTCAAGGAAAGCTCAAAAGGGGGGAGGGAGGGAGGGCAGAGCCTACACCTCATCAAGGGTCACACAGCTGGTAATCTTCAGGCAGGATTCAAACCCCAATCTTCCTGATTCAATGTCCACTGGGCTTTCCACTGTGCTAAACTTTTGTTTTCTCCTGTACGTTAGCTCTTCTGAGAGCATGTTAAAAATAGGAGTGTCCCTTGGGGATACTCCACCCCACCCCCATCTCCCAGAGAAAACATATTGAGATCACTTTTTAGAGACAAGTATGGTCTTAGGCGGCAGTCTTCTGCAGTGACTCAACCCTGAAATGGGGTAATTCCCCCAAAGTCTTGCAAATGACACGTTTCAGAAATCCTGGAAACTGAAAGCTCAGTTCTTTCTAAACCAGATTGAAATGGGAGATACTAAAAATTCTGGTGTGTCCTTCCTGAAGACCCCAGTCCTCAGCCTCCTCTCCATAAAGCTCTACTTCCACTGGGGTCTAACTGGTTTCTTAGAACCCTCATTTTGAGTCAGGATTTAACCGCCACCTGGATTGTAAGCTCCTTGAAGACAGGGACTGTCTTCTCCATCTCTGACTCTCCCCTCAGTACAGAGTACAGGCCTTTGTGAAGAGTTGGGAGGTTTCTGCAGTCTCTTAGTCCAACATCTGAATTTTGCAGATTAGGCTAGAGAAGTGAAGCAAGCCTGGAAAAGGACTGGGACTCAAACCGAGGTCTCCTGACTCTTGATCCAATGTTCTTTTTGGCACTGCTGGACAGTTGGCAAATATCTGCCCCGTATTTTGTTAGATAAATGACTATCCTCCTGTCTCACATCTGGCATACATCAATCAATCAACATGTATTAAGTAGCCTCACTATGTCCCAGGCATTGTGCTAAGGGCTGAGAGTGTCTGTGAGGTAGGGTAGTTTAGTAGGAAGAAACCTGATTTGGTGTCAGGATAGATGTGATGGCTTCTTGCTGCTTGTATGACCTTGAACACATTATCTAACCTTTTATAGTTTCAAGTTTTCTTCCCTAAAAAAAAAAAATAAGTGAGAGGATTGAACTTGATGACCTCTATGGTCCCCTCCCACATTTGAAATCTATAAGGACCAGGGTAAAAGTTCCAGATTTGAGACAAACTGTGTGACTATAGGCAAGTAATAACCTTTGAGGATGTCAGTGTCTTCATCTGGCAAATGGGACAGTGGGGCAAAGGTGTGTTGGTAAATGTTTAAGGACCAGCTTTCAAAAAAAGAGTTTTAAAATTCTGGACACTTTAAAGTTTAATCTGTATTATTAACATTTTAGCCATTTTTTTTTTTTTTTGCTTTTTGGAGGGGCAATTGGGGTTAAGTGACTTGCCCAAAGTCACACAGCTAGTGTGTCAAGCATGTGAGGTCAAATTTGAACTCAGGTCCTCCTGACTCCAGGGGCAGTGCTGTATTCTCTGCACCACCTAGCCAAACCTAGCCATTACTTTCTAAAGTTTATATAATCAACAAAACGATAGGATAAATCCCGATTTTTAGCATTTGCCTTTATGGGAGGTAGAAATGCTTATACTAAACATTTAACAGGACTGTGTATAAATTGATCCCGTCTTCCTGGTTCTGTTCACAATCTGCATCCGTTCATACGAGGCTTCCCAGGCTTCTCTGACGTCATTCTCTTCACCGTTTCTTAGCATGCCATCACGTTCATATATCACACCTTATTCTGCCATCTCTCAGCTGTTAGGTAAATAAGCCCCTATACCATTAAATTATGTTCGTTATATGCAAATTGCTAAAGCCTTTTGTGTTAAGATTTCTTGTATGTGTAGTAAATAAATACCTGTCCCATAATCAATTTATATTGTACATTGATTATCCTTTTATTCCCCAATTCAGGGATATCCTACATATGAGCCAAACTGAACTTTAATTTTCCCCCCCCCCCCCCCACCAGGGACCAGGGACCAGGGTGGGAGTATATAAATCCTCTCATTAGAGGCCAGGAGCCCTTAGGACCTGGGTTCAGAACAGAGCAGAAGGAAGAGGGTGCATTCCTTCAGCTTTCCTGGGCCCAGCAGTATTTATTATTGTTAGACTATGAACTGTACCCTGTAACAGCAATCAGACCCCCCCAAAAAATTAACATGTTACATACCCTATGACGAAAAGCATTGACTCTGAGTTCAAATTTTGCCTCTGACTTCTAAGACCTTGAGCAAGTGACTTATCCCCTTGAGGCCTCAGTTTCCTGTTGTGTAAAATGAGATGGTTGCACTGGATAATTTCTAACATCCCTGACTTTTTTCAAGAGTAGATAACACATTGGTTCTTCCTTTTTATTGTGAATTTAACATTTTAATATATAAAGAACAAGAAAGATTATATAAGAAATGATGAATTTCCATGTATGGTTTTTTAAAGTATATGTCACACTTTACAAAGTAGTCACAACATTTCTCTAGTTGTCCATGTCCCCATCTACAATCTTTTTGTTTTCTCCTGTGCAACTAAAAATGTTTCTTTTCTGTGTATTTTTTACTTTTCCTTAGATGCCCCCTAGTGGTATGAGAGCTAACATTAATCATTCCATTGCCTCCCTCTTAAAAATGGCAACTGGTATTTACAGAGCCATTGCTAGCAACCAATGTTCATCTGGGCAGGGTAGAACAGAGAAGCTTTGGAGTCCCAGGGTATAGCCTGGAGGAGAAGAAATACATCCAAGGACACATCAAGGCCTACCTTGCTTTTTTTGTTTGTTGCTCTGGTTCATGAAACCTGTTAAAGAGGAGTAACCTTGGGTAAACAAAAATAGCTTTGGTTTTAGCCACATGCCACTGAGAGAGAATCTACAAGGCTAGCTAGATATGACAGCTGGTACATCTTTCAGAGATCTTTGCTCTAAAAACATGCCTGTTTAGACACATTGCCCTCTCTCAAGCTACATGCCATTTTTTAAAATTGGGGCCTCCCATACACGATACAAGATACTTTTCTATCTACACTTCCAAAGACGTCTTTTTTTTTTTTTCTGTAGTGTAACGGGATTGTCCGTACGGTGGTCAGTGATAGGAAAGTCCTAACAGAGATGAAGAGTGGCTTTCCTGGTCCTGGGCTTCATCCAGCCATTTTGACTATTCCAAACAGTCATCCAAATCTACAAGTTTCATAGGACATATAGCCATGGGAGACATCTTTTGATATATAAAATTGCTTTTAGAGATTCTTTAATTCAAGTCCCTTAAATCTGCTCAGTTCAGTTCTGAATGACTATGGTATTAGCATTTACCAATGGTTATGAGCGTAGGCCAAACACTGACAATAAAAATAACTACAGCAGCAGGAATTGTTCAGTCATGTCCAACTCTTCATGGCCCCATTTGGGGTTTTCTTGGCAGAGATCCAGGAGGGGTTTGCCATTTCCTTCTCCAGCTTATTTTACAGGTGAGGAAACTTAGGTAAACAGGGTGAAGTGACTTGCCCAGGGTCACACACCCAGTAAGTATCTGAGGTTAAATTTTAATTCAGGTCTTCCTGAATCCGGGTGCTCCATCCATGATGCCACCTAGCTGTTATAAAAATAGCAATAATAGTAATAATCTTACATGGAGCTCCAAGGTTTACAAAGTACCTTGTATTTGTTAACTCACTTGATCTTCACAAACAACCCAAGGAAGTAAATGTTATTATTACCCCCATTTAACAGATGAGGAAATTGAGGCACAGGAAAATTAAATTATTTGCCCAGGGTCATATAGCTACTAAGTGTCTGAGGTTGGATTTGAACTCAGACCTTCCTGACTCCAGGCCAAGTGCTCTGTCTACTGTGCACGTAGCTGCCACCAAGTGACTGGAACCGCTTTCATTTGGAACATGGCAAATATTGACAAATGAAGTCTATGTACAGGGCTGCTTCTCAAATTGTGGCAAAAGCAGGTCCCAATGTTTGCAAGGGAGCTGGTTCTTTTTGTCCAAAATAAATTTCTGCTATGACAAACACACAAGAGAATCTCATAACCTCAGAGTCGGTCTTTGAGATGTGGATTCGAGGTCTGTCCTTGTCCTATGCTGGCTGCTGGACCCTAGACAAGTAAGTTGACACCTCAGTGAGGAAGGCAACTCCTTCAGATTGTAAATTACAGAGGGAGAGGGAGTTTCCACACTGGGAGTTCTCTATGATGTTGAAACCAGAGGACTGGTGCAAAGAAATTACACTGATTTAAACAGTCTTTCAGAAATGAAGAATGAAGATTTCAATAATAGCTTGCATTTATAGAGCCTTTTAAGGTTTATAACATTCTTTACTTATTAAATAAACATAGACTGAGGCACGGGGAGTGTGGTCTTTATTTTAAAATGTTATAAAATTATATAATAAATTATATAATAAAATAATGATAAAATTATAAACTAAGGGGACAGGTTGGGTCTCCTGAGTATAGTTACCTCTTCTTCTGAGGTTTACAGGAGTAATCCCAAGGGATTAGATTCCTTCTAATGCTATTGGCTCAAGACCCTATTCTAATGTTTCCCCCAGTATAAATTTCCAATGACCATTAATATTTCTTCAATAGTTGATAATAATATCTTACTATCATATATGCTTTCTTGAAATGAAAATTTATTGTTACATATTTTGAATCCTCTCTAATTAATCCTCTCTAACTAATTAGCACCAATCAATCAAGGATTCAAACCAATGTTTTTCCGACCAACACTCTAATCTGCAGTGCCATACCATCTCTCTTGCAGGGTTGAAGTAGATGAACATTCATTTTGGAATGCCTGCCCTAGAGCCAAGTGGTCTAAGTGAGTGCAAACTCACCTAATGCATTATATCCAGAAATTCTCAGGTCCTGCTTCATATCCCACCAGACCATTTAAGCTCATTCATCTTGCTATGCAATCCTCTTGTGACCCTGCACATATTTGCTCCTAGGAGTCTGACACTTGCTACTTGGGGCTTCATTCATCATCCCTATGAGTTCCCAGACTAAGAAGTGACAAGATCACTTGTTCTTTTTTTGTGTGTGCTTTTTGGAGGGCAATCAGGGGTTAAGTGACTTGCCCAAGGTCACACAGCCAGCCTTTGTGTTAAGTGTCTGAGGCCAGATTTGAACTCAGGACCTCCTGACTCCAGGGCCCGTGCTCTACCCACGGTGCCACCTCGCCAGCCCAACTTGTTCTTTCCTATCTCTTAAGTTGGAATTCCATTTTATGAGCTGCATCTCTAGTATTAGAATGTCCAATAGATTTATTTTCAAATCAGGCTGACAACATGGTGATGGGTTAGGTTTATAATCAGAACTTCAAACAATGCTTTTTTTTTAACTGGGCAATTAACATGACTGGGGAAGATTTCTAAGCCTTCATCTTTATGAGTTGTAGTGTGCTCTATAAAAAGGAGAGTGTAGTTTACTCAAGAAACTAAACTGTAGTTCAGTTTATGAAGTAATTTGAGAGGGCTGCTCTTCTCTACACTAATCTTAGCACACCAGCTTTTGCAGCCAGGGTGTGGTGGATTTTATGACCACATTCATGTTTCTAGAAAACCTCTAAATCCCAACATGGGGTCTGCATGATCCTAGACCAGATTTCCCCAAACAAATTTGGTCATTGAATACTGTGGAGTTTGAAATATGTTCAAATCCTGGGTTCAAATACTTTGACTCTCTATTCATAAGCGCATCACAGTCTCTCACAGTCTCTCACAGTCTCACTTTTCTCCTCTGTAAACTGGGGATAACAATATTTATTATATGTTCCTCACAGACTCGTTGTTGAGGGTCAAATCAGATACTTTATACAAGGTGCCTTGTAAACTTTACAATACTGTATAAATGTCAGAAAAGCAGCACGGCATGGTCTTGGAGTCAGTCAAATCTGGGTTCAAGTCTTGTTTCTTACTGTTAACTGTGTGACCTTAGGTAAGGCATCTCAATTTTTGGTGCCTCCATGTTCCAGCAGTATTAAGAAGCTGTTAGCACTGTTGGCCCTACAAAAGGGGTGACAGTAGCCAACAAAGGCACTTGTATGGTGTCGAGAAGTCATCAATACAAACTGGGCTATGGGAACACAAGGTCTCGTACAACCCACCTGTGCAAGACTGATAAAAAAGAGTTGGCATCTTTTCTTTTAGATCATCCATACCTGTGATTTCCTTAGTATAGGGAAAGAAACTCCTTCTGCCAGTAGAGTACTGCTCCCTGACCTATGACTTATAGTGCTAGAGAGTGGTCTTGGGCAAGGAGAAATTAATCCAGGATGTATCAGATGTGGGACTTGAACCCAGGTTTCCTGACTATACTACCCTTCTTATTTAGTAATGAAGATATTATTCAGGTAAAGTACTGTCCCTTAGGATGGCTAGGTGACACCATAGTGCACAGAGAGCGCTTCCAGAGTTCAAATCTGGCCTCAGACACTTACTAGCTGCATGACCCTGGGCAAGTCACTTATTAACCCTTTTTGTCTCTTCTGTTAAATGAGTTGGAGAAGGAAATGGCAAATCATTGCAGTATCTTTGCCAAGAAAACCCCAAAATGGATCACTAAGAGTCAAGACTGAACAACACTGCCCCTTAAGACATTTTGGTGGCTGCTCTTAGCAAGTCGGAAGGGGGATGTAGCATTTGTGTAAGGAGCAGGGATACAAGTGGCTCAAGGGGAAATACAGCAAGAATCTGAAATACACTTCATTGGATCTGTAATCCCATTGATGTGAGTACACCCTTCAAAGATGCACATAACAGCTCATTTGTGCCCTCTCACCCCATGTGACGCTTGCCCTTGTCCTCCTATGAATCTTCTACACGGGGTTCTTTGACCATGCTGGAGGCAGGCTGCTTGTTTCTTGGACGTTGTGTGGAAGGCACATGCGCTGTCCGCCAAGGGCTATTTCCTTAAAATTGCCCAGCCTACCTTCATTTCTGGTCAGACGTCCCTTGAAACTCTTACACAATTCCTTGGTCGGCTTTGTGGTCCAGCCCACTCATGCCCATCCTGCATTTCTTCACTGCCCCTTGAGTGATCCTGACTTGGATTCATCAGAGATTATGGCATTCCTACTTTGAAATAGACAACACTCAGATTTATAACTTATTGGGATGTTTTATAAGTTTTCTTTTTTTTTATAACTTTTGCTCAAAATTGTCAAAAGAGTAGATTCTTTGATGAGTCAGCCGGTGAACCGGCCTCTTTTTCACTATTAACAAATTTGATCTAGTTTATCGTGCTTTGTACTGAGGGCAGATATGCTTTTAATCTCAAAAATTCAATACAAAAGTTTCTTTAGAAAAAATCCAACAGAGCTATCTGACCAGTTCCTCCTCCTCCTCAAAAAATGAGTGCCCACAATATTATGTTTCATGTTTAAAAACAGAACTGATAGTTTCAGCATTAATACACGAGGGAAAGAATCAGAGAGGGACACAAAAACTATTGTAAATAAAGCAGGCCTCCAGATCCACTCTAGGTTCTGGGAAGAGAATTAAGAGGAAGAAGAGGTCAGAACAGTTCTGTTAACAGCCCCCAAATTAGTTGACCGTCAGTAAGATGGAAACCTATTTATGCATCTCTATCCCTCGGGTCACAAAATTAGTTTTAAGGATGTGGGCTGGTCTTGAACTTAAGAAAACTGTTCATGATCCGCAATTAGGACCTAGGAATCAAAAACAAATGCTTGGATGTCAGAAATAGCTCACCCAGGAATTTCCTGATCCCAAACAATTGACTCAACTATCTCTCACACTCCTCAGGGAACACGGGGAGATCTGGGAGGCTTAACTAGAAAAATGGCTACTCAAGGCCCTGCCTCATTCTGTCTAAAGTGGGGCCCAGACTACCAGGTGGAACTTTACTCTTTTATGATGAAGGAAGGAGAGAACAGGCTCTGGGAGTTGTTGCCTGTTTTTGAAAACATTAGATTCTATGGCTTCTATCTCTTCCCATGTGCTAAATGGCCATGGAGCAATTTGGAAAGGAAAAGGATATCTATCATGAACCCCATGGGAGCCCCTCCTCCAGCAGGGAGGTTGCTGGTGTTGTACTCTCCTTGGGGGAGAGTGACCCTCACCCCAGTGATAAGTGAGAAGCAACATGCAATCTTAGAGGAGGGGAAATCCAACTCACAAAATTCCCTTCAGTCATCCATCATCTGCTAAGCTGGGAAGAGTTAGTGAAATTCAGAAGAGGATAAGATGGGGCAACTAGGTGGTGAAATGAATAGAGCACTGGTCTTGGAGTCAGGAGGATCTGAGTTCAAATGTGACCTCAGACACTTAACATAAAACTAGCCATATGACCTTGAGCAAGTCACTTAACCCCAAATGCCCTACTTTCCCCCCTCCAAAAAAAGGACGATAAGAAGTCATAATCAGACATCAACAGACTCATAAAAACAGCTGATACAGAAAGAGCACTCTGAGGTTTCAAATGTTTTACATGCAATCCCATTAATCATAGGGTTATAGGGGCAGCTAGGCCAAGTCATTTAAACCTGTTTTCCTCAGTTTCCTCATCTTTAAAACGAGGATAATAATAGCAGCTACCTTCCAAAGTTGTTGTATAGGTCAAATGAGATAATAACTGCAAAGCACTTAGCAAAGTCCCTGGCAATAGTAGGTACCAGATAAATCTTACTCTTATTATCATTGGTACATTTTCTTTTTTTTTTTTTTTTGGAGGACAATTAAGGTTAAGTGACTTGCCTAAGGTCACGTGGCTAGTATGTCATGTGTCTGAGGCCGCATTTGAACTCAGGTGCTCCTGACTCCAGGGCCGGTGCTCTATTCACTGCACCACCTCGCCACCCCGGACATTTTCATTTACTCATGGGGTCATGGGGCAGTGAGGTGGTGCAGTGGATAGAGCACCAGGCCTGGAATCTGGAAGACTGGAGCACGCAGTCCAAGCACATGCTACAGTGGGGAAAACCACCCAAACCAAGGCTACAGGAGAGGGTTCCTGGTGAGGAGAGAAGTTATCTGGTCTCTGGGGACATGCTCACTACCTAGAGCACAAAAAGCTATGAAAACTGACAATGAACTCTCTTCCAGGAAGCTTATGCACCTGCTGGCAGACAGGCTTTCCTAAGGAGCATGCACCCTGCTTCTTACAGAAGACCATATGTGGATGGGGGCGAGAGGGGCTCATGAAGTAGATAAAATGGCAAAGCTGTTTATGTAACTCCACAAAAGAAGGCAAATATGCAATTTTCCCACGTTCTCAACTGACTGCTTGTGACACAATCTTTAACAATACAAATAGTCATCACTTCCAATCTATAATCCCCAAATTGACTCAAAGATCCATATTAATATAGCAACCAGTCAGTCCAGCAAGATCCTTTGTTGATTTTCTCAGGGTCTGTTCTTAAATGTGTCACATTTTTAAATAAACTCAACACGAGGAGGGAACTAAACTCTGGTCAAATTCGAGAGTTGATGACCATGCTGCCAACATTAAAGGGCACATTATACCTTTTTGTTAATAATAAACAAGCTAAGTTTGGAAATGTTTTGCATGACTTCACATGTACAATTGGTATTGAATTGCTTGCCTTCTCAAGAACAGGAAAGAGGAAGAGAATTTGGAACTCAAACTTTTTAAAACGATTGTTAAAATTATTATAAAATAACATATAAAATTATTTTAAATTATAAAATGTATAATTTATAATCACAAAGCTATAAACGTATAATTTGTAATTACAAAGTTATAAAATCATTTTATAATTTTATTAACAAATATTTAAATATATAAAAACAAGCAAGCTACTGGTATTATGGGAATGTATTTTATAAGGGGGGTTGTTAGGCACTATCGTGTCAAAATAGTGTTTCATTATGTCAAAATTGTAAAGAATGTTTCTATATTTAAGTGAATTTGGATTTAAAATTGGAAAATGTATATTTATAATCAGATTAATGAGTTAATATTCCTGATTTTTATCTTATTTTAATTAAAACCAGTAAGAATTGATAAAATCCTTGCCATGTAACAGGTACTATGTACTAAGTCCCAGTACTAAGCTCTAGGAAGACAAATGTGAACCAGCCCTCGTCCTCAAGGAACTTAAATTCTAATGGTGGAGAGAAAATGTACATAAGTGTATACAATACAGGAAATGAAAACAAGGTGGCTTTAAGAGGAAGAGCACTAGCGGCTGGGGGTGGGGAGTACTGGAAAATACTTCACACTGAAGGCTGCAACTGGCTAGAATTTTAAAGGAAACTAGAGATTCTAAGAAAGCAGATATGAGGAGAAAGGCATGAGGGGAAGCAGGTGCAAAGGAAAGGAAATGAGAGATGGAACATCCTGCGTGAAGAGCATCAGATAAGCTGGCAAGGTTGGACCCACAGAAGGCATGAGTGGGAGTAGTAAGAACACTGGAAAGGTAGGAGCTTTAGATGTAAACGGTTTATCCTGGAGGCAGTAAGAAACCTCTGCAGTTTACTGAATAGAAAAAGACGTCGTTAGATCTATGCTTTTGGGAAGAAATCACTAACAGCTGTGCAGAAGACAGAGGGCAGTGGGGACTGAGTGGATGTGTGGGATGACAATGACGCCCTCAACAGTAATGGGGAAAGTAAGAGGAGGAGTCAGTTTGGAGGGAAAGAGAATGAGTTCTGATTTGGAGCGCTGAGTTGTAGACGCCTCCATGACAACCAGTCTGGGGATGTCCAATAAGCAGCTGGTGATACAGGACTTGGGGTCTGGAGATGGATACACAGAGATGAGAGTCAGCTACATAGAGATGATGAGAGAGTCCATGGGCCTTGAAGAAGATCATCAAAAGAGAGTGTAGAGAAAAAAGAAAGTGGATCCAGCAGAGAAGACTGAGAAGGGATAGACAGGAGATCCCAATAATAATCAAGAGATGCCAATGTCAAGATACAGAACTTCAATAAAATCAGACCAATGAAAACATGGCAAATTTTCTTTCCTAAAAAAGTATTTAATAAAAAATATCTCCACAATGATTAGATATTACAAACTTCAAAAGCAAAATTATTTATACAGTAATAAAATTTTTATACAAAATATATCGCTGAAATGTTCAGCATGTGAACAACCCAACCAGGGATAATTAGGGACAGTATACCAAAAGTTGTAGACCATCTTTTGGATTAAAAAAAAAAAAGGATTTTTTTGACGTAAGGATGGAACTAAAGGGAAAATATTACTATTAAGCAATCCCCAAAACTAACAGGAAAGTTACTGGAGAAGAACCACCTTTCACCTGCTGTGACAGTTTGCATCTGTTAATGAACAGCACTGGGTTGATGGCGAGTGTGTGTAGGATCACGGACGAGCTCCAGTCCAGGAGACACCAAGACCCTAAAATCCAAGAAGCCTCTTTGCCTCCTCGCTCTGGGCCAAGAGGGTCTCACTGGCGTACTTCTGCAGGAGCTCCATCTTCTTTCTTCGTACAAGAGCTTCCTCAATCTAAACATACAAATAACGAAGAGTCTCACTCTATGTCCAACGAGCACCTCAAGTCTCTTCTGTGTAAGAGTCCAGTGTTTTTAAAAGCTCTATCTACACAAAGCCAAATATTCAAGTGAAAAGTGAAAAATGCCATTGGAAGATCTCTAAGATCTTCCAGTTCTGAAACTCTCTCAACTACTATCTCTACTTAATAACAGTAAGAGCTAGCACTTACGTAGCACTTAAAGGTTTGCAAAGCACATTACAAATATCATCTCACTCAATCCTCATAAGCACCCTGGGAGGAAAATGTTAGTAATATCACCATTTCAGAGGAAACGGAGGCAGACAAAGGTCACACGACTTGTCCAGCATCACCCACTAGTAGGTAACTCAGATCTTCCTCACAGTCCAGCAATCTTGCCACTGTACTGCCCAGTTGCCTCAGAATATGTGAATCAGTCAATGTCAATCTTCATTCATAATTTTAGTGTAAAATAGAAGCCAAAGTCCCTGCCCAACCTACGACCCCAGCACATGCCTAGAATGACTGACACACTTCCTTAGTCTGAAAAAGAATTAAAATGTCAACCGTGTCCCGTGGAACCCCAATGCTTGGGACTGGGTCCCTCCCTAGCTCAGTACTTGCCTCAGAGGGAGATACTCTCATCTTAGATGTTCTACCTAAGTCCTTGTATTCTCATCAATTCTTATTCAGAAATAATGACTTCCTCTCTCAGCAGTCTTCTTTCCCATGGGAAAAGCACCCTATTAGTGTTCAATTCCACTTCACTTACCATTGCTACCAGAAACTGGTTCCTTCCCCATGACTCCAGCTGTCTCAGATGCCTGGCTTTGGGGATGGGCTCACTGAGAGGTGTTGGTATAGATCGGGGTCAGGAGGCAAAAAGGGACTTGTCCTCTCTCTCATACACTACATTTTCAACTGGTTACCAAATCTTGTGATCCTATCTTCACCATCACTCCTGCTCCTCTCCCACAGTCCCCAAAGTACTGTAAGCTTTTACTGTCTCTCCTCTGGACAAAGTAATAGCCTCCTAAATGGTCTAGTCCAGAGGTAGGGAACCTGTACCATCGAGACCATATGTGCCCCTTAGGACCTTGGGTTTGGCCTTTTGACTGAGTCTAAATTTTACAGAACAAATGCTTTAAGTCAAAAGGTACACTTGAGGACCTAGGGGGCCCCATGTGGCCTCAAGGTTAAAGGTTCCCCATCGCTGGTAGTCTATGCCCTCTTTGTTTCATCCTCCACAGGGCAACCACAATAGCCTTCGTGAGGCACAGGTAGGGTCAGGTGACTCCTCATGGCTGCAAGATAAAGGAAAAAATTCATAAGAATATCCTTTGCCTCTAGCATTCACAGTCAGCCTCCTCCACTCTCCATGTGATCTATCCCCCAGCCCTGTAAGGAACTAGGTCCCTGAAGGGTCAGGCTTTTTCTATGGCTTTGCAGTCTAGTGCTGGTGGTAGCACAAAGAAAGCCTTTAATAAAGTTTTTTACTTACTTGAGTAAAACTAGAGTACATCAGATTATGCTCATCGGAATGAGAAAAAAATATATATTTTTTTCTTTCAGAGTAATTTCTTGGTTACTTCCTAATATTTTACAAGATAAAAAATACAATTCTGTCAAGAAAACAAAAACCCTGAACTACAGGAAGAAAATGAAGACTAGATGAAGAGAATGACAAAGGAAAACCTGGATACTTCTGTACAGAAATGCACCCCAAGAAAGGTCAGGAAAGGGCTGTTGGGAAGCTTGGGCCCTCACATTTTCAACCTAGTCAAAACACTCAGGAGTCACTCAAGCAACCCTTACTGAGGATAAGAACACTTACACTGGAACCAAGGGAAATTGTCTTTATAGGAAGGATGGCAAAAATGACAGTGAAAAGCAAGAAATTTCTCCCTTGTTCTGATGGCTGCTGGGCTTGGAGTCAGGAACACCCGAGTTCAAATCTAACCTCAGACACTAACCAGCTGTGTAACCCTGGACAAGTCATTTCACATAGAGGTAAAGTTGCCTCCATTTCTTCACCTGTAAGCCGGAAGTAATAACAGCACCTACACCCTAGGGTTGTTCAGAGGAGCAAAGTACCTAGCACACAGCAAGCGCTATATAAATGCTAGCTGGTGCTGTTACTGTTACTAGTACTACTGCTACTGCTGCTACTACTACCACTACTACTACTACTGCTGCTGCTACTGCTATTGCCAACTACTGCTACTACTGTTCCTACTGCTACTGTTGCTGCTGTTGCTGCTGCTGCCAATACTACTACTACTACTACTACCACCACTACTGCTGCTGCTACTGCTTCACCCTATGAGGAAGACAGCAGAAATAGTATGATTTTACAGCTGAGGAAACTGAGGCTCAGAGGAGGGTGGTGACTTGTCCATGAGCCACAAAGCTAGTAAATGTCAGAGCTGGGACCTGCACCAAAATCTCCTCCCACTACATAACGGAATTGCTCACTGAATCACTTGTCAGCACCATCACTTGAAATGCAAACACCAAAGCAAAAAAGAAACCCCTCTGCCTACACTGTGACTTAGCCAACCTCCTTTTGGAGAAGGCCACTGGGAGGAAAGTAAAAACAGATACTATCATTATTTTTAGAAAGTAGCTGATGAAAAAGGGGGAGAAACCAGGTCCTTGAAGCATGAGGGAAAGGAAAACAAAGAGTGATCTGTGTGTACTCTGGGTGACAAACACGGCTCAAGGGCTTTGGTGACAATGTTTTTAAAGAAACTTTCTCTGAGGCCACAACTGCACAGTGTGCTCCTTACCTCTTGCTGGGAGGGCACTGGGACGTGAGCGATAAATTTCTGCTGCCCTTCTTCTCCTTCTTTATCCTTGGCACTCTCCTCGTCAGACTAGAAAATGGAAAGCGCACTTCACAGACCACCCAACACAACTACCTGCAGGTTAGCACACGGCATTGATTAACCCATTACTGTCTTACCTTACAAATACTAGATGTACCAGAAAAACAATGTCCCTGCTTTTTTCAAATGCTGTGCCTAGAGCTCCAGAAGCCTGAGCTGTGCTCATCACCAGGATCTGCATTTCTGATTCAATTTCTTCGCTAGCAGAAGGACTAAGTTTTAGTTTTCCTGGCCCTTCTGATGCTCCCCCCCAACTTTCCCTGCATCAAGCTAGCCAATGAAAACAGGAACAAGCTTCCTTCCATAAAAGAAACTCGAGTCAGAGCAGAAGCTGGTTTGCTTGTTATATTCTCTGACTGTTACCATCTGCTGATTCCTGCCATCATTGAATCTGGGTCTCTTTGCCTTCAGTTTCTACCTTATCCTATCAATCCTGAATAACACACATAAAGCATTCCTAAATGACTTTATACGGTCTCATTCCCTTTGTTTGGAGAGGTCATTTACTCCTCTGGGCTGGGCCTAAGTTTCCCATCTATGAACTGAGAGAGATGGACTAAATAATTTCCAAGGTTTTTTCCTTGGAATTAAAATTTTGATAATATCAACATCTCTGGTAATGGGCTGAGCTTGATTTAATGAAAAGCCTTCACGTTGTCCAGGTCCCAAATGTTTTCAAGCAAAGAATAAAAAAATACAGTTCTTCTACAACCAAGGATAGTGAACTCAAACAGAACGTGGAGGTGATCTGGTTCATCCTCTGGCCGTGATACCTCGTCATCATTCACAGCATAGATGTTTATTTCTTCCTCTTCCTCTTCTTTGTCACCTCGTGCAAGCCGGGCCTCTCTCTCAGCTTTCCACTTTTCTACTGCTTCTGCTATGACTGATTCAACACAAGAAGAACAAATGTTACTCACTCCCCCTTCTATTCTAAGCTTGTTCAAAATCAAAAGAGTGGCCTTCTCCAGTTGTGTACTGGGAGGAGAGAGAAAGAAGTGGATGAATAACCACGTAGGCTGATGCCCTGCCTTTGTTCCAAACTTCCTGACCACAAAAATCTCCCAACGCAATTCTGTACTCAGGATGCGCTAATTCTATCTGGTTCAATAATTCAGTATCTACAAACTTGCATGTGGTAAAACAGTCCTGAAAAAGTGTATAAGGGGGCACCAATCATGAAGTGAACTGGTATTTTTCTTTCATGACCATTACTTACCTATGATATATGCATTACTATAGATACTTAATGTTTGCTGAATGCATACAGAGCTGTTTTTGTGATACTTCAAATGTTTGTTTCTGAGATAAAAAAATTTTAAGATATGCTTAAGTTGACCTTTTTCTTGATTTGCCCTTTTATATGAACAATTTGACATATAAACAGATCTGAAAGTGAAGCAATTGATTACATTTCTGTACTCTCAAAATAATGAGATATACAATGAAAAAAGGTACAGTCACCACAGAGCTCAGTTTCTTTTTCCCTTATCTAATTATAGGACAGGATTTTTTAGAGTTATAAAGCGAAGTCATCTAGTCCAAGTGTTTTCATTTTTATTTTATGTTTTATAGATGGACAAAATGAAGCCCAGCACTATTTGGTAACTTGTTCAAGATTGGATCTGGGATGCAAACCCAGATCCCTTTGATTCCAAATCCAAAACTGCCAAGTGAGTTTGGCAAAATTAGTAAATGTTCTGAATGGGCTAAATTTCTGATGGGGGCCAAAAAGGAGAGCTAAGTACTAGTGGGTCACCCCACCTATGCACAGGGCAGAAAGTGATCTGGACAGGAGAAGTGGAGAGGTATTTGAAAGGAGAAGTGAAGTAACAACATGGTAAAGACAAACAGCTTTGAGAGATTGAAGCACTCCAATGACTTCAATGGCCAAGCCTAATTCCAGAGACCAATAATGAGCCATGCTCCCCTCCCCCTGATACAGAGGTGAGGGACCAGATGTAGAAGGGGACAAGCATTCTGGAGCCCAGCCTATGAGACACTGTTCTTGCCCTCGTCCTGACACTTACATACCAAGTGGCCACGGAAAGTTACTCCCCTTGACCTCCTCCCTTGACAAAGAAAGGGGTCCTTGAGGGTCCCTCCCAGTTCTAGCACAGCATGAGTCCATGATCTAAGGTTTATTTAAAAACAGAATGAACAAAGGTCACTCTCAAAGAGTCAACAACTGTATTTAATTTATGTTTAAAGTCTTGTAGTAAGTGCTAGGTGGGTGATAAGTTAAGTGGAAAAAGCTGGGGAAAACGACCAACAGGTACAGCCAGGACATCAAGGTATTTACATCATATAAAAAATGGGGAGGGGGGTGCTGAAAAAATGAGAGAGAGACAAGAATAAATGAATAAATTTCCAAGAAAAGACGTGAGCATAGGAAAAAAAAGGTCTCCGTAGAATTACACACAAAGGAACTCAGAAACAAGGCTGATTTTTCACACACACCTATGAGTAACTTGTTACATGAGGAAATCAGTCTTCCAAGCATAGGAGAGCTCTCAGGTGGACTGAATGGACTAAGAAAGAAGCCACCATCAGAGACACGAGTGTGAGGGGAGGACTGGCTCAGCCATAAGGGAGAAGGGGCGCACTTCAAACACCCCAAATGGCCTGTGCACGGGCAGGTGGGTTGGAGGTAGAGTCCTGACCAAAGGTGGCAGTTCAGATAATTAATGCAGAAGCTGAAAGATCTGTGTTGCTGAATGTATACAAATCCCTGAGTTCCACACAACCATGTGGGGAAAAACTCTCTAAAGGATAACAGACTCGAATTTCCTTCACTCTCACCTTCTGGTGCCTACAAACTGGGCAGAAAGTGACCGAGCTGTCCAATGAAAAGGTCTACCCAATGCTGGGGGTGATGGAGGCCAGACTTGAACCAAGAAGACCAGGGTCAATCTACTCCTGCCTCTTTTGGCAGCCATGTGATTCTGAGCAAGACATCTAACTCCTCTGCGCTTCTCTGTGAAATGTCTTTTCTGTCATTAAAAGAACAAGGATGAGAACTCATAGGACTTCTATTCAAAATCAGATCCGATGAGATAATATTTGTGAAGCACTTAGCAGAGTGCCTGGCATACAGTAGGTGCTCAATAACTGCTTGTTCCAAAAGAACTGACAAAGTCTGAATGCAGACTGAAGCATATTTTTTCAACTTTATTATTCTTGTATTTTTTGGTCTGTATTTTCTTCTTCAACATGGCTAATATGGAAACATTTTGTATGACTGCATATGTATAATCTATATAAAATTGCTTGCCTTGTCAAGGGGGAGAGGGGAGGAAGGAAGAGAAAGAATATGAACTCGAAATTTCTAAAAAAGAATGTAAAAAATGTTTGTTTACATGTAACTGTAAACGTTTGCTTACATGTTTACATATAATTGAGAAAAAATAAATGCTTATTTCCTTCCTCTGATGTGTTTTACAAATTTTAAAATACTCCCTAAGTATTAGTTATTAATATTACAATAAATTATTATTAGAATCATAATCCTAACTTAATGAATCAGGCAAATCACTTATTAACTCCTAGATGGAGAGAGATTTTTGGAAATGGCTATAATGTAAAGCAAAAAAACTGAGATGATATTTGTAAAGGGCTGAGCACCTTGCCTGGCAAAGACTAGGCACCTAATAAATGCTTGTTTCCCTTCCCTTGTTTTAATAAATACCTCTGGACCTCAGTTTCTTTATCAGTACAAAAGGAAACATTATTCATATGAGGACCAAATGGGAACAGGAGATAATTGATGTAAAAGAACTTTAAGAAGCACAGAGTACTTCACAATGTAGGATAACAACTTAGCCCAGGGTAGGGAACCTGCAGCCCTTTAGGGCCTCAAGTGTAGCCCTTTGACTTCACAAAGTTTGGGTTCAGTCAGTCAAAGGGCTGGCCTTGAGGACCTAGAGAGCCCCATGTGGCCTCCAGACCCCAGGTTCCCCAACCCTGATTTAGCCTATTCATTCCCATATCTGTAAAATGAGGATTATGCTAGCTAATTGACAGGCTTATTCTAAAGATCAAGAGATTAAAAAAAAAAAACCCAACCCTAATACTAAAAATCCAACCTCAATATCATAGGAGGCATTAACAGAAGCACCATGTTATTGTAGGGTCTATTTAAGTAGGACTGGCAAGACTGATTCGTGTTTGGTTGGTGGTTTCTATGACCTTTCTTATAAAGTACATCAGTCTACATTGGCTTTTTGGAATTTTAGAACTGGATGATTCCCTTCTTCTGGAAATGCAAATGAATTAATATTATTTGCTAAAGAACTGATAAATACACATAAGCATTTATACACAGCGATATTAATCACTGAGGATTGAGGACTTTCTACTCTTTAGGATCCTTGTACATTAAAAAGTTCTCTCGATCCCTAACAGAATGAGTTAACATTCAGATGTAGAATTCCAAGGGGAAAGTTATGAGGCTCTCTTTGACACTCACTTGAAAGAATGACCTAAGGTCACAGGACACCTGGCACTGGTCAGGCAACTAAGAGTCAGAAGCTGGGAAGATGCACAACTAAAATAGTAATAATTGTTTCCCATCCCATATACCTGTGCAGTTCTCATTGTTTCTCACTTTTATCCCTAAAACAATTCAGGAAGGTATCTGATTATAACTTCATAGAGAAGTGTCCTTTCTCTTCTCAAATCTCCTCATCTGACTTGGGAACCTAAACTCCTTCGCATCCCCCTGGAGATGTATTTTGCATGACTTCACATGCATAACTGACAGTACGTTGCTTGGGGGAGGGGCTGGAGAGAGGGAGAGGATGTGGAACTCAAAATTTTTAAAAATATTAATGTTAAAATAAAGTATTATAAAAAGAATAGAAAGATGCTGTTCAAATGGTCGTCTTTCTATACCTTTCTTTTCATGCTCCTGCTCTAAAGGTTCCAAAATGCCATCATCTTCATCTCGGTAACCATAGTATTCAGCATCAATAGCCTTCATGAGTTCAGCTCGAGTCTTCCTTGGAGGAGGAAGGGCTAAAAGAACCAACAGCCACAAAGTCACCTTGTTATATACAAACAAAACCTTAAACTACTAAGAAATATCAACATTTTGTTCCCACTAAATTTCTAGAAAGTAATGTAATGTAATATAAACTTGGCCTTATAGTCTCTGCCTTTCTAACTAATCCTTGGGTAATTTCAGAGAGGTATAGACGGATGCTACCCATAGTAGGCACTGAATCAATACCTACTGATTTGATTTTGCACTTCTCTTCAATCAAAGCAGACACTGTAGTGGAAATCCCCAAATCTGACAAGTCCTTTAATCTTTCTGGGATGAAGTTTCCTTAGCCGATACATGAGAACTTGGGGCTAGATAAGATTTAAGGTCCTTTCCAATTTTTAATCCAACATTACAGTATAGAACTCAAGTATTTACCATAAACGAAGAGTCAGCACCTTGCTTTTCCTCTGACATGCCTGGTTTCTAGAACAGCTTAATAATATTACAGCCCTCAAGGCCTCCTCCAATACCACAGCAAAGGGGGGAAGAATGACTGGGTTCTCAAAAGCTAGGCCAGTGAAGCTTATATTCAGATCATTTTACCAAAGCTAGAAAGGCAAATGCAGAGCTAGTGATAAACTATTTATACATATGTGTGTGCATATATATAAATATATATATATATATGTGTATGTGTGTACATACATACACATGAAAAAAATCAGAGAGAAGCTTAACTTAGAAAATCTCAGCACTAGATCAAGCCAAAGGGGGATGAATTTTATTAGTTACAACTTGTGAAGGCCAGCTATTAAATTATGGAACATTTTATGGGTATACTCAGACCCATAAAATATTTGAGGCACTGTCAATGAATAATTACTTATAAATCACCTTCTTCATGCCAAGCACTAGGTTAAGCACTAAGAATACAAAAAAAGGAGCTGCCCTCAAGTTGCTCACAATCTAATGGAATATGAATTATACCAAACTATAATTATCCTCTCACTGTTTCTCTCTCTCTTCCCCCAAGACCCTATAGAAAAAAAATTCAAATCTATAAAAGAGAATTTAGGAAATGGGTAACCACACGAATGATAAAATTACAGCATTTTAAAGCCAGAAGAGCTTTAATTGTAGAGTCTTGACTCCTTTATTTTTCAGATGAGGAAACCTGACCAGAGAGATGGAGGAGCCAGGCCTTAGGACTTTGAGGTACTAAGCCTGACTCCAAGTTGGCTTCTCAAGCTCTTCTCAGTATAGCAGGCTGCCTTCTTATTTCAATTCAAAACTTGAAAACAATTAGCAATAAGATAGAACTATGCTTTTTTCCTTACTTTTTGCTTTTAAACTCACAGAACTGTGCAAACTGAAGTACAAACTAAAGAAGTTAGATACATAATGCTGAGAAGCGAAAAGAAACAAGACCCTATTCCAGTCCTATTCTGGAACTAAAGAACCCCAAATGTTGAAACTTGAGTTTTCACTAAAATTGTACAAAGTATGTACAAAGTTACTCACGTTCTTTTTCAAAAAGCTCTCTGACACCTGGTAGGTCTTTAGCTGCTCCAAAGTATTTGTAACCTCGATTTCCTGGAACCTCTTTCCCTTCATGGTCTAACATTTTAGGGCCAACTTTCTTATATTAAAAAAAAAAAGAAAAGAAAAAGTCTCATTAAAAAAAGTTCTCAAAGAAAGTGCTTTTGCCCTAATGTTTACAAAGTCTTCAAATGAATCATAACAGATAAACTTATATCCTGACACGGCAAGGTACAGAATATTCACCAAAATTCATAGTCTGCAAGCTCCTTGTAAACAAAGACTGTTGCTGCTTCTGTCTTTGTATCCTAAGCAGTCAGCATCAAGCCTGTTACATAAAAAGTGACTAATACATGTCTGTTAAATTTAAAGTACCAGACCCCTAAAAACAGATTATGGTAGACAAAGACACAACTTACTGGGCCACAGCAAACTCTTTTCTGCCTACTCTCTTTAAGTAAATGAACAGTCACTTTTTCAAAACACCCCATTTGTTCAAGAAGTTACAAAACTCTGAAATGACAAAATATGTATTTCTTTTATCCCTGGCTTCTATAGAAGACGGCAGGAGGAAAAAGGTAAAAAGAGGACTTGAGCCAGAGAAGAAGAAAGTCCTAAGGGGAACTTGGAGAAGATATGGACTACTGATTTATGTTTAATCTGCAGAGAAGAAACTGAGGAAAAATTTTAGGAGTCCAATTTCAAAGCCCAAATCAAAGACAATTAAGGGACCACAAAAGGATGACAGAGGATAAAATCGTTAAGCAGTGATGCCCGAGGATAAGGAGAAGCTAGCTGACAAGGCCAGGCCAGACATGTCAGAAAATATAAGTAGAAAAGAGTTAGGTGACAAAGAGCACTGGGGGGGGACAAATTGGTTATAAACAGTTTTAATTTTTAAAAATGAATAATGGGCTGTAAAAACTTCTAAGCAAACACTCAGGAATGAGGTGTAAGCGAGGCAGGTAATTTTAAGAAATGAGGCTGAAGATCTTAATCACCACAGAGTCTGCAGTATTTCCACTTCTGCCCAGCTGTGTGACCCTTTGGGGCTGTGAATGGGGGCTCATCTACACCCCAGAGAAAGCAAAGGGTCGAGAAAAATACTCTCTCCCCCACCCTCAACTGTTAGACAGGACAAAGATTGCTAAAGGAAAGAGAATCAATGCTTTAATGGACAAAAAGGATTCTGAGGTGAAGGAGGGGAGAGCTGACCACAGACACAATAGGGAAGGAGAAAAGGATCTTCCTAAAGAGAAAAGAGCTGGATATTCCAAGGAAAAAGAAGCAGCTCATCCTCCCAAGAATGCTATAGCAAAGCCAAAGACACTATCAGGTGAGATGTCATCCATTTGGAACAGGGGAAAGAAATCAGAGCTGCAGTAACTACTGATAATTAAAGCAATTATTTGTCTATCTGCTAACAAGAGATGTTTGTCATATTTCTACAGCATGTATCCAAGACATTCTAAAGAAACTTCCTAGACTTGTCAAAAGATGACAACTACCCCGCATGGTGATTGATACTGGTACAAAAGACAGTTCCAGAACGGAACTTTAAAAGTATTAAGTCTTGAGCAAGAAACTGAAGGCTATAAGGTCACAAGTTATTTTTTCCTTAGTTTTAGCCGCTTAAAACAAGGCATACAGAAGAAAAAAAAAGTAATTTGGGATGTGAATAGCTCTGGCTTAGCTGGCAGTATCCAAGAATGAGATGCAGTATTCTGTTATCACTGCTATAAGATAGGACTGATAGACCCCTGATAAGAGATGAAGTACACATGAAATGTTGGTGAGAAGGTATTTGCTAGGTATTCTGCAATCTAATCAAAAGGACTTTAAGCTAAAAAGGATGGTGGAGGGAGAACAGCTTTGTAGAATACCTAAGTTAAACATTATAGGGAGTAACTAAAAAGGAGCAGCAGCTAAGATATTTTTTAAAAAAAATTTTTTTTTTTTTGCTTTTTGGAGGGCAATTGGGGTTAAGTGACTTGCCTAAGGTCACACAGCTAGTTTTTGTGTTAAGTGTCTGAGGCCACATTTGAATTCAGGTCCTCCTGACTCCAGGGCTGTGGTGCTCTATTCACTGCGCCACCTAGCCACCCCAGCAGCTAAGATATTAACAAATTCATGGAAGGCAAAATGCAAAAAAGAATAAAAAGCCCATAGTCTCTTACATGTATACTCAAATGCTCAAAGTTTAGGCAACACATAAGTTGAACTCAAGGACCTAATACAAAGGGGTATATTTGACATTATGGGTATCAATTAAGACTGGGGGGAGGAAGGGAGATGAAATCCATGACTGGACTATGGCTTTGGATGGGCATATTTTATCCAAAAGAAAAAGAACTGTCAGAACAAAAGGAGTGGGGATTGGGAGAGGATGGTGGCATATGTGTATACATGTATGGAAAACCAGAAAAAAGGGAGAAAACATAATGGGGGTGGGATGTTTGGGTAATGGGCAAAAGAGGTAGAAATAGAAAGGACTGATATTGGTATATACTACAGACCACATGGACAGAAAGAGAAAATAGATGAGCAACTTGGGTGACAGATCATAAACCTGGCACAAAAGCATGAATGGAACGACGTGGTGACGGAGAATTTCAATCATCCAGACATCTGCTAGAGCTCTCTTTTTGCCAAAGGCAGAACTGGCAAAAATCTCCTGACTTGCCTTGAAGATAATTTCATCCTTCAAAAAGTGGAGGAACCGAGAAGAAAAAATTCTGTTCTGGACCTGACTTTTACTAAAAAGAAGGTGGTGGCAGTGCTGGGGAAGAATTTAGGGAACCCTAGCAGGGGAGCGGCCGTCTAATCCAGAGTTTGTGACAGAGAAGGAGAACTACATCTGGGCAGGCTGACGTGTAACTGAGATTTGGGGAAAGCAGATTTCAAAGAGTTCGGAAGAAAGCTAGGTAAGATCCCTAGAGTAAAATGCTTCAGTGAAATTAGCCCAAGGGTATCAATTCCAAAGAAAAGGAAAAACTGAATTTATCTGAAGAGAAAAATGTGGATACGCATGGAATTCAACAGTTGATTTAGGTTTAAAAAATGAAATATCCAGATGGAAGCAAGGCCAGGTAACACAAAATGAATATAAGAACATGACACAGTCCTATAAAAATGGCATCAGGTCTGCTAAGGCTAAGAATGAGCTATAGGTAGTAGGAAAGCAAAGGACAACAACGAAACAAAGGGCGTGGGTTTGTTTGAGTTTTTTTTTTAGCTATACTGGGGGTGGGAGAGTCAAGGAAAGGATGGGACCTCTGCTGGGCGTGAATGGGACAATAAAAGACTGACAACAAAGAAAAGGGAAAGGTACTCAATTCTGTTTGTTTTCTCTTTCTTCACACTAGAATAGAACAAAACAATACAAAAAAACTAATAGGGAGCTGCCACCCAGGATCAGTCAGGAGACAGTTGTAAGAGAATGCCCAACTGTAATGCCCCTTCAAGTAATTTGGCCCAGATGAAAGGTGTCTTCTGGTTCTCAAAGCTGGCATTTATGATTGCCTAGTCAGTGGTAACTGAAAGATCATGGAAAACAGAAATATCATTAAGGATGGAGATTTTAAAAAAATATATAAATATAATAAATGTAAATGTATAAAAATAATATAAAAATACGAAAATAAAAAATATATAAATTTTTTAAATAAAAAAACAGAGAATAGAAATTTGCAAACTACAGGCTAATATAGCCTATATGATCATCTTTCTTGATTCCTGGGGAAATTCTAGAATAGACCATTGAAGAGCTAGCTGGTAAGCATCTGTCTACAAAGGGAGGCTGTGATTATAAAGAGCCAACAAAGTTTTATAAAGAACAGATTAGATCAGACTAACCTCATTTCCTTTTCTGACAGAAAACTAAACTAGAGGACGAGAGGAATGCCACAGATATGGTTTACCTAGATTTCAGCAGAACTTTTGATACCTGATAATATTCTTATGGAGAAGATGGAGAGATAAGGATTAGGCAAGAGGTAAAAGATTTATTAGAAATGAAGAGAAACCTGAGAATGGTTCAGAAAGTAATGCAATCAGAGGGATTCAGAGCTGGCTGGCTAAATTCAAAGAGTAATTGTTAAAGACTCAATGTCAATATGGCAAATAATCTATAGTAGAATATACCAGGGATCTGTGCTTGGCCTCATGCTATTTATTAATGACTCAGACAAAGGCCTAGATGGTATGTTTACCAAATTTGCAGATGACACAAAGCTGGGAAGTGCAGCCAATACTGAAATGGCAGTCAGCATCCAAATTCCTGAAAAGCCGTATCACTGGGTTGAATCTAATAAGATGAAATTCAAGAAGGATGATAAATATAAAGTTACCTGGGTACAAAAAAAATAAGAGAGGGGAAGCACGGATAGACAGGAGGTATTCTGAGAAAGATCTGAGGATTTTAATGGACTGCAAGCTCAATGAACCAGCAGTTTGATACAGCTGACTTACCATCTGGCTGCATTATGAGAGGCATGGTTTCCAGGAACAAGGAGGTGATAGCCTCACAATACTCTGCCTCTGTTAGGTCTTAACTGAAATACCATGTGCAGTTATGAGTGCCATACTTTAAGAAGGATGTTGATAAGCTAGAAGAGGAAGTCAATCAGAATCGTGAAGGGTCTTGAATGTATACGTCATATGAGGATTGGTAAAAGGAACTGGATAATGACAACATTGTACTGCTGTAGTTCGTGTGTTACTGACTTCACTTACTTTCACTTTGTGAAAAGCCATCATAGACTTAGCCAGCTTGGAACCGGAACACCACTGGTTCATTCACCTAAGAAGTCCACAGCTGCTGCTTGCAGAGCAACAAACCTCAGGTATAAATTCAAGTCCTCTGGGCAACTACTGTTGGCTCTTTGAGACAGAGTATGGGGAGAGGGCATAGATCCTAAAAGCACCAAGCTTGGTAAGCATCTTCATGAAATATCAAAGCTTATCACTTTTCTTGGGTTGTGTGAACTCAACGAATTTCAAACACTGAATGGGAACTTTTAAAAATATTACATGGAAAGGTAAGTACATGTAACAATTTTAAAAATTATCATTTTCAGCCTTTATTTGCGAATTTTCTTTATTCAAGATATGTTTTTTCAACAAATTCTATTAAAATTTCATTTCACTTACTCCATAATCTGGACCTCCCAGCTCCTTTATCCGAACCTCCCAATGTCCTTTCTCTCTTAGGAGTTTATTGATTTCATCATTCAGGTCTCGAATTCTGAATTCACCTAAACCAGCTAAAAATAAAAAACATTAAGAATTTTAGCTCTATGATAATTTTTTTTTAAGTTTTGAAGTAAGTGCATGAGTGACAGGGGGCTCTTACTTTGTTAGCCCTGGTTATTAGGATACTATATGAGCTACAGTTGCAAAAAACATTTATCAATCAAGGAAAAGACAACATTCATTCTTCCACAAGCAAAAATCACTTCTGCCAACAAAATTTATCTAGGAGGAAACTTGTACATCAATCTGAAAAGGTTAATAAAACTGACTACCTTCTCCAATACTCGGGAAACAAGCAAAAACAAAACATATTATATCATTAACTCCATAAAAACAGATTAAACAGGAAACACCTAAACCTGCAAGATGAAGAATATTCTAGTCATCAAATGATTCTATATTTCAAAACAACCAGTAAGCTCCAATAAGATAGGAGGATATTCAACTGGCAAGTTAGGTCACGCTGGGATCCACCTATAACACAAAATGAATTTGATTCAAACAGATTTTGCTTTTCTTTGGGCCCCCAGCATTTAGCCCCATGCTCTGCACATAGAAGACAATTATTGAAGAGTTGATGACTGACTGATTCTCCTCTCCAAACCAGAGAAGATATGTATTTCCCAGCTGGATTCTTCCCATTGCCTTTTACCATAACTTCTTCTCTGGGTCTGTGCACTCATTTGCTTAAACCCAAGTGTACCCAACCTGAGCCCAACTGCAAGAAACAGTGAATGAAACATACTACCTTAAAATACTTAAGAGTCATATCTTCTCTCCCACTAAAACGCCAAGTTCTCTGAAGGCAGGGACAGTTATGTTTTTCATCTCTGCATTTTCCATGCCTATTACAGGCCTTTGCCAGGGCTAAATAAATGTGCTGAATTAAAAATGAAATCCAGCTTACCATTTTGAATTTGTGCCACTTTTTTTGAGATCTCCCCAATAATCTGCAACAAACAAAAATATTTTTGCAGTTTTAACACTACTAAGAAAGATAACTTTACAGAGGTAATATAGGGCTTAAAAAAACTTGCTAAATGAATTTTTTATGTTTTCATAGAAGTTGAGAAAATTAAGCCCTCAAATTGGAAAATGCAAGTTTTCCTTCAAATTGTGCCAATTTTCAGGTCACTTTTTACTATGGTTAAATTATGATTTAAAAAAAATCACTACTAAGAATGGAAAAATCAGGAGTAATG
Organism: Pseudocheirus occidentalis; assembly: GCA_028646575.1. Lineage (NCBI taxonomy): Eukaryota > Metazoa > Chordata > Mammalia > Diprotodontia > Pseudocheiridae > Pseudocheirus > Pseudocheirus occidentalis. The sequence goes on along the minus strand of CM053599.1, from coordinate 50,115,756 downwards.
AAGTACAAACAATACTTTCGGGATTTTATTGGTATGGATGTATATCCTTCCAATGAGGCGTACTACTTCTCAGAGCCTTAGCCTTGTAGATAATTTTCGTGAGTTGCTATGACACAAATAAATAGACATTAAATAGGTAAATAAATAAATCATCTAGCTGGTGAGTCAGTCTTCAACTGAGGAGTCTTCTTTAAATTTAGTTCGTATGGTCACTGAACAACAGACACAATGCGCAGTCCTTCTAGACTGGTAGGACCAGAAAAATGTGTACTCCAGGAGACACAACCTTCACCTCAACACTGTAAGACAACACTGGAGTAAGACGGTAGCAGAGGAAAGAGGAACAACATATTCCAACACTGAATCATATAAACAGTGCTGAAAGCAGTGAAAAGAATAGCATATCAGACCACAGAGTTAAATAAAAACAAGGTCTCCCATGGACCTTTCTGGCTGTTTCCTCATCTGTAAAATGAGGGAGAATGCTAAGGTGCTTTCTCTTCTAACAGTGAGTGAATCTTATGATGAGCAGCAAATCCATATGCCACTGAAATGTTATCACTGAGATACTAAAGTGAAGTCACTATCGTATCTCCACAACCTCCACATTCATTTTTGATAGAGCCACTAGTTGTTGAATTACGTGACAAACACTCATCAATACCAAACATACCTGTCGTCGCCATTTCTCAGCTTTAGGTAGCTCATTACATTCTGAAGCAAGAAAAGGTCTTCGTTCCTGAATGGGAAGAAAATGTTGATGCTGCATTTATTCCAAAACTCAAATGATCTTTAATAACCGGCTACAAATGTGGGAAGCCTCTACATACAGCAATCACAAACCTACTTATGAGTTTTAATTCAAACAAAAGGTCCTTGTCCTCGGCCTGACTTACTAAGTTTATTTCAGGTACACCTGCTTATGTTTTTGAGCTTCTTCTCTTTCCTTAACCCAATTTCCCACCAGCTATAACCGAAGGAAAGACAGGTATCTGGGGGTTTTTGGCTGAAGTCACCATGGCCATCTATTGCCACCATCAGAGACGGAATGGTGGGCTGACTGAACCATAGATCTCATCACATTTGGTAATTTTTAATACTTCACTAGCTCTTTAGTTATGGATGATATAAAAAACTGGAACTCAAATATAAGGACCAATAAGACCTTCAAATTTTATGAAAACAGTAGAGACCACATAGGAATTCTGGATTCAAGAGAGAAGACTACTAGAATCTATTTGTAACACATTTGAATTTAACAAATAAAAATAATATAAACCAACCTTAACTTTACCTTCTTCAAGTTGAGCTTGGCGAAATCTCGCCAAGGCCGTCCTAAAATTGGAAGAGGAAATTCCGCGTGAGTTTACTTTCAAAGATTTCCCATCACGCTAATTGTGAGTCAAGCAGATAGCCCTAAATTGGTATCAAATTACTCATTATACTACTCATGCACATGACTAAAAAAACATAGTGACTAAACAGTGGCAAGAAGAGAGTTGTGGGGCATTCCATGCTGTCAGGAATTCTGGGTTTATTCTGGTGCCTGGACAACCACCACTCCAGATAACAGTATCATTATTTTAAGGGTCACAAAATTACACAGCTAAGAGTTACTATAAGGCACGAGGGAGCTTTATAGCCTTTGGTGGGTGCGTACCTCTCTACTTCTGGTAATAATAACAGCTCTAAGTAACTTGATCTTGAATAGCTGCTCCAGGAATTCCCACTCTCTAGAAATGCTTTCCCTTGAAAGTGAAAGGCACTGCTATCCACCATTATAAGTTCTACTGGCTGTGTACTAAACATTAACTATACATTGTGATGAAAAGGACATGTTGGTGAATTTGGGAATGGATGGGAGATAAGTCTGCTTTGATGGCTGGTTTAAACTAGCATGCAGGGGCGGCTAAGTGTCACAGTGAATAGAGCCCCGGCCCTGCAGTCAGGAGAACCTGAGTTCAAATCTGACCTCAGACACTTAACACAAAATCTAGCTGTGTGACCTTAGACAAGTCATTTAACCTCAATTGCTCTGCCTTCTCTCCAAAACAAAAAAAAAAAAAAAGAAAAAGAAAGAAACTAGCAGGCAGAAATCATACAAAGATAACAATTCTCAAAGCACTCATAATCTAAAGTGACAACTATAATAACGAGTACAGAAGGATATTTCAGTTTGGAAAAAAGTTAGCACTTACATGGCCTTTTCTGCATTCCGAGCCTATGGAGAAAAGAAATACTATTCTTACTTATTTAATATATGGCTGAAGTACATTACAGGCTTAGCTGAATGCAGTTTCGCATAATACAACAAGGGCACACAAATACAAACAGAAAATAGGACCCATTAAACTTGTGAATCAAAATTATAAGGTTACAAAATTAAGGAGTCCTCCCTCTAGGATCCAGACCGACCTCCACACTGAACAGTGATAAAAAGGGTCTTAAATAAAGAACTTTAGAATTATTTTAAAATAGGAAAGAATAGAATGGTACTCAAGTAATTTGTAAGTTAATACCGTAGCCTATTTCTCAAACAGAAGATTTCCAAAGGGGAATCCAAGTGCCCTAGAGAATGAACGTATGAAACTGCCCAGTAGTGGCAACAGTGGAGTGAGTGAGCTGTCAATTGGGGTATTCAAGCTTCTTTCCCCTTATGGGTCTTCTCCCTTGCCTTTGTAAGCCTTCCCTGCTACCACCTCTGGTCCACAATCTAAATCCCTAGTGAAATTATGGTCAATACCACAAAGTTTAGCATTTACTTTTAACTGTACTTGTTTTGTGTTTTTAAATTTTGTTTCCCCAACAAGACTGTAAACTCCTTGAGAAAGAGTCATTCGGTAAATTTGACTATGCAAAGAGTTACAAGGGTTTGTTTCTCCTTTTTTTTAGTTCAATGATGGGGGAAAGTGGGAAGGAGAGAAAATGTGTTTTTGTTACATGAATAAAAATAAATTTAATTTTAGAAATCATAAATAATATATAGATAGATTTATCTATCTACATCTATTTATCTGTTCATTGTGTATGTCTTGGATACCAAATCCTTGTTAAAGAAGTTTAGTACAAAGATTTTTTTCCCCCCATTTGACTGTTTCCCTTCTTAAGTATATTAATTTTGTCTGTGTAGAAGCTTTTCAGTTTCATGTAATCAGTTTTCTCTTTTCTCTTTTTTAATTACTTTTTATCCTGGTTTGGTTAAGAATGCATCTCTTTCCCAAGGCTGTGGGAGATACGTTATCTGCTTCTCTTGTAATTTCTTGTGGAAGAGGGTGTATGATGTTGGTCTAGCCTTACTCAGTCCGTAATGGGATAACAGCTGTCATCCCATTTTTCTCCTGCCCTCTGTGGCTAAACTCCCTGAGAAAGCCATCTAACACACTAGGTGCCTCCAATTCCTTTCCTCTTTCCTCTCCTTAATTCTCTACAGTCTGGCTTCTAACTGTATCATTCAAACCAAACTGCTGGTTCCACAGTTACTAGTGCTCTTGAAATCACCAACTCGAATGGCCTTTTCTCAGTCCTCATCCTTGACATCTCTGCAGCCTCTGACACTGTCAGCCACCCTCTTCTCCTTCACACTCTCTTCTCTCTAAGGTTTTTAGGACACCAGTCTGTTCTGTTTCTTCATATACCTATACAACCAATTCTTTCTCAGTCACTGTTGCTGGATCTTCATCCAGGTGATGCCCATTGACTGTTGGCATCTTTCAAGACTATTTTTTTCCCCTGTACACTATTTACCTTTGTATCTCATCAGCTTCTATGGATTCAATTATCATTTCTATGCTGATGAATCACAAATCAATTTATCCAGCCCTAACCTCTCTGCTGACCTCTAGTCTCCCATCTCCAGCTACCTGTTGGATATCTCAAACTAGATATCCTGCAGACATATTAAACTCCACACATACAAAATAGAACTCATTATCCTTCCCAAACTTCCTTATTACTGTTGAGGGCATCACCATCTTCTCAGCCCCCAAGGCTGGCAACGGAGGTCGTCATCTGTGATTACTCATTTTCTCATTTCTCATATCCAATCTGTTGCCAAGACTTGTCAGTTCTACCTTTGTAACACCTCCCAGATCTCTAACATACGACCCCTTTTTCTCCTCTGATACTGCCACCATCCTGGTGCAAGCCTTCCTCACATCGCACCTAGACTACCACATAGCCTGCCTGTCACAAGGCTTCCACCACTCAAGTCCATTCTCCACTCGGCTGTCAAACCAATCTTCCTAAAACACAGATCTGACCATGTTACCCTCTCCCCAATTCAATAAACCCCAATGGCTTCCCCTACCACTTCCAGAATCAAATGTAAAGTTCTGTTGGGCAACAAAGTCCTTCAAAGCATGCTTTCCCGCATCCCTCTAGCCCAGTGGTTCTCAACCTTCCTGATGCCTCAACCCTTTAATACTCATATGTGAGCGTATCTGCATGTGGGCGGACCAGCCTGGAGACAATAGAGGAGCTTGGAGATAGAAGAGCCGTGTCTCAGTTCTAAGACCATTGGGAATATGTGTTTCCCGATGGTCTTAGGTGACCCCTGTGAAAAGGTCGTCTGACCCCCAAAGGGGTCGTGACCCACAGGTTGAGAAACACTGCAGCCCCAACTCATCTTCCTAGTCATTTTACACCTTTACTAACCCACACATATTTTGCAATCCAGACACTAGATTCTTTGCTTTTACTCAAACAAGACAGGATTTGGAAATCAGAGGTTATGGATTCAAATCCTGGTTCTGTTATTACCTGTGTGAACATGATTTCATCATTTAATCTCTCTAGACTTCAATTTTCCCATTTACAAAAAGAGGGGGCTGGATGAAATGACCTCTGATGTCCCTTCTCACTTTAAATCTATGACTCTCCTTCCCATCAACCCCAGGAGACTGTTAGCTCCTACTTGACTCCTATCTCTTTTCATGTATTCTCTAGGGTGCAATATTATGCATAAATACTTGTTGAATTAAATATAGCTGTACACCCTAGACCAATATAACATATACTAATGTTATACACAGGCTAGTGACAGGAGGATCCAGCCTCTAGGTAAGTAAAAAACAAAGAAGAGGAAGGGCTGTAAAAACTCCTAATTCAGACAGACAGGTGTTTTACTTCCCTCCCAATAACCCCGAGTCAGGTTACTACTAGTATTATTGTCAGTTCTAATTTACCTATTAGGATTCAATCCCATGTCTTCAGTCTCCAAATCCTTCTAACAGGGAGAGGGGAAATCCTATTCAATTCGGCACTTACTTTGGGGAAAATGCACGGGTTAGAGAATGTCTGGCTGGACTGAACAACAGAATTTAGGAAGATTCAGGGAAACAAGAAAAGACAAAGCCCCCTGCCCTTTACTCACACCCAGTAGATAATGCAGGGGCACTCTAAGGTCTATTTGACAGAGGGGGAAACTGAGGCTCGAAAAGGGAAAGAGGAGCCCAACTTCAGCTCCAGGAGGGTAGGAACGGTTTCCTATCATTTCCAGCACTGACGCAGGGTGGGCACCGGATGAGCGCTCGGGGATCGCTGCCCCCATTCATTAATTCATCGATCAGTATTTATTAAGCGCCTCCTTGATGCCAGGCACTTCAATGGGCGCGGGAGAGAAGAGACAGCCCTGCCTTCAGGGAGCTTACAATCTATTTTCCCGGGACGCTTTTTCTGACTGTCAGTGACCTCTCCCCACCGCGGGGGTTCGCGGCTTCTAGCTCCCCCATCCCCCTCACTTACCATGGTGGTCCCGCTTCTCCCGGGGCCGCCTCAGCCCCCAGCACTTCAACTCCACCGGAAACCCTCCCACCTGGACCTGAGAAAGAGAGCAGTACGCAGGTGCCAGGTTGACCCGGAAGGAATGAGAGGAAGAACAGGAAGTGAAAGGAGACTAGAAGCTAGAAGGGAAGCTCTGTCCCGAGCGCTTGCGCACTAGAACATCCGGCCAACGACTTCCACCACCACGCTTGCGCAATTCGTCTGGAATGGAGGAGAATAGGGTAGAAGGGAGCGTATAGCATCCTGGCTTGGTTTGCGCCTGCGCAAGTAAGTGTTAGTCATTGGGAGAGCCAGCGCCCTTGCGTAGCGCGAGGTATCGCGGTCCTCGCGTTAAACAGCCCTTACCTAATTTCCGTTTCTTAGCGATCTTTCTGTCTTCTATCCCAGTTCGCTAGTAAAACAGATAGAATCTTCTCTTTTCCAATTACATCAGTTAATTGATTCAATCTGATAAACTTTTACTAATTGCCTGCTGTGCCTAAGGGCTCTGTAAGGGGTTTAGAGTGCTGCCCTCCATAGCCAAGGAGCTTACGCTCCGGAGGCAGCTTGATACAAGCACAGGCTCTGGAGCCCTCTGGGATGTGGGTTCAAATCATACCCTCTCATTAAGATTTACTTAAGTCTCTGAACGTAGAAAGACAAAAAGTTCTTTAAAGAAAGACCGAACAGCCATTTAGCAATACTTACTTAAACGGCTGCTTTTTGGTAGGTCACCTGCTACCAGCTGGACAAGTTTACGTCGTACCCATCCCATTTAGGGCTGCTGCTCTCCTGCTCTCCTGCCAGGTTTAGGGCTGATAGTTAAAACTGGAAGGACTTTTTTTTTTTCCAGACACCAACTTTATGTTACAGATAAAGGAAGCCAAGGCTCAGGTTAAATGATTTACCCAAAGGCAGACTGGTAGCAGAGCCCAGCTTTGAATTCAGGAGCTGACTCAGACTCCCACGCTCTTTAATGTCCTGCATAGGATTATAATTAAATACTTTTAAAAAAAATCATTTAAGCTCAACAAATACATGGAAGTTGGATCAAATGACCTAAAATACGACCGTCTTGTGAACAGAGCATTAGGACAAGGTTGCAAAAAACTGATGAATGTCTGTAGTAGTTGTTCTATAAGTTTCCAGGTGTTGGTCAGTTTTGAAGACCTAGTAGAGAGATTTGGGGGTCAGAAAACACAAGTTCCTGCGCCAACTTTGCTGTTTATTATCCATATGACTCTACACATTTTCTTATCTCTTTGGATGTTTCTTCATTGGCAAATGGAAAGATTGGAGCAGATAGTCTCTAAGTCTAAAGTCAGTGAATCACAGAATCTCTACTTTGGAAGGGGCATCAACCTGGACCTGAACAAGAATCCGTTTCTACAGCATGGATGATGTTGGTATGGAAAGAGTTTGGAGGAACAGCACAGAAAGATGTTCTGATATTGGCATGAACCTTGTTGAAGAAAATTTATTTCCTCCGGAAGGAGGGAAATGTGACCTAAAAAAATGTCATTACTGAAGAGGTTTGGGGCGTTGGGGGTGTCTTAGGGGGTGTTTGAGGGATGTCATATAATCCCTAGTGGGTTCTTGTCTGGAAAGAATTTCAAATAGGACCCAAGCTGTCTTTTGGCAAAGTTTCAAAGTTTATTGATATGCTGGCTTAGTAGCAGGCAGAAGAGATAGGGGGACCTGCAAAGTGCAGGGATGTAAGGTAGTTATAAGGTTTTACCCTTTGCAGCAGGCAGGAAAAGGTTAAGGACAGCCTGCAAAATGCAGGGGTTAGTGATGCAGTGTTTTATTACCATAAAACTGTCAGTCAAAGGTTAATTATGCTAACTAGGTGGGCAAAGGTGGAGTTTGGGAGGAGTTTAGGAGTGGTCAGTGCTTAAAGGGACATGCACTTTTTATATCAACTTCAAATGCAGATTACCCATAATTCACTAGTAAATTCCCTAGCAGGGCTATAGTGAGATGTGGTTTTATACTTGACACATCACTAGGTTACTTTTGATCAAGGATGATGTTATATCTAATATGGCTTTTGGGAGGATAGGCTTGATTGTTTCAAAGTCTGGGAACTAGACTGATTAGGGATTCAGGAGGTACCATATTGAGACGGAGTTATCTATCTGATAATGTTTTTCAAGGCTTTTGGGTGCAGCTGGTCACTTAGAACAAAGGGGCTATGCATTTCTCTAGACTAAAGAGTTTGTTTATAGAATACTTGGGTGATGTATTCATAGGGATGACTGTTGTTTGCTAGGTAGACTGCTAGCTCAGGGGAAAAGACTTTTAGGCTGGGGGAAGGGGAGAGGCAGGATTTATGCCTTTATGGCAGGGGGAAAGTGTGACTTTTACAACTTAATTGCACAGGCTTGTTACAGACTGATGTTACATACATAGGTACCCGAACACAAGAGAGATTTTATAAACTGGGGTTACAGACAAAAGCATCCCAAACCCCCCATCAATCACCACTACAAGCCTACAAGCATGCGAGTAGGCTGATCCAAGGCTTTCCTTGGATTTAATTTCAGACAAGCTGGAATAGTTGTTTACAGGCCAATGGATAAACCAAAATATGTATTGGGCAAATCAGATAAGCAAAAATGAATCAGGATATACCCAGCACATTTGTACCCTTTTGTGCATTACTCAATGTTACCATATAAGGAGATGATGATGATGATGATGATGTCGTCAAGCAGTTCGGTCCTGAGAAGGAAAAATTCTAATCCTGTGACAACAGCCTCTGTAGAAAGATAGCGTAAAAGCCTCTAGAACATTCGTGTTGTCTTCTTCTCTTACATCCATTCTGTAGTCTTTTATGAGGAGAAAAAGCTATTATTAACACGATGACAAACGTGATTTTGAGATTCAGTCAGAAGCAAATTGCTGAAAGTTTCTGTAAGGCGAAACTGAGCTCGGAGCACGGCATTTCCCAGGTTCCTTAGAAACAATGGGGAGATAGCAAGGAAACAGATTTCATAAGACCATACATTTTATTTTATTTTTGCTTTTTGGAAGGGCAATTGAGATAAGTGATTTGCCCAAGGTCACACAGCTACTAAGTGTTAAGTGTCTGAAGTCAAGTTTGAACCCAGATCTCCCTGACTCCAGGGCTGGTGCTCTACTCACTGCGCCACCCAGCGGCCCCATATTTGCTAATCTGATGGGTGAGAGGTGAAACCTGAGAGTTATTTTAATTTGCATGTCTGTTATTAGAAACCTGAAGCATTCTTTCATATATGGGTGTTTATAGTTTGTGTTTCTTCTTTGGAAACTTTACACCCTTTGGCCATTAATCTACTGGGCAATAGGTCTTATTCTTACATATATAATTATATCGTTTTCCTATAAATCTTGTAAAAGATATTTGCTGTGAATATTTTTGCCAATTATGTTGCTCCTTATTTTAGTGACGTTGCTTTTGTTTGTGCAAAGCAATGCTTCATTCATGTCTGTGACACAATTTTATCTTTGACAATTACCTCTATTCCTTGTTTTGTTAAGAATTCTTCACTTAGATTTCTTACAAGGGGCTGCCTTTTTTTTTAATGGTATCACCTTTCATACTGATGTCAAGTACCCATTTAGAGCCTATTTTGGTGCCTGGTGTAACACATTGATGTAAATATTATTTCCTCTTTATTGTGTTCTGCTTTTCCCAGGATTTCTTGTTGAACAGTACGTCCTTAGCCCCAACAGTTTATATTATTAACTTTATAAACAATAGGCTATTATGTTCAATTTCTTCAGACTCTTGTGTACTTAATGTATTCCACTGATTGACTTTCCTATTTTTAAAACAATCCCAAATAGTTTTGATGATCACCACTTTCTACTACAGTTTGAAACATAACAATGCTAGGCCTCTTTCATTGCTACTTTCCCCCATGTCCTAGCTCTATGAAGTAAGTCTTTCATAGTTTAACTGGTAGAGCACTAAATGTGCAGCGACATCATTTAGGTACTAAAGTCATTTCTTCTAAGAACAATCCATTTTTCTTTCATTATTTGTCTCCCTTTAATTCTATAAAAAGTATTCATGAGTCCTCAGTATGTCTTGGCAGGTTAACTCCCAGATATTGTGTAGCTATTTTTAAATGGAATTTCTTTTTCTATCATCTCCTGCTTGTTTTTAGTAGCAACATACAGAAAAATTGATGATTTTTGTGGGTTTTTTTTTAAAAATAATCTGCTATTTGACTGAAGCAATTAATTGTTTCAATTAACTTTTTTATGGAACCTCTGGGGTTCTCTAAATTAGCCTCATATAATCTGAGGATGCCACATTTAAAAAATAAGAGAAAGAGTAGCAAAGTAAAAGTTATCAAATAAGTAATAAATAGCACAACCATAAGCATATAGTGTCACGATAGCCTAGAAACTAAAGAGTGGCAGGAAGGACGGATCATTAATAGTACCAGGTGCTATTGAGAAGAGAAGGAAGAGGAGAATACCTCCCTCTCCAGAGTCATTGGATTTAATGATTTTTAAAGTGACTGGTGATTTTGGAGAAAGCAGTTTCAATAGAGTAGAGAAGATGAACACCAGATTATAAAGGATTTGAACAGTGGGAGAGGAGAATGGAGAGACAGAGGGATACCATGCTTAAAGGAGAGGTTTATTTTAGGTGGCTCTCAGCCTGTGGGTTGCGACTCCTTGGGGAGGCAAACGACTCTTTCACAGGGGTCACAGGGATCGTCTAAGACCATCAGAAACCACATATTGCCGAAGGTCTTAGGAACCAAGACACCACTCCTCTATCCATCTCCAGGGTGGTCCGCCCACATGTGAGTATTAAAGGGTCACAGCATTCAGAAGGTTGAGAACCACCGGAGGTAGCCTGAACAAGACAAAATGAAAAGAGCCAACAGTTGCTGTTCAATGGTATCCAATAGAGGTGGTGACAGAAAGGATGTGTGAGATAAGAGGGAACAATTGATGGAGCAAGGTCCCAGAGGACACAGGAAGGGATGGAATAAGAGACCTAGGATTAGCCTCAGAAAGGAAGAAAGCAAACTCATCATCTAAGACTGGACAAGAGGACATAGACAAAGAACATAGAGAAGACCCAGAGGAAGTTGATGGAAACTCAGGAAAATGAAAGGTGAAGTCATTTGTTAAAAGGGAGAGTGAGCAAGTAGAATTGGAAGCTTGGGGAGAGAAGAGAAAGTATGGAAGAAGTGATGTGGGGAATTTGATAGAAAGTGAACAAATTATGAATATAAATATTTCTATATCCCAGTGAGGTTTTATAGCATTATTTGTAGTGGATGTGGGCAGTTTTTCTCCAATAGCATTTTCTTTTTTTTTCATATTAAACGTATTTCCACATTAGTCATGTTATAAAGAAGAATAAGAAACAAAGGGAAAAACCACAAGAAAGAAGAAATTTTAAAAAGAGAGAAAAAGAAAACAGTCTGCTTTGATTACATTCAGACTCCAAGATTTTTTTCTCTGGATGTGGATAGCATTTTCCATCATGAGTCTTTTGGAGTTTCCTTATATCATTATATTGCTGAGAAGAACAAAGTCTTATCAAAAGTCAGTCATTATACAATGCGGCTATTACTGTGTACAGTGTTCTGGTTCTGCTCATTTTATTGAAACATCAGTTCGTTTAAATCTTTACAGGTTTTTCTGAAATCTTCCTGTTTATCTTATAGCACAATAGTATTCCATTACATTCATACACCACTACTTGTTCAGTCATTCCCCAGTTGATGGGCATCCCCTCAATTTCCAGTTCTTGGCCACCACAAAAGAAGCTGCTATAAATATTTTTGCAAACGTGGGTCCTTTTCCCATTTTTATGATCTCTTTGGAAATACTTTAATAGCATTTTCTTCAGGTGTTCAGGGATAAATTTGGAGAAGGAAAGTAACCAAGGGGGCTAACCAGGCTAGAAGGGTGGAAGTATAAAAGAAATTCAAGAAGGGCAGTTAGGTGGCAAAGTGAATAGAGCACCAACCCTGGAGTCAGGAGAACCTGAGTTCAAATTCAGCCTCAGACACTTAACTAGCTGTGTGACCTTAGGCAAGTCACTTAACTCCAACTGTCCGGCTCTCCCCTTTTAAAGAAAAAAAAAATTCAAGAATAGAGCAGAAGAGAGTATGTTATCTAATTTAACAAATACTGATTAAACAAAACACTATTCTAGTAAGTGGGGAGATCCTAAGTTTAAATAAAATGAATGTTGTCATTCACAAATACAGTTAATCAGTAAACATTTATTAAGCACCTAATATGTGCCTGTCACTGTGCTAAGTGCTGGGGACACAAAAAGAGGCACAACAAGGTCATCCCTGCTCTCAAGGAATTTATACTCTAACAGGGAGACAACATATGAACAAATGTATGCTGCTGTTGTTGCTGTTCAGTTGTCGTGCCAGACTTTTCATGATCCCCTTGGGGTTTTCTTGGCAAGATACTGGAGTGAGTGGTTTGTCATTTCCTTCTCCAGCTCATTTTACAGATAAGAAATTGAAGCAAACAGGGTTATGTGACTTGCCCAAGGTCACACAGCTAATACATGTCTGAGGCCAGATTAAAACTCAGGAAGATGAGTCTTTCCAACTCTAGGCCTGGCACTCTATCCCTTGTACCACCTAGCTGCCCAAACAAATGTACGTAAACAAGCTATATACAAGATAAATACAGGATAAATAGGAAATAATTAACCTAGAGAAGACATTAGAATTAAGAGAGAATTGCAAAAGACTTCCTGCAAAAGATGAGATTTTATTTTGGATTTAAAGAAAGTCAGAAAGCAAAGCTGAGGAAGGAGAGTGTCCCAGATATAGGGGATAGGCCGAGCACATGTAACAGCAAGGAGGCCTGTGTCATACAACTCTAATACACAATAATATATGCAATAATGTAAAATAAGGGCCTAATTGTGCAAAATAAAGGCCTAAGGAGAAAAGATGGAGACTATTCTGTGACTGTAGGAATTATAGTAGTAGCAAAAGAAAGAGGAATTTAGGGATTGAATGTCCTCAGGATGGCGAAGAATAGGGTTCAGATTGTTAACACAGGGAAGGAGTTGGAAAGACCAGAGAAAAGGATTTCAGAACTGAAGATTTTGGAGATGGACCCTTTCCATCGGCAACTCTGCTCTCGTGGTTGAGACTTCACAGAGCATTATGGCCCCAAGCTGGGCACTCCCTAGGCCTTTCTCCTTCAGTTCACTTTGTGTGCTTATTGTCTGCCCCCATTGGAGTATAAGCTCTCTGAGCGCAGGGCTGTCTTTTTTCTTCTTTTAGTTGTATCCCTAGTACTTAGCACAGTGCCTGGCACATAGAAAAGGTATTTAATAAATGTTGTACTTTCAAATCTCAAGTCACAAGTATGACTACCTTGGGTGGCTAGGTGGCACAGTGTGCAGCCCTGGAGTCAGGAAGACCCGAGTTCAAATCCTATCTCAGGTACTTAACACAAAACTAGCTCTGTAACCTTGGGCAAGTCACTTAAACCCTATTGCCCTACTTTCCACCCTCCAAAAAAAAAAAAGAAAGAAAAGTATGACCTCCTTTGCGGACAACTGAAGTCAAATAGTGATATTAACTATGGTGTCAGGGCAAAGCCACCACTGGGAATTTTTGCAATGAGGCTAAGTGCTACCAGATATACCTAGGCCAGGTAGAAACTCTGTGTACAGTCTGTCAAAGGTCAGTATGTGGTAGCTTCTCATTTTAAAAAGTTATTCTTAGGGACGGCTAGGTGGCACAATGAATAGAGCATTGGCCTTGGAGTCAGGAGGACCCGATGTCAAATCTGGCCTAAGACACGCCACAGTTGCTAGCCGTGTGACTTTGGGCAAGTCACAACCCCAATTACCCTCCAAAAAGCATAAAGTTATTCTTAATTAATAGTTGCTAAGCTCTGGTATTTTCACATTGATGAAGGGCTGCAAGTATTCTCTGAATTCAGCACCCTAGGACAAAGAGCTAGTCACCCTGCCCTTGGTCTGGTCCTAATCAGGTACTAAGAAGGGTCATCAAGTTATATGCTGAAATTTTCAAACATGATGGTCGATGGAAGACTGAGCTCCAGTCAAGCATGTCTCCTATTTACTATGATGGCAAAAGTATAAGGAAAGTATGTGTAACGTATATGGCTCACCCTTGGAATTCAGCCATGGCCAGGATGAAACACGGAGAAAACAATTGCCCAGGGGCCATTTGGCCAGTATGTGTCAAAGTTGAGATCTGAACCCAGAATTTCCTGCCTCCAAGTCAGCTCTTTTTGTCATGATGTATACTATGGTACTTCTGAGTATTAATATTTTTTGTATTATCTCTTGGCATTAACATCTTTTTCATACATATGTATAAGTGGAAAATGACATTATCTATAGTCAGTGAGTGACTAAATCCCAATTTCAGCTGTTACTGTGCATATCACTATTTAAAAAAAATCACTTCTCTACCTATTTCACCATGTGAGGAATGAGAACAGGACCCTACAAAAAGTTAAAACATATTTGACTGTTGTAACTCATGGATTTACATTCATTCATTAAGTAAAATACCCATCTGCCTTGCCTATTCAACACAAATTGTATTTACTGAGTCCAGCTCTGGGTAAATCAGTTCATTAATTACCTATCTGCACTGACTATTCAAAGTATGCACATAATGCTCAAGATATTGTGTCTAGTTTTCTGGACACCACAGCTAGAGAAATGTAATGTTAATGAAATCAGAAGATCTTCCATGCCCCTTTCTATTGGCACCTACTAAAGGCACTTAGCACCTCAAAGGCTTAGCTCCTTACTTCCAGTGAGGCCTGGCCCCAGGGTGGTCAGGAGAAGCCACAGCTGGAG
>CM053599.1:50084508-50100654 GCA_028646575.1 Pseudocheirus occidentalis | reverse complement strand
TTAATCATCCCATAGAGAAGAGGCAAGGGATAACAATTACAATTTTACTTTCAACTACTCTCATTGAAATTGGCTTAGGGAAGAAATGGCATAAACTCTAAACTGGGCATCATGCCACACAGAGGAGTAGGGGGCATGGGAATGAGAGGGGAGAGGATGGAGGGGAGGGCAGGATCTGGGGGAGGGATGCTGGAAGCACACACTCCAGTAATGTAAACAAGAAAACAAATAAAAAAATAAATTAAAAAAAAGAATGTGTAGAGGAAGATGACCATGATGAAGGGCCTCAAGATCAGGCCACATGGGGATCAGTGGACAGAGTTTGAAATGCTTGGCCTGGAGAATAGAAGGCTTAGAGGGAATATGATAGCAGTTTTCAGGTGAGAGGATTGTCACCCAGAAGAGGGATTAGACAATTCTTCTTGTTTCCCCCCCCCTCCAAAAGTAGGAGCAATGAGTGAAAGTTACAAAAATGTAAATTTAGTTTTGAAATAAGAAAAAACTTTTTAATCACTGGACCAATCCAAAAAAGGGATGAGCTGCCTTAGGAGGGACTGGGGTCCTGCTCTAACCAGAGGGCATCAAACAGATGCTAGATGACTACTGGTGAGGGATATTGTAGAAGAGATTCTCGTCCAGGGATGGATGCAATTAGATGGTCCTTTTAACTCTTCAGACTGTGACTTCAGAAAAAATTGGGGGTTCTTGTGGATCATCAATACCTAAATAATAGCATGGAATGGGATTGTATCATGACTGCTACTTCTCATCTAATGAGAATCCTATGAAACCATTATCAAGTGATGATTTTAGAGCCTAGAGAAGAGTTGGTTTTTAGGATCTCTAAGATTTTTTTTTCTTTAGTGAAGCCTTTTAATTTATCAGGAAATAGACTGGAAGCTCCCTTCAAGGAAGCACAGTAATATAAGCAGGGTAGATATTCATTACTTGCTGATGTATGTGATCAGGAAGGCCTCCTTCAAAGAGAGAATTCAGAGATCCTGTGTGGTAACTTTATTCATCTGAAGGCCAGCCAACAGATAAGGTAGCAAGCTTCAGCACAAGCTGAAACAAGTATCATTTAGGCCTTAAAAACAAAATCACCTAATTTTAAAAAATCGGAAATGTATACTTTTAATAAAGAAGTGACTGCCAAAGGAAGGTTTCCACTGCGTCCATATTAAAGAATGAATCTCCTGGGTTAATCTGCTCATTGAATTCGTAGTGTTGAGCCCAAGAGGAACAATTCTTAGCCTACAGATGCCAAGATGATGTCCACAGGCAGCTCCTCAGTACTTCTGGCTGTAACCTGCATTGTCACCGTATCTGTCAAAACCAACCTTGAGCGAACCAGAATGTCATGACCGCCCCGGAATACTCCTGTAGACAGAAGGGAGAGTGTTATCAGGCTAGGAAAAGAGAAGCCCAGGGAAAGGGGCGTTTTAGAAAGGCACAAAATATGACAGAAGAACATACATAAAACCCTATTGTCATGGTAAATTGGTACTGATGAGGCTGACAGAAGGGCTCTGACTGAGCACAAGAGACTGAATTATCTGAGTACTGTGCCAAGAATAGCAGTCAACAACGATGTTCAAATAACAACAGAGAAGCTTCAGTTGGTGGGGACAGTCCCCAAGCCCCAGAGCCGCAGAGCAGCTGTCTGAGCATCCCAGGGGGCTGGTGTTGACACTGAAAGTGGAGATCAGCTGGTAAGCAGTGCACTGAAGCAGACTCTTGTTTGCAGATAAATCTGTAAATGCAATACTGTGTTCCCAAACGAGGGGTGGGAAGCCTCTGTGAAAGACCATAAAGAGGGAGCTCTGTCAATGTGTAAACAGGGTCCTGACCGGATTCTTGGCTTAGGCTCCCTCCTGTCCTGGGGACAACACTTACCAGCAAGGAATAACGTGTGAGCATTCTTGTTCTCAGGTACTTTGTCTGATCTCTCACAGGGTTGCATCCCCAGGAATTTCACAATGTTACCAACAGCCTCTGTAAAAAAAAAAAAAGCAAAAAAAGCCCAGATGTGTGAACCCATGTGTAACTACCAACAGTTGCCTCTCTGCTGACCCTACCCAACTCCAAAGCTTCCTGCTGAAATCACAAAACAGAGGCAACATGAAACTATGCCCAGGACATGCTCTGCTGAAGGCCTTATTTCCCAATGGGAGGGGGAAAACACTTCATGCTCCATGCTCCAGTTGTGGTATGGGGTCAACATGGAAATCTTGAAAGCAGCTGCTCCTGGGTCTGGAACCTACCTTCAAGTGTTTTGATGGTGGATAAAGTGAAGGTTTCTTCCTTCTCAAATTCTTCTCCCACCTCATCCCAGGCTGCCCCAAAGTTTGGCTTCAAAACCCTGAGTATGTGATCTGCCAAGGTTACCTCGAGGTCTTCTAGCTATGAGAAGGGGGAAATCACAATCTGAAAGTCTGAAAACCGAAAGCTTCAAAGGAGAGAACCATGACGTCCCTATATCAAACCAGAAATGTTGGCAAAGGCTAGTCATTCTGTCAGAGCAAACTGTCTGGCAACTCATACAAGTGTGGGATGAGGTAGGGAACAGAACCTCAATTCTTAATTCCTTTTAAACAATTTCTGACTTAGATCCTGGTAGTCGTACTTTGAACAAATATTTGTGGTGTAACAAATGCTTCAGGTGAAATCAAAATTACAGTTTTAGTTAAATATAGTTAATAGTTTTCTCTTCCTCAAACTCATGAGTTTATCCCTAATGAGTGTTTATTCCTAACAATCAATGAATGATGAGAGAGACGTTTTCAAAGCCAAAATATTCAAATCTTTGTTAACTTATAATACAATGAACTTTCATAAATCTTAGGATTGCAATCAGAAGACCTACAGCCAAGAACATAGTACACCGGGGATTCTTAGACTTTTTTATGTCATGGACCCCTTTGGCGGTATAGGGTAGCCTTCAGACCTCTTAGAATGTTTTTTAAAAATTGAAGGAAACTCTACATTTCAGATAGGGGTTAGTGAAAACAAAGATGTAACTTTTCCACCTTTAAGTTCAAGGACATCCCAGACTAAGAAGTAGTTTGGACCCTCTCAAGAATAGTGTGCTTGGCCACAGACTGCCATCCCCTGGTACCTGACACTTACCACATACTCATCTTCATAGCCTTCATCATCAGTCTCTCCAGTGGTGGGATCACAGTCCTTGACTGTGAACTTCATCATGCAGCTGAAAGTACAAGCCACTGTTGGGAGAAGCTGATAGTCAGTATAACCTCAGATATGATGAGAGGTGCTACTGCAAGGGGTCATGAGGCAGACTGATTCTTTACATTTGAGGGTTCTCCTATGCCATCAGAAAAGACAACAGGGCCAAGAGCAATTCTAAGGTGTGGCCTAAGGACTAAGACTGATGGTGAGGGTGAGATTCTCCCTGTGATGACCTATTATGACATTCACAGAGGTAGAATAGACTATAAAGCGTAAGGAAAATGGGAGGAGACTTCAAGTGATGTGATATTCATATAATGCTCACAACTGGGAAGAGAAAGTCATGCTTGAGAGGGAGCTATCTGTGCATGCCCATACATGCTTTCCTTAAAATCTTAATAAACACATTCGTGGTAAACTGTTGTCCAAGCCTCTAACGTCCCTCCCTCTGAGGATGTGGGCAGTGTGTGGAGTGAGCTTACCAGCTGTGGGGTCTCCTTCAGGCAATGCCACAAGGGTATAGCAGGTCCCTGGTTGGTTGTAGGCCAGGCTTTTGGCGGGGACATAGCAGAGGATGTCATAGGATTCTGTGGGCTCCATCTGCACTGTGACATTCTCTAAGATCTGGTCATTGAGGGTATTTGTGCAATCAAACTAACAAGGGGAGAGAAGCATTAGAGTACTCTGGACACCAAGTCAGATCTCAGAGGAGCATCTTCCACTGCTTCCTGCTCATCCCACTGATGGGGTGGTAGAACAAGGACCCCAAAAAGCCCTAAGACTGTCTCTGAAACTAACCCAGGCTGGCCCTGTCTTGTGAAAAAATGTTCTCTTGATGCAAACCTGACTGTAATTCCCTTATCAGAACAGACAAGAGGGGTGCCTGGTCCAAAGATCCTGTCTTTGGGGCTTGCCCAAGGTCCATGCCTCAGGAAGCTAAACAAAAGACTTCTCTTTTCTCCCTCAATGCCTGGTATACTCCCTACACTTTTTCTTTTTTTTTTTTTTTTGGTTTTTGGAGGGCAACTCGGGTTAAGTGACTTGCCCAAAGTCACACAGCTAGTAAGTATGTCAAGTGTCTGAGGCCACATTTGAACTCAGGTCCTCCTGACTCCAGGGCCGGTGCTCTACTCACTGTGCCACCTAGCTGCCCCCTCCCCACACTTTCTCATCCATACCTCCCAAAGACACTTGGACCCTTAGATTACCTAATTAGTATCCCCAGAATTCCTTACCCATGCCCCTTTTCTATATAAGTTCCAGATTCACCCCCATTAGAGTGTAAGTTCCCCAAAAAGGAACTTTGCCCACTTTTATTGGTGTTATAATAAATTGCCTCTTGACCAAAAGATGGCCTGAGTGTGTGAATTCATTCCAGGCAACACTGCCTTGGCGTTCTCAGGGTTCTAGCACCCCAAAACATCATTTTGGGGGTCCAGATCCCACCACCCCATCACCAAAAGTCTAGTGCTCTGTTCTTAGATTCCAGGAAAGCTCTGCCCCAGACTCCATTTCCTCATGCTCACTCTCAAGAGCCCTGAGATCCTCCCCTACCAACCTGGAACACCATGTGGTTGAGAAACATGTGCTTGGTACAGCGAACAACATATTCTGTCTCAGATTCTGTGAGAGCCACAGACTCTGGGGAGGATTTGAAGAGGGGACCTAGCCCACGGAACTCAGGCACAGCTGCCAATTGTTCTGAAAGTCAAAAAACAACATTTACTTGACTCCCTATTACATGTCAGCTACTACTATTTAGATTTCCAAATATATCTTTAAAGGTTTCCATCCAGTGCTCATTATATAAACATTTTGTCAATACAGTAGGTGTATCAATATAGTAGAGGCTCTACAAATATAAAAACAGAAAATTGTCTTTGTTCTAAAGAAGCTTACATTCTATTAAAGGAGAAAAAACAAAGGCATGCAAATACACAAAGAATAAACAGAAAATAAATGCAAGTTTGTTTAGGACAGCCCTGGAGTCTGGGAGTGATTAGGAGAGGTTCCCTACAGGAGGTGGTAGTTGAGCTGACTCTTGAGAGAAATAGGAAATTCTACAAGGGGTAGACAAGGCTAGGACACATTTACAGCATGGAGGTAGTACAAAGTCAGAATAAGAGATGGAAACACTGTGACAGGACAGAAAAAGGTCTAGTTCAACTGGAGCTTAGAAGGTGAAATGGATAGCCAGATATAAAGAAACTGGTAAGGAAGGAGGGGATGGTCCACAGAGAGGTCAGGAAGGATAAGGACTGGAAAGAAAAGACCACTGAGCTTGGCAATTAAGAGATTATCAGCAGCTTCCAAGTGGGAAATTTCAGCTGTGGAGAGAGACCCAAAGTCAAATTGCAAAGGGTTAAGAACTGAATGAGAGAAGAGGAAGCGGAACTAACTAGACAATTTTTTTTTTTTTTAGCAATTTGGCTGAAAAGGGAAAAGACATATAGGACATCAAGGTCCAATGAAGTTTTTTAAGGATTGGGGAAACTTGGATGTATTTAAAGGCAGTGTGGAAGGAGAGGGAGAGATGGACAATTGGAGGGACGATCTGCTGGAGAAGATAGAAGGGGCTGGTTTTATCAAAGAGAAGGTCTTCCTCACCATCGGATTGGAATAAATAAGGAGAGAAAGTGGGAGACCTCAGGGGTTCTGAGATAAACAGAAAGGGGTAAGAAGGAGCTCATGGTGACAGTCTTTATTTTCTCAATAAAGTGTGGGATGGGGTTCTCAGCTGAGAGATCTGGATGGCCTAAGTAAACAAGGTTGGAACAGTCAGCCCAATCAACGAGGAAGGAGTAAAAGGCTTATCCTTCTGCAGATTAGGTAACAAGCTTGCAGGGGAGCCTTCTTAGATGGCTAATGCCCACACAGAAGAACGGCCACACAAATGTACATCTGAAAACACATACAAGTGCATGCACGTAAGCACGTACATATGTGCATGTGCACACAGAGATATATGTGACCAGACACTCACTATCGGTTCAGTACCCCTGCACGCTTGCTGTCATGCTTTTGCTCTCTCTAGAACACTTTCTTCTTCTCCCCTTCTCCCTATTCAAATTCTACCTGTCCTTCAACTCCCAAGTCAGACCCTACTTCTTCCACACAGCACCCCCAACATTCCAACTTCCATCTTCTGAACAATTTTTATAGGTGCCACTCACTCAGTTATTAACTGTTAACAGCCCTAAATAAAAAAATAATAGTTCTATTTTTGCTTTTTTTACAATGTGAACAACTGTGTGAGAACCACCCAGCAGTGATGTTGAATGGCAGCACGCCTTGCTGGAGGCCTGCATTTAACAACGATGCAGCACTGGGTAGAAGTTCGGTTACATGTAGGTGTAGATATCTGGGACAGAACAAAAAATACTGCAAGATTACATTTGGAGAAACTTAGTTTAGATATCAGAAAGAACTTTCACATATATATGTGTGTTTGTATATGTGTATCATAAAGAAAAAACTTTCTTATTAAGTGTTCAAATGGATTTGTGTAGATTTTGGAATTTACTTCACTCAGTATCTAAAAATGGGATTGATGTTCTAGCCCACAGGCGGGAAACCTATGGCCTCGAGGTCACATGCGACCTTCTAGGTTCGGAAGTACGGCCTTTTGACTAAATCTAAACTTCACAGAACCAAACCCAATTTGGATTCAAAATAGGAAGTGGATAGAAGGAGATGAGATTTCGTTTCATTTTAAGGACAACATACTGACAGAGAAGAGCTATGATAAGCAAATAGAAAACAGCTGGGGAAGCCGTGTAATGTGGACATTACGTGAGGGCTGGCCACTAGCCTACCTCAAGAGCTAATGGCTATCACTGCACTGACAGGGCACTAGGGACATTTGACTTTCAACTAGAAGCAAAGAGGCAACACTCTGGGGGAAAACCGACCTTCAAAACCCTAGAAGATTTGGCCCTGGCTCTAAGAATCTTGTCACGGCCCCTCCCCGTTACTTACCTTGGAATATTTCTTGTCGTGTAGCTGCTACCTTCTCAGGCTGTTTGACTGCTGTGATGGGAGTGCTCTCTACAGAACAGGGAATAAATAAACATATAACTAATAAAGTGGTAATAGTCTAGTTACTATGACTTCGGTGCCATAGACTCCTGGGATCACAAAGAGCCTCAGACAGATTTTTTGGTACGATCTATGCTTCTTCAATCTTTCTTTTTTAAATATACGTATTTGGAGGAGAGGGGGAGGAAGGAAGGCAAGACAATTGTGGTTAAGTAACTGGCTCAAGGTTACACACCTAGTAAGTGTGTCAAGTGTCTGAGGTCATATTTGAACTCAGATCCTCCTGACTGCAGGGCCAATGCTCTATTCACTGTCCACCTAGCTGCCTCAAGAGTATTTCTGCCTAGCACAAAGTTTCTGAGTAAGGGCATCAAAAGCCTCTGGTCTCTAAGAACAGCCTCTTTGCCCTATGATGAATGAGGATACCTATGGCAGGAGTGAAAGACCTAATCACGGATGACAAGATCACTCCTGCTAGCTCCCAGTCTGTGGTTCCTCAGTGAACAAAGACTGCCCTGAGGCCCTTCTCAGAACTCATGCCTGCTCAGAGTTGAAGGGAAGATATTACCTGGTCTCTGTTCTGCAATGGTAGTGGTGGCCAAGGGAACTGACTTCAGATCAAAAGGTTTTTCTGAGGGTTCTAGAGTATACTGTTGCAGTGCCCTCTCCAGGCCAGGGATGGACACTGTCAAACCTAGACACGAGGGAGAGAGCAATCAGTTCAAGCCAGAGCTGTACACTGGCTACTATTCCAAAGGAAGCTAGGCAGAACATCCACCAGAATTCCCCAGAGAAGGCCTTTGGGCCCCTTATGCTACCCCCAACTCTTTCTGGTATGAAGAACACACCGCTAACTCTACCACATCAGTACTGGCACCATGATGCTGCCCAGGCTTATCTCCAAAGAGCCTCAGTTCCTAGTCACTCTTTCTACAATCCCAAGAGATATCCCAGTAGAGGGAGCCTGTCAGAAAAAACAGGTTGGAAACCCCAGCAGAAGCCTGGCTGTGCTAAGTGAGAGATCACAGCCCTGGAGGTGCTGAAAGGATCCAAGTTTCCAGAGGCCCAGCCACCTAAGATTTCCCAATCAGTTACCATTGAGAATGTAGCCAGCATTGAGTGCCTTCTGCTTCTGTTCCAGAACGTTGAGATAGAAGGTGGCTCGATCCCTCACCTCATTATCGTCATCCATCACACACCTAGAGACAAAACATGGATCCTCTAATTGCTTGCTGATTTTTATTAATTCTAGAGAAAGCAAGGACCATGGATCACTACCCATAACTTAGGAAATACCAAAACTAAGACCCTAGAGATTGATTCCTAATGACACTAATGTGGACTTGAGATGGGTGCTATACTTTGTCCATGACTCTGCCTGTTAGGAAGCTATGCCCCCTACTAATCCCCAACCCTTTGGTCCATAGTCGCACATGGAACAGAAGCTATTTTTTCCCTTTGGAATGGGGGGGGGGGTATCAAACAATACATGAAACCCAATTCTGGACCCTACTGAGATACAAGTGCAGAAAGATCTTTGACCCCTCCCAGCCAGGGGGCTCACCTCTTTAGCAACACCAAAATGCTGGGTAACATTTCCTCATTCTGGGCTCCAAATTTGGCCAAAGCACTAACAGCACCTACAGTCACAGCACAAAACACTAATTAGTCATTTACACTTACAATTAGACCCATTTGCTGTCCCCATGCTCAAGAAGACACAAGCCCCAAACCTGAATAGTCAGAAAGACTATAGCAGAAAGTTCAAACCATATTGCTATAATTCTAATACTGCTCGCCTTCCCCTTAAAGCACTTGACCCTATAATTGTTAGGCATTCACTCTACGTTCCTCTTTCTTAGCCTCACGCATACTAGCCCCATCCATACTGAATGAACTTTTCACTCCATAATTCCTGAGACCCACCTGCCCGGACCTCCTCATGCTCTAAGACCACACGGTTGTAGATGAAGCGAATGTACTTGGAGGGATTGTTAGTCTTTGGTCCTTCTTGGCCAAGGAGATGCAGGATTCGAGTGGCTAGCACAGTGAACTCACAGTCCTCGATGAACTCACACAGGTGGGATAGCCCTGTCTCTTTGCTCTCTGAGTTTTCTTCGATGATGCTAATGATGCAGTCCACAATGGCCCGTTTATACTCAAAGCCACCCTGCAGTGAAGTAGACAGTTGGGCATAGAGACCACTTTCTCCTGAACTAGCACTAATGCTTATGGCAAGAAAGCTGAGATACAGACCCTGGGTCCCACTTTACTAACTGTTCTAAATTTTCTCAGTTCATGCATCCTGTGGAAGGACAAAGACTAGTGGATCATGTCTAAACTACCTGCTCCTGTTTTCCCTTAACTAGAATGAAGAAAACGTCTAAGAAGATACCAATTAAGAATAAATCAATTAGTCGTAAATATCTCAAGAAACCATCACACAAATCCCTACAAAAGCCCTTTACAAGACCCACTGCCCTAGAGCACTGTCATGGGCAGACAACCAAACCACCAAAGAGAGCCTTCCTACTTTCTCAGCAGCGCAGCTCCTAGGCATTTTGTTATTTCTCTGAAACCAGGGGCAGTAATGAATTATCCTAATGATGTTATTAAGAACACTTAGTGTTTCCATTCCATCGGTCTGTGAGAGGTAAAAGTGACACAGACCCCATCTCTTCATAACATCACTATGGACTTTTTTTTTTGAAAGGCAGAGGGAGAGGAGAATGAGTAGGGATTTTTCTCTTTAACCTGAAGGAGGAATCAGTGAGGAACTAAGAAAAGAAGAAAAGGAATGTGGCTCAAAGCATCAGACGCTTAAGTGGGGGACCATCCCTCAGTCCCAGCTTCTCAGTCTCACCTCTTCCCGAAGCATGGTGAACAGAAAGTTCATGAGGACTGCATGTTTTCGAGGATACTTCTGACACAAGGCACTGATGGCCTGGACAACCACAACCTAAATCATCAGGAGAAGCATGAGCAGGCAGCGTGCCAGAACCAAGGTCATTTAGCATGGAAGGCAGGGTAGCATTGCTAGCCCTCAATCCAAAGGGTGAGTCTCTGCCTCCACTCAAAACTACAATGTAAGACTCAACTGGATTGCCCTCCTTTCCTCCCTCTCCTTAGTGTTGCACTGGCCTGGCCAGTAATGCAATGAATGACTCACAATGCTATGGCCCTAAGAAAAGTTACACAAACCCAACACCCCAGACTGAAGCCAACAAACACGAAGCTCTGCAGGCTGACTCGTGTGTGGGGCTGATCCTAATACCAAAGTTCAGAGGGAGAAAAGTGGGTGCACGTCTGTCTCTCCCAGGAGGCTAGGGATGTCTAGGTAATCATTAACTCAGGAAGAGGTAGTTTTCTAAAAGTCTGTAAGCTGACTGTTTGGAACTGAAAACAAATTTCCCCATAAACACAAAACTATATAGTCTCATTTTAATTAGAATTTTCCACTCATGATGTAGCCCAGACCCCATCAAACCATTAAACAATCACATTCCTACACGGGGACCCCATTCTCCATCTCTAAAGTACCTTGAATTCATCAGAGATCTCTGACATGAAGGAGGAGATCTGCTTCATTAGGCGGTCAATGCTGCTCTCACTGCCTGTCTTGAGCAGAGTGGTGATGGCCAGGGTGGCGATACTGCGGTTTGAGTCTGTTACCAGGTTCTCCAGGTCCAGGTTGCAGGCAGTAACAGCTGAGGGATGCTTCATGGCAACCTGTATGAAAAGAAAATGAGAAGTTAGGCCTCTTGTGCCTGTCTCACTTTATGATTCTCAAACCAAAAGAAATCAATATAAGATCTCCAAGATTTTCTTCCTGAGAAGCTAACCTTTGTCACAGCTTAATTTTAGGTTTAGAGTAAGGTCCACTTAAGGAAAAAAGAATTGATTCCTTTAGAAAAATGGAAAGCTCAAGAGAATGCCCTAGTTGTACTAGGTTTTAATCCCTTATTCCCCCATGCAAAGACCTCTCTTTTTCATATCACAGGATCCTACCTTGTTGAGAGTTCGAACAGCAGCATATCGCAGAGCGGCCTTTGGGGAGCTGCAGAAGAGCTGGAGAACTGTATGAAAATACATGTTACTTTGGTCTCTTTGCCAAATGACAATGAGAGCCAAGAGGAAAAGGATCATGTGTTAAGGGAGTATACAGTAAGGTATTTAGGAGAGCTGTGTACTTAGAACTATCTGTTTCATACTAAAATTTTTATATCTCTCTCCCCTTCCCCCGCCCTTGACCTGACAGCATCCCCACCTCCAAACTGGTTCCATTTCCTTACTGAACTTAGTAAAAGGAAAAGGTTTCCTGGCCACGTAAGCCTTATACAAAAAGACCATTAATAAATACTCTTCTTTGAATTTAATCCTATTCTAAGGAGACAAAGGAAAGCTCTCTCTCATTTCTAGCCCTGTCTCAATATCTACACAAATTATGCTACAATAGACTTCACTGGAGAAAAAGGATCATCCCACATAAAGACTTTCACCTTCCCTTGTTCTATCCCTACACTGAGGCTTTCACACTGTCCCTCAGTCTTGAACATCCTCTTCCTCTTCTCCTACCATCCTTCAGGACCTAACTTCCATTGTGAAGGGCTATTTTGCTACCTCAGGGTGCAGTGGTTTGTCCTTTTCTGAATTCCTTTTTTTTCCTTTTTTGGAGGGCAATTGGGGTTAAGTGACCTGCCCAAAGTCACAAGGATAGTAAGTATGTCAAGTGTCTGAGGCCGGATTTGAACTCAGGTCCTCCTGATTCCAGGGCCAGTGCTCTGTTCACTGTGCCATCTAGCTGCCCCTCTTTTCTGAATTCCTACAGCATTTATTTTCTGTGTCACATAATTCAGCATTTCATTTTATCTGTTTTACTCTAATCAATTGTGTGAGTCTTCTCTATGAAACAAGGTTGTAGAACCCAAGAGAATGCCTAGAATGCTACTCTAGAGTCCAAGGACCTACATCTGAATACCACTTTTGAAGCTTCCTATCTGTGTGATGCTGGCCCAGGGATGGAACCTGTCTGGTTAAGTGTCCCCATATGTAAAATGAGCAGGCTGGATTAGATGACCTCTGAGACTCCTAGCTCTAGAAGGATCAGCCTATGATTTGACTCTATGTTCTTTGAGGCCAACTAGGGCTTCTATTTCTATCCCCCAGAGTGGCAGACACATAGTGTAGATTTAATAAATGCTAGTTTGTTTACACAGTATCCCAACTACTCTTTCTGGATGACCAAAGGAAGGTCAAGAGAGGAGCACGTCGCCTCTTCCCTTCTCGTGCTTCCACCAGCCCTAGGGACCTTGATGCCCAATGAACTTTCCACCCTGCACCATGGTTACCCGACACTGCCGGTGCCAGCTCCTTGGCACTGCAGCCAGGCAGGTTGACAATGGCAGAGGCAGCTTCATACACGACCATTTCATGCTTGTTGCGCAAGCAGCTCTCGATGAAGTCAAACAAAGGGCTGTCTCGGCTGTAAAAGAAAATGGCATGGACTTGGCCGATGAAATACAATATGGGTGAAGGAAGGATATCTTCAAGGAGAAAGAAGCCTGCTCACCTGCCATCCTCTTCCTCCAGCTGCTTGCTGGCCACACGTATCATCATGCAATATGCAAATGGTGACTTGAGACCATGCCGGGTGAACTTACTGATCATCTTGTTGACAGCCAGGCGGTCATTCTTACGCACATGGTAGAGGAGACCCAGGGCATGGTACTGAGCCAGAAAAAGAAACACAGCTTAGATCAGAGCAGAGGTTCATGGAGCTAGACCCAGAAGGGGCTTCAGAGGCTGTGCAGGCCAAGCTCTCTACCTTACAGGTGAGAAAACTAAGGGTCAGGAATGTTAAGTCCTTTGCCCAAGATGACGCAGGTCGGAAGCCCTGTTTATGTGACTTCCTACAAGAGCTAGGAGCTTCCGCCAGGGAAGATTTCACTGGTATTTATAATAACTCCATGAACCAGAATGGTCTTTAGTTTATTTACTGATAGGAAAGAGACACAGAGAAGGGAGTCAGTGATCACGACACAAATCAATGGCCAAGCAGGAGTGAGGACTCTCAGGTTAGGATTCAGATGATGTGGCTGCGTGACAACATATGAACACTTAGTCAATCAATCAACGTTTATCAAGCACTGGGCTTGATACCAAGCCAGGCCCTCTGCTAGGCCAGTGTGTGTGTGCCTGGCTCTCAGGCCCTCACCTGGACCATGATGTTGTCACTGGAGGCCGCTTCCTGAGCCTCATTCACCCATCGCTTTACCACGTCAAAGCTGCTTTTCAGCAGATGCTGTGAAGACAATAAGAAGGTTGGGAATATGAAGCAATCAAAAAAGAATATTAATTGTGGCTAACAGGGGACTCTGATGCCTTTCTGGATTGCCTGCTATCCCACACCTAGACCTCACACTGTTGGGTCAAGCATCCACCAATCCTCCCACACCCCTATCTTTACTACATACACCTACTTAGATAGATATCAGGTCCCCCAACATCAACACACAATATATATCTATTTTTCCTGATGGCAGAAGTTTGTAGTTACATAAGTAACAGGTGGTTTGTGCAAACCTACAGCTGCCCCAATGCCATTACCCCTAGACAGGATGAAACCTAATTCATTCAACCTTTCCCCTTATCACTGAAACAGAACTTAGGTGGAAGAGATGAGGGGAAAAAATTATATTTTGTGGCTTTTACATAGATTTGGGATAAATTAGAAAGTTGATGGTTTTGATTTCTCCTTAAATATCTCTAATCCTAAGCTATTCACTACTTCCTCAAGCTCCCCTGTTAAGACATCCATACCAAGGAGGACACCAGGGCAGAGCTGGAGACACTGGGCACCTTGTCCACAATGGCCTGCTTCATGTAGCGTTCAATGGCCTGCAGCATAGTGCTCTGTGAAGAAAGGCAGGGCAAGCATACTTCATTAACACCAAGGAAAGGAGAGAAGGGGCAGAGACAGGAAGGTCACAGACAAACCTAAGAAATCTAGGTTGAGAATCAGGGAAGTGCAGTCAAAGGGAGAAAGACCAGCTCGGTCATGTGGAGAGAGGACTCACGTCAGTGATCTGGCAGAGGGCACGCACAGCTGGGCCACGGTAGTTGTCATCCTTTCCAGTCATATCTTTGGTCAAACTGTAAAAGTGAGAAGCAATCTTTCATGGCACCACAGTACAGAGATGCCCCCATGTATAAGTCAGACCAACCTTGAGGCAACAGACAAAAAAAGGAGACCAGAACTGCTGAAGAGCAAAGCCGGCATGATTCTGTCCTCTGAATGAACCACTTCTTTCTAATCCCCAAAACTAACCTGCTGGTGACTATGATGACGTCCTCAGCAATGACAGACATCTCCTTGATAGTCAAGTAACACATTCTTCGGAGAGTGGGCTATGAGCGAAATCAGAAAGTCTCACTACTTCCATCATAACATAAAAAGACATTCTGTACACAGAATAATTTTTGCCATGTGGAAAAAGGCAGCTTCCTGTACTATTCTCCGAATCCCCATGATCAATTTCCTCTCAAACATGCTCATCTCCTCTTCAGTCACAGGTGCCTCAGGAAGAAACCTGTGCTTCTGCAGATGTCAAATAACATGCATTTCCTGTGACTTCATCCTTTTCCTGTAATTCTGTAATTTCATCCTTTTCTTGTAATTCCCTACAGACCCTTCAGAGATCTGGGAAAGCCAAAGCTTAGAAGGCCTGCCCCTCTAATGGGTCTTTCTGTACTGAATTACAACCACCCAGGGTCATTTTCGGGGACACACATATAAAGGGTCAGCTTGGAAAGAGAAAAACTTCTCCAAGCTCAGGCTGCACTGCATGGAGAACAGACCCTGTTGCCAAGAGGAGAGCTTCAGACAGCCCAATAACCTTCTGTCTTGAGAACCATGGCGCAGACAAGTGGAATGGGGGAAATTCTCAAAGGTTCTAAGGGAAAGAGGACATTGTAGGAGAGACTAATAGCCCAGCCCATCATCAAGGTAACACCATGAATTCCAAGGAGAGTTGGTTGGACAGGACTCTGTGTCACCCACAGAGAGCTTGCTGAAATCCCTCTTGTTTTCTCCTCTCTCTCACTGTATCTGCTTAGGCTACAACCCAGGAGAATTCATTTTGTAGACAGACTTTTCTATGAGATCTGAAGAAAGCACTGCAGAAAACACTTACATCATTGGACTGAAAAAGCTTGGTCATGGCAAAGAAGGCCTCTGTTGCCTCAGTCGTCCCCAGGTGTTCCCCCTGAAAGAATCAAGAGACAATAAAATGAAGTTTCCTGAGCTCTATGACGGAGAGAAGGGCCAGACCAGGCAAATCACTGCCCTGATTAAGGAAGTCTACAGAAATCTGCATCCAAGAACCAGGTCAGAACCAGGAGTGCTAGGAGTGCTAGACCAGAGTGATGTCCCCCATCACACAGAGGCCATCAAAGAGACAACAAATGACAGTGACTGCACTGACAGTCACACTTGCCTTCATCATCCTCCACCCTCTGCCTCACCCCATTACCTGGTTTATGAGATAGAGGATCTTGGTGAGGATGTGAGCACATTTCCGAGGGTTGATGGGAGTTTCATTAAATACCCGGGCCTAAAAAGAAGCAACCAAGACAATTAGAGGATAAATAAGGAGAGGGCCAGCCTCGAAAACCCCCTCTTCAGGCTTTAAGCCCTCCAACATGGCTAGTTAATGTACTGATTAAACATCATTAGTCTATTATAAACATGGCCTTGTGGGTAGAAAAACTTGGTCATCAATAAAGGGGCCAGCCAGAACAGTCCAGGAAGGGCTGGCCTAAGGATTTCCCATCTCCTATGCAGCCTTTTATAGAACATGTCACTAAACCTCCTACAACTCTCAGGTCTATCCCAAACACGGCCGAAGTCACCACATT
>CM053599.1:50031751-50084408 GCA_028646575.1 Pseudocheirus occidentalis | reverse complement strand
GGCGGGCGGCCCTGCAACAGAACTAAGCACATCTGGAGGTGGGGCAGCTTTAAAAGAGAAGACGACCCATTGTATTTTGGACATGCTGATTGCACACTCAGGAGAGACATCAGGCAATCAGCTAAAGCTCAATTCAATGGCCTTTTCTAAGCCCTCATCCTTGTCCACTTGGCAGCTTCTGACATGCTTCCCCATCCATCCTTCTGAGACACTGTCTGCTCTGGGTTCCTAAGATACTGCTCTCTCTGAGTACTCCCAGGACCTGCTGCTCCTTTCCAGTCTCCCTCACCAGATCATGATTCACCTCCTCCCCCTAGAGGACAGATGTCTCCCAGAGAGGGAAAAGCCCCCAGGACAGCTCCCTCATAGAAACATCAGGCTCTTAGTGGAGTCAGAAACTTGGTGGGGTGGATATGAGGGTGGGGAGTGAGGAGCAGAGATGAGGAGGGGAGAGAACTTTTTCCAGGAGTTTGGCTATGAAAGGAAGAAGGGATGTAGTACCATAACTTAAAGTCATGGAAAATAAATGAAGAAATTTAAACATGACTGTAGGCAACAGGGAAGGGGCAGTAAATGAGGGCACTTAAGATAAGAGAGAGAAGCAGGCAATGGGCATGCCCTGGGAATCCAGGGTTTGAGTAGAAGGACTGGTCTTCATGTGGAAATGGGCCCTGACTCCAGGGCCGGTGCTCTATTCACTGCATCACCTAGCTGCCCCAGTCACTTAACTTCTTATGCTCTTCTCTTGTAAAAATGTGAACAGAAACACTACTTGCCTATCCTATAGGTTTGTGAGCATCAAACAAGGTGACACATATTAAACACTGTTAGCCCTGAAGTACTACATAAATGTCAGCACTAGTAATTAGTCTTAGCTCAGACCCGAATAGTGATTCTGAATCACCACAAAAGGAGAGGAAATGGGAGTCTGCTAGCCACAGGATGGGAGAAGTACCAAATACCAACTTTATTATACTGTTGTACTCAGCTAGCATTGATAACTGACTTTGTGATCACTCTTGGCAAAAGAAGAAACCAGGGTCACATCAACTTCTGGATGCTAACTGTCCTGGGCTTGGGCTTGTAGAGTTTTCATCTTTTCCTCCAAAAAATCAGAGCAGAAGAAAGGCTGAGGAGGGCCCAAGGTGAATCTCAATCATATTCCCTACAGCTTCCTTGCTCAATTTTTATGTTTTCTGTGGTTGTTTGTAGAAATTCTGTTCCTAGGAGATGTAAAGAGGTATGTTCCTCAGAAACAGAGGGTACTAAACCTCCAGTGAAAACACAATATGGGCCTGATATTCTGAACAAGAGCTATAAGATCTAAAAAGTTTCTACTAAACCTAGACATCTATTCAGACACTTGTTTCAAATCAGATACTTGCATCCACCAACCCAGAGAATTCTCACCCTATGATCCAAATAATTTGGTCCTAAACCACACTTAGCAGTCACAGAAATCAGATAAGTGGAATTCAGGAGCATAATCCCTGCAAAAGCCCAGCTCTGGACTCTCTACTTACTGCCTTCTTAACTAAAGCCCAAAGAAAGTCAGATGCACCCAGAGAAACCCACCTCACTGAAGGAAACATGACATGATCAAGACTCTTGGGGCATGAGATGCTGCCAACTCATTCAGAGATTAATGTCCCAGATTAAGAGGATTTTTCTCCAGCTCTCTTCCCACCAACACCTTGACATTTTATTTCCATTTGAGTTAGGCTTACTTCTCAAAACTGGAGGAAAAAAGAATAAAGAAAAGAATGGAACTTACTTCCTGCAACACTGCACTTTTCTCAAGGTGCTGAAATGGATTTGAGCCTCCACCTGAAAGTTGACAATGAACACAGAAGAGTGAATATTAGATTCTGGCCCTGAACCTCACCAACCTCCCAGATATGGAGAAGATACTACAAGTGAGGACAATTTCACCAGAGCCTAGAGAAAAAAATCCCAAATCCTGATCCTGGCACTCAAGGCTCTTCACGATCTGGCTCCAATTTACCTTTTCAGTTTTACCTCCCACTACTCTATACTCTATAGCTGGCATCATCCTCTCTATACTGTGGGAACTTGAAGCTCGGACCCTACTTTGGTTATCTTGCCTAGAACCAAGACTCCAGGATACTTTCTGGCCAGTCTCCATAGCATACCCCCACTCCCACCAATCCTCATCCTTTCCCTCTTTCCAGCTCTCTCCTGATGGTCTTCCCTTCCATCCCCCCACCCCCACAGGGAAGCTCCTGATAGGAAGGACTTGCTTGTTCATATTTGTCTCCCCAGTTCTTAGTACCACTCCCGGAGCGCAATAAGCCCTTCATAAATGCTCTCCCTAGCCCTTGATTCTGGCTGTTGAACTCCTTCCTACCTGTACTTCAAGGCCAAGTTTCTAACATGACATTCTCCATAAAGGTTCCCCAGGAAGATCGTCTCCTTGCTAAATGCCCATAGCAGGCTCTCCCCCTCCCTGCTTTTCAACCATTCTTGACCACTGAGAATAGGCCACCTATTCTTACTGGCATGCTAATAAGGTTGCTAGATTAGAATGGTCAGGTTTGGGCAAGAAAGGTTTTTTGGAAAACTAGAAATCACAGAGGAAATGAACTCAGGGACATGTACTATATGAGTCACAAGTGAAGACAGAGGATAACGACTAGTGCTGACATTTATACAGTGCTCTGGAGTAACAAAGTGGTTCATATACATCACCTCATTTGAGTCACACTGAGAAGTTTAGTGACTTTGTTCAGGGTCCCCAGGTGAGGAAGCAGCAGAGCTGAGAACAAAGTCTGCCCTTCTGAGTCCCCAGCCAAGGCTCCTTCACGTGCTGCTGCTGTTCATACAGACACCCAACCTCTTACAGCAGGGAGAGAAAGCAGCAAACTGCTCCCAAATTTCTACTCAGCACTACTGGACATATGGAAATAGGGAGGAGGAGTCCAACCTTGCCCCCTAAAGAAACATGCACAGGGGGAATGTGGGAAAATCGGGGCACTAATGCATTGCTGGCAGGTTTGTGAACTGATCCAATTATTCTAGAGAGCAGTTCTGAACTTTGCCCAAGGGGCTATAAAACTGCATATCCTTTGACCCAACAATACCATAATGGGAGGAAGGAAGGAAGGAAGGAAGGAAGGAAGAAAGGAAGGAAGGAAGGAAGGAAGGAAGAAAGGAAGGAGGAAGGAAGGAAGGAAGGAAGGAAGGAAGGAAGATAGGAAGGAAGGGAGGGAGGGAGGGAAAGAAAGACAGATCTATATGTACAAAAATATTTATAGTAGCTCTTTTTGTGGTTCTAGGAATTGGAAAATGAGGAGATGTCCATCCCTTGGGAAATGGCTAAACAAATCGTGGTATATGACTATAATGGAATACTACTGTGCT
The DNA here is from genome assembly GCA_028646575.1 of Pseudocheirus occidentalis. Taxonomy (NCBI): domain Eukaryota; kingdom Metazoa; phylum Chordata; class Mammalia; order Diprotodontia; family Pseudocheiridae; genus Pseudocheirus; species Pseudocheirus occidentalis. Next base: position 50,081,027 of record CM053599.1, on the reverse strand, counting down.
ATAAGAAGTGATGAACGGGATGATTTCGGACAAAAAATAGAAAAACTAAATAAACTGATGCAAAGTGAAGTGAGTAGAACCCAGAGAACACTGTATACAGTAACGGCAACATTGTGCTGTGATCAACTATATGAATGACTCAGCCCTTCTCAGCAAAACAATGATCCAAGACAATTCCAGAGGACTCGTGATGAAAAATGTTATCCCCCTCCAGACAAAGAAATGATGGAGTCTAAATACAGACTGAAATGTACTATTTTTTCATTTTCTTTATTTTTTCATGGTATTTTTTTTCTTTTGGTCTGTGTTTTCTTTTGTATCATGATTAGTACGGAAAAATGTTTTGCATGATTACAAATGTATAACCTGTATCAAATGGCTTACTATCACAGGGTGGGATAAGGGAGAGAGGGAAAAGAATTTGAAACTCAAAATTTTTAAAAACAAATGTTAAAAACTGCTTTTTCATGTTGTTGGGAAAAAATAAAATATTAAAAATGAAAGAAAAGAAACATGCACAGGCCTCCTCCAGGTTAACTATATCATCCCCCTCTAGTTAAGTAAGAAAATTTCAATAATGGTCTCCTAAGGGTATTAGCTCTGGAAGAAGAGATGATCCTATGAAAAAAACTTTAGCTATTAGCTAAAGCCAGTTCACTTTAGGCAGTGAACATGCAAAAAAAGCAACATACAAAAAGATGAAATAATCTAGTCAAATTTTATCAGGGTAGAGGGTAGTGGGTAGAGATTGATGGAAATATTGCAAGAGAGTATAGATTGAGCCTGTTGGAAGTACAAACAGTTCAGAAAATAAGAGACAGAAGACAAGAAAACCTATAAGTCAAGGGCTTTATAACAGCATTAGCTTAATATAGAAGGGAAAAATGACTCTTACTCTCCTACATGTCACTTATTTATCCATGTCCTAAGGGGGATGAGTCTTTGAATCCTAACTCAATAGTTAGAGAAACATCTGCAAAGGCTTGAGCAAAACTCTGAGGCTACACAGATGGGTGCCATGACAGACCTGAGCAGGAAGGCCAGGAAGATCTTTTAAGATCATCTGTGCACTGTGCAACCCTATCCATGGGTAAGCATAGGAGACCCCTCCTATGGTTTTCTGCGCCCTCTTATATCCATGTGCACAAGTCAACATTACTGCAGAGGAATATATTCTGGATTCCAGGCTTCAGTTCCAATTTCTGTCTCAGGTTCTTGGCGTATCATCAAAAGCATCTCAAATCCACAGCTGAATAGTTTCTGATGTCTGCCCTTGCTCTGCCCCCCTCTAACTAGAGTACTGCCAAAGTTTATACCAGATAGAAGGCATCCCAAAACAGCAGAAACTCTCCCAGGTCCTGGTGAGTTCCTGGTCTTCTGGGTTCATGTCTTCCCTATTAACTAACATTCAGGTAACAGTAAGTATCCTATCTGGTATAGGACAGGAATGAGAATGGCGTAGCACAACAGAAAGAGACCTGCCTGGATGTGGAGAAGACCTGATTCAAGTTCTTACTCTTAGTACATATTTACTCCCTGAGTAAGTATTAAGCAAGTAAAAGCATGTTTCTGGCCTTCAATTCCCTCATCAATAAAAGGGGCTGGAATAGATGGCCCTTCAGTCTCTTCCAGCTCTAAACATGTAATACTATAAATACTTCAACTTCTTGGACAATATCACTGTCTCTGAATTTCTCAGGCTGGCATTCAAGGCTCCGACCATCTGGTATCTCCTTGCATTTCCAGTTTTATTTCACTCTATTCCCTCTCAAGCACTCCACATTTCAGTGAAATTGTTTCCTAAGTTGACCTGAATTTTTCTACTTTTGAACTTAACTTTATGCTATTTTCTAAACTTGGAGATCTTCCACCCACTTCCATCTTCTGACGTTCTATCTATTCTTCAAAGTTCAGTTTAGATGCCACCTCCTCCAAGAAGCCTTTCCTGACTTCCTAGTCATCTCTTCCTTGCCCCAAGCTAGACAGCTGAAAGTGATTTGTCTCATCTGATCTCAAAGTACTTTGCCATTCCCCTTACTCACTTATAATTATTTAACATGTATTATATCTGAATACTTTTTGGTTACTATTAGATTATAAGTTCTTTGAAGGCATCTATTCCATTTATCTTTCTGCCTAGCACACAGGTGGCACATAATAAATGCTAGCTGATATCTCTTTGCAGATAGTAGACATTTTGTTAAATTACTAATATGAAAGATGGAATGATGTGAACAAATAAATAAATGGAAGAGATTTGGAACCAGCTAATTTGGGTTCAAGTCCTAACTGGTACTTACTGTGCTGCCTGAGTATAAACATCCTTTCTGGACTTCAAGTTTCCCTGTCGAATGAGAGGCTTAGACTAGAAAGCCTCTAAGATTTCTGCCACCTCTCAATCCTACCATCCTGTGAAAGCCTCTGTACCTCACACTGGCTGAAGCCATGCCTGGAGTGCTCTCCCTCCCTCCTTCCGATTTTTATAACTTCTATCAAGGATGCCACCATTCTACCTCCCCAGGTTCAAAACTTTGGATGCGACCTCAACTCAGCCTCTTTCAACCCCACATCCAATGTGGCCAAGTGTTATAAATTTTATCTCCAACTGAAGCAATGCATGCTATCATTCTTTTCTATGTTTGTTTTTTGTTTCTTTTTTCTCATTGTTCACTCCATTGGCTACAACATCTATACAACCAGGCTATTGTACAACAGGAAAGAGTTTGCAGATTCTATACATGATTGTATGTCACCATGGCAAGGGTGGAGGGTGGGGAGGAAGGAGAGAAAAATCTGAAACTCAAATGATTCTGGAACTGAATCTTGTAACCTAAAAGTAAACAAACAAGTCAATAAAAAAAATTTTTACCTCCACCACATTTCTTGCATTCGTCCCTTTTTCTCCACTCACACATCTACCATTACTTCAGGTACTCTTCACCTTTTGCCTGGATTATTAAATGGTCTTTCTCTCTCAAATCCTTCCCTTCCCTAACCCATCCCTCATACAGCTACCAAAGTGATATTACTAAGGAAAACACTGACCAGGTCACTCCACTGCTGAAAAACCTCCAGGCACTATCACCTCTAGGATAAAACAAAATCTCCTTCAATTGGTATGCAAGTTCTTCACACGGACTCCAAACTTATCTTTCCTGACATTACATATCACAGGCCTTATGCACCCTTCATTCCAGTCAAACTAACCCGAATGCTCGCTCACTCACACACTCACACACACACACACACACACACACACACACACACACTCCACCTCCCATCTTGGTATCACTGCTGTTCTCCTGTATCTGCAAAGTATTCTCTCCTCCCTTCTGACTCTTAGAATAACCAGCTTTCTTGAAAGCTTAGTTCAAATAACACTATCTACATATCCCTGCAACTACTACTGTATCCCCTTTACCTCAACCTCTAAATTATTTATATACTGTTTGTATTGTATTTACTTGTATGTACACATGCTGTTGACTCCAACAGAATACAAACACTTAAGAATGCATAGGCAGTTTCGTTTTTTACCCAGTGCCTAGCGCTGTGCCGGCTGGCTGGATGAATGAATGAACCACTCTATTCTCTTTGTGAATGAGGGTTGTTAATACCCTACTTTGCTTCCCCCTCTCAGTGTTGTTAATGTCCTCTTCACCTTATCCAGTGAATTTAATTATCTAGGAATACATTGCTTCCCCCCAGAGCTGTTAATGTCCCCCATATCCTGTACTTATCTGTGATGTTGCTCCCCCCTTGTCAATGCCCCCCAACGTATCCTGTATTTAATTATCTGACATGCTGCTCCTCTCAGTGTTGTCAATGCCCCCCCATATCCTGTATTTAATTATCTGATAGGCTGCTCCCCCCAGGGTTGTCAATGTGCCCCCAGGTCCTGTAATTATCTGATGTTCTGCACAGAAAAAGGTAAGCTCCTTGCAGACAGGGTCTGTAGGACTTTTTCACTTTAGGAGTTTGCTGAAGGGGTCTGAGCCCGGCTGCGCCTTCCCTTAAGGTAAATTTAGGGTGACGTGCTCCCCAAACAACCTGGGTGTCTGACCTGGCAACCCTCGGGCAGTGAAGACGCTCCCCAATCCGGCAGCCCCAACGGCTGACCCACAGACCTCCTGCCCGGGCCGGCTGCCCCGCCCGGGCTGGCCCAGCCCGTTAGCCTGCACCGGAGGGGGGCCCCCTCCACCCCGCATCAGGCCAGGGTCCCGGAGCCGCCCCCCAACCCTCACCGGACTCCTCGTCCTTCTTGTCAAACTTCTTCAGCATCCTGGGGGCCGGCTGCACGGACAGACAGCACGGACCGACTGGGCGGACGCCTGCAGGACCCGGCCAACTCGAGCTCCAGCTCCTCACGGGCTACTTCCGGCCACCCAGTCAGGGGGGACACGTCTCCTAGCGTGGCGCGCCTGCGCGCTCCCCTCGTACCCCGCCCCCTGGCTCTCAGAGCGCCTGCGCACGCGTAGACCCGTCGACTCCCTGTCAGACAGATGAGATCCTTGGCTTAACATCGTGCTCGGAGCAATTCTGTAAGCCTGAGTTCCTGCGGGGCCCGAGCCGGCTCTCCCTGCAAGCGCCTGCGCACATTCTGACCTGAAAGTTGGAGAAGCTTCGATCGACCACTAGAGGGCTCCCTCACGTAACCCCCGTTCTGCCCAGTGTTGGGCGGGCTCAGCCCAGTTCATTCTGCACGCGCCTGCGCACACTCTGGCCTAAAGGCCTCCAAGCTGGAAGCTGTAACTGACCAGGTTCAGGGCTCTCCATTAACCCCGTCCTGCCCGGGACGGAGCGTGGCTTCCCAGCCTCCGCTGGCCCACCTGCCAAGGTAGGACCCTTGGCTTGCACGTAGGGGTACTTCCCTAGAATGACATACATCTCTGTCGTAGGGTCTTGGCGTTTGGAGCTAGAAGGGAGAGTAACGGTCATCTAGCCCACCGCTCCCTCCCACTTTTTTTTTTAAAGAAGAGGAAACAGAAGTAGTGACTTTGCCGAGGTCACTCAGGTAGAAAAAGCAAAGACTGGATTTGAACCCAGGCTCTCCATGGAATATTGATGTTCCATGACCTTTGTCATGGGCCAGGCAAGCATGAAATTAATTCTGTAAACAGTCAAATTCAATTCCACAGGCATTTATTAAGCGTCTGCTATATGCTGGGCACTGTTCTGGGTGCCGGTGAAACAAATAAAAAATGAAACACACAATAGGTAGTTATTCAAGGAGGGTAGAGTTAGGAGGAATCAGAAAAAACTACGTGCAGAATCGGTTTGTTTGAACCGTCTTGTAGGATGAAGCTGGGAAGGAGTACCTTCCAGGCATGGATATAGGTTAGAACAAAAGCATGGAGATAGATTAAGGCTACAATGTGTAAGGATCAGAAAGAAAGCCAGTTTGGCTAGACCAAGATGCTTAGGAAGGAGGGTTATGTGTGATACAGGATGGGCTCTAAGAGGCACAAGGAGGAGTCTATAGTTGATCATTTGATTCTAGAGGCCATAGGGAGCCACTGGAGTTTTCTGAGTAGGTGTGGCATAGTGGGATGTGTATTTAAGGAAAATGTTCGGCAGCTGTGTGGTTTGGAACAGGGAAAGAGGAGTGGAGGAGATCAGTTGGGAAGTCTTTTCAATACTCTTAAAGTGAGAGGTGATAAAGACCTGAAGTGGGGTGGATTTCTGTGAGTGGAGAGAAAGAGTTGGATGAGAGAGACATTGTGAAAGTAAAGACATCAAGATCTGGCAACTGGTTGGATGTGTGGGGTGAGGACAATTAAAGAGTTAATGATAGTGCTGAGATTAGGAACCTGGGAGACTGGAAGAATAGTGGTACCCTGGACAGAAATAGGAAATTTTTCAAAGAGCAGTGGTTGGGGGTAGAGGAAAAGAATATTGTTTTTGAATGTTGAGTTTAGCTCTCTCCAAGACTTCTGGTTCCACAAGTCCAAGAGACCATTGGTGAGGTGGGCCTGAAGTTCAGAAGAGAGGAAGGGGCTAGCTATTCAACTCCATGAACTAATCTGAATAGATACCATAAATAGACCCGTGGACACTGAGATTCCTCTTTAATTCACTTAGTATTTTTTTCACTACCTCCTCAATAGGATAGTGAGAAAAATGCTTTGCATGCTGCACCATGCTATACAAATATTGATTAGTATAATATTATTATTGAGTGTTAACTATATGCCAAGCATAGGTTCTAGGACTAATTCAAAACATGTGTTATCTCTCTTTGTCCTAAAAGAATCTGCAGTGTCCTTGGGGAGACAAGACTTAGATGTATTTATGAAACAATTAGAGAGCGATGTAAAGACAGTGAAGGATAAAATGTTCAATTGAACTTGTACTTTAAAAGATTCACGTTTCTTTCCTTCACTGCTGGTCAGCACTCCCTTCATAAGCGACATGATGTTCATGACCTAGTATGGACAAAAATAGTTATCCGTACTCGGCCAGCATTCTCAGGACGAGCCAGCATAGACAGCAGATGCACGGTCTGTCACTAGAGCCCTGCTCTCTCCTGAATCAGAGGAAGCCACAGGCCAGCTATGCTCCCATGCCGCATCTCAGCCCCTCCATCCAGGTACCTGTCACACCTGGGACCAGAAAGCCAAAAATCACAACAGGAATATCATAAATGGAGAGCAACTTGATAGACACAGCCTCCTTGTCTTTTATAGATAGGAAATTGAGGCCAAGAAGAATTAAGCTTTAATCCCACCTCATCCACTTACTCTGTGACTTTAAACAAGTCACTTACCTTCTTTAGTCTCTATTTCCATATCAGTAAAACAAGGAAATTAGATTAGATTATTTCACAGAAGCCTAGACTTTTGGTATAGAAATGATGATGGACATCACACATAGACCAAGAGGGATGAAAGTTTCCTCATAAAGTGAGAACTTTAATCCCCATCATTAAAGGCAACTCTTAAGACTATTACAGAAAAATGTTGATAAATGCTGGGAGGAAAGGATCCTTAGCAGGAGGGAGCTCCCTATAATGATAACATCACAGGTCTGTTTAGATGGCAAAGTTGTTAGACCACTGGACCTGGACTCAGAAAGACCTGAGTTCAGATTCAGCCTAAGACACTTCTTAGCTCTGTGATCCCCGACAAGTCACTTAACCTCTTTCTGCCTCAGTTTCCTCATATGTAAAGTAGGGATAATAACAGCACCTACCTCATCTGGTTGTTATGAGGATAAAAATGAGGTAGTATTTGTAAAATTCTTAGGACATTGCCCAGCACTTAGTAGTAATTTAATAAATGCCTGTTTCTTCTTTCCTTCCATCCTTTCCCTATTCAAAGGAGATATTGGGAGTATAGTTTTCAACAACTGACCAAAGTTGTTGAGGTTATTGTCTATTTAGCAAGTTCCTGTCCCCCTAACCTTGATCCAGGTTCTTCTAGGTTCTCTCTAGGGTTTTAGAAATGTAAAAGGATCATTCATGTGAAATATTTACTCAGTTTGTCACAGTTTTGGCTTGTTGTGCCCTTGCCTGAAATTTGATTTCATGAAAATCTTTGAAATATACCATAAATGTATGGTTCATGTCTAATTTCCCATTAAGATGATTGCCTCAATCCCTAATCCACATGACCTAAAATAAAAACAGATTAAAATAATAGTTTAGGTACATTTACAACAAGACATAGAAAGATAATAAACACCGTATTTGTTGTTGAATTGTGTTTGACTCTTGGAGTTTTCTTGGCAAAAATATTGGAATAGTTTGCCATTTCCTTCGCCAGCTCATTTTATAGATGAGGAAACTGAGGCAAACAGGGTTTAGTGACTTGCCCAGGGTCACACAGTTAGTAAGTGTTTGAAGTTGGATTTGATTTCAGGAAGATGAGTCTTCCTGATTCCAGGCTATCCACTGTGCCACCTTGCTGTTCCTAAGAACCTCAAAGAACCAACATTCCTAGAAACTACTATCAAATAAGCACTATCATTTATTCCTCCTCTCAAAGTTACAGTCATAGATAGAAGAAAAGGGACAGGTGGGAGGTTACCGTTAGGCTTTTAATTCAGTCAGTCCCTGATCAAGTGAACTCTTCAGCTCTCTTACCAAAAAAATCCCACTGCAGGCACATTGACCTTACTTCTCTCGGTACACTTAGGGAAATCTTACTTGACTTCCCAGAAACCCTGGTGGGTACAGTCTCCAGTCCCAAAAGCTCGAGGTAAGGAGATAGGAGCTCCCTCTACCAGGCAAGTTTCATGGTGGGTCACACGGTCTTCCAGTATGACTGTTTCTTGCTATCAGTCCATTTTTCCTGTCTTGGGCAATCCCACAGCCACATGGTCCAGTCGATCTTTTAAAGAGCTCCATTTCTGCTGACATTGAACCACCTCTCATCACTGTTTAGTACGAGATATTTCTCAGCTCTCTAGTTCATTTGTGGAATGTGTAGTTCTGGGCAGAAACCAAAAAATTCAAAGAAAGGCACTTCCTAACCAGGCATTTGTTACATTCTTACCTCTCAGCAAAAAGATTTTACAGTCCCCACAAAGTTTTACAGATACACTTGAACGACAACATATAGCATCCCTAGTAATCATCTATTCCACTATACTGTTTACAAAGCCATGTTAACGCTGCCTGCAGTATGCATAGAACAATGTAAATTATCACTTAATAGGACAACTTTCATGACTAGAGGCCTAAATTATATGCAGGATACCTAGCAAAGGCCTATGAATATACCTAGTATATAAGGAAGTGAATGTGAAAAAGCAAAATTATGTGGTTAGTAAGCGCCCATAGCAACCATAACACATTAGAACAACGCACATCAATAGTACATAGAACAGAAAACATAAAAAGTAAAAAAACCAGAAAACAAAAGAGGCGGTATTGATTGACACATATGCATTAGCATCCATCCAAAGAGTGAACTCTATGTGTGAGCACAGGTGGCGACATCTAGCAGCGCATGTAGCCAGGCCTACTTCTCTGCCATCATGAGCTGACTTGGGACCTTGTTGGGATGGTTTGAGCTCTTCTGTGACTTGTTGACTTTTCTGCACTTACTCCTGAACTGGATGATGGTTTAAGCCCTCGGTGAAACCTATTCACTCCTTCTCAGAATAATGTTTTTAAATTCATAAACTAAAGTACATGAGATTACAAGTGAAGCCAGTTTTATTAGCTATCAAAGTATTTTTTAAAAAGTTCACCTAGGGGGCCGCTAGGTGATGCAGTGAGTAGAACACCGGCCCTGGAGTTAGGAAGACCTGAGGTCAAATCCAGCCTCAGATGCTTACTACCTGTGTGACCCTGGGCAAGTCACTTAACCTCTGTTTGTCTTATCCACCGAGATGGAAATAGCAAACCATTGCAGCATCTCTGCTAAAAGAACCCCATGGACACCATTAGCATGCGATGGTCCATGGAGTCACAAAGAGTCAGACATGACTGAATGACTAAACAACAGATGGCCCAAATTTGCTATTAGGATTTTCAAACTCTATAGACTGTACCCTAGGTATAGCTATCTCTCCATGGGAGAATTACGAGGGAGAAAGGGAGATGCCATTTTGTTCAGCCCATACCCACTTCAGTCTGGATTGAGACCCCCCCCTTAGTCTAAATTAACATCAGTGGAGTATAGCACAAAATATTTTCTTCATCCATGTCATCATAGACTAAGCTTTGTCTCCATACTCATTTTTCCCATTAAAATACCTGCTTACCTAGAACGCCTTCTTCAGGTCTCCAAAACCCATCTCAAGCCCCATCTCCTCCACTACCTTTCTCTGGTTATTTCAGCAAAAAGTGATCTCCCTGTATAAAGAAACAGACTCAGAAGGGAAAGGGGCTTGCCTGAAGCCATATAGCTAATTGATGAGTGGCAGCCAGGATTCAATGTCTTTTGAATCTTAAATCAGTCAGTACTATAGTACAGCATAGTTTTAAAAAAGTGAATGGGAATCATCTATTAAATTCAGGTGCATCATGAGGGCTTCTTGACTGTCCCAGATGTTTTAGACAGGATTCCTGCTTTGGCTGGGAAGTTGGGTCCTTTAAATTCCGTTATTTTCTTAGCTTTTTCTTCCATATCAAATTTCCAAATTACCCTATAGGTGGCATCGTCTAACCCTTCTCAGTTTTCGTTCCTCAAAGAGCAGGTTTTACCAGAAATTAGGGGAATCTTGAGAATGAGAATTGAAAGGCACCTTTGATCTAACCCAAGCTCTCATCTTACAAAGAGCTCCAGATGTACGGGTCACCTTAGATCACAACAGCTTGGCTAAACCCATCCTCTTGGACTAACTCATTTCATCGGTCAGCTAACAGTTAGTTGGTCAAAAAGCATGAATGACAGTACCTGGGACAGAGTCAGATGTTCACACCTTAATGTGGTGATCCTGAAGTAGACCATCTGGCAGGCCCAAATGATAGTGACCCATGTCAGTGCCTGTTGTTCACAGTCCCCTACCCCCAAACCTCACAGCAGTTACAGGATCCAGGACCATTCAGAGAATGGTATCTTAGAAAGTCTAAAACTGCCCCCCATCAAACCTAAACCCACATTTATTTCCTCCTCTCTTTGACAGGCAGACTGAGAGGTTTCGCTTACTATTTCAGGTCTTCCTGGGGATTCCTAGGCCCCCACAAAATGCAATTTGTGGGCAGTGAACCATTCACAATTTTCTTCTAATAGAATGTAAACTCCTTGATGGCAGGGGCTCCTATTTCATTTTTGTCTGTATCCCCAGTTCCTAGCACATTACTTGGCACATAATAAATGTCTGCTTGATAAATAACCTGCCAGGTAAGCCATTTCCTGTAGTCAAGGGTTTGCCACTTTGGATAAACAATATGTCTCTTTGGGAATTTCAAAAAGTTACTTTTCTTTAATCAAAATTCATTTACTATTTTCTTTCATAAGATAAAAAAATCCATTTTTTCCTAATATTCGATTTCTTGTATAGATGTCATAGCACCTTAGAGCTAGAGGGGACCCTAGTCTAGTCCCCTGGGCATTGAGCTTGTGGCCCATGATCCAGATGTGGCCTGCTGGGACTCAGAGGAAAGTTTTACCTAATTAGCCAGCATCCATGAACCAGTCAGCCAGTAGGGTCTAACCACCAAAAATGTCTGGCTCTGCTGGGTGGTGATATTCAAGGAAATCCTCAGATCCACATGGAGCTGCCATCAGTGATACAACTTGGAGTCAGACTTGAGATAAGCCCAGAAGATCTAACAGGATTCTGGAGAGCAGTCCAGTCTGTTATATAGGATTCAGGCAGACCAGTCCTCGGCCTATAATTATTCCCTTTTGTACAAAGAAAGTGGATTAAACTAGTGGGTTTAAGGACAGCTTTTGTATCACTGCTCCAAAAGGGTTTTTAAAATAGTTTTTAGTTTTAACTAAAATAATAGTTAACAGTTTTAAAAAATGTGTTCCTAAAATATGTTTGTGATAACCAACAAGCTGTACTCTTCCCCAGTTATCCCTAGAAACACACAACTTGTATATAGATGGGTTTCTGATGATGAAGCTCTCTACTGAAAAAAGCAAACAGAACATCTTTCCTACTCCTTCTCTTGTATAATCCCCTCATTTTACAGGATGGAACAGAAGTGACTTGTCCAAGGTAACACAACTAGTTAGCACATGACCTGGGGCTTGACCCCATGTCTACCAGCTTACAGCCCTGGACCAAAATAAGAAACATTCTCGTAAACCTTCCCTGACCCTCTCGGCTGGACGGCATCTTCTCTTTACTCCCGACCTCAGGGCACTTCATATTTCTCTCATAATGTTTTTCTTTGCATTACGGTTATTTGTATATTCATTCAATAAACATTTATTAAGCACCTACTCTGTGCCTGGCACTGGGCTAACTTCTGGGGATTCAGAAAGAGGCAAAAGGCAGGCCCTGCCCTCAGGGAGCTCCCAATCTAATGGGAAAGATAACCACTCCAGGCAGTGGAGGTAGAAGACAAAAATCACTTAAGGAGTAAGGAGCATGACACAATCAGTATAGGATAAGTAAATAGAAGGTAATTTGAAAAGGGGAAGAGCATTACCACCTGGCAGGACCAAGGAAGATTGGTACCACCCAGGATGAACCTTGAACCTGGACCAGAAGCATTGAGAGTGGCAGAGGGAGGAGGGAAGAGGTGGAAGACATGGCAGACAGGGCTTGAGTGTGCACAGAGGCTGGAGACTGAAGTAGAAAATAGGTAATGGTCTAGTTTGGCTGCAGTATTGAGCGCCTGAAGGGGATTAACCTGAAATAAGGTTAGATAGGCAGCATAACATAATGTTGGAGCACTGGACCTGGAGTCAAGAAGCCCTAAATCTGCATTCTGATCATTCCTAGCTAAGAAATCAAGCTCAAGTCACCAGATCTCTCTGACCCTTAGTTTCATCATATGTGAGATGGAATAATAATTCTTGTACAACCCTACTCCACAAAGTTATTGTGAGGTTCAAATGAAGTCAAGTATAGGCCACTAGGTGGCCCAGTGGATAGACCATGGGACCTGCAGTCAGGAAGGCCTGAGGTCAGATCTTGCCCCAACCCTAACTCTCAGTAACTCCATGATACTTGTCATTTAACTGCTTAACCTCTGTCTGCCTCAGTTTCCTCCCCTGTAAAATAGCACCTTCTTAGGGTTATTGTGAGGATTAAATGTTAAATGCTTTGCAAACCTTAAAGCACTCTAGAAATGCTAGAGATTATTATTCTATATATCCTGATTACTACCTTCAAAGGAATTTTTTTTTTAAATCAGCTATTATTAGGAGTCACATTGTGGAGGGTCTTGAAAGTCCAGGAGACTTTGTATATAATCCTAGCAGGAAAGTCTCCAACCTGACCAATGTATCCAACTCTAATAGAAATGGGGGTCACTAATCCATACATTAAGTTCTCTTCTGGTTGCAAATTGACTTAGTTTTAAAACAGAATATTATTTATGTTTGATTATATTTTATGTATTTTGTTAAATATTTCCCCGTTCATTCTAATCTGGTTGGAACAAAACTTGGAGTGTTGTGGACCCCCACAGTGGGGAGCAACAGAGTTATTGCAAAGGGTCTCTCAGTCCGAACATTGTCGTTTTCTCAGTGCACATTTTCCTCAGTCGGTGGGTACCATTGCATAACTATCTCATGGGAGGCAGGAGCAGGGAGGGGGAGAGGGTGTCAGAAAAATGGTATTTTTTACTTGAAAAAGAGGAGGGCCTTGGAAATTTTGGCAACCACTGTTCCAAAGGCCACAGAAAAGAGGTGACTGAAGGTTTTTGAAGAGGAAATATCCGGCCTAGCCCTTGCTCCAAAGAGGAGTCTTTACAACAAACAAACCTTTGAAATAGGTCCTGTAAGTAGCATTGTCTCCTTCCAAAGAGGAGGATGGAGGGGCCCCTCTGAGAGTTTAAGTGACTTCCTCAGGATCAGATCACATAGATTGGAAGGGACAGAGCAAGGACATCCTTCTCTTCCTTTGGACTTCCAACTCCGCTTCTCCTTCCACTAAAACCACGCAGCTTCAAGGCTAGAGCGCAGACCCGAGATCACATTTAAATTTGTATTGGCCTTATTCCCTATCACAGGGCCTTGCACCTAGTAGGCGCTTAATAAATGTTGTTGAATGAATACAATTGTTGTTGTTGTTGTTGTTTTCAAAATTCCTCATAGGCAGGGATGGGTTCATTCGGTCACCTAACAGTTATTAAGGATCTACTTTATGTTTAATGCTGAGGGATCTACAAAGATTCCTGCCCTCATAGAGCTTACAGTTTACCAAGGACATCCCAAACACAGATCAGATCCACAGATAACGTACGTCAGAGACGTGCAGAGCAAAGCACCACACGAGGGGACAGGTGGTAACTGATGGAGGAATCAGGAAATGCATCATCGGAAGATGGAGATCTTGAGTTAGCAGCTTCGAAAGATGGTTGGAAATTCAACAGGGAGAGAGGGGGAGAGTTCATTGACAGACTTAGTGTTTGTAATTATGAAGAGATTTACACACACACACACACACACACACACACACACACACACACACACTCCCACTCTGCATCTGCAGGTATTTTCTCTTCTTATGCCGTCTCCTGAACGTCTCCATATCTATTACTTCAAAAAAAATGCAAGTTCATCAGCAATTACAACAATTATATTTCCGTGAAATATTTTCCACCTCAGATTTTACTAGAGAACTTTGTCTAGATTTTCTTCTTACCTACTGTCACTATTTTCACCTTGTCTTCCTACCTACTTAACAGCAGACTTGACATTTAACACACCCCCATTCCCACAATAAAGTGTAAGCTTCTTGAAGGCAGGGACTATTTTTTGCCTCGTCTTTGTATTCTCCTGGTATCTACCACCAGAAAAACTTTCACAAAGTAGTTGTTTAAGAAACATTTCTGGAATTGAATTGATATTCACAATTGACCTTGTCTCAAGAAAGTCTCGCCATTTGCTTCTCTTTACAGCTCAAAGAATTTTTTTTTCTCTTATGGTTGTGGTTAACCAATAATTAAGCTCACAATTTATTACCTTGATTATTTATTGTTTTTTTGGAAAGATAAAAACAACAGGTAAAGATTCTAAAATCCATCAATATTGGTACATGAATGGGAAGGTTAAAAAATAGGCCTTGATGATTCTGGACTGTACAAAATACCTTAAAAGCATCAACAAAACAGATAATGAAAAAAGTTGAACAATTATTGACAGACGGATTTCCCAGGGCTCTCAAGAAGGTGGAGAACTCATTATTCCCAGTCCCTCCTCTGCCTCCAGGAGTTAGTGGTGACTCAGAAATAGCTTATAGCTAAACAGCATCTCCACCTATCAATAGGCCAGGGGTGGGGAACCTGCGGCCTTGAGGCCAAGTGATCCTCTAGGCCCTCAAGTGCGGCCCTTTGAAAGTCAAAGGACCTTGAGGACCTAGAAGACCACATTAGACCTAGAGGCAGCTGGTTCCCCACCCCTGCAATAGGTATTAAGGTAACCCCTTAATCTCAAAAGCAAAGAGTAAGTCAAGAGCAAAGAATGAATGCAATTGGATTGTTTCTATTAACCCCAACACTCCCTTCTAGTAATCCTTCCCACCTTGCCTATGACTCCTCCCGCCCATTACCTTGCTCTACAACAGTGGTACTCGACCTTCCTGATGCTGAGACCCTTTAATACTCATATGTGAGAGTATCTACATGTGAGCAGACCCTCCTGGAGACGGACAGAGGAGCTGTGTCTGGGTTCCTAAGACCATCAGAAATACGTGTTTTCCCATGGTCTTAGGCAACCCCTGTGAAAGGGTCATTTGACCCCAAAAGGGGTCGCAACCCACAGGTTGAGAACCACTGCTCTACAAGGTCCGGAGAAATGATCTTAAAATATTTAGAATCATAGACTATCAGAGCTAGAAGGGGCCCTCAAGAGTATGTGGTCTAGTTCAGGAGTGGGGAACCTGTGACCTCAAGGCCCTGGGCTAGTCCTTTCATTACAGAAGAGAGAAGATGCCCCAAAAAGGACAGTGACTTATCCAAGCATATAGTCAGTGAGTGGTAGTTCTAGAATTAGAACCCAGTACTGCTAACTCCCAGGCCAAGGCCTTTTTAAAAAAACTATACCACAATGCCTGCTATTTTCCCCAAAATAATGTTAGAATTCCAAGAACTCTCCATTCGCTACTACCCCCTCTACTCCCCAACTCTCCCAGGCCACCCAGGATATAAGCAGAGATGAAAATAAGCCTGGGAAGTCTTCCCAAGAAGTATTCTTCTCCTGGGAAAAGAATGACTAGCTCTCCTTGGTTATAGGATGACTTAATTGCGTCTCAGTGCTATCTGCTGGCATTCTAGTCTAGAAAGGGAGGTAGAAAAGATCTGGGCTCAAATCCTGACTCTAATATCTATTAACTGTCTATAATGAAGACATTCAATCCCTCTGAACCTTAGGCTCCTTCTCTGTAAAATAGGAATAACTCTTTGTGTTAGCTTCCTTACAGAGCCGTGCATCTCAAATAGGAGCGTGTATATAAAGTTCTGCACGAATGCCGGTTATTGTTGCTGTTATTGCGATGATTATTGCTGTGACTGGTAGCCCATGGGTGTTAAAATCCTGAGGGGAGCTGTGTCAGCTCCTGGCCAGCCGGGCTCTGCCATACCTCAGGCATGGCAGACATTCATCTGTGCTTAACCGGCTTGTTTCAGAGAATTCCTGTGACAACTTTTGGTAGCAGCAGCAGTAGGAAAAAGCATTTGTACACCCTAGACAAGGTTTGAAAAATGAGCTGCTTCGTCTCTTTGAAGAGATGGGACATGGATGGTGTTTCCTAGAGGGCAGACCTTGAAGTCTAAAAGTCCTGGTGTCCTGACTTTGGCATGTACTGGCTAGATGACTGTGAACAAGTGGCTTCACTAGGCACCCAGATGGTGCAGTGGGTAGAGTCCTGAGCCTGGAGTCAGGAAGAGCTGAACTCAAACACTTCCTAGCTTTGTGACATTGAACAAGTCACGTAGCCTCTGTCTGCCTTGATTTTCTCATCTATAAAATGGGTTAATAGTACCTATGTCTCAGCATTGTGAAGATAAAATGAGATGACATTTGTATGGTGCTTTACAGACCTTAAAGCATTATCTAAAGACAGTTATTATTCTTATGACCTCAACTCTGTGCCCCTAGAGAACTCCCTGAGACTCTAAATTATAGAAGACTAAACTTAGTGGAGGAAGTTTCCACATGAAGAGAGCCAGCTCTCTCTATGTCTTCCCTAACCCCCAAAACATCTTTTTGGAAAGCAGAATGGCAATATGTGAGTTATAAAGAGTTATAAAACTGATCTTTCCCTTTGACCCGGTAATCCTACTGTTAAAGCTATATACCCCAATCACGTTATTAACCACAAAGAAAAACCAATTGATATAAAAATATTCATTACTGTTTAATTTGTAATCGCAAAATTAGAAGCAACTCATGTATCCAACACTTGCAGAATGTCTGAATAAATTATTTTCTATCAACACAAATCATTAGTGACATTTTTGTTCGTTTCAGTCGTGTCTAACTCTTCGTGTTCCTATTTGGGGTTTTCTTGGCAAACATACTCAAGTGGTCTGTCATTTCCTTCTCCAGTTCATTTTACAGATTGAGGAAACTGAGGCAGACAGAGTTAAGTGACTTGCCCAGGGTCACACAGCTAAGAAGCATCTGAGACCAGATCTGAATTCAGGAAGATGAATCTCCCCGACTCCACACCTGGTACTCTATCCACCATGCCACCTAGCTGCCCCCTGCCCCCCATAAAAATAATTCAAAGAAATATGGATAGACCTAAGAAGACATAGAATGAAGAAAACAGACTCAGAAGCACACACAGTGATTATAGGTCTTTAAACAATGATACTAATAACAACAGAGAAGCAATGTGGTAGAGGAACTAGAGAGGCGACCTTAGTGTCAGAAAGACCTGGGTTAAGGTCCTGCCAGTTGTCCTTCCTGGCTTTGTGAGCCTGGGTAGTTCCTGGGTAATTAGCCATTGGCTACTTCATGCGACTCGATAGCATTATACATTGCACAACAGTTGCATTGGTGAGGGGAGTTTCCTCATTAGGAGTTGCCTACACCTAGAAAATCACCAGTCAGGCCAAACAACCATTACTAAGGGGCAGCAGTTAGGATTATATATGATTTAGCATCATCCACCACTCCCAAGGAGTGGAAAGCTTGGAAGGTAAGAATAACTTAACCATCAAAACTGAGTATAATCCTACGGGGGGGGGGGGGGGGGGGATGGAGCTTTAATGAAATGGAGGGTCTCCGAATATTCTTGATGAAAAGATCAGAACTCTGTAGAAACTTTGAAATTCAAAGACAGAAACATTAAAAGGTAAATATGAATTTAAACATTAAAAAGTGACTAAACACGGGTAAACTGATTATATTCTAATATGGGGGAATTTTATACACACATATATATTGATATTTTTGTATATCTCTGTCCCTTCTGAACCATATCATCATCTGTGGTCATGGAGGAAGTCTAATTTGATAGGTTTAGGAATGGTTGTCAGGTCTTGATGATCATAAGAGAAGTCTAAAAAAGGGGGAGAAGATTTGGGGGAAGGAAAAACAAAGGTTAGGAAAAATGTTCTCATATGATCAGAGTGCACACATCTAGACAAACGAGGAGGAGAATGGTGGACACACCAGCCACACTTTCATCAGAACCCATGGGAGGGAGGGAAGGAGGAAGGGAGGGAAGAAGAATGCCCCAAGCACTCACTGCAGCCCGAATGTCACACAGGACTGACTTCGGGAAGCCCCAGTGACAGAAATAAAAGTGAAAAGACAGGCTGAACTTTGAGGACTCTTTGCAGGGCTGTCTGGGTATAGCTAGGGGTCTAAGACATTGCCTAAAACAATGGAATGGCTCACAGAAAACTCTGTTAGAGGAGAAAAATCCCATCAGCAGCAATTCACAGCAATATCCACTGAGTGGAGGAGGAGTAGACAGCAGTCCAATCAAGAAAGTTGCCCCCTAGCTCATACATATCAGCAGCTTTGCAGGGAAGCCTCGAGTGGCAGCTTTAAAAGAGGAGAGGTGTTTTAGCTAGAATACTGCCCTATGATCATAAATTATCTAGGTTACAAGTGTTCCCTCTCCCATCAATGGCATAGGAATCTGAAAAGGAAAAAAAAAAGTTTTGGTTTTTAAGGAGCTTTTTGAGGGGGCAGAATGTATCTCTTGTTATTTACTTTGCTAATCTATTTAATCAAATGCCTTGTCTTTGAATTTGGCCTGGTTAAAGGGAAACATTAGATGATGGCTTGTGGCTTTAAATAGATGCTGACCAAAGAGTATCTGAGAAAAAAAAGGTGCAGCTCCTTCTGGGTTTATGTGGTTTATGTCTTCAGCATCCCTGTCACCTTAATAGCTTTTTAGAGTGGGGTTATGTCTTTGTTTGCCCATTCTCCCAGCTTACTTCCTGAGTTCACATGTGATATTTAGCCGCAGGTTGTGTACGCTTTTGTAGGAAAGGTCTGGGCTGGTCCTGTTACTGCTTTCTTGATGTACTGAGTGTCATGTTGTTCCATGATCTCAGGAGTATCTCAGGCTGGGGGCCTGCAAACCTTCAGTGAGCCTGAAGTAGTCTGACCCAGGAAAGTACTGCCCACTGGTTTGAGCTCTGCAAGTTCAAGAGTTGAGTTTGGGTCTCAGCCCTAGCAGACTGCTGCTGGACTCACCCACTATTGGCCCGCTGGAGAGCTTTGATGGTTCAGAACTCCAGGCTCCCCTTTGGTCTGAGATCCTTCTGCTGGTTATTCCTCTGGAGACTTTAGACTGGCCTAGAAGTTGGAACTGAACCCCTGTTCTGTTCTTGTGGTCTGAACCACACCATTGGCAATTGCTTCTGAACTTACTTCTCTCTCCATACACTGCCTAGAGCCTATGGCCAATCCTTACCCTAGAATGCCAACTCTGGGTGCAGATCCCCTTCTCAGTCTGCCCTGGATCTGTGATCCAAAACCAGGGAGTGTGAAACAAAGCTGCCAGATGGCACCCATCCCATTGCAGTGCCCTGGTATGGGTCTGAGGCTTTCTCTTGCCCTTGGTGCCCAGTTGCTCCCTAGATCCTAGTGTGGTTGCTATTCTTGGATAGACCCAAGTGTCCATAGACTTCTCTGACTTCCTATGCTGGCCTGGGCTAGAAACATGACTCCCTTTTATTTTTTCCTTGGATTTCTCCGTCAGGAGTTGGTACATTTTCTAGATCTGTTGGGAGGTGTTTTGGTGGTAAAAGCTCACGGGATGGCTTCTGCTGCCTCTTAAGCAGGGGTTCTTAACCCGGGGTCTGTGAACTTATTATTGTTGCTGTTGTTATTTTTAATGTTTTGATAGCTATTTCAATGTATTTGGTTTCCTTTGTAACCCTGTGTCTTTTATGTGTTAAAATACTTGTTTTGAGAAGGGATCCATAGGCTTCACCAGCCTGCCCATGGGGTCCATGATACATAAAAAGGGTAAGATCCCCTGGTCTAGGTCTCAGAAAAGGGCACAAAACTGGAGATACAAATTTGAAAGCAGTCTTCATGGAGGTAAGTAGTTGAAGATGTGATAGCCAGCAAAATTACTAAGAGGAAAGGTTTAAAGGGAGAAGAAAAGAGGGGTAAGGATAGAACAATGTTATAAATAACTCATTTTTCTCAACACAGTCCTAGAAGGAAGGTGCTGTTATTTCATCCCCATTTTACAGATAAAGAACCTAAGGTACAAAGATGTTAAGTGACTTGCCCAGGCTCACACATCTAATAAATATATAAGGCCTGATTTGAACTCATGTCTGTCCACTGAACTGATTCATAGTGGGAGAAATAAGCTAATAGTTACACCTTTCTTTTACTACTTGACAAGCCTGGAGAAGGCCAGTCAGGGATTCTAGGCAGGTAGCCAGTGAAACTTTAAAGTGGTGAGCTACAGGCTGGATACAGAGGGCAAATGAGGCCAGGGAGCACAGGGGGGAGGGGAGAGAGGAGATGGACCAGGAGAAGGTTTGTGTGAATGCACAGGAAAGGAATCTTTCTAAACTTGGGTCTTGATGCTGCAAGTTCTCTCCTTGAGTCCTAGAGTCTCATGTTGGCAGCCGCTTTCATTCCTTAGTAAGGTTTTGTTTCATGTTATAGCTATTTGTTTAGGTAATATTTCCTTCCACCAGATTGTGGGCTCCACCAAGGTAGACTGTCTTTCCATATTGTTCCAAAGCTCTGCTAGTTCTCTAATATGAAATGTTTTTGAAAGGCTTACTCTATATAGCCCATATTTTTATATATCTAGATGGAGGAATTAAGTGACTTGACCAGGGTTACATAATCAGTAGGTTTCAAACTCAGGATCTGAACCCAGGCATTCCCAGGCCTTCATATATATCGAGCAGATAAATACACATAAATACCTAGTAGGAAAGAAACCCACAACTTTTAAAAATTTTGTCCAGGTTTGTGAAAGTTTGAGAGATAGCAAATATATTGGCAGAATGCTTGAACTCAGGTCTTGCTGAGTCTAGGACCTCTTCTCTCTCTATTATGTCATGCTGTCTTTGTTCTCCCATCCCAATCTGCCTCTTCCTCTCCACACCTTTCTTTTTGTTGTTATTGTTGCAGATAAAGAAGGTCAGAAGTTAAGTGACTTGTCTAAGGTCACACAGGAGATAACAAAGCCAGAATTTGAACCCAGGGTTTCTGCCTCCAAATCAATCACTCATTCCAATGTACCGTGTTTTCTCTCTTGGTGTTTTGATGAACCTGAAATAACATATAAAATATATTTACATGAAAACTGGATGATTGAGAGGCAGGAGAGGTCACTGAATGTAGACTACAGGAGCCACCTCCAGCCGGAGGAGGGGAGGAACAGAGAAGGCCCCCAAGCCTGGCCCCTCAACAAGAGGAACAATTCCAATAAACAGCCCCAATAGGTAGACACTATTGATAGACCCATGAGAAGGGAGATGGGAGCCAGGGGGAAACTGCCAAAAAATCATTTATAGTAGCACTCTGGGCCACATTCAAGCTTTGCACAAGCCTGACTTGTGGTCTATATTTAGCCCACTGTGGCATTTAATCTTTGTATTT
Organism: Pseudocheirus occidentalis; assembly: GCA_028646575.1. Classification (NCBI taxonomy): domain Eukaryota; kingdom Metazoa; phylum Chordata; class Mammalia; order Diprotodontia; family Pseudocheiridae; genus Pseudocheirus; species Pseudocheirus occidentalis. Next base: position 50,059,407 of record CM053599.1, on the reverse strand, counting down.
CCCGCAGAAGGACTCTGTTACCAAAGTACTACTCATGCCTCACAGGAAGGCAGAAGTGGTTCTGACTTCTCCAGGTAAGTGTCGCCAACATAATCAAACAGGACTGAGAACCTTAGGTCAGGCTGAGTACCTAGCTGTCTGACCTAATGGGACCTGAGAAGTCAGGTCTGCAAAAACAAAACAAAACACAAAAAACACGCAAAAAAAACCCCACCTCCAAGCTACTTGGAGAACAAGAAGTCAATAGGGAAAGAGAGCGGCTTATGTACCTTCCAGTTCTGGCTGGAGAAGAGCTTGAGATTAGCAATGTTTCCCAGTCAGGGAACCATAAAAATGAAGAGGTACCCAAAGAGGGTTAGGGCTGCCTGAGACCCCAAAATACCAACATGCCGGGTCCTATGGAAAGAATTCCACTTCTCAGCCAAAGAAAAGCAAAGTTTATTGAAAATTCATTAAAAGTTCACCATATGGGGTAGACTCTTAAGGAGCCAGTCTATGCTAGGTCATTCTATGGCATTCTCACACCACATGGAGGGGAATTATACACAGAAAGGTTGTGGGAGGACTCTAGGGGTGGTCTAGAGGAGGAGTTTGGGGAGGGTCTTCAGGAGGAGTCAATGAGGTCAGACTCCAGTAATGAGTTTGGGAAGAGTCTTCAGGAGGAAGTCTTTAGGAGGTCAATGCAAGAGTGGATAGATATTTTGATAGGCTCAGGGATGGGAAACAGATGGACAATGGAAGGCCAGGCTAGTAACAGAGGTTTGGGCCCAGCCATAATGAAATAATAATGGCCTCTGCAAATGCCTCATCAAGTGAGAACATTCAATTAGACTTCAAGGGGTTTCCCAGAGCCTGCACCTCAAAGATTCAAGGAGAGCTCAAGGGGGCTCCCAGAGCCTACACCTCATCAGATAAGGGTGGGATTAGGGAAGAGTTAAGGAGTGATCAGTGCTTAAAAGAACATGCACTTTTAATATCTATTGCACAGGTGTGTTACCCATAATTTACTGGGAAATAGCCCAAAGGGGAGCTGCATGGAGATGTGGTTTTAAGCTTGAAATGTCACTAAGTCAACTAGCAGTCAGGCCTGACCAAGAAGTGCCAAGTCTGCTATGCATCAGTGTCCTGTTTGACAAGATCTATGTTGGGAGTATACACATGTCCCAAGCTAATAAGGGATCCAGGATGTATATAATAGGACTTACAGATATCCAGCGAAGGATTCATAGGTGCAGCTGGTCATTATACTAAGGGGAGATAAACATTTCATGAATGGTTACTAGGCAGAGTGCTAACACGGGGAAGGGGCAGAGATAATGCTCTGAGGCTGGGGAGATTTGAGGCTAGGGAGAAATGTGATTTTGCAAACTGATGTGATTTTACAAACTGGTTCAAACAGGCACCCAAGCACCCCATCAGAAGGAGTGATCACAGATCTTTGAAACTGAAGTAGAGGGTGGCTAGGTGGTGCAGTGAATAGAGCAGCAGCCCTGGAGTCAGGAGGAACTGAGTTCAAATCTGACCTCAGACACTTAACACAAAAACTAGCCATGTGACCTTGGGCAAGTCACTTAACCCCAACTGCCCTCCAAAAAGCAAAAAGGAAAAAAAAATTAAAAAAAGAAACTGAAGTAGATCTATTGCACTTAACACAATGTTCTGCACATAGCATGGGGCATAGTAATTGTTCATTGAATTTGAGATGCAGAGGAGGGGAGCTTACTTTTGACTCAATCAATAAATGTTTTCATTACTCCTAGAAAGGCACAAAAGCCCCTATAATCTGTCTCCAGCTTTGGTTCATACTGTTTCTTTTCATAACACATTCCAAGGAAACTGGATAGTAAATGCAGATTATCTCCTGCCTCTTCCCATCTCCTTGTAGAAACACTATCTCTTATGCCTAGAATAGATTCTCTGTTCAACTCTGCTTGTTGAAATCCTTATGGTACTTTGAGGGCCTTGCCTCTTCCATGAAGCCTTTCCTGATCCTTCTCTCCCTTTCCCCCTCATTTCTCCCTCCTCAGTCTCCCATTTGTGTTTGACCAGCCTAATACACTTTTCACATTGTAACTTGTTATGGTTACTTGTTCACATGTTTTATCCCTTCTCTCCTCAAAATAGATTGTAAGCTTTTTGAGAACAGAGACTGATATTTTTCATCTTTGCATCCCCATCACTTAGTGTGCACATAGAATTTCTCACATTTTATGTAATGGAATTGAATTAAATATAAGACATGAGCCCTGCCTTCAAAAGACTCATAATCTACCATATTGGTCTGAAAACAGACCAGATTTTTCCCCTAAAATCTGGTTCTGTAAATCCTGAATGTATCCTGTCAGCTGTATTTGAAGTACCACAGAAGTGATTTAAACCTCTCTGGTCTTCCCAGGAACATCCAAAGTTGGAAGAGAAGAAAGGGGTTCCCATATATCAGCAGCAGAGATCCTTTTGCCCAAGGGTCTGTTGCTGGTATGGCAAGGCTAGGGAGGCAGGCAGTGCCTGCCCTCCTACTTGCTTGTACTAGCCTCTAAATCCCTGCCTTAAAACCTTAGAAAAACTGTAAAACCTTCTCTCTTTGTCCTTTTCTTTCTCTGTCTCTCTGTCTCTGTCTCCCTTTGTCTCTCTCTCTCTCCCTTCCTCTTTCTATCTCTGTCTGTCTCTGTCTTTCTGAAGGTGGAGAAGACCACCAGCTTTAGGTTGTGGGAAGAAGTCCCCAGGAATCCTCTTGATCCCAGAGGGTTTGTCCTTTGTCCTAGGGACTTTGCTGTCCAACCTCCTGCTTATAGATAACTACATGTAAGAGCAGAGCTTACCATGGACTGGGATAGTCAGAGAAAAACATTCAGAGGAAATAGACTTGAGTTGGCGAAAGCACTTAGAGGATGGCGGTGGGGTAGATGTTAGTAGGCAGAGACAGGAGGAATGGCATTCTATATGTGATTTTTAAATAGCTAAAAGAAAGGACCTCAAATATCTTCTAGTCCAGGAATTCTTAACCCAGGGTCTATGAACTTTTTTTTTGTATCAACATTTGGTAACTGTGTTTCAGTATAACCAGTGTTTCCTTTGTAATCATATGTATTTATTATATGCATTAAAAATTATTCTTTGAAGGAGCTCATAGATTTCATCGGACTGCTGATGACATCTATGATACAAAAAAGATTAAGGCCCATTCTCTATTTCAGCCCTGTCATTTAATACATGAAGAAACTGGGCCCAGGATCTGTGAAGTGAGTTATCTCGGGTCACACACCTAGCTTAATGAGAGAGGTCGGTCTGAAACTCGAGGTACTTTCCTAAACGTATTATGTTGTTGAAGAAAAACCACAATCGTTTATACTCATGACTTTGCATACTAAATATAGTAAGTCCTTGAGTGTAGATGGGATATTGTCAGGTTGATCTATGATAACGGTAGAAAAAACATTTTCTGTGAAAATTTAGAAGCTCCAGGATAAAGGAGTTTTCTACATTACAGTATTTCACATTACAGAAAAGCCTCATATGAAAGTATTTTTTATTCATTTCTCTCAGCATGGTTTTTTGCCCTGCTTCAGAACACAGATCTGTCAGCTCCCTTGAGATCATCTCACAGAAAGAAACTGAACAAGAGTAAGCTAAAGGCCTTAAGTGGTTAGTGGGTTGTCTCTCCTATCCACCCCACCCCCATTTATTATGAAGGTCTGCTGGGGATATTCATTCTATCTTTAAAAGAAAAACTCACCTACATTTTCCCTTCACGTTCAATCCTCTGAGCTGTGGGACTCCCAACACAATTAGCTAATGCATAGACAATTAATTACTCATTCTGAGAAACGAGTCAAACGAGTCTCTCCTATGAGATATTTTAAATACATATCTCAACCATCCCAAATGGCACCCTAGACGGATAGACTACCTGGCCTTCATGAGGAGAAAGCTGCTATTAGCTAGAGCAAAAAATGGAAAGTGTGGGAGTAAGAAATAACCCAACAGGAGGGATGACACTATGTTAGTGGAAATTTCTGAAGATTTAGCTGGCTCTGGGGAGCTTTTTTATATTAGGTATCTACAGCATGCTGGACATTCACATAGATCCAGGTACCAGGAGCCCCATTCATTAAAGTTCTAAGAAGAGACACACACCCATTGAATCATTAAATGTAGAAACATCTCTCAATACAGCAACACCTTCCTTATCCAAAGATCCTTTATCTGAAACAAAACTGGGACCAGGAAGTAGCAAAAAAAAAGGGATCTGAGCAGTCAAAAGAGATGTCAAGAAATCCATGTAATTCTCAATTCGGCAATTCTTAACTCTTTAATATATATATATATTAAATATATATTATATATATATAATGAGACCCCTTTCTTAAAATAAACAAGTTTTCCTCTCAAAAGTTAAATAAAATACAAAGATTGAGAAAATAAAGAATTATAGATTTGGGTCTTGAAAATACCTTAGAAACAATTTAGTCCAAGTCTCTCACTTTATTAGTAAGGAAATTTAGGCCCACGGAGATTAAATAACTTGCTTAAGGAATTTGTTTAATGAATGTGGCTCCTGTCTATGACCTTTGGAATGCTACATCAGTGGCACTTCAAGTAGAAAAGGTCTAGATTAACCTCATGCTGCCTTCCCTTAGCCTACAGGAAGGCAGCATGTTACTATGTTAATTATCCAGCAAGGGAGCATAATATCAGCATTATCCGCTGGGTGCCATGATCATTCATTCCAGGGTTCCTGTTCATGTCTGCTCTGCCATATCTCCTCTGGCTGTCAGGAGATACTCAGCACGCCCACCCACCTTCTGACCACCATGACAGTTGCTGCTTCAGTGACGTCTCTGAACGTTTGGAATGTAGAGGATAAGATGGAATGCTGCTCAAAATATTAAAGCACTTGAAATCCGTAACTTTAAAGCCGCCGCCCCACATCTGGAGCTGTTTCTCTCAGGCCTTCCATGTAGTTTATGGAATATAGAAAAATGAAAGGGAAAAAAAGCACTTCTGCCTGGAGCCACAAACTTCTCTCACCCTCCCAGACTGTTAGAGCGATGGAGGAGTAGCCCCAAATGACTATCACTCGTATGTCCCAGAAGGATGAAGGGCTTGCCTAGGGGTCACAGACCATAAGCAAGCAAAAGGCAGCAGGAGAGAATTGTCTTCTCTGTTTCTCTGGCTGATGAGACTGAGTAACCACCTGTTCCATCCACTGTGGGTTCTTGCCGGTGTCTACCCTCTGTGGGTGCTATGAATTCATGGATGTGCTGACTGCTGTCTCTACTCCTGTAGGCTTGCTTGTCATAGACAAGGCTTTGGGCCACAGCCACACAGCCATTTGCAGCCACCACAGCCTGCCGGTCTCAAGTCCCAAAGTCAGCCGCCATTCACCTTCCTGGTGCTCAGGAAGTCTGGCCTCTAGAAGAGCTCCAGATGATCACCATTCCACCAATAAGCACTTGTTTGGAGCTATGTGCTAAGCGAAATTAAAACCGAAACTGTCCTTGTCCTCATTCTAATGGGGGATGATAATATGCAAGCAACTATGTACAAACAAGAAGTATTCAGGGAAACTTGGAGGTAATCTCAAAGGGAAGGCACAGGAATTAAAGGAGACCAGAAACAGCTGCATGTAGAAAGTAGGATTTTAATGCAGATCAAAGCATATTTTCACTGTTTTTGTTTTTTGTGGCTTTTCCCTTTTGTTCTGTTTCTTCTTTCACAAGATGATTAATGTGGAAATATGTTTGCATGATTGCATATGCATAACCTATATCAGATTGCCTGCCATCTTGGGGAGAGGGAAAGGAGAAAAAAATTGAAACTAAAAATCTTATTTAAAAAATGAACGTTGGAAACTATCTTTACATGTAATTGGAAAAAATATTATTTACAAAGGAAAAAAAAAGTAGAATTTTAGCTGAGACTTGAAGGAAATAGTTAGGAAGTACAAAACTCATGTCGGTGAAAGGAAAAGGACCCAGACAAAGGGCATACCTTGTTCTATCCTGTTTCATTGCTCCCCTGTCTTACAAGTATACCCTTGGGACCATACTATTCCCAGTAGAAGACTTGATAGAGAAAACTTGTAATAATCCATGAGTAGAATGATAGATGTAGACAGCCAGGTGGCACAGTAGTGGGCTTGGAATCAGGAAAACTCATCTTTTTTAGTTTAAATATGACCCCAGACACTTGCTAACTTTGTGACCCTGGGCAAGTCACTTAACCCTGTTTGCCTCAGTTTCCTCATCTGTAAAATGATCTAGAGAAGGAAATAGAAAACCACTGTAGTATCTTTGCCAAGAAAATCCCAAATGGGGTCACCAAGAGTCAGACACGTCTGCCCAGCAACAAATTTTTATTTCACTCTGTGGGGATCGCTACTATGGGAGCCCCTTGAGGGAAGAGACTGTGATTTTGTCTTTCTTTCTATTCTGAGCACTTGGTGAAGTGCCTGACACATTGTAAGCAGTTAGCAATTAGGGGCAGTTAGGTGACGCAGTGGAAAGAATGCTGGGCCTAGAGTTGGAAGAGACCTGAGTTCAAATCTAGCCTTAGATACTTACTAGTTATATGCCCTTAGGCAAAAATCACTGAACCTGTTTGCCTCAGTTTCCTCAACTGTAAAATGGGGATAATAATAGCACCTCTATCCCAGGGTTGTCGCAATAATATTTATAATGAGATATTTGTAAAGCCTTTAGCACAGTAGCCGGCAAATAACTATTATTATTGTTAGTGACTTTGTTATTAGTGTTATTCATGATAATATTACTTATAGTAACAATAACGAATGCACATGGGCTGACTACCTGGGGACTTCCAGGATCCCAAGGTCCCCACAGAGATGAAATGGTACAATAGAAACACTCACTACATTAAGTATGATAGCACCTGTGTATGTTTTACAATAGTAATGCATGTGTGTGTGAAGCCTATTATCTATTTACAGAGGCCTTAGCTGACTTGTTTGTAATCACCAGATGGCGCTGATGGCCACTCACCTGATCCAGTTTGGTTGGTCCAGTTTGGAGAGGTCAGGAGCTGGTCATGTCCCCGATTTTTTCCTGGCACTTGTGGTACTGGATGTGCTGGGGACATGCTAGGCCAAGCTCTCTATGCATGATCCTGAAACTTTTCCCACTCAAGACCTACTTCAGTGCTTCTTAAACTGCAAGATCACAACACACAGGATGGTTCTCAAAGAGCAGGTAGCCTTCTTCCCCCCACCTCAACCCTTCTCTTGAGGATGCACACATCTGCACTGACCACCCATCCAGGAACTGGGGATGACCATGGATTTCCCCGGTCAGAATCAGCTCTGCACCCTGCTTCTATCGCCAAACCCTCGTTCATGGATTGGTTGTAGTTTTACAAAGCCCTAGTCATGTGATCATGATGGAGTCAGCACCCCAGAGAAACAGATAAATCACAATTCACTCCCCATAGTGCTTTTCTCTTAGCAGGGAAGGCAGTCATCAACACATGATTTTTTGAAAAGTGTGTGGGCTGTGCGGTCTTCAGTGTTTCCCATGCCCAAGCACTTTTTAGATGGAGCATAGACTGCTCCAAACTTAGGAAGGAACTCTAGGCCACTTTGCTTTGGCTCCTTGGATATTCCTCCTGTGAGCAGCACAGCTCACAAATCCAGATCAATAGAGGGACACGTGGGAATGTGGAATCCCAGACCTCTCTCGGCTCTGGATGTGAACTTCGAATCTGGTGCCAGCTGGACCACCCAAGGTCTTCCAGTTTTCTGTTTGGTTCAAAGTCCTATTGCTCTCTGGGACCTCTTCCTTCTTCTCTAGTTTAGCTGCCTTCTAGGAGAAGAAGGGAAGTAGATTCAGCAACAGAAGAAGAACCCAATACACTGAGCCCCAAGTGCCCATAGCCTCTCCTATAGCTTACTGCTAGAAATGTCCCTGGCAAAATTCCATCACACCTGGCTTTTTGATTTCTTAGTCAAAGCAAACTGGAAGGTTTGGAAAGAGGTGGTATTAGAGGCAGGCACTCCAATTGCAGAGAAGTGACAGACAGCTCACATCAAGAGAGGAGAGAGAAAATATATAAAAAGAAAGAAAGAAAGAAAGAAACAAAGAAAAAAAGAAAGAAAGAAACAAAGAAACAAAGAAAGAAAGAAAGAAAGAAAGAAAGAAAGAAAGAAAGAAAGAAAGAAAGAAAGAAAGAAAGAAAGAAAAAAAGAAAAAGAAAGAAAGAAAGAAAACCAGATACAGGAACTTAGGGCATTTGTATTGCAGTACAATAATTGCTTATGTGATAATTGATGTTTGTAATGAAAACTGAGTCATCAAGTAGAGATTGAATTCTTTTTCTTATCCCAGGCAGGAAACTATGAACTACATTGTAAAAGGCTTTAACTGTCATACCTAACATGTTTATTTGTTTTTGTTGACTAGCCAGGGTTAAGTGACTTTCCCAGGGACACACTAATAGCTAAGTGTTAAGTGTTAAGTGTCTGAGGCATAATTTGAACTGAGGTCCTCTTGGCTTTAGGCCTGGTGTTTTATCCACTGTGCCCCCAGCTGCCCCCAATGGTTAACATCTTTAGAGAGCTCAGTTTCTTTGACCTGGAAAAATTCACCTGTTTGGAATCTCTCCTTCTTTAGTGATATTGATAAGCTTGGCATTACTCCATGAGTATATGCTTGGGAAGCAAAGGTACTCTTGACAAAATGTTCTTTAGCAAATGAGATATTCTGGGCAGAAACGAAACTAGTACTATGAAAAATGTGGGTAGTAAAAGGAAGGGGTGGTGAGCTGAAGATTGGCATTACCAAACAGTTTTCAGGGGTGCTAATACTACCTTGTATTCTAATAGTCTTTCATTCAAGAGTATAAAAAGTATTGGTAATATCTCCCCCACCCCCTACCTCCTCCAATGCTTAAAACACTCTGAAAGAGGGAGCAACTTTTTATTTGTATGTGAGAGGGAGACTTGGGGATTAACTTGTTCAGTATCATAGAATGGTTCAGTCCAGCAGTCAGACCTGAGGTCATGTTATGGAACTGAAGTCAAGCTGACCTGAGTTCAAATCCTGCCTCAAACACTGGGTGATGTTGGCCAATTTACTTGGCTTCTCTGGGCCCCAGATGCCTCATCTGTAAAATTAAAAGAGCTTGATACAGTGGACTCCAAAGTCCCTTCCAGCACTGAGTCTGTGATCCTCGGCAGGTCCATCTATGAGTCATTTCAAGAGCCATGAAAATCACTAAAAGACAGATGAGAGAGGTGTGGGCAAGGCCATGTGTGTGTGAGTGTGTACGCTGTGAGCTGACACCCAGGGGGATGCTGCCAATGAGCAGGGTGTGGTGGGAAGGCAGGATGGGTGAGGAAGCACAGCAGGGCCACATGCAACGTACCACTCCCTTTCTAATCATCAAGAACCCTTTAGGAGAAGGTGGCACAAACAGCCAGGTCCCAACCTTTGCTGCTGTTGCCACCTAAGAGCATGCTGCTGGGGTGTACGATAGAGGCAGGAGACCAAGGGAAGAAGGGAGAGGATCTCCTTCTAAAATGTAACCCTTCCTTTTTTATCCCTTTTCATAGCGGCCCGTCTTTTTGGCTACCCCTGGGACCAGCTCTGCAAAAGTGGAATGGGTCTCCTTGGAACGTAGCTTATTATGTGTGGCAGCACCAACCAAATTGATCCTGCTCTTGACAATCCATCTCCCACCTCTTTGCCTTTGCATGGGCTCTTCCCCATGCCTGGAATTCATGCCTTCCTAGCTCCTTCTTAGATTCCCTAGTTTTATTTAAAGCTCAGCTCAAATACCACCACCTAAATGAGGCCTTTCCTGACTCCCTCAGATGTTAGGACTTCCCCTAAAGATTTTTTTTCATTCATTTTCTATATATTTTATGTATATATGTTGTCTTCCCTGCCTCTGCCTACAGAACATAAACTCTTTGAAGAATTGTTTCAGTTTCATCTTGGTACCACTGGTACCTAGCACAATGCCTGACACAGAGAAGACCCTTAATGAAAACTTGTTGATTGACCCATTGATGGAGAGTGGATTCCTCCTTGCCTGAAGTCTAAACATAGATCATTTGTTAGGAAATCTGTTTCAAAATACCACAATCTCAAGAAAAGCTAATGTTGTAGGTTAACCCTGGAATTATAATTGGTGCTTAATAAATGTTTGACTCCCCAGTGTAATGGATAGATGCAAAGTGGGCACGAACAGGCTACATCATCTTTGTCCAGAAGTGGCATAAAGTTAGTATCACAGAAATGCATCTAGTTCAAAGAAGGAGGGACAGTTACGTGGTGAGAGGGAGGGCTAATTGATGGATAGATAGCTCATGCACTCCACTGCTGCCCAGAGAGATAAACCCCCTCCCCCATCCTAGATGGGGGGGGGAGGTCAGTCGAAGGGTTAATGAGAAGGCATGGATGGTTTCAGTCATCCTCGCCTGAGGGAGTATACACATTAATCAGGCCAGAGCTCTCAAAAAGTGTAAATGCCAGTCCCTGTCACATACTTTTTCATTAGGTACTGAGGTCCTTTCCAACCCTGTGATCTTGGGCAAGTCACTTCAGTAAACTCTGAGTCTTGTTTTGTTTGTTATTTTTTGTAATCTGTAAAATGGTATTAATAGGTATTTGCATTACCTACTTCATTAGGAAGTTGCTCCAAAGGTGCTTAAAGTGCTCTATAAACGTGACTTGTTTATTGTTACTAAGCTATATGTAAGGTCCCTCTGCTGCCAAATTGATTTTTTCCAGCCCTATTTCTCATATGCCTCTTCCTGCCCTCTCTCTGAACTGGACCCCTCAATACTCCCTGAATGAGCCCCAGACTTTTCTACTATTCCCTCTTTCAAGTTGATCTGTCCAATTCCTGAACCCGTTCTTCATGGCCCAAATGTTGTCTTCCTAATGAAGTTTTCTCTAATGCTCCCCAAACTAAAAGTAATTGCTCACATTCCCTGAACTGAATTTTATTGCACTTTCATATTATACTTGACTGGATTTTTGTGTACACGTCTTATCTTCTCTGTTAGAGTGTAAGCTCCATGGGGTCAGGAACCCCATTTTCTAATTCTTTGTATCCTTCAGAGTACCTAGCACAATACATCGCACAAAACAGGCACACAATATATTATATTATATGACAGCTATGCAGTGCAAGGTAGAGAGTGTGGACCCATATTGGAGTCAAAAAGAACTGAGTTTGAATCCTGCCTATGTATTAAAATTAGTATTGGTGGCTCCATTTTGCCTTTATTCACCATTTTGTGAAGTGAACTTTTAACCACTTTTAAGTCACCTAATTTTGGAGAGGTAAAAAGATTACTCCCCCTCCCAAAGGTCACCCAACTTAAGGATTGTCATAAAATTACCACCTCCCTCCCATGTCAGTGTTTCCAATTCCTTCCACCAGTAAAAAACCAGGTGTCTACCACAGGAAAATGATAAATGGAGAAGATTTCAGAAAACCTGAACACTGATGCATTATTGGTAGAGTTGTGAAGTAAACAATCTGGAACTGTGCCCAAACAGCTATAAAACTGGGCATACCCTTTGATCCACCAATACCATTACTAGGTCTATATCCCAAAGAGATCATAAAAAAGGGGGAAAGACCTATATGTATAAAAGTATTTATAGCAGGTTTTTTTGTGGTGGCAAAGAACTGGAAATTGAGGGGATGCCCATCAATTGGGGAATGGCTGAACAAGTTGTGGTATATGAATGTAATGGAATGCTATTGTTCCATAAGAAATAGTGAACAGGTGAACTTCAGAAGAACCTGGAAAGATTTGCATGAACTGATGCTGAGTGAAGTGAGCAGAACCAGAACATTGTACACAGTAACAGCAACATTGTTCCATGACCAACTTTGTTAGGCTTAGTTAGCTCTTCTGAACAATGCCGCGGCCGGAGACAATTCCAAGAAACTCATGATGAAAAATGCTATCTATATCCAGAGAAAAAACTATGCATTCTAAATGCAGATTGAAGCATACTATTTTTGCTTTGTATGTGTGGGGTTTTTTTCTCATTCTTTTTCCTTTTTGTTCTGATTCTTCTTTCACAGTATGACGGATGTAGAAATATATTTAATAAGATCGTACGTGTAAAGTCTAAAAAAAAAAGAAAGAAAAGAAACCAGGTGTCTTGATCACTACATCCTGTTTTTCCTGTTTTTCACTCCCTCCAAATTATATATTAACTATGTAGAAACCAATGGTCACTGTCCTTGGCTACTGAAAGCCATGGACCTGGTTTGTTTCTGTAATCTTTTGCATTGCTAAATAAATTATTGCATAACTGTAACTACTCAATTTCTTTAGTCCACCACAGTGTCTCAGATACTTACTAGCAGTATGGTCCTGGGCAAGTCAATTTTTTTTAGCCTCATCTGTATAATAGTTGTGTCAGGGTAATTGTGAGGATCAAGGGATATCACATGTAAAATGCTTTGTCAGCCTTAAAGAGCTACATAAATGTGAGCTGTCATTTTTATCTCTCTGCAGCCCAGGGGGCACCTCTTCCTCCTAGTGCCCCGTGGAGTTAGATGGATATAGACAAGTTCCCTATCAGCTTCAGAGAGCCTGGCCATGGTCATGCAAGTGACTTAGCAGGGGCCAGAACATGGGAGCTGCTGGAAAGAGCTGAGGGCCCAGGCCCACGTCCAGGAAGGTGCCTGAATACCAGAGATCAAGGGATGGTTTGTGGATCCTCCCAGATCTGTGCTCTGGTTTCCAGTTTAAATATTAGTATTCATTCTTATGAAAGCATCCTGTGAGTCTGTTGTTGTTGTTTTCTAGGTGCATTTGCTTGCTCAAATTGTGGCTATTTTTCTACCCATTTAACAAAAAAATGTGAGAAACCTTCCTGAAGCATGTCCTTCTTAGCTTGGGAGGTCTTGAAGAATTTGTTGTAATTCGCAGAATTGTAGTCTGCCTAACAATCATTTATGAGAATGTTACATAAGAAGAGTCCCCAGGCTGATCCCTAGGGGATTCTGATCTGAATGTTTTCCTTCACAAGAAGGGCCTAATTATCCTACTCTTTGTTTCCATCTTTAAGGTTGAGTTTCTCTGTAACAGAACTATCACATTACCCATAATCCCATTATAACACCAAATTAGGAGGAAAAATGCAACTATTTTTAAAGTGAGTTTGGCAAAATTGATTGGGCCAAACCACAGAAGGGCTTTCGTAGCAAATGTTCAGCATGAACATACTAATAGCACACTTGAGTGCCCAGGAGATATGAACAGAGAGCATGTGGGAAGGCACCAGTCTTATTGCGCTGTTCTTTATAGGGTCCTAGTAGCCCCATGTCCTGCTGAAATATCAAAATGGGGCTACCTCTAGGTAGATCATTTGGCTGTGGCATCAACTACCAAATCATTTGAAACGTTGGCCATACTACATCAAGTGTGTATACCTGATTCATGGTCATTGTAACCAGAAGTCCTGCTACATGTGAGACTAATATTGTGATTGTGAGTAGAAGACCCAATAGACAACAGTCCCAAATTTAGAGAATTTTTAAATTAGGATAACATTTTTCTTTATAAAAAGATTTACTTCAGAGTTCATTTAAAAGGTGATAGATATTCCTCTTGCCTTCCCCTACATTGTACATTGTATTGCTGTAAAATCTGTTTTACATGAAATTTACCAGGTACCTATAGTACCACATATGCCCCGAGCATATTTTCCGAACCAGAATTTTGGCACCATGGTCTGCCATAGTAAAATTCTTTTGCAAAGGCTTATTAAAAGTATTTCCCCCCCCTTGAAATCAGGACTACCTCAAAAAATACAGCATATACGGTGGTGACTGCTTGCTCTTTTGATGCACACACAAAAAAATACTCAGTCATGGTGCAGAAAGAGACAAAAAAAAGTACCCACAGAGCCCCAAGAATAGCTTTTCAGTATGTGTCCCTTCACCCCCACCCCCACGACTCAGCCAGTATTCTCTCCCCATGGGTGATGATGCCATGACTCAGCTGCAAAGAATTTGGGTCAGGGCCACAAAAAAGAGCTGAAACTCAGGATGCAGGTTTTCACCCCTGTTTCACCACAGGGGTCAGTGGCAAATCTTGTTTGCCTAATACTGCAGTACAATTACAATATTTAAGGCAAAAGCATTAGGCTTTTATAAAAAATGAAAATGTATGTGTCCACTTGTTACAAGGAGACAATTTCTGTTACTCTTTATACTAAGCTTGTTCCTCCTCAGCTGATCCAATTCTAGGACTGTGTTGATATAAATAAATGCAGGAAAAAAAAACTTGGAAGGGATGATGAGCTTGTTTTTGAACTAGACTGTCTTCCTGGACCAAAAGAAGGGGCCATGTTTCATAGTGGAATATACTCTGGGGGAAAGAGAAGGGAATGAACATTTATAGAGCACCCACTGTGTGCTAGGTGCAGTGCTTTTGACAAATTCTAGCTCATTTATCTTCACAACAACCCTATGACCTAGATGCTATTATTATTATCCCTACTTTACAATTGAGTAAACTGAGGCAAATAGAGGTTAAGCAGTTTGCCCAGAGTCACACACTACCTGTGTCTGAGGCCAGCTTTGAGCTCTGGTCATCTTGATTTCAGGTCCAGCATTCTATCCACAACAGCAGCTGCTCTCCCCTGGAGAGATTTACATTTTCAGACATAACCTGGGTTTTGATGCTTTGATTCTTAAGGAGATTCAGTTGTATCTCAAAATGTAGAGGTGGGTGGTGTATGTGTGGCCGGGTAATATCAAATGAATTCACTCAGGTTGTCTCCAAATCAAGTAAGGATGTTTATTGGGGTAACAACACATCAAGCAGGCTCCTCTGCCCCTGCAGAGAGACCTCAACTTAAGGGGGGATGGGTGTACCCCTAGATTCCTCTGTATATAGGACCCCATTATCCCTCCATCTTCATGAGAGTGCCTTGGAATGGCCTGGCACAGACTTGCTCTATGGGAGCGCCACAGAATGCCCTAGCAGAGACTTGCTCTGTGAGAGCGCCATAGGATAGCTTAGCACAGACTTGCTCTGTGTGAAAACTCCATAGAACAACCTAGCATAGACTGGCTCCTTAAGAGTCTACCCCATATGGCAAACTTGAACTTTCAATAAACTTCACTTTCTTGTTGGCTAAGAAGATTTGAGTGGAATTCTTTCCGCAGGACCCGGCCATGTTGGTATTTGGGGGTCTCAGGCAGCCCTAACCCTCTTTGGGTACCTCTTCAATTCTATGGAACTTTCACACAGCGAGTCTGTGCCAGGGCATTCTGTGGTGCTCTCACACCACATGGAAGGAAGATGGGATTCTTCAGAGAAATCTAGGAGCAGTCTAGAGGAGTAGTCTGGGGAGGGTCTTCAGGAGGAGTCAATGAGGTCAGACTCCAATAATGAGTTTGGGGAGGGTCTTCAGGAGGGGCTAATGAGGTCAATGCAAGAGTGGATTGATTATTTTGATATTTTGATAGGCTCTAGGATGGGAAGCAGATGGACAGTGGAGGCTAGTAATAGAGGTTTGGGCCCAGCCACAATGAAATACTAATGGCCTCTGCAAATGCTTCATCAAGTGGGAAAATTCAATCAGACTCCAAGGAGGATCCCAGAGCCTACACCTCATCACTTCTTAGATCAAGTCTGATCAGTGCAATCTAATCCGAGTGCAATTGCTCTTTGCTGTTTTCAGCTGTATCCCACTCTTAGTGAGCCATTGGAGGATTTCTTGGTCCAGATACTGGAGCTGTTTGCCATTTCCTTTTCCAGATGAGGAAATTGAGGCAAACAAGGTTTAATGACTCACCCAGGGTCACACAGGTAGTTAAGTATCTGAGGCTGGATTTGAATTCAGAAAGATGAGTTTTCCTGACTCCAGGCCTGGCACTCTATCCACTGAGCCAACCAGCCACCCTAATTGCCCTTTAGTGTTGTAATAATTGACATTTATGAAGTGCTTTAAAATTTGCAAGACATTTTACTCAAAATTATTCTATGAGGTGGAACCAGTAGGGGAGAGGTGATTGGGGGAGAGATAATCTGGAACTGAAAATAAAAAATGTTTTAAATGATTCCATGAGGTTGGTGGTGAAAGTATTATTATCCCCACTTCAGAGAGATGTGTGTGATTTGCCTCTGTTCACACGGCCAGTAAGCCCCAGAGTCAGGTTTTGATTCCTGGTTTCCTGAATAGGATCTGGAGTTCGTTTGACCAGACATGCTCAGAACATTGCCCAGCAAAGCACACATTTTCTGTTGAAGAGTAGGTCTTCTGAAAGCAGTTCTTTTGGAGCCTTAAACTGCAGAATTAGAAAAAATTTCACATATCTGGGGTGGTGAGAAGGGAGGAAACTTAATCTGAAACTTAATTCCTGTCAACTATTTACCAAAGTTTGGTCCAAAGAAGCAAATAGAATCAGTTTCCTCCTTAACCAAAGGCTTATCCTAAGAAAAAGCATAATGGGGTTTCCCCTTTACCACAGTTTTATTCAAGAACAAACAGAATGGTTTGTTACCAATTTTACCATACCAATGGTTTGACCAAGGAACAAACAGAAGTAGGAACAAACAGAAGTAGGATGTACGTGTGCTATAATGTGCTTATTCATTCTCACTAAGCCAGAGTGTCATACATGCTTGGAGTCAGAAAATAATCCTGAACTCAGAGGTGAATAAGCTGAAGGAGACCCTTTGTATACTTAAAGGCATCCCAACTCAGGATGCCTGTGCCAACCACAATTATAGTCTCTATACATGTTAACCGTAATATAGGAAAGGAATTTATTAATAGGATAGTTTGTAAATTCAGTAAGAAAAGTATCAAAGTATCAATTGAAATTATATATCTAAGATGTCTGTGTTTCTTTTATTATTAACATGACAATATATATAGCAAATGTCCATAAAATACCAACATAAGAAAAGTCCCATTATTCAAGACAGTATCTGGTTCAAGGCATCTTGCCCTGGACAGTCATAAACAGAAGGATACTCCTGATCAGCTTCATCTGCCCTTGTAGTTGCTGACATAGGAAGAGACATTTTAGGTTCACTCAGAGAGCAAAGCAAACTATGTCTGTTATGCCAGAGCACGCAAGGCATAATGGTAGGTTAAGCTGAGAGTGGGCTCAAAATGTCTTCCTCCTGACTGGTCAATCCAGCTTTTAGGCCTCTTTCAGGTAAAGGGAGGCTCAAAATGGTTCGTATTAGCAACCTACGAAATCTTATTCAAACCTTGCAACTCTAAATTCGGTTTAAATTATTTTGCCTTTAATCATAAGTCCCCAAAAGGGGGCAGGTAGGTGACACAGTAGAGTGTTGGGCCTGGAATTAGGAGGACCTGCATTCAAATCTGATCTTCAAATACATTAGCTGTGTGATCCTGGCAAGTCATTTAAACCCAACTGCCTAAAAAAGAAGCTTCCAAAAGCTTAATGGTGCTGTTATTCAGCCTAAAAAGAATTAAATCATGTATATATATCACAAACAATACTGATTAAAAGTTAGTTGACATATGTACTGTTTTCTAAAATGAGTTAAATCCTAGTAGGTCTTTTGGACTAACAATGCTATTTAAGACAGCAAAAAGATAGTTACCTGAAATTTAATATGATGTTCATCTTGATTTATAGTCAAAGCACACACACATGTATTGCATAACCATTTAGAAATAACATTTTAATACCCACGCTGGAAAGCCTCGATTTTGAATTTTAACTTTGTTGGACAGCTGAGTTTTTCTTGGTAGATAGGGCTTACTTCCCTACATCACACATAGTTTTCCCCTTCCCAGGATTGTCAGATTTTGCCCTTCTCCTCTTCCAAGTCCAAATACAGACTCAAAGGCGTCACTGCAGATCACCATTACCCAGTTCTTGGGAGGCTGGTGTTGTAACTAAGTATGGGACTGACCTCTAAATACCTCTCAGGGCTGTTGCCCATGAGTAATTACACTACTCTTTCTCAATATAGTCTGTGCTTGGCTATTCAAAGGTCATCATCTCTAGTTAATGTGTATCAGCAAATACCATGTTGGCTTACCATTAGAAAGATCTTTTACAGTTTGTAAAAGGAATGATAAAATTTCCAGGAATTAAAAGAACATAAATTCACATTTGAAAAAAAGAAAAGAGACTGTTAAATACAAAGTACTTTCAGCATTGTGGATTAGTTGAATTGTTTTCTTTATGCTATTGCATTAAGGTAGCTTATGATGGGAAGCACATAGGACAGAATCATTTGTGGACATAACTATATTAATCTAGGGTACCCCTGAATCAGTGGGGTTCAATGATCAATCACTTCAAGGGATTCTCCCATACTACCCCATAACAAATTATGGCTCACTCTTCAGGGTTAGCTCTCTGGGCCATTTCTGCTCTAAAATTCTATGAATTGAGGAAATATCTAATACATAAAGTAAGCTATCTCTACAATTCTACTGCTGATCTTATTATTCTAAACTGTTTTTAAAAAGAATAAAAATCCTCTGGTAGGATAAGATATTAGTACAAAATATCATATGTAATCCAGTAGATAAATTCCTTTAAAACCTTAATTGTCTTGGTATTAAATACTGTGATGGAACTTTAATATCTGACATTAAAGATGTATTTAAGACATTTGCATCACATATAGAGGTATGTATGTCTATATTTGCATGTGTATTGATATGCATATACTAGAAATCTGTACACACATATGACTGCTTTTTAACCTTTTTAACCAGCCTAGTGGAGAGAGTGCTAGACTACGATCCTGACTTACTAGTTTGGACCTCTGATTCTCTTTCCTAATCGGTAAAATGGAAATAATGCCCATGGTACCTCATTCATAGAGATGTTGTGAGGCTCAGGTGAGAAAATATTTGTAAATCACTTTGCAAAATCAAAAGCACTATACTGTATGTCTCTGTTATTATCACTTCTTTTTATGGAATTCAGATAAAAACAGACCTGGGACAAGTTAGCATCCTGTTATTACTATTTTATAATGGAATATTCTGTGGGTTATTATATAGGTGGATAAAATAACTACCATTCTGCAACTGACAAAAAGTGTTGGCAATAAAGCTCTTCCCCGTGGGCTGAGATCATCTTAGGGTCAGTTCTAGTAGCAGACACGATGATGGGAAATAATGTGTGCTTCGTGTTTTTTTTTTTGTATGTGATTTTTATTTCTTCTTCAGGGTCTCTACATTTTGAAAGTTTTTCATTCCACATATCTTGGAGATTATGAGTATTTATTATGATGATCTTTATTATTGTTCTTAAATATTTTGAGGTCAATGTCATGCCTGGATGGTTATAGACAACAGTTCTGTTTGTGATAATGGTCTGGTTCAGTGATATTTATATGTTGAACTCTCAAGGATGTCCTCATCAAATATGCAGACAACACAAAGTTGGCAGATATTAACTAACATACTGGGTAACAAAGCCAGGATCTAAAAATTTTCAACAGGTTAGGACATTGAGCAGAACCTAGTAAGATGAAATTTGATAGGGATAAATCTAAAGTCTTATACTTATGTTAAAAAAAAAACAGTAGGGGGAAAACAGACAGTTGTTTATGTGGAAAAGATCACAGACTTGTAGCGTTCCATAAGTTCAGTATGGTCATTAGTGTGATATGGCATCCAACTAAGGGAACATGACTTTGGACTTCATTAAGATAGGCACAGTTTTCAGAAATATGCAGGTGAGTATCATGCTGTACTTTGCCTGAATCAGACCATTATCTGGTCTACTCTAATTGTTTCTGGGATATCCTATTTTAAAAAGGCTATTGTGTGGTAGAAAGAGCACTATTGAAGTTTGAATACTATCTCAGACACTAGCTGCTTGACTCTGGACAAGTCGCTTAACCCTTCTCAGCCTCAGTTTCCTCATCTGTTAAATGTTCATTACCAATTCTCCAGCCTTCCTCTAACCAATTGCCCCCATCCCCACCCCCATCAAATAAATTCTGCCATTGTTACTGGATGGAAATTGTCAGTCTATACCCTTAACTCTCAGTAATTTTCCGAACCAAAAGGTCACTACTCCTCTTAGTGTGTGGTCTCCTCCCATTTGAATGTAAGCTCCTTCAGGGAAATTTTGTATTTATCTCTGTTGTTGTTGTTGTTGTTATTGTTTCATTGTTTTCAGCTGTGTCAGACTCTTCATGACTCCATTTGGCAGGTTTCTTGGCAAAGATACTGGAGTAGTTTGCCATTTTCTTCTCTAGCTCATTTTTCAGATGAGGAAACTGAGGTAAACAGGGTGAAGTGACTTGCCTAGGGTCACACAGGTAGTGTCTGAAACCAGATTTGTATCTCTGCTGCTTTTCTTTTTTTTGGAGGCAGTTGGGGTTAAGCGACTTGCCCATGGTCACACAGCTAGTAAGTATCTGAGGTCAAACTTGAAATCACAACTTCATGCTGGGTACTCTATCCACCTAGCTACCCTTACAGTCTAATTGGAGAAGACAGTACACAAGAAAATGCTGAAAGGGGACTTTAGGAAGGCTTTAGGAAGAAGTTTGGCTTGGTTGAGTTTTGTGGGTTTTTCTGCTCCAGTCAGAAGGGACAGGCAACTGAGGAGACTTGGGAAATATTTGTCATTAAAGCTGAAATCTCATGATGATATTTTGGTGATAAGTTTATCCTGGGGGAAAGCCTGGTGTTCATGAGTGGTAACCAAGTTGAGCAGCTGGTGGGAAAGGAGCCTGTTATCTGCCGTACACATTTTAGCTATTATTATCATTATAAACTGGAGAATATCCAGAACCATGTCACCAGAATGAGGAAGGGCCTCTGACCCATGCCATATGGAATGGCCTGCCTTTGGAGAAAGTGGGTTCCCCCTTTACTGAAAGTCTACTTGCTGTGACCATTTGCTGGTCACAGGAATTCTGTTTTAGGTATGAGTTGGGTGAGCTGGCTTCTGAGAGCCCATTTAACTCAATAACGCTGTGATTCTAGGATAGTATGAAAGGATTTTGATCTACAGTATATCAGCAGAAGGAATATCCCCACTTGGTAAAATCACTGATCCATCAAAGTAAGGATGTGCTCCTTAAGATCAACTATTGATTCTCAGGCCCTCCATCTCCCAATCTTATTGATATCATGGCTTACCTATCTACTCCTCTCAACAGGACTGAATTCAGGTTCAGAGGGATCATTAACTCCTGTCCCACCGGAACTGCAGAAGATAGATAATAAGAATACAATGTTGGCTCCATCTGCATAATCTGTTACAAAGCAGCGGCTTTCAGATAATCTTTGCAATAATCCTCTAGGTTACCTCTAGGTGACATCAGAGAGGTCAGACAGCTTATCCAGGCTCAGGGAGTGGTGGAGACCAAACTTGAACCCAGTGTTCTAATTCAGAGTTCAGCTTCTTTCCGTACATTGCTTTAGTGATAGGTACTTGATCTGGTGTGGGAACCCTGGGAATGGCGAATTGAGGACCACACTTATGTGTGGTTGAAAGAAAACAGAGACAGAGGACATGGGAGCTGACAAGGCTGAGGAAGTTAGGATGCAAAGGGGGTCAGGATTTAGGATGGAGAAGACAATTGTGAGCCAAGGATTGTAATTTATTGGGGAAGAAGGAGAGTAACCTGGAAGTCCATAGGTGAAAGTGAAATGAATGATGGTCACAGGGGAAAGATCTCATTGGGAAGCAAGAAATATGCCAACTCTCCCACCTGTCCCTGTGTGTCTGGAGGGAGGAAAGAAGGGGCAGCTAGACAGCTCTGGAGACGGTTCCAGGTGTTATGGTGTCTTCCAAAGAAGGCTAAGTTTCAGAAAGCACCACAAGGTGGAAGGAATATCAGAGGAAGAGATATGGGATGGAGCTTTCCAAAGAGCACAGAGGAAAGTGGACAGGAGAAAAATGATGGGAACCAGAGTCAAGTAAGGGGAGAGGGTGGGCGGCCCAGGAGCCAACTAAGGGGGAACTCTGGTCCACCATGGCAGGGAGAAGTGACTGCTTATTGTTGTCCTTTCCATTTCATTCCCAGTTAGTTCTTGTCCTCAGGCCTCCTCTATTACCTTTGTCTCCTATTACCTCCTCCTTACCTTTGTCCATAGGCTTTTAAAGATCTTTCTGAAGCCTTTGATTGTTTACTCTGTTACTAATTCCCGGCATTCTTTGACTACTAATACCAATACCTGTCCTTTGGTCTGCTTGTGTGCTATTTTCTAGTTACTGGCTCATTACCCTGTGCCTACAAAGGTTTATGCCATAAGCAAAGACACAAAACATTCCATTTTGCTACGTACCTGAAAATACAAATTAGACAAGGGGAAATAGGGTAGCAAATAATATAGTAAAATGAGATGTGCTTGAGAGTCAGGGTGAGAAAGTGGAGAGAGTTGCCCTGGGAGTTAGCAAATTTGGGGTCAAACCCTACCTCTGACATACACCACCTGGGTAACCCTGGGCAATTCAGTCTCTCAGTGCCTTAGGCACCTCTCTGAGACTATAATTGCAAAGAAGGTTCTGATCTGTACTGACAGACCTAAACAAGTTTGCAGCCTTATAATACTGACTAAACTCAATGTGTAGAAACTCAATGTGTTCCCCCCTAAATCCTGCCCCCTTCCAAAACTACTCTGTGGTTGTCTAGAGTAGCCAGTGGGCATCCTCCCAGTCCCTCCGGCTCCTGGCCTAGCTATCTTCCTGGACTCTTCACTGTCTTTCATTCCCTGCATCCAGTTTCTTGCCTTGGCCTGTCAGTTTCACCTCTTCAACATCTTCCCAATGCACCCTCTTTTCTCCTCTGACACGAGGGCAGATCTTCATCATTCTACTCTTAGACTATTGTAATAGCATGCTGGGGGCTCTGCCTGCCTCCAGTCTCTCCCACACCAGTCTAGCCTCCAGTCCTCCAAAGGGATTTTCCTAAATTTCAGATACAGCTACATCATACCCATACTCAATAAAGTCCAGTGGCTCCCTTTTACTTCCAGGATCAGACACAAAATTCTCTAGAATTCAAAGCCCTTCATCACCTAGCTCCCTTCTACCTTAGCATTCTTACATTTTAGACCACATCATATACTCTTTATTCCAGCAATACTGGCTTCCTGGCTGTTCTACAAACATAACTCTCAGCTCCAGACATTTTTCTGAATGTCCTCAATGCTCTCCCTCTTTATTTCTGCCTCCTGGCTTCTCTGGGTTCCTTCAAGTCTCAACTCAAATCCCTCCTTTTATAGCAAGCCTTTCCCAATCCCTCTAGTGCCTTCCCTGTTATTTCCTATTTATCCTGTATATAATGCTTTTGTATGCATTTGTTCATTTGTGGTCTCCCTGGTTAGACTGTGAACTTCTCCAGACTGTCTTTTGCCTTGTTTTGTATCTCCAGTGCTCAGTACGGTGCCTGGCATATAGCTGATATAATAAATTGTTGACTATTACTACACTAAGTTTTGGGTTCCCCTGGGAAATGAAATGAACTTGGGGTTATTGGACCCTTCACCTGTGAGGATTTCTCTCTTCTTCTCACTACACACCTTATTCTCCTGTCTTACAGTATTTACTTTTAAGTGTTTGGGGGCTCTCCTTATC
The DNA here is from genome assembly GCA_028646575.1 of Pseudocheirus occidentalis. Classification (NCBI taxonomy): domain Eukaryota; kingdom Metazoa; phylum Chordata; class Mammalia; order Diprotodontia; family Pseudocheiridae; genus Pseudocheirus; species Pseudocheirus occidentalis. The sequence goes on along the minus strand of CM053599.1, from coordinate 50,035,854 downwards.
TAAACACTCCTATCTTTTCTCCCAAATCCTTCCCTCTTCCCTCTTACCATCCAGGGTACCATCACCCTAGTCACACAGGCTCACAGTCTGGGTCATGCTTACCTCCATTATCTAATCAAATACCTGGACCTGTTGATTTTATTTTTCTAACATCTCTTGTCTATGTTGCCTTCTTTTCTCTGAACATTGCCACCATCACCTCATGCCTAGATTATTGTGATAACCTGTTGGTCTCCTTTCCTTATGGCTCTCTGCCATTCTAGTCTTTCCTCCACACAGTGATCAAAGTGTGCTTAACTAAAGCAAAGTTCTGAGCATGTCAGTAAACTCCAGTGACCTCCTGTTACTTCCAAGATCAAATAGAAACTCTGTTTTTGGGTTTTTAAAGCCCTTTACAACCTGGCCCCTTTCTACCTTTCCAGTCTTTTTATGGCATACTCCTCACTCTGCAGTCCAGTGACACTGGCTGTCCCCCATGCCTGAAAAGCTCTCAAATCCACCTCCAGCTTTCTCTGTCCTCTGAAGTCTCATCTAAAAAAAATCCCACTTTTTGCAAGAAGCCACAGAGAATTTGGGGTCTCCTAGGAGTAAGTTGGATTGAGTTCAAACTGGTTTGTGAGAGTTAATGGTTCATTGTGAGCATTTACACCCCAGAAAAACACTCCCAATCAGGCTGATTTATTGGTTTGTTAATTGTCTAGATTGAAGAAAGTGATGGAGAAAAAGTTAATGATGAAGAGTAATTTTAAAACATTTACCAGCATGCCACTGCCCCCAGCACATTCTCTAGTGTTGGTCACAGATTATAACTTCTATGGAAGAGAGGATGACTTACAGTAGCTGATCTTTATTATGGAACAGGATCAGACAAGTGATCAGACGGTTCCCTGGGACAAGTGGAACATTAATCCCAGCCACCTGCCACCAGTGCAGAGAAACTTTTGAGAACAAGGATTTAAAATAGCATGATTTGTTATGCAAATGAAGAAACGGAACATACTGTTGTATGATGTGTTCAGAGCCTCCTATTTGTCCAAATTGTCAGTGAAAATATGAACTGTGAAAAAGCCATGATGTTATAGACCAGTGATGTTAAAGTCAAATAGAAGCAGGGTCCAGTCAACCAGAAAAAAAGGGGTCTCCAAAGGCGATGTATTGGCTTAGAAAACACTATTTTAAAAAATGTATCAGCACATTAAAATCAGATGGGAGCTAGGTGTAATTAATATATAAAATATTATTATTGTAAATATGATTGTTTTAAATATCTGCATATATTATATATGTGTGTTATATACATTTATACCTATCACACAGGAATTATAAAAAGGATACAATTTTGTGTTTTAATATCAAATATTCAGAATCATTACAAAACGTATCCCTATAAGAAGATTTAAAATGAATAATTTGCTGGAAACTTGGCATCTTTTGCCAGAAACTATTTTATCAATAGCAGGTATAACAAACTTTTGTCATGACACAGTTTTCAGTAGGGATGATAAATGCTCGTTTGTTAATGTCACCCTGTGTGATAAACTTCAGGACTGAAAATAACTGCTCAGATAGGTTATGTCCTGCCAAACACTGCTGAGATTCTTGCAAAAGATGTGCCCGTGTCAAGGAGACATCTTGGCAAGTAAGAGTAAAAATCTGGAACTTTAACTTCATTACAATGTTGTGTCTATTGAATTTTAACAAGTTCCATTTGAATGTTACTTTTTGCTTTCTCCACATCAAAAGAAAATGGAGTGCTGAATTGTAAATAATAAGTATTTACACTTTTAATTTTTTGAACAATTTAAAATTTATTTTTAACATTCTTTTTCTTTTAAATTTTGAGTTCCAAATTTTCTCTCTCCCTTCCCCTCCCCACTCACTGAGACTAGCAATATAATATCAATTATACAAGTGAAGTCATACACAACATTTTTCCATATTTGTCATGTTGCAATAAAGAAATAAAAAGCAAGAAACATAAAGATAGTGGGGTGGGGAAAGGGGGGAAAGTATGTTTCAGTTTGTATTCAGAGTTCCTTAATTCTCTTTCTGGAGGTGGATACTAGCTTCCATCATAGGTCTTTTGGAATTGTCTTGGATCCTTGTCTTGATCGGAGTAGCTAAATATTTCACAATTTTTTTTTTGCTTTTTTTGGGGGGGAGGGCAGTTGGGGTTAAGTGACTTACCCAAGGTCACACGGCTAGTTTTTTTTGTGTTAAGTGCTGAGGCCTGATTTGAACTCAGGTCCTCTTGACTCCACGACCGATGCTCTATTCACTGCGACACCTTGCCGCCCCTAAATATTTCACAATTGATCATCGTAGAATATCGCTAATTACTATGCATAATGAGATCTCCTAGTTTTGTTCATTTTACTTTGCATGAATTCATATGGTCTACCTAGGTTTTTCTGAAACTATCTCCCTTGTCATTTTTTTTCCCTTGTCATTTCTTATAACACAGTAGTATTCCATCACAACTGTACACAAAAACTTGTTGAGCCATTCCCCAATTTATGGGCATCCCCTCAATGTCCAGTTCTTTGCCACAAAAAAATAAAGAGTTGCTATAAACATTTTTGTACAAAAAAGTCCTTTCCCTTTTCTTTGATCTCTTTAGGATACAAACCTTGTAGGGGTTTTGCTGGGCCAAAGGATATCTAGTTTTATAGTCTACTGGGCTTTATTCCAAATTTGTTCTCTTGGTTGAACTAGTTCACAACTCCATTAACAATACATTAGCATCCCAATTTTCCCACCTCCTCTCTAGTGTTTATCATTTTCCTTTTTTGTGTCACGTTAGCCAATCAGATAGGTATGGGGTGGTATCTCAGTTGTTTTAATTTGCATTTCTCTAGTCAGTAGTGATTTAGAGCATTTTTTTCATGTGACAATTGCTGGTTTTGATTTTTTTCTGAAAACTGCCCATTTATCATTTGACCATTTATCAATTGTGGAATGCCTCTTATTTTTATAATTCAGCTCGGTTCCTTATGTATTTAAGAAATGAGACCTTTATGACAAAAACTTGCTGTAAACGTTTTCAGTTTCCTGTTTTCCTTCTAATTCGGGCAGCATTGGTGTTTGTGCAACAACTTTAATTTCATGTAATCAAAATCATTCATTTTACTATCTGTGAATCCCTATATTTTTTGTCTGGTCACAAAAAGTTTTGTTTTGCTTGTTTTTGAGTCAGATCTGGCACTGTGGTCCACTTGAAAGGGGGTCGGATTTGGAGTTCAGGGAACAGGCCTTCCCTTGGAATCTTGGCTCTGCTTATGGTTTATTCACCCGTATGACCCTGGGCAAGTCACTCACCTCCAAAATGACGATGCCGTACCAGGAAGCCTCTGGGGCTTAGTAACCAGCTAGACACTTAACTTGCCAGACTCATTTCAGTGAACATACATGGAAACGGAGACCCGGGAGAGAAAGAAGTTTTTTGGTGTCTTCTCCTCCAGCCCCAGCAGATTGCCCCGCCCCCCACTTCAATACTCCCTCCAGCCCTCCCAGTTACTGCCCCCCCCACCCGCCCCTAACGACCACCCATCCGCTCTCCACTACGGGGACTGCCCTCTCTAGAGGTGGGGGCCTCATCCCTGTTCAGAAGGCTGGGCTCCAAACAATAGGCGCTAAATAAACGCAGCGATTTTCATTACCCCACCCACTGGAGCCACAGAGGACCCATAACCTGCTCACTGCGCACGCGCAAACATTCTTTTTCTGTCTTTCCCCTCCTCCCTTATTCCCTTGCCTTTGAGGTCGTCCCTTCCCCCTCCCCAGCACTCATTGTGCGAGTCCAGGGGCTCGGTCTGTCTCGTCCCACCGCCTCCCGCTCCCTCTCTCCCTCCCCCCCCCCGCCCCTGTAGTCGTACTATCGGACAAATGGTTTTCGCGCGAAAAATCCCATGTGACAGGGAGGAGCCCGCGTAATTTATGAATAATCAATATGCTCCTTGGCAAATATCAATATATATAAAGAGGTGGCCAGGAAGCCGGCCCAGAGGCACTGCACCCAATCCCCGGCAGTTCTGCGCACTAAGCTCCGCCTCCGCCCCAGCCGCCGGGCTTCGGAGGCGTGCTCCTCTCGGCTCCGCCCCCTC
>CM053599.1:49999562-50031251 GCA_028646575.1 Pseudocheirus occidentalis | reverse complement strand
CTGCGCGCTGCTCTCAAGTACTCTGGCCTAGGTTCGCGGCCAGTTTCCTCCCCGGCCTCAGTTTGCCCTTTGAGAACGTGGGTGCAATAAGAATTGCACCCCTTGGGCCCAAAGGGGGCGGAGCCTTGGGAAGGCCTGTAAATTGCCATCGGTTTTATTTTGGTGTGTGTTGTTTTTTTTTAAATAAAATTAGGTGGATAGGTTATTTATGGGAAAAGAAGTCGGGACCCTCCGGGTGAAGCCGCTGGTCCGTCAGACCCCGGTAGCGAGCTTACATCAGGTCCGCGCCGCGGAATCCGGGGAAGGCCGGGACTCCGGGGCCGGCTGGGACTCCGGGGCCAGGCTGGCCAGCGTGGCCTTTTGGAAGGCTTGCGGCGTTGTCCAGAGCCTTGGCCCCTAGAGGCTTCAAGTTATCAGGGAGCGGCTGCGGGAGTCCCCGTTGTTCCGGACTCTGCACTCCTGTGTGTGCTCGGAACCTTTCTTCATTCCCCCTTTCCTTATGATCCCTTATGACCCTTGGCCTCGTTCTCTGCCCTCTAGGGCGCCCCTCCCCTCGGTGCTTTTCCAGGCACTGGCTACACTCTGCTTCCTTCCCTGGTGGGACCCCTGGGCCAACTCTATGTTTTTGTCTTAGCCTTCCTGCGACGAGCCAAACCCCGACCCTGCATTACTCATGTCCACCGCTTAACCTTGCTCCTATTCCTGTTGTGAACTGTGACCTCATTACAGCAAGACTTTTAAAAATAAGTTTTTATGGATGTCTTCTATTTTTTTTATATCATTGTAGTTGTCCCCAGTATTCCTCCATGGCTCCCTACCAGAGAGCCGTCCTACATAACAAATAGTATTTTGAAGGAGGAAAAAAATCTGCGCAACTGATCCCTACACTGAAAAGTTGGAGAACACGAGAACACGCGTAGTTAGTAACCCTTGTGGACCTCCCACCCCCACAAAGGGGCAGGTTGAAGGTGTACTCTAGTAACTCTATCTTTCAGTCATGCTTGAGCTTTATTATGACTTGCCCAAGGTCACGCGGCTAATTTGTGTGTCAAGTGTCTGAGGTCAAATTTGAACTCAGGTCCTCCTGATTCCAGGGCTGGTGCTCTATTCACTGCGCCACCTAGCCGCCCCGTTACATTCACTTTTGATGTTTGTTGGGTTTTTTTTGGTTAGTACTTCTTTCCAGTCACGTTGTAGTTACTGGGTATGTTGTTTTCTTGGTTCTGCTTAGTTCACTCTGCATCAGTCCATGTAGAGTTTTCTATGCTTCTCTGTATTCATCCCAAACAACATTTCTTACAGCACATTCCTCCCATTATCATATTTGACCCTCATTATGACCCTTGAGAAAAAAAGTACAAATATTATTAGCACCCTTTTATAAGGGAGAAAAGATAAAGCCCAGAGAGGTTAAGTGATTTGTTCATGGTCACATAGGCTAGTAAAATAGCAAGACCTGCTCTAGAATACAGTTCTGCCTTCCAGACTCACATAAAATCTAAAATTCTGATGGCTTTAGTTCCATCTTTATTGAATGATTCAAAAAACTTTTTATCTAACGTTCTCTACTATGACTTCATATGAGAATAATTTATACAAATATAATCTACCTTCAGCGCAAAATGTTTTAAATCAAGATCTGTTTTTTGTGCTTAAAACCTTTAATTGTTCCCATATGATCCAGTCAGGCACTCATACCTTGGGATATATAATTCATGGACTAGTAAAAAGCAAAGGCTATAAAAATCAGCACAGCTGCAAATATCAGGGTCTAGATCAGTGGTTTACAACCTTCCTAATGCTGAGAACCTTTAATACTTGTATGTGGGTGGACCATGGTGGAGAAGGTTAGAGGAGCAGTGTCTCAGTTCCTAAGACCATCAGAAATAAGTGTTTTCCCATGGTCTTAGGCGACCCCTGTGAAAGGGTCATTTGACCCCCAAAGGGGTCGCAGTGCACAGGTTGAACCACCAGTTCATCGGATGAACTGTCACACAAATTTGATAGAAAGTGTGGGACAGAGAAATCTTTTTTTTTTTTTTTGCTTTTTTGGAGGGCAGTTGGGGTTAGGTGACTTGCCCAAGGTAACACGGCTAGTTTTTGTGTTAAGTGTCTGAGGCCGGACAGAGATGATATCTTGAAATAGTCCGTTGATAGTGTGAAAAATCAATTCAATTTGATTCAACAAACATTTATTCCAGAGGAGAGAATATAAGAAGGGAGAGAGTAGACTAGAACTTTGGAAGATGCCTATATATATAATGGAGAAGAGGAAGAGGAAATACCAAAGAAGAGCAAGAAGGAGCACTCAGAGCAGGAACAAAACCAGATGACTTTATCTTGAAAGCTGATGGGATATGAGAATTCTATTAAAAAAAATAGCGATCTTTCTTACATATTTAAGGTGGAAAAGAGAGGGAGTCACACTCATTTCTACTTAAACAATGGAAATATATGCAATGGAGCAACCCTAGAAACACTATTTTGACAAAGTACCTTCAAGATCATACTTTTTAGCTTGCTGATGAGAACATACTGTGAGACAGAATCAAAGCCTTGTTGAAAATAAGCTAAATCACACATATCCCTTTGGCCTGTCACGCTATTAGAGTGGCTCTGTAAGCCCTGGTGATCTGAAGAGTAGCATCTAAAGATTAATGGTTCCCAGCCTTGTCAAGCTTGAGGACCCTTTTTTGATGTTAGACAATTCTAATTTCACAAATCCCCTAATGACAGTGGTTTTATTTTTGCCCCCCCCCTCCTTTTTTTGGAGCTAAAGACCAAAATGGAAATGCTTAGGAAATGCTTAGGTGTTACAACAAATAGTGTGCCCCGGAGTCAGGAAAATAAGAATTCAAATCTGACCTATCTATTACTAGCTATGTGACCCTGGGCAAGTCATTGACTACCTCAGTTTCCTCTTTTGTAAAATGGATAATAATAGCACCTATCTTAAAGGGTTGTTGTAAGGATCAAATGAGATATTTATAAAGCACTTAGCACAGTGAACAAATAGTAAGTTCTGTATGAATGTTAGTTTATGCTTATTATTGTTATTATCATTTATGGATCCCAGAGGACCTTAGTCCAAATTTAGAAATCATGTTCTGTAAGTATTTATAGGTTAGTTTCTCATAGGATTAATATTTCTAATACTTTGAGGGATTCTTGACTTTATTAATGTAGTACTTCCTCCATCAATGCAAACGACACCTCCTCCACATTTCACCATTCTGTCTGGTTCTTGTCTATGTCTTCCCATAAATCCTCCATGGAGGATCCACTCAATGGATTGGAAGATTTCCTCTGGTTCTTTTAATATCTCAGGGGTACTAATCTGCTGTAGCTCATTCTTGTTACCTGGCAATATTTCAGTATGACAGTATTTATACTCATATGCCTTCTTTCCTCTACAGAGTCCGACTCTGAAGCTTCATCCTGGCATGGAGGTGACCCTTGGTTCTCAAAGGATATGTCAGTGGAGCTCAAGCTCTAACAGGTTTTACCATGCTAGAAAGGCTTCTAGTATGGTCCCAACAGAGCAAGTCTGCTTTCTGAGGATCAGCCTAGCTAAGTATAGAGAGGCTTGCTGGTTGGCCACTTGGTGATGGATTTTTCAACCTAACCCATATAACGAAGGAAAATACAAAATGACATTCCATATATAATACAGCCAGTGGTGGGAAGATGGAAGAAAAGGGACCAAGGCTATGAGAAAAACTACCTAGTCTTTAGACTCTATAAGCTAACATGGCTGCTGCTCGATGTGTCATCCTTGTCCACTGAATGGAAAGACTACTGGAGGAGCTGAATTGTATCAGTTTTGACATTCCAATTATGAACAAAACCAGAAAGAAGAAGTTGCAGCTAAATGAAAGTATGCTCACAGACTCTCCTTGGAGAGACAGATGAAGCAATTGGTGGAATTGGTGTTATTAAGTACACAAGGTCAATGATAAACAGCTCACATGGAACATTTGGTCATCTATTAAAATACTCATGATAAGTTTGTACAAAAAGACTACCGTGAACATGATTTTAACTGATGCACCAACACCTGTTGCAGAGAGATTGAAGAGGCAGTAAAAGTCTATGAAGAATTTGTTGAAACTATCTAAATTAAATCAGTAAATACTTTGATACCTAGTGAGAATTGGTGAGGAAGGTGAGAATTCTCGTGGACAACAAAGATCAGGAATAAGTTATGGCAGAGGCCAAAGATCTGTAGACACCATGGAATGTACTGGGAGTTCTTTCTTCTAGAAAAGAATTGACCAGTGATAGACATGACAAGGACCATATAACTTCACATAAATGATTGTCTTTTAAGACAATAAATGCCCTATTGATGTGATAGTTACTCTTGAATTCCCTTTTCTCCACCACACCAACACCAAAACTCAATCATGCTCATCTGGTGCCTCAATGATAGCAATAGTTTTCTACTTGCTCCCCCTTCCTAAAGTCACTCCCCAGCCCATCTGTGATGCTTCAGTTTCCAAAGAAATTTTCCCAAAGCACGGGGCTAACTATGGCATGGCCATTGTCTCCTTGTCATCTACAGATCAAATATAAAATGTTGTTGACCTGTAAAGCCCTTCCCCAAATTAGTCATCCTGCCTTTCTACTCTTCCAACAATTTACTCCATTCCAAGTACTCTACAATCTAGCTTTGCTGATCTATTTGCTGACAGTAGATACTCCTTCTCCCCCTTACCTGAAATGCACTTCTTCTTCCCCACTCTCCTGGAGAATCCCTAGTCTCATTCAACTCTCAATTCATGTCCTACTTTTTATGGAAAAACCTTCCTTATCCCTGAGGTTGATAGTGTCTTTTCAACAAAATCATCTCATTTTGTAAATACCTTTAGTAGACAGGTATTTATAGTCTCCCCAAATAGAATGTAAGTTTTTTGAGTGCAGGTACCATTTAAATTTTGTCTTTGTCCCCCTGCCCAGGGTATGTATCAGGCATCTTGTATTAATAATTGCTAACTGATTGACTCTTTGTTTTTAAAATCAAATACCCCAGAACTGCCTAACAAGCTAGCTAGTAGCTGGGTAGGACTGATCAGACTGGGGTTTGTCTGGGTACTCTAAGATTCGTAAGATCTCCAGGTTGAATGAGACCTCCAAGGTCATCCACTCCAACTGCTACCCATGTGGTAATCTTTTCTCAACAACACCCCTCAGGAGAGGTTCATTCAGGTCTGACTTAGCGGTGACTAGTGATGGGGAACCCAACAACCATGGGGAAGTGAACCATTCCACTCTCAACATCTCTTTTAAAGTAGGCTTTATCTTATAGTTGGTCACTGCCCAGTGGATAGAGTGCTGAATTTGTACCTGGGAAGACCTCAGCTCAAATCCAACTTTAGATAATTACTAGTTGTGACAGTGGGCAAGTCACCGCACTTCTACCTGCCTCTCTTTCCTCATCTGTAAAAGAGCACTTATCTCCAAGGGTTGTTGTGAAGCTAACGGGAAATGTATGTAAAGTGCTTTGAAAATCATCAAGTGATTTGTTGTTATTATTATATCAAGTCTACAGCTTCTGCCTCTTGCTCCTGGTTTTTTATCTGCATGCTATAAGAACAAGTCTAATTACTCTTCTAAATGAAAGCCCTTCAAATATTTGTAGACAGTAATTAGGATTATCCTGAGTCTCTTCTTCAGGCTGAAGAACTCTAGTTCCTTCTGTTAATCCTCATATGACAGGGATGCCTGCCTCATGCTATCCTGCTTGGAAGGTTTCAGCCTGTGTTTCTCTAACTTCATTGAAGTTCCTGGGAATGGGAGACATGGCAAGAGATTATGTCCTATCTGATATATGCTATCTTTATTTACTACACAATTTGGGGTAGGGCCAGCCCTGTGACTCAGTGTCCTTAAGAAACATTTTCCCACTAACCAGTGGTCTGAATTTGCAGGACTGCTATGGGTCTTGGGTTAAGGATACAATCTGTAGCCAGTTGTGCTAACATTGTATGCTCATTTAAGATTCAGAGGCTGAAACTAGTGTGGAAACTGCCAGAATACTTAAAAATCTCTTTTATCATCCTTGTCCTTGCTCTCCCAACAGTCATCTCTATTTCTTTCTGACCCATCCACACATCCCTTGGATAGCAGCAAACAGGAAAAACCAGTTTAACTGACACTATACAGACATTCCAAACTCCTCTTGCACATTCCAGGCTCCCCAGCTTTCTTTGGTCTGTCTGATAGTACCCACATACCTAATAAATTACAGGCTGAAACTTGTTTCCACAAAGCTATAATTGATGGTTTTCTTGAATTTAAAAACAGTTATTCCTCCTAGAAGCTGACTAATGTGTTAAATCTGCAAATTAATTTACTTTGGGGGAAAAAAGTAGTCATCTGTTTTTATTTTAAATAGCAATGTTATATTTCTTAGGTCTTTTTCCATTAAAATTTCAGTGCACAAGTCACTACCATTCCTCTGGACCTTTAGATAAGCAGGCAGATTGGTTAAGTCTTAATATAACTTGTTTTGAATCCTCCCAAAATTTCTCCCTACCAATCCTACCAAAGGTTCTAAAAAGTCTCATTTGTTAATTCTTTGGGTATGTCACAAAACAAATATATTATCTTTGAGGGTTAACATATTAATCCATTAACAATTTAGCATGAATTAGCATGCTTAAATTACCTAAGTGACCCTAAGAGAATGGGCACACAGGATTGGTATTATAAAATCACAGAGTTGAAAGCATTTAGTCCAGTGTTTCTCTAACATACCCAATAGTAGTCATTCAGTTTCTGTTTAAAGACTTCCGGTAAGCAAGTGCCTCTCTGAAGCAGCCTATTCATTTTTTGGAGAGCTTTAATTATTGGGATGCTTTTCTCATCCCTTCTAAATCTGACACTCTGCAACTTCTGCTCATCATTCCTAGTCCTGCTTTTTGGGGCCTAGCTGAAAACCTTTAGTCCTTCTTCCACATGAGAGCTCTTCAAATGCTTGAAAGACCACCATCTTGTGCTCTATAAATATCACATACTATGATCTCCGACATCAAAATTAAGTTTATCTAAGTCCTCCTTATAATCCAGAATTGAACACAAGATTTCAGCAATTTGATGACCAGGTCAGCAGGGCTATCTCTCGCTGCCATATTTCTGAAAACTCTGCTTCCTAGATACAACATAGTAAAATTCTGTTAGTATCCGGAAGCTCCAGATTCAGAACCTTCCACTGATTCATACTAGATACATGACCCTAGACAACTCACTTAATCCAGACTATGTTTTAGGCAGTTCCCTAGAACTGCTCTATTAAGTCATAGAATTAGATCTGGTGTGCTTCCTTCTTTCATTTTTGTTTATACTTTTTTTGGAGGGGGGATGTAGGGCATTTAGGGTTAAGTGACTTGCCCAAGGTCACATGGCTAGTTTTTGTGGTAAGTGTCTGAGGACGAATTTGAACTCATGTCCTCCAGACTCCAGGGCTGGTGGTCTATTCACTGTCCCACTTAGCTGCCCCAGTGTGCTTCCTTCTTGTAGCCTAGGATAGTATTAGCTCTTTTTAAAAAAGCTATTCCCCACATTACATCATGAGCTATATCACTTGTAGTGCTCCCAAACTCAAATCTTCTCCCCTCAGTTTTTCATCCATGATGAATCTTAGTCTTTTAATTTTAAGGTTGATCTTTGGACTACATTTATCTCTATTCAATTCCATCCTTTTGGATTCTGACTCTGTTGCTAAATGTAATAGTTGCTCCCTTCTACCTTTATATTATCTGTGAATTGGAGGGGCATGTTTTCTATGGCATCATCCAATAACTGATCAAAAAATGATATATTTTGTTAGATAAGTTTTTGACTGTGCACAGCTTGGAGTCTCACTTGAGTAAAGCAGCCCTAAAGGAAACCATGAAGACACCAGGAATTTGGGGGGAGGGGATTGCATATGAGTTAGGAGGAAAGGGGGCATCATACAGGGGCTAAATGGATGAGTTTTAAGTTTTTCCTGGTGAAAAACTTAACAATTCTCTACCTGATCATAAACTTCCATCATTCCATTTTCTCCCTTTGCCTCAACCCTACTAAGCCCTTTGCCCTTATCTTTTTTTTTTAATTAATCTTTTTTTTTATTAACTTGTTTGTTCACTTTTAGGTTACAAGATTCTGTTCCATAGTCACTTCAGTTATAGATTTTTCTCCCCTTCCTCCCCATCCCCCACCCAACCCCCCCATGGTGGCATACAATCATGTATAGGATCTGCAAACTCCTTCACATTGTACAATCGTCTGGTTGTATAGGTGTTATAGCCAATGGAGTGAACAATGAGAAAAGAGAAACAAAAGCCAAACATCGAAAAGAATGATAGCATCCTTTGCCCTTATCTTGACCTTCAGTCCCCCTACCTTTTAGCACTTTAAGTTCATTATTCTGGCTCTGATTTCTCTTACCTCCCTTGCTAATCTGCACCTTGATAGGTAGCCAATTCAACTTTGCACTTTCCTCTACTCTCAAATCTATTACTCTTTTGTTTCTCCCCTGTCTGTTGAATACATCAGCCTTGCATTATTCTCCCCATATGATTAATTCCTACTCGTCTGCTACTGAACAAAAATGAAGAAAAATCACACAGCCTTGCTGTTTGGGTTTTCCATTAGTTCATATTATCCAACTTGAACTGAGCCCTCAATGCAGCAAGATAATTTTTATTCCTCCCTAATTGATTCTTTTATTTCACTCCCCACAGAAGTTTTCCAAGACTTCTCTGCTGTCTTCAAGCTTCTCATGCTCTTTCTCAGATGAGGATTTCACTTTACTGAGAAAATTAAAGCCATCTATCAGGAACTCCCTCTTTTCCCCTTTACTTCATCTCACAAACTCTTCTCTTTTCCTTTCCCCCAAGTCTGTAACAATGAGGTGGCCTCTCTCTCTGTCCATTCCTTATATGCTCCTTGATCCCTCTTCCTCCTGTCTTCTCCACCCAGGTACATCCTGGCTTATCTCCCATCCATCTCTAATGTTCAATCTATCTAAACTGACCCATGAACAATTTATTGGACATTTCAAACTATATGTCCCAGAGACATTTCTAACATAGAATGTCCAAAATGGAACTCATTAATTTTTCCTCTAGATCCACCTATCTTCCAAATTTCATTATTTCTGTCAAAGGTACCACCATTCTTCTAGTCTTCCATGTTCATAAACATGATCTCATCCTGACTCCACAGTCTTCCTCACCCCCAAATAACCAATCAATTGCCGAATCTTGGACATTTCTATCTCTTTAACATAATTTGCACCTGTCTCTTGAATACTCATATTGCCCTCATCTTAGTTCAGGACCTCATCATTTCTCACCTAGATTATTGTTTTAGCATCCTAATTAGTCTCCTTCCCTCAAGTCCCTCCATCATCTACACTACTACCAATGTGATTTTTCAGTCAATTCTAGTGCTTTTTTATTGCATCTTGGATAAAAAAGAACCTTCAGTGTTTAGCTTTTATATTTCCAGACTCATTGTACATAATTACTGCCCTTTGCTTGATCTCACTGTGATCTAGCCAAACTACCTTCTTTCTGTTCCTCGCATAGGGAAATCCATCTCCTATCTCTGTGGATTTACACTAATCATTCTCCTTGTTTGTCATCCCCTCTCTCCTCAACTCTGCCTTATAGAATCCCTGTCTTCCTTCAAAACACAGCTTATGTACCACCTTCTACATCTTTTCTGATTCCCCTCAACTGCTAGTGTCCTCTCTCCTGACCTTATATTTTTTATATTTTTGTATTCTTTAAATTAATTCTATATAGTTTATATTTTATACTTGATATAAAACCATATTTTATTTTTTAAATTGTTTTTGTTTTATTAAATATGTTCCAATTACATGTAAAAATTTTTAACAATCATTTTTTCAAAATTTTGAGTTCTGAATTCTCTCCTTCCTCCTTGGGAAAGCAATTTGATTTCCATTATGCATGTGGGATCATGTAAAACATTTCCATATTAGTTGTGTTGCAAAAGAGAACACATAAAAAACAAGAAAAATTTAAAAAGTGAACAAAATATGTCTCAATCTGCCCTCAGAGTTTCATCAGTTCTCTGGATATATATATATATATATATATATATATATTTTTTTTAAATCACAGATCCTTTGAAATTGTCTTGGATCATTATCTTGCTGAGAGTAGCTAAGTCTCTCACAGTTGATCATTCTTACAATATTTCTGTTACTGTGTATAATGTTTTTCTGATTTTGCTCACTTCACTTTGCATCAGTTTGTCATCCCAGTTTTTTCCTGAAACTATCCTGTTTGTTATTTTTTGTAGAACAATAGTATTCCATCACACTCATAACCCAACTTGTTTAGCCATTCCCCAATTGATGAGCATTCCCTGGATCTCCAATTCTTTGTCACCAAAGGAAGAGCTGCTATAAATATTTTTGTACAAAGAGGTTCTTTTCCCTTTTCTTTGATCTCTTTGTGATATAAACCTAGTAGTGGTATTTCTGAGTCAAAGGATATACACAGTTTTATAGTTCTTTGGGCTTAGTTCCAAATTGTTCTCTAGAATGGTTGGACTAATTCACAACTCTATTAACAGTGAATTAATGTCGTGATTTTTTCCACATTCCCCTCTAGTGTTAATCATTTTTCTTTTCTGTCATGTTAATCAATCTGATAGGTATGAGGTGTTATCTCAGAGTTGTTTTAACTTGCATTTTTCTAATCAGTAGTGATTTAGAGCATTTTTTCCATGTGACTACTGCTGGCTTTGATTTCTTCCTCTGAAAATTGCTTGTTCATATCCTTTGACTATTTATCAGCTGGGGAATATCTCTTATTTTTTATGAATTTGACTCAATTTCCTATATATTTGAGAAATGAGGCCTTTATTAGAGAAACTTGCTGCAACATTTTTTCCCAGTTTCTTATTTTCCTTCCAATTTTGGCTACATTAGTTTTGTTTATGCAAAAGCATTTTAATTAAATGTAGTCAAAGTTATCTATTTTACTTCCTGTAATCTCTATTTCTTCTTTGGTTATAAACTTTTCCTTTATCCATAGGTCTGAGTTACATTTTTCAATGCTCCCCTAACTTATATCACCCTCTATGTCTAAATCATTTATCCCTTTTGATCTTATCTTGGTATGCAATATGAGATGTTCATCTCTGTCTAGTTTTTTCCAGATTGCTTTCTAAGTTTTCTCAGAAATTTTTTGTCCAATGTTGAGTTCTTACCCCCAAAACTTGGATTTGGGGGTATAGCAAACATTACTATGGTCATTTAATACTGTGTATAGTGTGCCTAACGTACTCCACTGATCCACCACTCTTTTTTTTTGTCCAGTACCAGACTGTTTTGATGATTATTACTTTGTACCATAGTGTGAAATCTGCAATTGCTAGACTGCCTTCCTTAACTTTTTTTTATCAATTCTCTTGATGTTATTGATCTTTTGTTCTTCCCAATGAATTTTGTTGCTATTTATTATAGCTCTACAAAATACTTGTGATATATTGATTGGTATGGCATTGGATGAGCAAATTAACTTATATAGAATTGTCATTTTTATTATATTGGCTCAACCTACCCATGAGCAATGAATATTTCTTCCATTGTTTAGATCTGTATCTACTTGTGAAAAAAGTGTTTTATAATTATGTTCATATAATCCCTGCATTTGTCTTGGCAGGTAGACTTCCAGATATTTTATGTTATCTGCATTTATTTTAAATGGAATTTCTCTTTCCATCTCTTGCTGTGGATTTGGTTGATACTATATAGAAATGCTGATGATTTATGTGGGTTTATTTTATACCCTACAACTTTGCTGAAGTTGTTGTTTCAACTAGTTTTATAGTTGATTCTCCAAGTATACCATCATATCATCTGTAAAGAGTGATAGTTTTGTTTTCTCATTGTCTGTTTTTATTCCTTCAATTTCTTTTTCATGTCTTATTGTTATAGCTAGCAATTCTTGTACAATATTGAATAATAGTGGTGTATTTTGTCTAAGGCTTTTTTTCTTAAATTTTTAAAATATAAAAACATATTCCATGTGTGTTTTTTCACAATCAGTTCAGATTTCCTATTGCCTAAAACATTAAAATAAGCATAGAAAAAAATTACTTATTCTACTTGCAAATAATCTTCAATGTAGTAGAAAAACTAAAGTTGCCTAGTCACATATAAATATATAATGTAAATGACTGTGGAAGGGAAACTAAATTGAATTAATAGGCCTAAAGAAGTTGAAAATATCCAAAGCTTTTTTTTTAAAGAGTTTTATTGATATCACAGTCATTTCTGAATATAAACCCCACCTCTATTCTGGAATTGAATCCACTCTTGTAACAAAAGAAAAAATAGTTGAGCAACAATAGACAGAAAAGCAATGTATGGATCATTCTGAAAACTCCTCCCTTCCCAGTCTTCTCTGCCTCTTTGCCCAAAGAAGGATATAGTTTATTATCTGTTCTCATGAAAAAAAAAAAAAGATTGGTGCTGACAATTACTCAAAGTTCAGATTCCTTTTAACGTTTTGATTATTTGTGTTTGTAATCATTGTATATATTGTTCTTTGGTTCTACATATTCACACTGAATCAATTCATACAATTCTTACCATGTTTCCTTGAATTCTTAGTATATAATTAATGTAATTTTACTTAATATTTCTTTACATTACTATTATTCATTCTTCAATTAATGAACACTCACTTTGTTTCCAGTTCTTTGCTACCACAAAAAGTGCTCTTATGATTGCGTTTGGGATATATTGGAACTTTTTGTTTTTTACTTCCTTGGTTTTTTTGTTTGTTTGTTCTTGGCTTCTCCAGATGGCAATCTTTTGCTGGATCAAAGGGTATGAAAAGTCTAGTCAGTTCTTTAAAAAAAATTAATTAGTATCTTTTGTTTTTATTTTACCATTTTTCATCCCAAGACAGTTTCTTTATGACAAAGAATAAAAAAAAAGTGGGGGGGAAACAGTTCAGCAAAACTAACCAACTCATGATCGAAATCCCTCCTGCTTCTCCAGCTCATACGCTGGCAGCCAGGTCCCCAGAGGTCAGCTGACTACTTCTCTCTTCAAAGTTTTATGATCAGGTAACCACAAAGGTCTGGTATTTCTAATACTATCTCTCATGATCCCCAATCTGGTATGCTTTCTCCAATTTTGATCATATAGTTAACATCAGTCATTCAGGCAATAAACTTTTATTAATCACAGTGCCAGGCTCTATGCTAATTGTTGGGGATACAAAGAAAAAGATAAGAGATTGTCAAAACATTCAGAGTCTAAAGGGGGAGACTGCATACAGCTGAGTACAAACAAGTTACAGAAAAGATAAATTGTAAATAATCAGCATAAGGCACTAGAATTAAGGGAGATCAGGAAAGGTTTCTTAGAGGGTGAGATTTTAGTTGGAACTTCAAAGAAGCCAGGAAATAGAGATGACAAGGGAGAGCCTTCCAGGTGTGGGGGCCAGACAGTGAAAATGCCTAAAGTTGGAGGTGGGTAGTAGAATATGTGGGATGGAGGGTGGTATAGGTGTGAGAAGACTAGAAAGAGGAACAGTTTCTGAAGGTTATGGATATGTGGGACTGGCATACATCATGACTCCTGACCTTGGTGGTTATTGTCTCACCTTCTTAGACTCCCCACCAAGTTTGCTTTGGACATTGCATTAGCTGTGAGTCATACTCCCTTGCTCAGCTGAGTTGGGTCCTTTCTGGGTACACAGTTTTGACTCAAGCTTGCTGGGCTGAGTCAAACAGGTCATTTTACTGCTGCACTATTGGCTCCAGTGACTTGTCTTACTGACTCCAGTTGTTAAGGGAACCCCTGATGGTTCTGTGAAAGGGGTTTGAATGCTAAACAGGATTGTATATTTGATCCCTGAGGTGGTAGGGAGTCACTGGCATTTATTGAGTGTGTGTGTGGAGGTCCTAACAGGATCACTGTTGCTTTGGGAAGATCCCTTTGATGGCTGAGTGGACAATGGGCTGGAGTGGGGAGAGGTTTGTGGCACAGAGATCAAGCAGCGGGGTACTTACTGCCTCAGCTTTTACAGGAGTGCTCACTTTGAAGGTATAACAAGATCAAAAATAACAAAAACAGCTTTTCAGAGTAGGGGTGCATCCTACCATTGCATATAGAAGGTACCTAGGCAGAGTGGAGTCAAGTTTAAGTACCAAGGAAGGCTGGCATATATGTACAGAATGTGTGAGGCTGTGGTATACTTGTGATTTCTGGCCCTGGTAGTCTTTCTTCCCTCTTTTTGGATTCCCTACAAGGTTTGCACTGGGGCCTTGAATTGACAATGATGAGTCATTCCCTCAGCTGGCTCCTTGCTGGGTGCACTGTCTTGACTCGTGCCTGCTGGGCTGAATTAAGCAGGGCCTTTAGCTGTGGTGCCATTGGTTCCAGGGAGATTGATTCCAGTTGTTAAGGGAACCCTGATGGCTCTTCTAACCTTTTGAAGCTCACAAGGCCATAACCTGGTTAATTCCCTCACCACATTTAATTTACCTAAGATCAGGAGAATGGAATAAATATAAAAGAAACAGGCAAGGATGTTTGGCAGCTAGCTGAGTAGGAAGAAAAAGGACTCAGATGCCTCACCCCCTCATCCAGCAGCTCCTTCAAAAACCCTAGGAAGAGAGTTGAGAGATCACATGTTCACCCCTTTCATATGTAAACTTCGTTTTGGCTCCTCTGACCAACCAAAAACACTCCATGTTGCCACATAGTACCAGCCACTTAGTTACTCACAGCCAGGAAAGGGTTCACCAAGCCTCTCCATTTTGGACTGAAGCCAGGCAAGGAATATTATTCATGCTCTGCATAACTCGATGGGAAGGGCACATCTGAGCATGCTCCAACGACTGTGTTACTGGATCCTGACAGTAAATGCCATATTCCCTATGCAGAGTCCCCCCACAAAGCTTTTTAAAAAAGTAAGAGTAAGATATCTATAAAGATATCTCAAATGGTAATTGGCATTTATTTTAATAACATAGGCACCTTAGAAGTCTTAATCTTTGTCTTCACGTTTTTCTTATGGCTTAGGATAAATCATTGCTACATTAAATCCAGCGGTTAACTATTTCACATACAGAAAGATCAGACTGATATAAAGTATCCCTGTCAGCAAGCACTGAGGTTAAAAATATTCCTTTATATCACAGGCTATTTTGATGAATTAATGTTTTATGAAATACCTTATCAAAATAATAGTAAATATTGTATTTTAGCCACAGTTTTAGCGAATATATAGACTATTTCTCCATAAATATTGCCCCACATCAGGGAATCTCACAGTGCAGATCTTGCAAAGATGACTCAGCCTTTGAAGGAGGGTGTTGACTGTGGCAATCATTAAGCATCCAATGCTAGCGCATACATTAAACATTTTTTTTTCTCCAGGACTGAGGAAATTCAGTTTCCTCCCTAGCCGAGGTGGGGAGGAGGGGGAAACAGGAGAAAGAACAGGTGAAAAAGTAAATGAAAGTTTGAAGATTCCCAGAAAGCAGCACTAGCTTTGGCCAGTAAGAAGCTACTTCCTCTTTGAAGGTAACATAGAACACTACCCAAACAACCAGTTTCCCTGAGATTTAGTGATGGCAGACAAATACCTTAAATATCATTTAGCCACGATTCAGAAATGCAAGTCAGTGAAGTAGTCTACATCAAGACGACTGTCCAGTTTCAGTCAACAAATCCTGTGCTGCATTGGGGATGTGGATGCCCTACTAAATGGCAGAAACATTTTCTAAAAGAATACTAATGGATAAATGGCCCTCCACCCTCCAGAACAGGAACTCTAGTATCTGTAAATGCGTTTTACCTAGATGTTAGGTCACAAAGAATTTTCACTGAAGGCTGCTGCACTTACTCCAACCAAGGACAAACACTGTAGGATTGAGTGCAGAGTTTTCAGGTGGATTGTTTGGATTGCTAGGTTGACATAATTCTTTCATTAGACAAAAACATCACTGAAATAAGTCAGCTTTAAGGCCATTGTTGATCCAAATTTGAGAAATCCTCTCCAATTTTAAATTTGAAAGAGACAGCCTTCAAGATCCCAGAAGGTAACCTGAACTTTCCAAAATTGTACTCAGTGAGATAAATCAAAGTATTATGGGAGAATATTACTTGCCACGTGGGAATTCATAGCAGTGGAATAGCAAGACATGGTTTATATCTGATAACAGTTTTAGTCTAGAAATGGTGTTGCCTCAAACAAATCCCACAAACATGGAGATAGGACATTAACTGTATTACCCTGTGGAAGGCTGGAATTCTTTAACTGTGTGGTTTCAGGGACTAAAGAGATTGTACTGATGGTAATTCAATTCCATTGACATGGACATTTATTAACCAACTAGTAGTATGTGTAAGGGACTTTCAGGGAAAGGTTAACAGATTAATAAGACTCTTATAATGTATAACGTTCACTTTGATCCTATAATGGGACTCTGATTTCCAATGCTGAAACTTTCCTGTACAATATATATCAGTACTTACTAGATATAGTTCCTGCCTTGTAACTCTGGTCCACATACTGTCTGAATTCCTCTACTTGGACTTCTCCCAGCACTTCCTACTTGTATGGGAGGTCATTTAATTCTCTGGGGTTTTCCCAATTTAACTGACAGTTTTCTCATTGGTGAAATGTGGATAATTACATTAGGTTTTGTAAGGAAAGAGCTTCACAAACTATAAACAGCCATTTAAATGTGAATTGTTATGTTGTATTGTTAGATCCTAGGCAACTAACAAACTTACTTTGAGTCCTCATCTGGAAAAGATAGTAGTAAAAATTATTTCCTACCCATCTCAGGGTATTGTTTTAAGCTTAATAAAATTAGAAGAAAAAAATCTATATAGCTATGTAAGTTCCTTGGAAATAAGACTGTATGAATAAAAAAGTGTATTGTTACTCAGATATTATCTCATAGTAGGTAAGTATCAGAGATACAGTAATATTTGACTTTATTCAATATGATTGAAAAAGTGAGAACTACATTAATTTTTTGTTGTAGTTCCATGGAGAAACGTAGTGAATGGACAGGCTGAGCCTGGTAGTGAGGAGGACCTATATTAAAGACTAGCCTATTACATAAATATCATTGATAGCAGTGACCTGGGGCAAGACACAACTTCTCAGTGCCCCAGGCACCTTTCTAGGACCAAGAGTATAAAGTGTTGTCAATTTGCTTTGGGGGAAGTTTCTGAACTTCTCCCCAAGTTCCAGGTTGTCTAAATGTTGCTCTCCAAGATGGAACTTAATGGAGAATTTGAAGATCTCATCTCGGTGCCTTTGAGCCAAGATTGTGTGTCCGTTCTAGCTCTGAGAACAGTAATGGGTGATATGGAAATGACAGCGCAAGGACATCTCAGTCATTTGCCCTCTAATCAACCTTCTCTGTTTTCCCCCAAAACACTCCCTTGAGGGTGTTTGTGATGTTCAGGGAGAGCTACCATCTCTGGTGTGAGGGCTGCTTATCCACTTTTGATGTCCACCTGTCACCTAGCTCCAAGAAGCTGAACCCCCTCCTTCCCCCCCCCCCCAGAAGCCACACCATACTCAGGTAAAGTCTCTGCAGACAGGCTAAACCAGGCTGAAGGTAACTTAAAGTGGTCTGTGAGTTAGGAGGACATCTGCCCCAAGCATGTCCAGTTGGAATTGGTGATGAGAACAATTTGTTCCAGTGGTCACTGAACCAACTGAAGCGCTTAGAGCGTGGTCAGACATGGCAGAAGTGGTGGTCACCCACTGCATCCCTGGTCATCTCCAATCCTCTTGACTTTTGTCCTGCACTGGACTTTGGATAACTCTGGAACAGTGAGGCTGGTGACTCTATGCCTCTCTGCCTCACTTCAATATTTCTACTTCCCCCAGGAGTCAGGAAATCGCCGGTGAGGCCATGGGGCCTCTTCTGAAACCAAGGACAAACTGGACCACTTGGCCTCTATCTCCACTCCCTTATAGGGCTTGTTCCCACCCTGGTTAGAATGTAAGCTCCTGAGGCAAGAACTGCTCCCCAAGTCAATATTCGAAGGGGCAGTACTCCTTCCTGCGGCAGTGAAGCCACAGGGCCTGACCAGGCCCCCCCAACTCCCCATTCCCCCCTCCAAAGCACTGAGTTTCATAGCAGCTAACTGTCGCCCAGTAACCACTCTGCAAAGCAAAACCACCTCAGCGCTGGCTCTCTCTCTCGCCCAGCGTGGGTGCAGAGTGCGCTTGGCACCAGGGCCGGTGCGTGCAACATCAAAGCCCTTCGACCCTCGGTAACAGGGCGGGCTCCTGGAGCGCCAGCAAGGGCCCGGCAGGTCCCTGCGTGGGCAGGAGGGGAATTGACTACTGCTAGCGCCTTCAGCCCCGCTCCCCGGACGACGTCGTCCGTCAGGAGTTCCTTCCCAGTCCGGGGGATGGTGGGTCCCTGCGGTTTCGAGCGCGCCTCGGGGCAGGCCCGGGCCTCGGGCAGCGCTCTGCCCCGCTCGGCCCTCCCCGGCGGCTGCGGGCGGGGCCCCGGCTCGAGGGGCCGTTATACGAGGGGGGCGCTCACAGAGGAACACTGTGACACGCGCCGGCCGTGCCCGCGCAGCCGGCGGCGCGCAGGGACCCGGGCGCAGTCTATGACAGAGGCGGTGATGTGCGCATCGCCTCCGCAGACCCGCCCCACAGTGACCGCCAAACCCGCCTCGGGAGTGAGGGGCCTGGGCTCCCTCCCGGGCCCTGGCGAGGAAGGACCGACCGCCAGGAAGAGCAGGCGGGCCGCAGGGCAGAGCGGACCCCGGCGGCGAGGCTGGGGCTCCACACACGAGCACGCCGCAGCCCCTCTTGAAATGGAAACCGACTGAGAGAGGAACAGGAGGCTGGAGCCGGAGGGGAGGGGGCTGAGGGGAAGGCGGGAAAGAGAAAGGGGAGGGGCCGAGCTGAGGTGAAGGAAGGAGTGGGGGAGGGGGAGCCTCCTTTCCCTGCGGACGGCGCTGATTGGGCGGCTGGATTCCAGGCGCTGATTGGCCGCGTGGGCGAGGCGGAGGGGCCGTGCGCAACGGCGTGTGTGGGGCCGTGTGCAGACCCGCGTGTGGCGCAGGCTAGGACCCCGAAAATAAACAGCCGCTACCGTCGCTGCCGTCCCTCTACCCTCCTCAGGAGCCGAAGCGTCCGACCCCGCTACCGCCGCGGGCCCTCTTCAACGTCTTAGGTAACCTCCCTCCTGGTTTCGGGGAGCGGGGCGGAGGTCGGGCAGGGCCGGGACCAGGGCGGGCGGGCTGCCCGAAGCCAGCAGGGGAAGCGGCTGCGGCGGGTGGGGGGGGGGGTGCGCTGAGGCGGCAGCGATGGCGGCCGAACTCTGGCCCGCCGCCGCCGCCGCTGCGTCAGGCGGGAAGCGCTGCAGCCGCAGCCGGCGCTGGCGCCCGACCCGGCCCCGCGGCGGCGGCGCAAGGGCGACCTTTCGCCCTTCGGCCCGTTGGGCCTGGGCGCAGGCCCGCGAGTTTAGGCCGTCAGAGTGTGGGGTCGCCGACAACGAAAGGTGACTGGGCCCGGTGAAACCTCCCCGGCGCTCGGGGCGGCCCCAGCCACGTCCCTGGAAGGAGGAGGGGTGGGCCGGCCGGCCGCCGTGGCTGGGAGCCTCGAGGCACCCTGCGGGAAGGGGGCCATGTGGCGGCAGAAGGTTGTCCGGGTGTGGGGGGAGGGGTGGAGGCTCGGCTCCGACCATGTGCTCGGGGCTGAGGGGCCCCCTGGGCCAGGGCCATGTGCCTCGATGGACCCGGGGCGCCCGTTGTCGGGGGCTCCCAGCGGCTAGGACTGTGCGGTGGGAAGTTTGGCCTCCGGGGAGTCTTTCTGGGAACTTCGTTGGGTCCCTAAGGTTATCAGAAGCAAGTGATTTACTCTCTCTCTATTGACGTAAGGCCATCATTTATGGCTGTCTTCTTTACAACATAATCCAAGTTTTTTAAACAAGTTAACCAAAAAACCCCAAAGCCCACCGGTTTTTGCTAGATTTGGTAGGATTTTCAGAACATTTAAGCGTTCTAAAACATTTCCAAAAATTTTAATGTAAGTTGGTTTTTAAATGTTTGGATTTTTGCAAGGATTTAGACATGATTGAGTCCATCTCCATATCCGGTCACAAATGATTTTGGAATTAAGATGACTATCCAAATTGAAGTTTTTGAGATTTTTGTATAAAATAGAAAAAAACGTGCTAACCACATGGCCTGAGCTGGAAGGCACTTTTAAAAGTAAAATAGCTACATCTGGTCCTGAGGGTCTTAAAAATCTATTGAAATAATTGTAACCTAAATTGGCTCTGATTGGGGCAGTTGGTAGGTAATGTTCCCTTTTTGCGCACAAAGAGGAAGATCGGAACAGTAATATAGACCAATGAGGAAACTGGAAGATCTTATTCGAGTATGACTGTATACTTTAATTTACTAGCTTAATTAAATTTAAATTAAAAGTCACAGAATATCGGCATTAATCTCTTCTGCTTCCCTAAAACCACATTCTCACCTTTTCTCTCCCACCCCCCATTACTGGCCTTTGGCCTATGTGATGTAATGGGGGAGGGGTAATAGGCTGATATCTGCATCACTTCAAATAGTAATTTATGCTCTTATGAGGTCATCTTTTTTTTTTTAAGCAGGTTTAAAGCCGTTCAGTTTAGAATATATTCCATGAAAATACTGAGTATTGAATGTATATTCTTCCATGCTGAGGTTACTATTTTGCAGTATTTTATACTCACAATTTTTGCATTTTGACAAATTTGCAGTAATGAAATTTTCAACAAGGTATGTAGACTGCTTGTAAAAAGATTGAATCAAATCTGTAAAAATGTACTATCATACATAATTATTGTGAAGAGGAAGAATGGTTTTTATTTCAGGTATGAAGTTTGTATAACTTTACCTTTTTATTTAAAAATTGAGTGTCCTCTAAATGATATTTAGTGTTCTGCAAAGCATCATTCTCACATTTCTTACCGGTGATAGTGATGATCTATTCTAAGAAGTGAATTATTTCATCCAATTCATCATGCCTAACTATAGATTCACATTTTAACTAGATTCCTGCAAGTATTTGGTAAGAGGAGAAATTTATTGGATTTTCCCCCCCAATTAAAAACAGCTTTTTTTTAAATCGAGGGGTATAATACTTGTACACTGGAAAAAAAAAAAAGTAAAACCAAATAAATCCCATTTCATCCAAAGTGTCTTAGTTACATAGTCTTGGAACAAATTTCAAAACTCAGTGTACTTGGCCACTTATTTAATGAAACCAGTATGGGGTAAAATTAAATTCCATTTCAACAAGGTACATGGGTTTTATTATATATTTTCCACCTGTATCCTAATACTTTAAAGATATATTAAGCTTATATATTTCAAAATTATTAGTTTCCTCTGGATATCAGGATAATACAAAGGGGTCAAACTAAGCATTTTCATTTAGTCTGCTTAAGTTTTTAAAACATCTTTGTTGTAGAATGGACTATGCATTTTATAGATGGGGAAACAAAGGATGACTCTGCATTGTATTTTGATGTAAATAGCTATTAAAACAATGAGAATCCTATATTATGGAAAGTTATTGTTAAAACATAGGATTTTTAAAGCAATTTGAACATTTAGATTCTCTTTTAAAACTATGTACCACTGCAAATTCTTTGTTAAATAATTTAATTTCATTTTCTTAATTTATAAAATTAGAGGGTTGGACTTAGGTTATTGCCAAAGTTATATCTAACTTTAATTATGGGATTCCATCATAGAAAATACTGATTAGTATATACTTTTTATAACCTGGATACAACCTGTCTTGCCCTTTCTTCTCCTGCCCCCAAGATTATTTCATATTTTCGTTTCTGCCTTTTGACAGTTGGTATAACTAGGGCTTTGTTATACTGGCACCTCTTGTTCACCATTCTCCTCAAAGCTGTGGAACTTTGGGTAAGATGTTTAAACTCTGGAGTTTGATTTATCTCTAAAAATGGGGGTGGTACCTTGCTCCATCTTAACCTAGGTCCACATCCCTCGTCTCCCCCCCTATCTTTATTATGTTAATGTGCAGCTGATTTATTTCTTTGGCCATTCTGTTGGACATTTGGGTTGTTGCCAATTTTTCTTTATTTCATGTGGTGTGACTAGAATCAAAGGTTCTACAACCTTGTATAAATTATCTCTTAAGATTTTCCTTTAAATTAAGCCTCACTGACTCATTCCGGTTTTTTTTGTGTTTTTTTAATTGTTCATCTCAGTTCTGGGCCAACACTCCTTCTGCAGATAAGGAGGGGCACCTCTGCAGCACCAGAGGCCACTCAGTACGTAGTTGTTTAGGGAAGGTGTTAGGTACTGGTCTTCTGATGCAGTCAGTTCTTTTTCAGTTATACTACTTGATCAATCTATCCTAGGTACAGAGAATTTTCTTATTCTAAAAGCTGCTTACCTAATTAGTTTGTAACTTTATTTACATAAGATAAAGGGGGAGTGCCTATCTTTGAGAAAGAGCAAACTCCTAAGTCTTGCTCTGTAGATAGTATCTTTACTTGATAATTCCATGACTGATTACCTTGTCATTGGCTTCTTATCAGTTGCCTTTTGCCTATGCTCCTTCAGAGGATGGACGAATGAAAGGAAACTTAACTTGCTGAAAATTTTCAAAAATTTTCAAAATTGGTAAGATTTGAAGGGGAGAAGATTGAAACTATTGGGTAAAATGAAATTTTATAATACGTGGCTTGTATTTCTTTGTAATAATGGGGCTCATAGGTATTTTTGGTAATTTAGGGTTGGCCATAAAAAGAAATATGTTTTTAAGGATTTTTAAAAGGTGTATAATATGTAATAAATTTAATAATTTTTCCTCTTAAAAATAAAAGTAATAAAAAGTTTTTCAGCTGGGAAAGGAACTAAGATATTGAAGGTTAAGATAAACTAATGTTTCTACAACATTCAAGGAAAATGTCCTGTAATGTCACTTGTAAAATTGAAATACCCATGAATAAATTGATTGCTTTGACCATACAGATTGAATGAAGATTTAAAATTATCCTGAGACAGTTGACTCCTCCTACCTAGATGAAAAGGATACAAATAGTTTTCCTAATTACCATAATTTATGTGAAAAATCTGTTAAAAAGCAGAAAGTCAAAATATTTGGGTTTCTTGTTCATGAGGTAAGAACCTAATGCCTAGTATATACTTGGTCTTAAACATAACTGATTCATTAGAATTGCTGTTATTTAGAATATATAAGAAGTGTTTTATAGTGATGTGTAAAAACCAAAATGTTATAATTTCTTTCTTTTTTAGTTTTTTTTTCTTTTTGGGGGGGAGGTAGGGCAATTGGGGTTAAGTGACTTGCCCAAACTCACACGGCTAGTTTTGTGTTAAGTGTCTGAGCCTGGATTGAACTCAGGTCCTCCTGACTTCAGGGCTGGTGCTCTATTCACTCTTCCACCTAGGGGCCCCTATAATTTCATTATAATTGTGTGCCTTCTGGAGTAGAGATGACACCAGGATACAGTTCTCATGCCTGACCCCAAGGATAAAATGTGCTGGCAAAGTAGACCCAAATAGCTAATTTTACTTGTTCATCTGTGCCTTTTGGCACAGTTTCAAAACTTGAGGTTTTTTGTTCCTTATAAACTCTTAACCTGTAGTGATCTAATGAGACAAAAATGTGTCACTTGAAGAAAATGTGGCAGAATCTTAAAGAAAAAAATGCAGCTCTTCAAAGAGCTTCTCTAGACCACCTTTCTCATCAGCATTGGACCACCTTGCTTAGGTATATAGGAAAGTAGTAAAGCCTAAGCAGACCTACTTGTTCCTTTTTCCAAGTTTTGTTCATTGGCTGGATGCCACTGGAAATTATGTGTATGTTGACCTATTTGGAGAGCAAGAAACTTGGAGTCTTGAATGGTAGGTAAAGAATTCTGTAGATGTTAAGAAATTTTGGGGTGAGCCTAACTTGCCAGTATTTGAGGGAGTTTTGCCACAGTGATTTTAGTTAGTACTTGGCAAATATATAATTTCATATTTGCCTGTCATGAAAGGAGCTTTTCTGGATTTTTGGTTTTCTCTCAAACATTTAGGATTTGATGTTCATAGTTAGATTTAGGTTGGATCTGGGCCATTTAAGATGCTTGTTTAGAACTTGATTTTCCTTTTTTTTTTTTTTTTTTTTTTTTTTTTTGTCTTTTTGGAGGGGGGAAAGCAGGGCAATTGGGGTTAAGTGACTTGCCCAAGGTCACATAGCTAGTGTTAAGTGTCTGAGGCCAAGTTTGAACTCATGGTCCTCTTGAGTCTGGGGCTGGTGTTCTGTTCACTGTGCCACCTAGCTGCCCCTAGAACTTGATTTTCAATCCTGTTTTTTTTTTTTTTACAGTGCATTCAATCTCATGAAACATCAAAACAGTTTAATTTTAAGCATATTTACATATATGAAAAGGATGGCATATTATACTAGGTTTGACTTGAAATGCAACTAGGATAGGGTATTACCAATAAGTTAGGAATTGGTGAGTGGTTAGACCATAGTATTAAAAAAAAATTGCTGTTGGCAGTAATCAATAAATTAACATTTCATTATCTTTCTTAAAACTTGTTATTTAAAGTTGCCTGTTAGCTTTATAAAGAGAAACTGTAGGTCTCTGTGTTGTAGACAATGTTGGTCTTAAGTATTTTCACAGAGGATATATCATGTTTTAAAAAGTAATATATCAAAAGAATTAAATTAAGAAGGGAAAAGGAATTAAGAATCCTTTTATTAGGAACTTATTTTCTAAATTGACTATTGAAAAGGGTAATTTTGTAATTATGAGTACAAACATTTAACTATAATGATACATTGTGAATAGGATGTTTGAATAGGAATTTTTAGTTTTTAAATCTATAGTCCTGAGTCAAATAGGGGCTAATGCTAATCTGTGTCAGGTACTTTGTTTTCCTTATTGAAATACATGCAAAATTCATAATTTTAAAAATTAATTTGAAAGAAACAACAGAGCTTCTGCAGTAGATAGCCAATTACTCTGGGGGTCATTTGGTACTAGAAATTCTTTTAAAGAATTATTGAAATAACTTTTTTTTTACTCTTAATTTCTGCGTATGCCTTCCTATATCCCTCCTCATCCCCCCCCCCCCCCCCGGGCAAATTATTCCTCATCATTTTGAAAGAGAAAAATTAACTTAATAATAGCAGTGCAATTCACCAAGTTTTGTGGGGTTTTTGTTTTTTTGGAGGGTAATTGGGGTTAAGTGACTTGCCCAAAGTCACAGGGCTAGTGTGTCAAGTATCTGAGGCTGAATTTGAACTCAGGTCATCCTGACTCCAGGGCTGGTGCTCTATTTGCTGTGACACCTAGCTGCTCCAAGTTCACCAAGTTTGACAGTGTTACTGAATTCTTTTTGATTTAGCCCTCTTACCAGCTGGTAGAGAGTCCTACACTGAAAGCTCAAATTAAGTTTTGGCCTGTGTGCGAGTATTGAACTTTATAAACTGAGGACTAGAGCCAGTGACAAGAAAGAGCTCACTTGTTGCCCACCTTAGCACTTTAGGCTATGTGTTGTCCCTTATAGCACCCTGTAGTGGAAAGCTCATATATGAGATCTTATTTCCAGCAAAGGTATGTATCTAAATATAAAACCATAGAAATCAATGATCAACTTACAAGTTAAATTCTAATATTTTGTGTAGGAAGAATTCCACTCAATATAAAATATCTGGAATATAGCCACTACATAGCAGCTCTTTTTTTGAATGATCATATAAATCTCTGTAGTAAGGGTCTTCCTGTTATATGCAGATTTTAAATTTGCTTCCTTAACAGCACCATTTTTCTAAGTACAGGTGTGTATTCTGTGGCTTTGTAGATATCTTCATGTATATTTATCTTATCTAAACTGGGTTTAGTAGGGCTTCAAAGAAATTTTAAGATTAAAACAGGCAGGCATAATAACTTATTCCATGAAGTAAAAAGGACTTGAACTATAGGTTGTTGATGAGGAAATGAATTAGTTTGGCCTATTGTGATATGTGGGCATAATATGTTTGAGGCTTCCTTTATAGTAAACTCCTTGTGCTTTTTGGCTTTGGTCTTGGGTGTTTTTACACTATACATTCTATAATTGCTTCTTTTCAGAGGTGTTTTGTGTTGTGGCTTGGCGCCAAAGTTAAAAGTATTAAACTACGTGAACTGATTTGTACTTGCAGAAATTGGCAGGTGCAGAGATTACTTAGTTTTTGCATGTCTGCTTGGGGTTGGGGAGGGCACATACCGCCACCCCCCATTATAGGAAGACTTGTCCTGTCAAATTTAATACAAGGAATCTGAATGAATTTTTATTTGTTTTCATGGAAACACACTCTTAATATTTATTAGGAGATAAACAAAATGCTGTTAAATGTCTGGTTATCAATTTATAAGCTTATTTTCGAAGAACCTAGAAATTAGTATGCTGTGTATTAGTGTTGGGTAGAAAAACTTTAAAAGCAAATTTATTTCTTTCTGAATGTAACTAATGACTTGATAGAAATTAGGAAAACATGAGATGTAAATAACCAATGGCTAATTCTTCCATTCAGTTGACTTAAGATAACTGGACCTTTTAAAATTCTTGTGGTTTAATGGTAAGTGATAGCAAGTTGTCCAAAATGAGGTTACCATGTTAAACTAAGAAAAATGTTTCAATGTGGAATACAATAAGGGTTTATAAATTTGGTAGAGTCTAATAAGAAAGACTATCTGATTTTTTAAGTAGCTTGTGATCTCTAGTAGTGGGGGGAAGAATGACTAAAAATCTATAAACTAAAAGCCCCACGGCACAGGGCATGCTCCTTTCTGGTATGACTTGCTGTATTATCCTGAGCTTTAATGATAATGATTATAGGGCTAAGGAGATCTTGAAGTAATCTAGAACATCCTTGGTTCTCCAAGGAAAATCCTATTCTAACAAAACCCCCAAACATACTGGAAATTAATTGGTTCAAGCCACTTCCACAACCCAGTACGGTGTTAAACCAGTTGGAAACTGAACCTTCCCTGATTTAAGGATCTTGGCAAACTCTTGGCATTGTGCGAGTGGTGCAAAGGTATTTATATGATAGATTAGTCATAGCCGAGCTATGTGATTAACTGTTGATTTCAGGAGTAAGCTATTGAGGTACAAACATCCCTCCTAAGGCATATGATAGATGACTTAAGAAATAAAAACTCATGAACCTTTGCAGTCACAAAACTTTGGATGCTGGAGGGCTAGTCCAATTCATTTTTCAGATGAGGAAACTTGAGTCCTGCTTGTGAATTATATTTTTACATTCTAATAACTAGCTTACTTATCAGATGAAGATGAAGAAAGTTTCCGACATGTAAGTAACTACAACCCTAGAATCAGCAACAATATTCCATAACAATAACTTAAATAAATGTATTTTTTAGTCCTAATTAGATAAGCTTTAGTGAATGTAGTGGTGCATAAGACCTCATACTTTGAATTATTTACATTAAAAATGCTTCTGTGATCAGTACAAATGAAGACAGGTGGTCTATCAAAATTTCCTAATTAGAGCTATGTTGTTTTGAATTTAAAATAAACTCAGTAGAAAAAGCATTGAATTTAAGAACCAGCAGACCAGAATTCTACTCACTAAGGTTGTCAGCTACCGGCTACTTACTTTCCATGAGTCTTCATAAGTCACTTAACCTCTGAAGCAGTTGATCATCAGTAAAACAGATAGAAAATACTTTCACTAAATAAGAAAAAAGCTACATAATTTAAAAAATATATGCAGTAATTACTTTATGAAACCATGTAAGAATTACTATAACAATTCTTTTACTAGTAATTTATGAGCTAAGAGTATTTAACTTTGTGTACATTCCTAAATCACATGCTTCTACATACTCATACATTTGTAAGAAATTGCAAATGTGAGGTGGTGTCATCCTCTCACTTCCCCTTTTTCCTGTCATTATCGGTTTTCAATGGTGTGTTTGAGTATGGGAAATAAGTCACTGAAAGTTATTTCTGGTGTTCTAATGGTTGTATTCTTTAATGTTTAGAAGATCTAAGTACAGCTATGAGCAGCAACGAGTGTTTCAAGTGTGGACGCTCTGGCCATTGGGCCCGAGAATGCCCTACTGGAGGAGGCCGTGGCCGAGGAATGCGGAGCCGTGGAAGAGGTGGTTTTACCTCAGCGAGAGGTATTTTTGTTGGAAAAAATTTTCAAATTTCAAAATAGACAATTACCAAGGTTGGTCTAATCTCCCAACTCTTTTTTTTTTTTCTGTCTGTAATAGGTTTCCAGTTTGTTTCTTCATCTCTTCCAGACATCTGTTACCGTTGTGGTGAGTCTGGTCATCTTGCCAAGGATTGTGATCTTCAGGAGGATGGTAAGTATTTAACACTTCCTTTTTCCTCCTGCAGAGTGGTAAGCATAAAAAGAAGCCCAACTTAAAACTTTGGTGTAGCACATATACAAAATTCATCTTCAGTTTATCAAGGTTTTATAGTCTTGGTCTGCTTCTTTTCCTTATTGTTGAAGCCTGCTATAACTGCGGTAGAGGTGGCCACATTGCCAAGGACTGCAAGGAGCCAAAGCGGGAGAGAGAGCAGTGCTGCTACAACTGTGGCAAACCTGGCCACCTGGCTCGAGACTGCGACCATGCAGATGAGCAGAAGTGCTATTCATGTGGAGAGTTTGGGCACATTCAGAAAGATTGCACCAAAGTGAAATGCTATAGGTAAGGATGACTGTGTAATCTTAAATTTAGAAAAATCAAGGACAGCAGCAGTGTCCTGTTAAATCCCTGTACCTTGAAGGACTTCACACCCTGTTGTCTTGTGACCAGGTAAGATGCTGACATTGTACTAGGAGACCCCTTGTGGCATGTGAGTTGGACTTTGGGGGCAAAACAAAATACTCTATAGCTACGTACTAACTTAGTAATTTGCTCATTTTTACAAGTGGGACGGTCATCTAAGATGATAAATACAAAGATATCTCTAACTAGACATGTATTTTGATGGATACCTTTTGTTAAGCTCTTGATACATACTACAGCTATGTACCTTAAAATATGGGGCAAAAGATGTAAGATCATTGGCTCCTTTTTTATCAACATCTGGTTTTGACAATGAGGAAAAAGTAAAATGAAAGAGTGGGTCAGTGAAGCACAGTGTAGCTGCATGCAAACTCTTGCTGTCTAGCCTCTTCCTTTTCTTCACCTAGAAAGCTTTTTCTCTCTAGGCCTTTCTACATAGCAGCATTTTTCTCTTAACCTAGTAGTTTATAAAATCTTTCTCTCTTCTCCTTCCCCCCACCCCCTATGTGCTCCTGCTCACCTAAATTCAGGTTTTAATAGGTTAAACTGCACTAAGACCTTTGGGATAGCCTAAGTTGGGGTGGCATAGAATGCTTGATCTTAGATATCTATAAGGGACTTTAAACCTCATCAAGTTTAACCCCCTTGTTTTATAGACAAAGCATTTGAAGTAATAGTATTTATGTAGTTTTATTATATAAAGCAATTTACAAATATTCATGTTATTTTCACAGCCTCGGGTAGTAGTTGATGTTATTATCCATGTTTTACAAATTAGTAATCTCAGGTAGAAGTGAAGTGAACTTGCCCCAAGTCACATAGCAAGTGCCTGAGTTGAGATTTGGACTCAGGTCTCATTGGCTCCCAGACCCATTGCTGTATTCACAGCACCACTAGAAAACTGGCTTATCTGGGGTCAAATAGTATCTGAGTTAGGCTTTGAACATCTTAAATCTTCCTGACTTCACATCTAGCAATATCTTATCTACTACAGTATGCTTCTATCAAGTGATGTTAGTTCCCATTTTGCAATGAAGAAACTGAGGAATAGAGATTGGCATTTGTCCAGTTCTTACAACCAGGAGACAATGGAGCCCTGGTTCAAACTCTAGTCTTTGGACTTACCATTCCATTGTTATCTTTGGTATGACTGCTGTGTCTTCAGTGGATGTGAGGAAGGATTTTTTTTTTTTTGGTTGCATTTTAGGGATTTTTACTCAATTGTGCATGTGGTGAGTCTTACTTGTAATTAATAGAGAATTAACATCTTTTGTTCCTCTTGTATCTAGCACTAGAAATTTGAGGTCAACAGTTAGTTAAAACCTACCTTTAAATCAAGGGGGAAATTTTGCCACTTTAGTAAGTTCAGTTGTCTTAATATTAAGTGAAATTATTTTAAGCCATGCGGTACTGCTGGAGTGTCTTGTTCTTTGATAAAGGTAATTCTTTTCCTGATCATTGTTAAATAAGTGTTTGTTAGGTATAAACTTCTTTAAAAACTCAGTTGCAGCTTTGCCTTGTGAAGTTGGGTCAATAGGTTGAACTTGATTTTATTTAATTGGAAGTTTCATGTTTTTATAGGTTAATAAAGTAATAGGAAATTCCTGGTTTTGAGTATTTAGAAGAGATGTTGAGAAGTACGTTCTTAAATCATGTGGTGGTACTTTGACTTCAATCTAAGATAAATATGCTGTGTTTTAGATTGGCTGGAATATTAGCATGCAGTTGAATTAGATCACAGGGTTTTATACTGAAGCATTTTATAAAACCCAGGAGGATTGGTGTCGAGGTGTTCCAAGTATTGTTTTTGTATAGTCTGGTCTGGTTTAACAACTCTGGTACAGAATAAACCTAGTGATGGGGATTAGATGCTAATAGATTAAACAAGAAATTAGATTTACTAGATAAGTAATAAAAGTGAGACCTTATTGAGGTGCTCGGTGTGTTTTAGTTATGTTTGAAGTCAGTTTTGGGTTTTTATAAAGCGTATTTCTTGTAGTGAGTTGCTTCTCCATTCCAACTCTTACATAGGCATCAAATCAACAGAAAGCCTATTTATGCAGTATTTAGTCTAGATGAAAACTAATGAAATTTCAGATAGTAGCAGAGTTGTTAGTCCTTGTCTGACAAAGGGAATCAGAACTGAGAAAGACTGTTGGCTATATGTTCTTAAACTTACAGTTTTTCTCAGTTTTGACTTGATTCTTAAAAGAATCTATTATATTTGTAAGTTTTGCTAGCTTAAATATCTTTGCAAATGTTTCTGTGTCATTTTGTGAGACTTTATTAGAAGATAAACTCCTTCCTCTACTTTGTCATAGTATATATATAGTTGGAATTAAATATGCACAGAATTATGATAAAATTTTGACCAGTCATGTGGATTTGATTTTTGGTTGCTTTCAGAGTGTACTTTGAATGAACTAAGCATCAGTGCTTGAATAGAATAATAGCACAGAACATTCTCATCCTTACCATTGTTTCCTCCCCTTAGTTGTTTTATTAGTGTGGTATTGTCTTGTCTCAAAGAACTAGTAGAGTTGTCTGGGGCACTAAACATCATAGCTTTAATTTTGTGCAATGGCTAATGATTAGGTAGACAATTTCACATTTTCTGAGCACCAATGTGAAAACTCTTTAATTTCTTTTTTTAGGTGTGGTGAAACTGGTCATGTAGCCATCAACTGCAGCAAGACAAGTGAAGTCAACTGTTATCGCTGTGGCGAGTCAGGGCATCTTGCACGGGAATGCACAATTGAGGCTACAGCTTAATTATTTTCCTTTGTCGCCCCTCCTTTTTCTGATTGATGGTTGTATTATTTTCTCTGAATCCTCTTCACTGGCCAAAGG
>CM053599.1:49936735-49999062 GCA_028646575.1 Pseudocheirus occidentalis | reverse complement strand
CCTAGTCAATTGAATACAAAGGGATGATACTTTAAATAGAATGAGAGGAGACAGGGAGAGACAAAATGGGGTTAGTCATCCCATATAGAAGAGGCAAGGGGTAACTGTTACAACTCTCATTTACTCTCATTGAATCTGGCTTTGGGAAGGAATGACATAAACTCTAAACTGGGTATCATGCCACAAAGGAGAGTAGGGGGCATGGGAATGAGAGGTGGGATGATGGGATGGAGGGAAGGGCAGGGTCTGGGGGAGGGGTGCTGGAAGCACACACTTCTGTAAAGGGACAGGGACAGGGTAGAGAACAGAACAAGGTAGGGGGGAGATAGGAAGGAGGGACATATGATCAGATTGTCACAATATGTCCACTGTGAAGATGTCCTGTGTAATTGCACATGCACAGCCTATATTGAATTTCTTGTCCTTCCAGTGGGAGTGGGTGCCAAGGGAGGAACCGAAAGAATCTAAAATTTAAAGCTCTGCAATACATGCAACTAGGAATTAAGATATACAGGGGCTGGAGTAGGGAGACCCTCCCTGCCCTACCAGAAAGTTAGAGAGCAGATTGGGGGAGGGGCTTTACAGTGGGATTGCTATTTTAGGGTTGAGGTAAGGGAAAGATGGGGAGAAAATTTTTAACTCAAAAATCTCATGGAAATGAATGATGTAAACAAGAAAACAAATAAAACATTTATTTAAAAAATAAAACAAAATAAAATACTCCCCAGTTACAGAGTTTTGCCTGTCATAGTTAGACCTCTGGGCTTTGAGTCAGGAATACCTGAGTTCAGGTTCTGTTTCAGTGAAATGGGGAATGCCCCATAACCTTCTCTAGACCTCTACTTTTTCCTCTTCAAATGGGAATAATAATATCATCTAATCCACAGTGTTCTTGTGAGGATCAAATAAGACAACTTTTGTGTACATATTTATTCTAACTGGATTTTACATGTCTTTGTTTTCTCAGTCCTTCCACATCCTGTGTTCTTATGGTTAGCATTCAGCATTTTGTTCAGATGATTTAGAAGACAAAAAACTATAGTATACAAATGCTAAACTGTGTGATAGACAAAATTACTCCTCTACTCACTTTCAGGGACCACTCTCACTTTCTGATCTTCCCCCTGGCTATTCTTTTCCTCTGATCATATTGTTTACTAATTTAAGTAAGCTCTCAGAGGGCAGGGATAGTTTTCTGGTTTTATCTTTGCACACTCAGCATCTTGGCATAGCCCTTTCTGGAGCTTGTTGAATTGTATTCAAGATAAATCATGTCCTTGTGCCAATTTATGAATCCATCCTTATTTCATAGTAATCCCCTTCATCATGCATTTCAGATAAACCAGATTATTTTTCATCCCCTCTTATTATCTCTTCTCTACTTTGTGCCTACTACCTATATGCAGTATGCATTGAATGATCACTTTTCCTACCCTAAAATCTCTGCTTTCCTTCAAGGGTCAACTTTATATGCTACCTCCTTGGAGTCTTTTTTCTGATATCTCTCCCGAACCAAACTGATCTCTAGCCTCAAATTTCACATAGCTTTTTGCTTGGTTTTCACCTCTGTACTTAATCTCATTCTTTTATATGTTTTGTGAACTGGCTTTACATAGCACATTCCCACAACCTCCTCAGTTAGTCTAGAACTGCCCTAGGAATTTTGATGGTTCAGAGTATTTGTTAATAGCAGTTGTTTCTGTTCTGGCCAGCAACTCTGAAGGTCTTTCCCTCACAAATTAATTCTTTGTGAATGTAAACTAGTCTATATATCACTTAAATTCTTACCTAGCCTTTAACTGCTGAATGTATTGTCTCAGATAAAATGAGACCTAGGAAAGACCTTAGCTTAAAAAGGTCAAGACCTCCCAGTGCTTGAGGGCCCTTACTAGTTATCTTCATCTTTCTCATCTTCTGTATGACTCTGGAGCAGATATTGAGGCTGATGCCTTTGCATAGCTCTGTCTCACTTAAATCCAGTTCATTTGCAACTCAAGACCTTACCCTCCTGATGTCATTGGTCCTCTTCAAGAACAAAGGACAAACCCGAACAGATGGCTTACATTGTCTTTATAACTAGACCACCTATTGCCTTTCATTTGGGGCATAGTAAGTATTGGAGTTAAGTTTTGTGTTAGAAGTGGTTTTGAATCCTTTTAAGGATTCATCAATTGATCTTTCTCTTTGAAATTATAATTATATAACAAATTATAATTTCAAACATTTGAAATTTCCTAACTTGGTAGGGAAGCAAAATGATCCTGCAACATAGGATAGTACTTTAGGATGTTTCCAATTCTACCGCATCTATCATTAATATGAGTTTCCAAAGGTAATTTCCATTCACTTTTATGTTAACACTATCATGAACACAATGCTACTTTCCCAATAGTAAGTCCTTGTCTTGAATCATCAGAAGGAGCAGAGTGGAGGCAAGATGGTGGAGTAAAAGCAGGGACTTACTTGAGCTGTTCCCCAAACCTTTCCAAATACCTGTAAAAAATGACTCTAAACAAATTCTAGAACTACAGAACCCATAAAATGATAGAGTGAAACACATTTCCAGCCCAAGACAGCTGGGAAGGCCAACAGGAAGTGTCTATTGCACCAGCTGGGAGTGGAGAGCAGTCCAGTGTGGGCTGCACTGGCACAGACATAGCCAAAGCAGACCTCAGGGCTGAATCACTGGCAGCTATGGTGGTTTCCAGACTTTGCGACCCACAAACACCAAAGACAGCATAGAAGCTCAGTGGGAAAACTCTGTTGGACTGCGTGAAATAGGAGCACACTCAGGCTGGGGTCTGGCCCCAGCCCTGGGGCAGCAGAGGTGGCAGTGACAAGCAGCAGCAGCTGCTTCCAGAACTCTGGGCCCACAGACAGTGGGGGATAGAGTGACTGATACAAAATCCCTGAAGCTTGGGATAGTACACCCACCATCCCCCAGTGGAAGCATAGTCCTACCTTGACAAAGAGTTAGAAAGTCAAGTATTTGACTGGGAAGATGAGCCAGCAGCATAAAAAAACCACAGACTATAGAATCTTATTTCGGTGGTAAAGAAGATCAAAACATACAACCAGAAGAAGATAAAGTCAAAGCTCCTGCATCAAAGCCTCCAAGAAAAATATGAATTGGTCACAGGCAATGGAAGAAATCAAAAAGAATTTTGAAAATTAAGTAAGAAGTAGAGGAAAAATTATGAAAAAAAGTCAGCTTGCTAAAGGAGACCCAGAAAAATACTGAAGAAAATTAACACCTTAAAAAATAGACTAATCCAAATGGCAAAAGAGGTCCAAAAAGCTAATGAGGAGAATATCTTAAAAAGCAGAATTGGTAAAATGGAAAAGGAGGTCCAAAAGCTCACTGAAGAAAATGGAGCAAATGGAAGCCAATGACTTCATGAGAACTCAAGAAATTATTAAACAAAACCAAAAGGATGAAAAAATAGAAGACAGTGTGAAATATCTAATTGGAAAAACCACTGACCTGGAAAACAGATCCAGGAGAGAATTTAAAAATTACTGAACTTCCTGAAAGCCATGATCAAAAAAAGAGCCTAAACATCATCTTTCAAGAAATTATCTGGGAAAACTCCCCCGATATTTTAAAACCAGAGAGAAAAATAGAAATTGAAAAAATGCATCAATCACCTCTTAAAAGAGATCTCAAAAGGAAAACGTCTAGGAATGTTTTAGCCAAATTCCAGAGTTCCTAGATCAAGGAGAAAATATTGCAAGCACTTAGAAAGAAACAATTTTAGTATTGTGGAAATACCATCAGAATAACTTACTCTTCTATATTAAGGAATGGAAGAGCTTGGAATATGATATTCTGGAGATCAGAGGAGCTAGGATTAAAACCAAGAGTCATCTACCCAGCAAAACTGAGTATAATACTTTAAGGGGGAAAATGGACATCCAATGAAATAGAGGGCTTTCAAGTATTCTTGCTGAAAAGACCAGAGCTGAATAGAAAATTTGATTTTCAAGTATAAGAATTAAGAGAAGTATGAAACAGTGAACAGGAAAGAGGAATCATATTAAAGCTGAACTGTTTACATTCCTACATGAAAAGATGATATGTGTAACTCAGGAGACCTTTACAGTATTAGGGTAGTTGGAGGAAGAGAGAGAAATGGATAGATGGAAAGAAAGGGGTAAATTTTCTCTCATAAAAGAGGCAAGGAAAAGGTTTCACAATGGAGCTGAGGAGGTGAGAGGGAATGAGTGATTACTTCTTACTCTCATTGGATTTGGCTTAAGGAGGGAGTAACATAGACTCTCTATTGGATATCTTACCCTTTAGGAAAGTAAGGGGGAAAGGGATGAGGGTGGGTGGAGAATGATAG
The DNA here is from genome assembly GCA_028646575.1 of Pseudocheirus occidentalis. Classification (NCBI taxonomy): domain Eukaryota; kingdom Metazoa; phylum Chordata; class Mammalia; order Diprotodontia; family Pseudocheiridae; genus Pseudocheirus; species Pseudocheirus occidentalis. The sequence continues at coordinate 49,994,716 of CM053599.1, read as the reverse complement.
AAGGGAGGGCAGATTGGGGGAGGGGATAGTCAGACGCAAGCACTTATGAAAAGGGACAGGGTCAAAGGAGAAAATAGAATAAATGGGGGGTGGGATAGGATGGAGGGAAATATAGTTAAGTCTTTCACAACATGACTATTATGGAAGTGTTCTGCATAATTGCACATGTATAACCTATATTGAATTGCCTTCTCAATGAGGGTGGGTGGAGAGGGAAGAAGGGAGACAATTTATAACAGTTTTTACATGCAGCCAGGAAATAAGATATACAGGCAGTGGGATATAGAAATCTATCTTGCCTGACAAGAAAATAAAGGGGAAGGGGATAAGAGCGTGTTGGAAGGGGTGGGTGGTAAAAGAGAAGGCAGACTGGGGGAAAGGGTAATCAGAGTGTATGCCATCTTGGGTTGGGGGGAAGGGGAGAGATGGGGAAAAAATTTGGAACTCAAAATCTTGTGGAAATGAATGTAGAAAACTAAAACTTAATTTTTTAAAACCATCAGAAGTACCAGAGATCTGTATCATAACAGCTCCACAAATGTTTCCTATGATTCTGATAACTTTTTCCTTCCAAATAGCTCCTGTAATTTTTTTACCAGTCTGGTCAGATTTCCCATGACTTTGGTCCAGTTTTGGCCCACAGGCTGTTTATTTGCTCATCAGTGCCCTGGTAACACTATGAAACAAAACTTCTCAATAGGGAACAGGTAGTTGGACAAAATATCTGAGCCCAGACTTGAGGTGAACTCCCACTGACTCTTTTGACCTAGATATGACCCTGAGGTAATCTAGTCCATTCTGCTTTAAGTAGAAATGAACCTCTTGTCAAGCTGGTAACTTATTCTTTTTGTTTTATCTACTCTTTAGGCTTTAGAGAAGATAATAAGGAAGTATTTGACCATGAGGTAACTGTGTAGCTTTTCCCTGTCTGTTATCCTAATCCTAGATCACATTTCCTCTTTTCCTTAAGTCATCATTCTCTGCAAGCTTCATTCGAGGCCTTTGAGTCCAGGTTCAGCTAAACTTGACCTGGTGGATCAAGTGTCTGTTTGTACAGTCCGGCCATACTTCCTAGATTTTTTACCTTTGCCCCTCCCCCCCCCCATACACTATATACTCAAGATATAGAAGAAATTGAAAAACATTCTGTCCCCTAGATGAGTAATTATCATATGACACTTTATAAATAACCACATTCTAAATGACCTGTGTTTAGTCTTTATAAAGTATCTGATTATATAAAGTAATTTCTGTATTAAATGATATAACAAATAAGACTATTTTAGTCATTAAGTACCTAAAATGGTTTTCTTCAAGAAATGCCTGTCAGCCTTAGGAAGCCATGCTTATTAACTCTTCATAACGGACTTAATGTGTTCAGAGTTCATAGCATTTGTTGCTGTGTTGTGCTTGTATGATACCTTTTCCCTTTGATCTTACATCACACAAACCTTATCTTGTCTATGGAAGACAAAAGAATCAGTTGGGGTTTTTTTTTGGAGGGAGAAGGTAGGGCAATTGGGGTTAAGTGACTTGCCCCAAGGTCACACGGCTAGTTTTTGTGTTAAGTGTCTGAGGCTAGATTTGAACTCAGGTTCTCCTGACTCAGGGCTGGTGCTCCATTCACTGCACTACCTAGCCACCCCAGTCTTCTTCTTTGTTTGGGTGCATAAATTCTCATTCTTTCAAAGTAACAAGGATTAGAGACCTATAACTTAATGTCCATTTTCCCTCTGTCCATGGATAGATTTCAGAAGGAACTGTGTACATGGATGGGGGTGGTGGTGGTGGAAATTACATCTTTATTTTCATTAACCTCTAATTGATACAGAATTTTCTTGAGTTATGAATGTTAACAAAAACAAAGACCCAATAACATTGTGGGAAGAAGGAGACTGCAGACCTAACCAAACCCCATCACAGTGAGGCTTAAGAGGAAAGCAATCTGGCAGAAACTAGGCAATAGACCAGCATCTCACCTTATACCAAGATAAGGTCAAAACAGCCACAGTGGTACCTTGACTTACCAGTTTAATTTGTTCTGTTGCTGCGCTCATAGCTCAATTTGCTTGTATATCAAATCAGTTTTCCCTGTTGAAATTAATTGAAATGCCATTAATTTGTTCCAGCCCCCAAAATGCCACCCCAGTATTTTTTGTTATGTGTTTTTAAATAACAAATATTGTTTAAAAACATAATTAAAGAGAATGTAAAGAAATAAGCTGGTTTTATAAAGTGGCTATTTACCTTGGATATCAGAGGACTTGAGCTAACATACTGGCAGAGGTGGAGGGTGGAAGAGGTTAAAGCAGTTTTGTTTCTGGTCACTTTTGTTTACTTACTGGCTACACTGTTAGTGCTACACTTTATCCCTGAACTTAATTGCTACAATATCGTTTTTTACTTTCCCTTAACTTACTTTTCTTCATTGGAGAGGTAAACACATGGACTGAACAAGTGAGACGTGGCATGTTGAATGGGCTTTGGGTTGTGGCATTCATAGGGCCAACTAGTGGTAGCTCATACCTCAGATTTTGGCTACCAATTCAAGGGAAAAAAACTAACCGAGTGACAACTCATATCTGGGAAATATTGTAAGTTGGTGCACTCATATGTCAAGGTACCACTATACTTGATTTAGACATAAAGGGTTATATCAGCAATTTGGGGAGCATGGTAAGAAAATATTCCCATCGGGTCTATGAATAAGGGAAGATTCACATTCAGACAAAGGATAGTGAGAATCATAGGAGGTAAAAGGGATAATTTTGATTACGTGAAATTTAAAAAAAAATTGCACTAACAAAACCAGTGTAGTCAAAAGTAGAAGGAAAACATGAAAGCGAGGGAAAAAAATTTACATATGGTTTCTCTAATAAAGGTCTCATATCTAAAATATATAGAGAACTGAACTAAATTTATAAAAATGAGTACCATTCTACAATTGATAAATGGTCAAAGGATATTAACAAGCAGTTTTTAGAAGAAGAAATAAAAGATAACCAGTCATCATATGAAAAAAAAATGCCCTAAGTCAGTATAGATAAGAGAAATGTAAATTAAAACAACTGAAGGGGGCGGCTAGGTGGCACAGTGAATAGAGCACTGACTCTGGAGTCAGGAGGATGTGAGTTCAAATCCGGCCTCAGACACTTGACACAAAAACTAGCCGTGTGACTTTGGGCAAGTCACTTAACCCCAATTGCCCTCCAAAAAAAAAAAGCAAAGCAACCCAACAATTGAGGGTGGTGACTCACACCTATCAGATTGACTAATATTACAGAAAAGTGATGTGACAGATGCTGGAGGGGATGTGGGAAAGTCGGTACACAAATACACTTGGTGAGTATGTGAACTGGTGTGATCATTTTGGAGAACAGTTTGGAACTATGTCCATAGAATCGCATCCCCTTGAAACAGCAGCATCATTACTATGCCTGTAAAGAGATAAGAAAAAAAGGAAACGGACCTCTATGTTCAAAAATATTTGTAGCAGCTCTTTTTGTGGAGGCAAAGAAATGGGAATTGAGGAGATGCCCATCAATTTGAGAATTGCTGAACAAGGTGTGGTATATGATTGTGATGGAATACTGTTATTCTGTCAGAAAAAACTGGAAAGACATATGAATTGATGTAAAGTCAAGTGAGCAGAACCAGGAGAACATTGGTACCCCCCCATAGCAATGTTGTAACAGTAATCAATACACTGATACTTAACAGTTCTAAAGGAATCATGATGATACTATCCACCTCCATCCAGAGAGATAACTGATGAATTCTGAGTATAGACTGGAGCATATTTTTTCCCCTTTTTTGTATTCATCTTTTTCAACATGGTTAACATGATAGTGTTTTGCAAGATTTCACATGTATAATTGGTATCAATTAATTAATCTATATCAAATTGTTTGCCTTCTGAAGGAGGGGGAAGGGGATGGAGGGAGGGAGAGAATTTGGAACGCAAATTTAAAAAAAAATGTTTAAAAACATTTTTTTAAATACCACTATCATTATTGAGCTGAGAGGTAGCTGGATGTTGTGAGAGATGGTTTTGGAAATTTGAAAGAACTGGGTTCAGTTCCTGTTTCCGATTCAGATTGACTCTGTGAAATTAACCCCCTACTTCTCTCAACTGTTCTTTGAATTGCACTGAGAATACTTTGCTGTACAAATGAAATCATCTATGCAATCCTTGTTCCTCTTATTAAGCCACTGTACCTAGATATGTTAAGAGTATTCTGAATGTTCTGATATCAGTAAGGTTTCTGCATGAAATAGTTCTGCTTATCAGCTTTTCTTTTTCAAAAAGGAGGGTTCCTTTTAGGAATTGAGTAAGGCGTCAGTAAAATGAATTTTTTAAAATTGGATGATAAGGGGGAAAGGAAAACAAGCTACTCCAACCAGTTTTCATCAAAAAAATTAAAATGGGGAAAATTCCCTAGACTTCTTAGTTTTGTTTAGTTTAACTAAGAGTGTAGCTAAATCTGTAAAGGGCACTTTCAAAAATATACTGAATGCACTTAAGTCATGCCCAAAGAACATTCCTTGTCTTTTTGCCATTATGACTTAGAAAGTCACAGAAATTTTTGTTGATGAAGAAACAGAACCACTCTAAAAAAGTCTCAACAGAGATGGCAATCAGTAGCTTGGATTTATTGCAAGGGGGAATTCTCTAACCCCTCCCCCCAAAAATATAAGAAAGAGTTTTCATTGAGAACAGTGTTTTCTAGTGCTTTAAGGCAAGTACATATTGCCTGATAGGTGAGATGATGAGACCCCTCTGGGTCTGTTTGCTCTTAGAAATGATCGTTGAAAAACTCCAAGGGGCATGCTACATGCTAAGAAAATAGTGTTGCACACTGATTAGTCCCTCCCAAGGCTCCAGCCCTGGAAAATATTAGTGTTTTTTAGCAGTCTGGGACCATTTTGAACAAAGCACTCTTCTCCTTTTTTTGTGTCATAGACCTCTGGTGAAGCATACCCCCTCCCACCCATAAGTCTCTTTTAAAAAAATGTTTTTAAACATGTAATTTTTTTCCCATCCAAATTCACAGATCTCCCTGAAGTCTATCCATGGAACCCAAATTAACCCATGGTCATCTGATTTGGAATTAACCTGACTGAATTTTCTTTGTTTAGGTTAGCTCATTTGAGACTTTAGAAGGTAAATTAGCAGTCTTGAAATATAGCATTTTAAACTGCTGTTCCTTATAATTTTCTTCTGTACCAAGTAAATCTGACAACATAATGCACTACTGACTCTCCTCCTGTCCACTTGCTTCTCCCTCCTGTTTTCTGTCCTCCCTCCTTCCTTAACTCTGGAAGCTGTTGGGTAATGAACATAGTACACAAGTCAAATGAATGCAAGCTTATGTGAATTTTATAAGGAAGATTCATTGTATTGCTAGTAAGGAGTGCCGCAGATCCAATGAAACCTAATTAATTTGCCCCTACAAGGCCCCAACATGCCTTTTAATCAGAATGGAATTGCTGTTTTCTCCTAAGGATTTAATGCTCTTTAACTCTCCCTCATTTACCCAAGAATCAGCAATATATGCTCTGGTTGATAAGTACTTCTAAAATAGTTAATTTAGGGTTCTGTGTCAGGGATGGTATATGACTATCTTTCCTAAATTGTTTGGAGTCCCTGTGTTCTGTTAATCCATAAGTAGTTAGGAATCTTGGGCAGCTAGGTTACTCTGTGGATAGAGTGCAAGACCTGGAGTCAGGAATACATCCTCCTGAAGTTAGAATTGGCCTCAAACACTTATTAAACCTGTGTGGCCCTTGGTTTCATCTTCATCTTTGCTTCAGTTTCTTCATCTGTGAAATGAGTGGAGAAAGTAATGGCAAACCATTTCAAACCAAACCCAAATATCTTTGTCAAGAAAACCCCATATGGGGTCACTAGGAGTTGGACAGGGCTGAAAAGGGCTGAACAGCAATGAAAGTTAAGAATCTTGGATGGTAATTAATTCTTAATAAGAAGTTGGAGCCTCAGCTTTTGATAAAATTTAGAGTTCTGGGAACTGCTCGCCTTTCTGAATAGATTTGTCAAATTCTAGTTATTTTTGAAAACCATTAGAAACCAGCTCTTAAAGTTGGCGAAATCAGTATTTAAAGGGAAACATTAAAATATTTAGCTGATAATATAATATGGCTGCCTAATATCAAATAAAGAGATCTGATAGATAGATACAGTCAACACCATGACTTTGGTTTGGTAATTAATTGTCATCATAGTATTTTCTATTCATTTAAAAAAAATTAACATATCTTCAAGGAACAGGAATTGCAAGTTTAGTGCTGTTTCGCAGTAAATTAATTGAGAATTAAACTACATGTACTATGACAGGTGTGGTGAGAGCTAAGGTCATGAGAAGTAAAACAAACCTTTTAATACTCAATTTAGGGCTGCATGTTTATGTTGAGAATGGTAGCTTAAATTATATCTTACCTGAGAAAAAAAAAAGGAATTAGGGACAAGCATAGGAACTGAGACCATGATTTTATTGGTGTAGAGAATTCCCAGGTGAGGAAATAGGGTCACTATCTCTGCAACTTATTGTCTTAGAAGATTTTCCTGGGGCATGGAAAGGTTAAATGAATTGCCCAGGCCACAAAGTCAGTATTTTACCAGAACACCTAGACTCAAACCTAGGTGCTCATAGCTTCTAGAGAAAATGTATAAGCTAATTTAGCACAACAGAAAAAAACTTAGGTACTTTACTTTGCCTCTAGGGCAATGGTTCTCAACCTTCCTAATGCTGCGACTTTAATACAGTTCCTCGTGTTGTGGTGACCCCCAACCCTAAAATTATTTTCATTGCTACTTCATAACTGTAATTTTGCTACTGTTATGAATCGTAATGTAAATATCTGATATGCAGGATGTATTTTCATTGTTACAAATTGAACATAACCCACAGATTGAGAACCGTTGCTCTAGGGTTTGATTTTACCTATGCTTTAAAAAATGATTCCTCAGTTTATAAATCCTCTAGGGAGTGTTCCTTTGAACAAACTTATCCTGGGCACAGAGGCAGTTGGGGGAAGGAGGAGTTTTGATTTTACCAGCACTAGCTCTGTGGTCACCTTCTTACTGTGTCACACACAGAACTGTCATGCTCAGGTCCAGTGTCCACACCTAATAGAAAGGAATATTACAATTGAATACTAATTGCAGTGGAATAGGGAAGCTACCCCTAGGATCTTAGCAATGCCACATCTTCTTTTTTCTTGAAATCGCCCTCTTCTGAGGGAGAAGGTGATGGGAAACTAAAACCAAGGAGAAAACCTTTTAAGCCAGTTTTCTAACAGTCAAGTGTTAGAATTCTCATTGATAGAAGACTTAGTTTTGGCAGATTTCCTAATCCTATGTAGAAATTCAAATGAACCCAGATACACGTTAACAGATGATTTATCGCTGTGAAATTAAGATGTAACGGAATCTTGGTATCAAGGAAGTTAAATGGCCACAAGCTCTCTCATTGTTATTTTGGGCTATGTCTAGGCAAAATTCCAAAATTGGGAAGACACCTGAGCCTTCCTACTTTATTGCCCAGAGTTGTAATCTGACCTTTTTAGAAAGTGCTTTGAAGTTGTTTTTTTCATTATCTTTCCTCTTCAGAAATTTATATATATATATATATATATATGTATATATATATATATATATGTATTTCCCCCTCCCCAATCAGCAAAAATCTGCTTTTTCACTCCCACCTCAACTCCTCTTGTTTTAGAACTAAGGGAAAACTTAGCCTTGGTACAACATGTTTAATCAAGCAAAACAAAATTTCGTATTGGCCTTGTCAAAAAAAATTGTTTCATTTTGCACACTGAATCTTAAACCTCTCTCTAGAGTTGGGTAGCATGTTTCATCACAGACTCTGGTATTGTGGTTGGTCATTATGCAGGTCCCAAGTCTTTCAAAGTTGTTTGGCTTTACCATATTGCTATCATTATATAAATTGTTTTCCTGGTTTCCATTTCATTTGTCATCAGATCGTACAAGTCTTCCCAAATTTCTCTGAAACCATCCACTTCATCATTTCTTAAAGTACAATAATGTTCCATCAGATTTGTATGCTATAATGTGTTCATCCATCCCCCAAATCATGGGCAATCCCTCAGATTCCCATTCTTTGCCTCCTCAAAAAAAGACTTATCAATGAGTCTTACTTTGCTCAGGATTAATCCCTCCCTTAATGTACTAGCTTCTGAGTCCTTCCTCGTCTTTCTCCCTTTTCATTCCTGTCTCCATATTGAATGAAATGTATATCTCTATTCAGTTGTTTGTGTCTGTGTGTATTCTTCCTTCCTTTTAACCAGTACAGATGAGAATGAGGTTGAAAAATCAGCTGTCTTCCCCCCCCCCCCTTCTCCCAGTTGGCATAGATACCTGCTTCTGCATTTCTGATTGTATGAGATCATTTCCCCAACTTTCCTTCCTTCTCCCCATGCTTCTCCTGTATTCCTTTTCTCCTGTTTCCATTCTTAAGATCAAGACATACTAGAACTACTTCCAGACCTTGTCTAAATAGATTCCCCTTGTGACTCCTGATGATGATAATAAGGCTCAGAGGGGACAAATGTATAACTTCCCCATATTTGAATATAAGCAATTTATTCTTAATTAGTCTCCTATCTTTGTTCATTCATGTTCTACTGCTTTATGTTTCTCTTAACTTCTGTGTTTGAGCTTCAAAGTTTTGACAGAGCTCTGGTCATTCATTATAAATGCTCGGACATAGATTTATTTTTCCCCCACTTTAGTGTTATATTCACTTTTTCTGAGTAAATTATTCTTGGCTGTGTAAGTCCATATCATTTGCCTTCTAAAATATTGCATTTAAAATTCTGCACTCCTTTATAAGTGGAGGCTGCTGAAAGTTACATGATCCAAAACTGGCTTCTTGACCAGGATTTGTCTGGTTGCTCACAGTATATTTTTCTTTGACCTGGAAACTAGATTTTTGGCTGTGATGTTCCTAGGAGTTTTTATTTTTAGTTTTTTGAGTTTTTTTTTTCCTTTAATCTGTTTTCCAGGTTAGGGTGTTTTGTTTTTTTTCCTGTTGGTTAGTTACATTTTCTTCTATTTTTTTCTATCCTTTTAACTTTTATTAATTCTTTTCTCGTGGAGTTATTTCCTTCTATTTGGTCCATTCTCATTTTCTGGGAGCTTATTTTTTGGGCAAGGTTTTATACCTCTTCAATCAGCCTGTTGATTCCCTTTCTAGTTCTTTTCCATAGCTCTCATTTCTTCTCCAATTTTTTTCCTCAAGTGCTCTAATTTCATTTATAAAAATTTTTTATAACTTGCTTCATATCTTCTAAGGAATTCTAATGTGGTTTATGCCAAAGCTGTGTTTTTCTTTGAGGCTTTGCTTGTAGGTGTTTTGGAATTATTTCTCTTCTGAGTTTATGTCTTGAGCATCCTTGCCACCATAATAGCTTTGTGGTAAGATTTTGTTTTTTATACCTGTTCTTCTAGTCTAATTTCAGACTTTAGACTTGATATTCCGTCTGGGCTCTACCATGTTTCTGGAAGGGAGGTCTGGGCTAATCTTGTTGCTTCCTTAGGGATATTCCTGTTGCAGTGTATCAGTATGGGTCTTGGGGCATCCCCAGTATGGGGTGTCCCTGTTTGACCCTATTCTCAGTGTCAGCAGACCTTTCAGTCTCCCTATGCCAATCTTGACCAAACAAATGACCGACTTTTTCTGCATATCCCCATCAGTCTGCTGCATTTTCTAGGTCTGTGTAGAGAGGAATGCTGAGCTACATTGCTTTCTGTTACTCCACCATGTAGGCTCCCTAGCCAATTGTTAAATAAGAGTTTGCTGTTCTCCAGGCTTATGAAGAAGTGACTTTTCTTTTTCAGTGTTAATTTCCTCAGCCTCCCCAAGCAAGAAGATAGCCTGTAGCAGAAACACAGCAGGCACTAGAGTTGGAAGATCGGGTTTATTCTATCCTTGAAGGATTTGGGCAAATTTCTTTAACGTTTAGTTATTTTCATTCATGTCTAACTCTTTGTGACCCCATTTAGGATTTTCTTGGCAAAAACACTGGAGTCATTTACTTTTCCAGCTCATTTTACAGATGAGGAAACTGAGGCAAACAGGGTCACACAGCTAATAAGTGTCTGAGGCAGGATTTTAATTTGGGACTTGCTGACTCCAGGTGGGGGATTCTATCCACTGAACTAGCTGCCTGTCCATCCATTAAGATCCTGACAAAATACTTTTTTCATGAGGTGAAGCCTTTTAACAAAACTATAGACACTGATGTCCTGTCAGACATCATAATTACCACTTTAAAACTACTATATATTATTTGTGTACATGTCTGCTAGATTATAAACTGAGGTATCTTTCTGTTTTCTAAAATACCTTATATGTTGTCATCGAATAAGTGTTGAATTGCTGGCCTCTTTAGGTATCTCCTCTTGAGGACTGTGAATTAAATTTTTATGAATAGTAATTTTAACACACCAGAGAACCATTTTTGAGTGATTTTTAAAAATTCCTCTCAGAGGCAAAATGTTATAATGGAAAGTGTTCTAAGATAGGAATCTATACAGATTTGCTCAAATCTTGCCACTGAAACTTAATAGTTATGTGATCACAGGCAATTCATTTCAAACACATACCAGCCCCAGTCCTACCTGACCCACCCCTGCCCCCATTTTCTCCATTTGTAAAAAAGTGTGCCTACTTAAGATGGTCATCAGACTCAATAGAATCTTTCCTATGCCACTAGCTTTTTATGGTAAATCACTGAGCCATACATTTCTCATTTGTAAAATATGGTAAAAATAGTACCTACTTACAGCATTGTGAGAATTCATTGAGATTATTTGAACTTTTTATTAAAGTGCTTTGAAAACCTTAAAGCATTATTTAAATGTGAGATTAGAGAAATTGGGGTTTCACTTTTATGCAGAGGTATAAGAATAATAACCTTATGTTCTATGAAGCCCTGGTATTCCAAGTTTGTGAATTGGTGCTGAGGGAGAAAAATGAGAAAATGTCAAGTGAGCTAGAAATCCTGAAAGGCAAATTTGGCCCCAGGAGTAGTATCACTGAGACCTGATAGGCTGCTACGTGAGAACTGCAGTAGGACTCTGAAAGGCAACCCTTTTCAAAAGAAATGGTATTGATGATTAAAAAAAAAAAGTGGATGAAGAGAGTTGGAACAGCATGTGTATCCCTCATATGAAGAAATCTAAGAGCCAGAGTGGGTGGAGAGGCATAGTTAAAACATTTGGGTGGATAGCTATAGAGTCAGAAACATGTATTGTCACTAGCATGTACTATAGACCACCTGGACAGAGAAGAAACAGATGAAGTGTTGAGGACATAAATCAGAAGCTTGGCCAGAAGGCATGGCGTTGTAATGTTTGGGGGACATCACTTATCCTCATGTATGTTGGGTTTCTCTGACAGAACAAATTCTTGGTTTGCACAAATGATTTCATCATTCAAAAGGCAGATATAACAAAGGGACCAATTTTGGACCCCGTTCTTTTAAAACATGCTTTTTATTGAGGTCCTTTGTCTTCATGTCATAGTCCTTTCTTACCTACCTTCAAGGTTAGATTCTGGCAAAGAGAAAGCAGTAAGCAAAAATATCCAATATATAGACGATATTTGGTCCTAATCATCTCCTACTTCTCTGTTTTGAGGAAGTATATGTTTCATTAGCTTTCTCTGAGATAATAATTGGCTTTTCCATTACTCAAGAGTTGAACTCTTTTGGATTTGATTCTGAGAAGCAGAAATGAGAAATACTTCAAGCTAGACATTGTCTTGACATTCTGGATGTGGGGAGAGCAATGGAAAGGGAGGAGGTGGCTTAAAATTTAACGAGAACTCCACTCAAGGAGGTGCAAAAACACTTTGTAAGGAAAATCTGGATGAGAAAGAAGAATAGTAGTCGTTATCTAAAAAGAAAAGGTATGGAAGCAGCCAGTTTTTAAAGTAGTAATGTGGTGGATAAAAGATGAAATAACTGATTAATAACTTAGATCTTCTGAGCATATATTAAGCAATACAACTGCTTAACAAATTGGGAACCAGGCCCCTTTTGCAGCTTAGGGCTGGACTGAATACAAGGAGAGTCAGACTTTTATATATTAAAAGCAATCAAATAAGACTAATTAATTAAAAGGAAACAATACAGCATTAGGTAATCTGATTTCTAATTGGATGAAAGATTAAGGACTTTCTAAGTTGGGAGAGGGAGAGCAAACAGGTGCAGTTCTCTGAAAACGGAAAAAGGCATCCCACTTCCCCTGAGTGTCTATGAACCATCTGTGAACATGGAAACAATAACTTACTGATTGGTATGGCACCAATTTTCAGATAAGATATATGGGTGCCGGGGCAGCTAGGTGGTGTAGTTAATAGAGCACCAGCCCTGGAGTTAGGAGGACCTGTGTTCAAATTCGGCCTCAGACATTTAGCACAAAAGCTAGCTGTGTGATCTTGGGCAAGTCACTTAATCCCAACTGCCCTTCAAAAAGCAAAAAAACCCAAAACATCTCAAGAAGATATATGGGTGACTTGAGATGTGCAATTGTTTGAAGAAAAAAAAAAACTACCACCACCAAACCTTGTATCAGTCTCTTCAGATCAGAAGGAACAGGTAGAAGTGGTCCAGCTTCCCAGTCATCTCCCTGTATGCCTAGGTTCAAACAATGCAACAAAGTTTTCTTTCTGTTCTCACTGTTGAATGATTTTCTCACAAGATGGAAATTGGAATAGACACATAATTGAATATAAAGGGAACAGAGGTAGCTCCAGTCTTGAGTCGGTGTGTCACTTTGATCTCCACTACCACTTGTTCCTCCAGTTCTTCACTAGGGAGAAGTATGGGAGGATGAATGCAAAAAAAGTGTCTGGAATGCTAACAAGCTTTAAATTCCCTGAGACTGAGAAGGATTGGGTTAAGTAAGGAGATTGAGAGGTGCCCTGCAGCCTGGTCGTCTCAGTGAATTTAAGTCTGTAGACCCAGTTGAGCTATATGAAAGAACTGCTGGCTATACCCTATCAATGATGAGCTTTCACAGATTGAAGAAAAATAGTCGGATTGAAAAAGGAAAAAATGTCCTTTTTTTTTTTTTTAAAGGAAAAGTGATGTCTGTGAACTATAGTTCACTGGGCTTGACTTCAGTTTTGTCACAATTATAAGCGATACTAAAGAAATAACAAACATCTAGCAAAGGAAATGGGTGATCATAAGGCTGCATGGTATTGTCAAGAACATGTCATGCTAGATTAACATTTATTTTTTAAACAGGCTAACTGGACTGCTTAATCAGGGGAAAGCTATAGGTACAGTTTACCCAGAATTTTGCAGGTATTTGATCTCATGCCATCCTCGGTGGCAGTATGACTAGATAGATAGAATGGCCACCCAGAGAAGTGATTAGTGCCATATATCTGGGAAGGAATTGCAGTGATCTCTTCTGGAGCCTGTGCTGGCTTAAACCTTTCTTTTCCTTTAGTGACCTGGATGAAGATACAGAATATATAATAAATTTATAGATGACCATAAAGTGGGGGGGGGTGCTAACATTATGAGTGACAGTCAAGACCCTAAAAGGTCTTGGCAGATGAGAAGAATGGGCTGAATCATATAAAATGAAGGGTGAAATCTTGGTCTTTGACTTAGTTTTTTCTTTTTCCTGTTCGAAATTCTCTTCCTACCCTTTTCCCTCCCTCTGGAAGGAACTTAGATTTTTATAAAAGCATGTGGTCAGGAAATAAGCCCTATGTCATGGTATATCTTACTTACTTACTGAGGTGTCAAGACCTAAAACATCATCTGGTTCAAAATAACCAAGGTGATCTGTATAGTCACCCAAGTAGCAGGAAGAGGAAAGGGTTCAGTCATGGTCATTCTGGGATGCTGTTCTCACACTGAATTCGGTCATTTTCCTAGTCTTCTCCTGCTTGGTACAGGATTTCTTGCTGCTGATTACCTTGCTTAAATGAGTCTTGTTGGTTTCCCTTCCTTATATTAGAGAAACACTGTGTTGGCAATAGCAGGAAGCTGCAGATAAGCCAAACACGGAACACAGACATGGAGTAAGGGCAGGTTGTACAAATGGCAGCTACATAAGCTGTTGATATCTCAGGCGTCACTGAGAAGGCATGATATCCAGAACTAGAGAGCTAACAGTTTCATTCCTCCTCTGTCCCCCTCTTAACCCCCCCCCTTCTGTCCACAGTGGCTGGAACACAGTAGGTACTCACAAAATCTTCTAGTTAGATTGAATTGAATTGATTAGAGTTTGAGGTCAGTATGGTAAATAGCTTCTGATTTGCCTATTGTTAAAAAGCAAGTGCAGAAATTGTGAAAATTTTCCCTTCTCTCCAGCCGTGAATAGAGTACATAGAACTCTGTGATGGGAGATAATTTGAAGAAAGTAACAGTGTTCACAGGGGGAATAATATAAATCTGCTACGTGAGGTGGATCTGAAGGAGAGCTTTGATTTAAAAAGGGAAGGGTAAGTTATGCTATTTGAAGTAAGTGCACTTGATTGTCGATGTCGAAGAAGTCTAAAAACTGCCATTATGGAACTTGGAAAGGATTTTTAAATTCCAGAACAGTCCTCAGATGCCACTGTAGGCAGATGCCCAGCCAGCCACGGTGGCCCGCTATCTTCTCTATTTTGTCATTCACTCTACTCCACTTAGTTGCTGAAGTACAGTGTTGATCTGAAATGCGATCCTCTATATACTCAGGGCACAGTGTTTCATTAGCAGCATTGCCTTTTAAAAAGAAGATTGCCTGCTTATGTGAGGATATCAGTGGGAGTCAGCAATACCACTGTTAGACCTATATACTCCAGAGAGTCCAAAGAAAGAGGAAAAGGACCCATATGTGCAAAAATATTTATAGCAACTTGTTTATTAGTGCCGAAGTAGAAATTAAGGTGGTAGCTATCAGTTGTGGAAGAGCTGAACAGATTTTGCATATAAATGCAATGGGATACTTGTCCCATCTGGGATAGTTTCAGTGAAACCTAAGATGAATTGTATGAACTGCTTCAGAGTTAAGTAAACAGAACGATTTATACAAACAATTTATAAAAATGACAATGTAAAAACAATGTTGCTAGACTTGAGAACTCTGAGTAGGAATGTAATAATTGGTATTATATAGTGCCAAAGTGTGTTAAAAAATACTTATTTTATTCTTACAATACCCTGGGAAGTATTATTATTGTAATTCATGATTATTATTATCACCCCCATTTTATAGATGAGGAAACTTAGTTTCCTCAGACAGGTCAGGTGATTTCCCTAGGTCCAATAGCTAGTAAGGCCAGATTTGAACTGTTTGACAAGACAGAGTTTCCTTATGTAGAATCCTCTAGGTAAGTGAAATAAAAGGTCCAGTCTATATTCCTGTCCATTTTTTGTTATTCTTAATGGCACAGTTATTGTTATATTCATATACGCAATTCAGCTGTTCCCCAAATCATTGAGCATATCACGTTTTCCAACGTTTTCTTACTAAATAAGTGGTTATATAGAATATATTATAGTTTCAATATAAACATCTCCTGTCCCCCACCTTCAGTCTGACTGACTACAAAAAACATCAATTCTGGCATTTTAGTTGACCTTTGACCACCTCATCTCTATGTCTCTATCTTAAGAGGCAAAGACTGAGTATAGATTTTGTAGTCGTTCCTCATTGTCTCCATCTTTCCTCCTCCTCCCTTCAAAAGCTTGCCCATGAGGCATATAAGGTCATAGAATCATGGATCTATTGCTGGAATGACTCTTAGAATCATCCCTCTCTATATTTGCAACTTTGCATTTATTTTTTCAATATATATCTATTTTTATCCTTTCAGAGAGCTTTTTTGGGTAGTTTATGTAAAGGAGAGAATATATTTAGACTAATAGCATGTTGTCTGTGCTGAGTAATTATTTTTGTCCTGCTCTCCCTTTCAAGTAGCAGTACCTTGGGATGTATTTTTTCTAAATTACTCATCAAAAATACTTGATTTAATTTATTCTTATCATATAGCATATAACTCACTAAATTCTGAATATGAATTTTGCTTCTAAGATTTTTTAATAAAGTGATCTTTTTTCTTTTCAAATTGCTTCCATGGTTTCTCCCCCCTAACCTGCAAACAGATTCCTGCTATGTCAAAATGAAAGACTGGTTTAATCATGTCTGTTTTTGCTGTAGAATTGAAACCCAAGATGATGCTACTTGCTAGCGGGAGGGAAAAGGTTGTTATAATTGAACACATTCTATTTTGTTTTATTATTTGTATTTTAGTGGTTTTACTCACTGTGTGTATTGTTTTCCTGGTTCTGTCTACTTCATATACTCTTCTTATCAATACGTGTTACTCTTCTGTGGTTCCCTGGATTCTTCATAGCCATAGTTTCGTAGTGCAGTAATGATCTATTACATTGATGCACTTAATTAATTAATGTGATTTGTTTAGTCATTTCCTAGTCAGTAGACACTTTTTTGTTTCCTCTTCTTTGCTGCTATGAAAAGTGTCATAGATTTGTAAAATAACTCAGACTCATACTAGCTTGGATACTTGGATACTTAGGTAGGCTCTTGTATGGCTCCTTTTTCTTTTCAATAACGGTCCTTCATTCAGCCACAGACCACATGGTGGAGTGTCATTGAGCCAGGCCATTTGGTTCAAGGGGTGGCTAGGTGGCTTGATGAATAGAGAATCGGCTCTGGAGTCAGGAGGACCTGAGTTCAAATCTAGCGTCAGACACTTAATGCATGCGCGCGCACGCGCGCGCACACACACACAGAGCTAGCTGTGTGACCTTTGGGAAGTCACTTAACCCCAATTGCTCTACCTTCCCCCCTCCAAAAAGGAAAAAAAAATTTAGTTTGGTTTGGGGGTGGAGAACCTTCAGCCTGGAGGCCACATGTGGCCTTCTAGGGCCTCAAGTGTAGCCCTTTGACTGAATCCAAAATTTGATTTGTTCTGTGAAGTTTGGATTCAGTCAGAAGGCCACACTTGAGAACCTAGAGGGCCACATGTGGCTTCCAGGCTGAAGCTTCCCCACCCCTTGTTTGACTATAAAAATGCCTAGTGAACAGTTATCCACTGGGAGGGTGGCTGTTGTCACAGAAGAATATTGCATCCGTTGTAATTTGGTGCAGGTTAGAATTGGCAGAACCATTGTAAAGCCAAGGAGCTTGTCGTTTTTTTTAACTTCAGGAAAGAAGTACTACTCTGCCAAATTTAAATCTATATTTAGAAAGAGTATAATAATCAAGTTAATGAATGGTCAAGGACAAGGGTGAAGCTACAGACTAACCAGAGGAGAAAGTGAAATTTTATTACACTAGTACCTTTTTTTAGATTTTTAGGAGTTTTGTGGGCACTTCCCCGCCCCATTCATCTACATTCTGTCTTAAGGTTTTCAAGTTCTACACTGTTTATTCCTTTATTCAGCAAAATTGAGCACTGAGAATCATTCTCCCTACCCAGCTTATTCTGGTTGAGAAAATATAAATCAAAATATAAATTAAAAGCTTCATTATAACATTGTCTTTCAAAGTAGAGTTAAAAATAATAGGAATATAGTCCTTTATCACTGAGTTTGACCAGATGACGTCAGTAATGCCTTGTTCCTGACCTCTTACTATGGAGGCCAGACATTTCAGAGTTTATGTACTACCTTGTATCTTTATTTTATGGTTTTCACTCATAAGCTCCTTGTGGATCCCAAGAACTTAAAATAGTTCCTGTGGTGTGGGGGTGTAAGAGTCGGGGGGGAGGGTACATGGAGAAGATAGAATGGCCATCAGTCTTGACCATATGTTCAGAGGCAGGGGATGATGGCCAGCCTGGTTAGGGGAAACAGTGGAAAGCTGACATTTGAAGAATTGAGTTAGGATTTGGTTAGTCACAGAAAGAACAAGACAACATTCTCTTTAGTGTAAAAGCCACATTCGTTCCTATTTTTGATTATATATGTTTACTTATATGGACTAGGTTAGCTGGAACATAAATGGGTAAGGGCTAAACTGTAGAGATGCTTAAAAGATAGTTTTGACCTTTATTGTAAGCAATAAGGAAACATTCAAATTTTTTTTAAATTCAGTTTAAAATAAACGCTTAAGTTTACTTTGTGAAAAGGCCAATATGAATGAAATAGTCCTAGCTAACCAGGTTGGTTACTCCCAGTTAAAGGAAGAAGAAATACAATGTGTACCCAAACAAGTCTATACACAGTACATAAGGAAGAACTGGTAAGGAATAGTGAGCAGAGCACCAACACTTTGGGGACTTAGGAAAGGCACCCCATGGGAGGCCCAGGGCCTAAGTTGTGATGAGGGAGATGTGCGGTTGAGATATGAGGGAAGTCATGGAAACAGTAGACAGAATTCTCCGCAGGCAGTGTGACTAGAGCATAGTTCAGAAAGGGGAGGAATAGGAACTAATTTTGAAAAGGAAAGTAAAAACTGTTGTTGAAGGCAGTATGTGTCAGGCTAAGGACTTGATGCTTTATTTTATTTATTTTTTATTTTATCTTATTTTTTTTAAGGCATGAACTTTTAATCTCTTTATTATTAACCAATGAATGTTATCCAAAATAATAGATGTAATCGTAGCTTAATTGAACAACACAAAATCATGATGCTAAACTTTCACTAAGGGCAAAAAGCATAATGTAAATTTAGTTTACCAAATGATTATTTATGTATTCTTAACATGGCTGCATGAGCATGCGTTTCCAATAGTGAGTGAGAAGCTACACTGCTTTGATCATTATGAAAACCCAAATTACAAATGGTTGTCCCTGTGTTAAAAAATTCAGACAGCTTTATTAAATGGATTAGATCTATCCATTGATGCTTTATTTTAGAGGTAGTAGGGAGCTGCTTTAGATTTTTGATAGTAGACTGATCAATTTTAAGAAATATTGGTTTGGCAGCTATGTTGAGAGATTGGATTTGAGCAGGAAAAATGGGAGGCAGCTAGACCAATCTACTGCAGTAGTCCAAAAGAGTGGTGTATAGAGAAATGAGACACAGAGCCTTAGGGATGCCCATTTGAGAACTGGTAAAATAGTATCTCTTTCAAACTATGGTAATATAATGGAGTAAACTAGAGACTTTCCCAAAAAGATGAGGGGATAAAAGTAAGAATGTGTATTGTTTTCTATTTGACATAGGTATGTAACTGCTACCTGTAGTTATAAGACAAATAAAGGAAATTGAGGAAATATGCACAGTCAAAGAGAAAAGAATTACCACTTTTTGAAGATAACAGTGATCACCTTAGAGAATCACCTAAAATTACTTGAAACAATAATTTTGCTATGAAATAAACCTATACAAATTGTCAAATTTTCTGTATATTTCCAACAGAAATCAGGAGGAAGAAATAAAAAAATTCTATTAACTACAGAATGTATATAATATTAAAGAGTCTAGCTACCAAGACACATGTAGAAACTATATTAATACAACTACAGTTACAGTCTTTACAGCAATACAGACTTGAATAACTAGAGAAACATTCATTGTTCATGGCTGGGCCATGCTAGTATAATATAAATAACACCACTACCTAAGTTAAACGTAGTTAATGCCATACAAATCAAACTACCAAAAGATTACACTATATAGAGCTAGAAAAAAAAATTCATCCGATAGAGAAACAGTAAATAATCTCAAGGGAAATAATGAGGGGAAAAGTGGAGAAAAAGTAGTAATACTACATCTTAGTGCTGATTAAAAAATATAAAGGTCCCCAACATATAGAAGCAAGCAAAACTAGGAATCTAGTTTTGTATAACCCAAAGACCCTGACTGGGGTATCTTTGGAACTGCCTTATCATCAACTTTCTTGAGATAATATGTCTAGCAGGGGCATCTTGAGTTGTGAGGTAAAACTTCACTAATTGTTGTGATTTTCTTTTATCTTAGTTATTTGGAGCAGTCTTTCTTTGGATTGTTAGAGTCCTCTGTTCTGAATGGTATACTGGGTTTTATGCTAAGGCATTTGGACACCTACGGAAAAATGTCTTTAAATTGTAGTGGAATTTCTGAGCTACGGTAAGCAGCCTGTTGGACACAGGAAGGCGTAGATAGCATCACAGAGAGTGCTGTCTTCTGCCATCTCTATATATTCTGGCTTCTGGTTGACAGCTTGTTTCTAGTATGGAAAAAAGCATTTCCCAACATAGAGGCAACGCTAAAAACTCTCAAGCTTATTTCTTTCCATTTCAGAAATATTACTTCCAAAAGGGAGAACAATGAACCCATAGTTTCTAAATTGGGTCAATCTTTTCCAGAGGAATTGGCTTCCTCTAATTGTTGTTCTATAGTGTCTACTGGTAGTACCAATTTTCTCAACTATTTAAAGTGTATTCTAGTGCAAATTCATTTTCATTTAGGATTGTGTAATTTGTGGTACTTAAACAATATAGTGATATATAGGTTGGTGCCCTTCTTTTAGCTGAGGCTATTGGCCTTTCTCCGTTTTGCTGGAGATGTACATCATGACAAGATTGCCATCTTTTTGTTAAATCACCTTTGCTTTTCATTTGACTACATATCACATCCATAACCTCTGCTCCATTCTGGGATAGGTGGTATTAACAAAATTCTGAGCTCCCTGCCAAAAATCTGATCTTCCATTATAATAAAGGAATGATACTGGGATTGTGAGTATACAAATTTAGACTTAAGATTGAATAATTCCTTTTCTACCCATGCCTTTAGTGAAATACTGATTATGTTCTTTTAAATAATTTCTTTTCATTGTTAAGAAGAAACTAATTAATATTACATTTTGTTTCTACTGTCATTCCCTTATAATTGAGTTTTCACTTTTAAGATCAGGTTAGTCTTGTATATTTCACATTACTTTTTAGTCATAAAACAAAGGTTAATTTAAAAGCCCACATGGTTTTCTCTCTGCAGAAATCAGAATTTATCTTTTAAAATTAGATGTATTCACAAAGCTCATTTCCATAAATAGCACCATTTGAGTTTACTTTCTCTGTGGACTCCTTAGAAAATTATTCTAACATCATCCTTAGTATCATCTTACCACCTGTTCCATGAGTCTCAGATATTTTCATTGGAGGAAGGGGTGTTAATTTCTATAGCTCTAAATAGTAGGGTTCTGTCTTTTGTATGATAATAATTGCTTATGCACAGCTTCAAAGGAAAAATAAATCATGTTATAGCAATAGCCTCAGTTTTCCTAAACCCATTTATTTTTGTTTCGTTGTATTTATGAAAACTTAACTTTTCTGTACTTGTATTTGTTGAAAATTTTGGCTGTTTGTTTTTATGTAATTATTGGGTATGTTTTCCTTCGGAAGTATTTTTTTTTAATTTGCAGTTATTTTGATAATTATTCATATCCTCTGATAACTTAGTTTAATTGACTATAGGAACGTATAGATAGGCGTTAAGACTACCATAGGCCTTTTCCTATTTCATAGGTAAATATTAAGGTCAGAAAGTTATCGTTGTTCAAATGGTCCAAGATATGATTAGTTATTAAGAACACGACTAGGACTAAACTGAGTGTTGAACTTTTAGCTTATGATTCAAAGACAACTGTCAGCAGAAAGTCATAGCATGCTGACAAGGTGGTATGATAGTGCCTTAAAAATCTTTATCTGCCTTGTTCAACATACCTTTCAGTAAACACAGGCAGGGCAGAGATTTGAAATAGTGCTAAATAAGTATCTCCTTTTGGCGGGGTCCTTTAGTCTATTTAGTCTAGCTGAGAGTCTGTTAAAATCTAAATTCCTAGGACATTTTTTTTCTAAAGCAGACCGTAGGTCAGTAATTGTCTTTTTAAGCCAGACTGTTGATACATTGATGCCCGTAGTGGGCACTAAGGAGCTCAGCTATGATACTTTCTATATTTTGTTGTTGTAGTTGTTCCAGTCATTTCACTTGTGTCTCTGACTCTTCCATGAATCCATTTGGGGTTTTCCTGGCAAAGATACTGGAGTGGCCTTGCTGTTTTCTTCTTCACTTTATTTTACAGATAAGGAAACTGATGCAAATAGGGTTCTGCCAAGGGTCACACAACTAGTAAGTGTCTGAGGCCAAAATTGAACTCTGGAAGATGAGTCTTCCAGACCCCAGGCCCACACTTGAGTACTTTCTGTGTAGAAAAATCATTAAAAATAACAATAGCATTTATGTATCATGTTAAGGTTTGCAGAGTGATTTACAGATATTCTTATTTTCTCCTCACAACAACATTGGGAAGGAGGTGCTATTCTTATTTTACCGATGGAGAGAGCTGAGTCAGACTTTGAAGTTCTGTTTAAGTAACTTGTTCAGGATTATACAACTTTACTTGTCTGGACTCCAGATCCAACTCTCCACCCACAGTGCCCCCTAGATGTCTTTGTTTTCTAATTTATCTAAACATTAGTCTAAGTCTTTAGAGCCCAGCAAGATAGTTTGATAGAGCATGTGGGGTGTGCTTAGCTAGATTGTTTTTTTCAAATTCTGTCTAAAGTCTCATAGAAATCCCAGTCTTACTTGTCATCACAGCAGCCTTTGTCAGACTGAGCCAGCCTATAAGTTCATTGAGAAGCACAGAGTACAGAGCTCTGTTAATCACCAGCCATGGTCAACTCCCCTGAGGGCTCAGTCTTGTCTGGTGAGCAGCTCCTGATGCTGATAGCCAAAATGAATGCAGGTGGGAGTTGGTGTGTGTAACCTCATGTTGTCTGCTGCCACTACCCCCTGTGACTGCCCCAGAGTAGGAAAGGCTGATGACGGCCTCACCAATAGGGTGGCTGTGGTTTTAACTTAGAATGATTTGTTTAGTGGCTGTGAGTCCCAGATGTCTGAAAAGTTCAGTGTCAGAGCAGTATCAGCTTATCTAATTTGTTACCTGGTCAGTTATGTCTCAACTGATTTTTTTTTTCCCGGGACTGGGGTTTGGAATTCCAGGAATTTGGAATTTTGGAATTCCACCTGAATATAAAGAACTTGGAGAAAACCACATCTTTTTAATTCTTGCTACATTTGAGGTAGTTTGAAAGAGAATTGTATGTAGAATAAATGTTGCTTTCAAAGATCATTTGACAAAAGCTGTAGAACCTGTGTTCCATCTTCTACCTGTACTGTGCTCTGTCTTTATACAAGAGCTCAGTGAATATTGCTTCTGCACCCATCTGTGGTAAGAACTCCAAGAATGTCTTTAATATCTCCATCCATCAAGGTGTATGCATGTATGTAACTTATTACATATGTATGTATGCCTTATTCATGACTTGTGGGCCTTGCACGAGAGATTGCTGGTTATCACACCACTCCTTTTACTCAGATCTTAAGCTCACAATTCAGAATCTTCAGTGAGCAGATTTCAGTATGTAGCCCTTCCTTGAGCTCATACCTAATGAAGGACAGGGGCCATCTCTAGTCCAGTCTTGATCTATATCTCTCCACTGGACCCAGATGGCTCCAGAGGAGAGAGTGGGGCTGGTGACTTGGCATAGCCCTTCCTCACTTAAATCCAATTCATTCGAATGTCACGGCATCACCTTCCTGATGCCACGGTCCTCTTCAAGCACAAGGACAAACAACAGCAACGATGAAGGACAAGGAGGGTGGTACAGCTTAGTATTTCAGAGGGCTGGCTTGGGCATCAGGAGGACCCATGTTCAAGTCCTACCTCACTTATGTGTTCTAGCTTTACGTCCCACCTTCTTCAAGAAATCTTTTACAGTCCTCCTTACTCATAGTGTCTTACCTCTGAGAATACCTCCTCGTTTATCCTGCATATATGCTATTTGTCCATGATTGTTTGCTTGCATGTTGTCTCCTACATTAGACTGTGAGCTCCCTGAGAGCAGGGACTGACTGCTTTTTGCAGGAATTGGTTTTTGCCCAGTACTTAACACAGTAGCTGACACACATCAGGTTTTTAATAAATGCTAACACTAAATTATAGGCAGATCTGCATCAGTCCAGGGAGTTCTCCATACTGAAAGCATAGATCCTGAATGAAGAAGGGTGTTGCTTTTGCTTTGGATCGAATATCATTATCTTAGAGTCTTCTTGACGTAATAATATTAAGTAGTTTAAGTCTATACTTCCATCAAGCTTATGTTATTTTTCTCTCATCTTATCTTTTTTTTTTTTTTTTAGCTTGAAAGATGACCTCTAGGAAGAAAGTGTTGCTGAAAGTTATCATTCTAGGAGATTCTGGGTAAGCATTTTTAAGACCAACTGGCTCCTTACCAAGTGGACATGAGTTGTCATAGCTTTTATCTTCAGCTGACCTCATTAAGCGTATCTCTGAAAGGCTGCCCTCTATGGGGTTTCTTATACTCTACCCTGAAAGTCTATCATTCTAATAATGGAATGGCTGATTTCCCCTTATAACCTGGGGAAAGAAAGAGATTTTTTTTTAAATAATTGTATGTCTCATTCTGCACCTGTAGACCATCACCTTTCTGCCAGTAAATGGGTAGCACATTTTATCAGTTTTTTTTTTTTAATTCATTTTCAGGCCTAGTCAAGGTATAAATTGGTTTTGCTTAATTAAACTAATTTGTTACAAGGGAGGACATGGCAGGGAGTACAGGACATGAGGTTGAGGGGAGAGGTGCAGATAGGAGAAAAAAGAGCAACCAAACCCCAAAGTACTCAGGAAACAAGATGTACATCCAAAGCGTTCATAACAAATGCTCATGGATTCATATACAGTCACCTTTTTTGCTTGTTGTATACTGTAGTGTTCAAGTACATAATAACCAAAAAAAATTAAAAGTATTCAGAGTATTTGAATGATAGTGTACTGTAGCACTATCTGCCCGCTTCCTAGGCTTAGAGGTAAATCACTTGTCCAGTGTCATAGAATTGTAGAACCAACACTCAATTCTTCTGGCTTCAAATCTAGTGTTCTTTCCACTGTCATCCAGTATAGATGACATTCTCTTTTCTAATCTGATATGACAACTGATGACATCAGACCCAAAAGTGTCAGGGTTGACGGGTGCTTTTTATCAGAACATTGGGCACACTTTGTAGTACTGAGCTACCCGTGAACCAGATTTAGTGACTGAAAACACTATCCACAGTGAATCCCAGTTGAGAAATGACAGGCCTACTTTCATGTTCTCTCATGTTTTTCATGAAGGTTTTCTCTGTTAAATGAATCATTACCTCTGGGCCTCAGGTTCCTCATCTGTAGAATGAGAGGATCATTCTAGTGGTGATTCCATTGTAGACCCAGAACTGTGAGAGAATCAAGCCCAAGTCACCAGGAAACCAAACGTTTTAAATCATGTTCTTTTCAGTAGGATAGGTACGTTCTTTCTATAGGGTGGCTACACACAAATGGTTCTTGGTCCAATTTAAGGTTAAAACTTGCTGATTCACATTTAGCTTTGTCCTTCACCAGAGTCTGAGCGAAAGAACAGGATAAAATCCCATTGTTGTAGGCCGTATCCAGGATCAGTTAGTGGCTCCAGTGAGCGTCAGAGTAGTGAGATGCAGTGGAGTGCAGAAGACCTGGGCTCCATGTTGAGTACGTCGCTGAGTCCCTCCAGAGACGTCTATTTCCTCCCCTCTGAATGAGGGGCCGAACTGGATGCTATAAATCCTTCTTTCCAATTTAAAATCTGTCCTCTGCTCATAAATCAAAAGCTAACACTTTGGGCTTTTTTCTGGTTAGCTTAACTCTTTATAAACAAATAGCAGTTGTTTGAGAATGAGTATTCTTGGGTTTTCCAAGACTCTTTACTGGGCACTCTTCTTTCTCTCAGTAACCTCATCTAGCTCCCATGATCTTCAATATCTATGCAAAGGACTCGGAATTATATATTGAGCTCCAGTTCTTTCCTGAACTTCTGTTCTCCTTCACCAAACTGCCTGCTGGACATTTCAAACCCAACCTGGATAAAATAGGAATCATCTTATTCTCTAACACTTTCACCTACCCAGAACGCCCAGCCCTTCCTGTTTCTTTCAAAAGGACCCTGATCCTTCTAGTCTTCTAGGCTAGTCATCTCTGCATCTCCCTCCAGTCCTCACTCTCCCTCACCCTACATATTCATTCAGTTGCTACATCTATCTCCTTCTCAGTACTCACTTGCTTACTACCTTACACCACATCCTCATCACCTCCTGCCTAAATTACTGTAGTGGTCTGCCAATTATTTCCATGCCTCAGGTCTGTCCCTTCATCTTCTACATAGCTGCCAAAGAGATTTTTCTTAAGCACAGGTTTGACATATCTTTTTCAGATACCAGCAGCTTCTTATTGCCCCCAAACCTGAATACAACTTGCTGGTTGGCTTTTAAACCTGTTTCCCTATCTCATTATAGCTCCTCTTCATATATGCTACAGCCCAGCCAAAAGGTCCCTTTCCTCACACATGGCACTCTTTGCATTTCTTGACTGCCCTTGTCCACTCCTTTCCATCCTTTCCATCCTTCTCACCTCATAGACCTTACTCAAACCCCAGACTTCTGGTGCCTTCCCTACTTTAAATTTATTTTATATTATGCGTGTGTGTGTGTGTGTGTGTGTGTGTGTGTGTAAATTTTTTTTTCCCTGATGGAGTGTAAGCCCCTTGAGGAGAGACTCTTGTGTTTTCTTTCCTTTCTCCTTCTTTCCATTCACAGGACCTGGTACTTACAATGTTTTTATCTCCCTCTGTAGATTTTTATAGATAGATGTTTTATAACACAACTGTGATCTACCATAAGAGCCATTTCTCAGTCAGTTAGCTGAATATATGGATCATTTACCTGAGAAACATTGAGTATTGAATTGGTACTTTTGAAATAGCAGCTCCTTTGCTTATGTTTCCTTTAGAATAGACAAGGAACCATTGAATTCTGGTTCTTGTATCCTCCCTAACCTACGTCTAACATTAAGAAGTATCACTTATAGAATACATGCAGGTTCCAAGTACTCTGACCTCTTGTAGGTTGGGGTCAGGGTGGCTACTGAAGAGCAGGAGCCAGTACTTGGGCACTTGAGTGATTCTAGGAGCACTTTCTGATTTAAAAAAAAAGTGGGGAGGGGTGTAAAGCTTAGTCTGAGTAATCCATACATATAAATCTGTAGTTTCTTTTCTGCCCCACTTTGTGAGTCAGCTCTTATTTGTGGTTTTTCTTCCATTTTAGGGTGGGTAAGACCTCACTCATGAACCAGTATGTGAACAAGAAATTCAGTAATCAGTACAAGGCAACAATAGGAGCAGACTTTCTGACGAAGGAAGTGATGGTGGATGACAGACTAGTGACGATGCAGGTAAAGCAATTTCCCCTGTTATTGGTCTTCAGTGATGTCCCTCCCTCTCCTACTCATGTCTTTGAGTGGCAGAAATTCAGAGCAAGCCCTCTTGATTTTTCACATCTCACTATCAAAAGAGATCAAGAATGGCCTAACAAGTTACAACAGGACTTCTGTCTTTTGATATAAATTCTAACACTTAGAATGCTGGGCACAGGATTTACTTCTAGTGTTTCTGCTATTCATCCAGCTTAACTTGAAAGTGTTTGAAGTGACCAAATCTAGGCCCTTTCATTCCCTTTAGAAAGAATTTAGTTAGCAATTGGACCAAAAGGGCAGATGACTTTCTTATCTAGGAGACAGTTTATCAGCCAGTCTCTCAGTTTTCATGGATAAGTATAAAACTCTCTAGGCCAACTGTGGCAATAACCAGGACCACCTCATTACATGGTCTTCCATGATGAAGTTAGACTAGGTTAGAAAAATAGCTTTAAACTCTTTGTGATGGAACGGTAGGCCTATTTTCAGACGTTTCCCATCACTTTATAACCTGGTTCTAAGTGCTTTACATTATGAAAATATCTCTTTCTTATCTGACTATCTCATTTAGTCCCAGTTTTTCTCATGGTTCTACATAGTTCTCCCTTTTGAAATGGCTCTAGGCTCTCTTCATGCCCTTTGCATCAAATCTTAATGGTTTGTTCTTGGTAATGTCAGATCTACCAGTCAGTGTGTGCTTTGACTGTCCGAAGAGCCTTCGGGTTCTCTGCTCCTTATCTCTTCTTCCCCTGCCAGCTAGATAACCTGTGTGTGTGTCCTCTAGGATATGTTACATATATGGGATAAGAGATTGTTTTTCAGAGATGATAGTGAATTATTATCCATGTACAGTTATGACTGCAAAGGCCAATACAGAACCACTAGTTCTTTTTCACTCTAAGAAGTCTGCCCTTATTCCTCACAGTGCCCATGACAGGTGTCCATAGGCTTTTAAGTTATGCTGGGGAGGTTTTCTTGAGGCTCTTGTATTGAATCCGTTAAGCTGCTTCTTCTGCCTTCCCTGCTTGTAGTTATCCCACTTCATTGCCGTTGGGTTAGCTATGGCTCTACTCCATAATTATTATTTGTCCTGCCACTGGCATTTAGTACGGTTCTTGGCTAGTGGTGATGGGATACATGTGTCATATGTGATGAACCCATTTCTTCTCGTTTGTAGCTTGATGCTATATGTCTTTTAACTCTCCCCATAACGTGTTAACTCTTAGTGGCCTCTGAAGGTCAGTGTTTTGTGTCATTGTGGGGGTTTTTGCCTAGCAGTGTGTACATTGGTAAAAAGTTTGCTAAGTAGCAGAACTTAGAACCTTTCAGGTTTCAGTAGTCTAAAATAATATGTGTAGGGCTAATACTGACTGGTATATATTCATTTTTCATCAGGCTCATTTGTTTACAACATAATTGCACATAGTAGATATCTGGTAAATGGGTATGGCAAAGGAAACAAGTATTGTTTGTTTGGGTGTGGGTTTTTTGTTTGTTTGGCAAGGCAACAGAGTCGACTTTTTAAAAAAGTTTTATGTGTTGTAGAAAGCCAAAACAACTCATTTAAGCATGGAAAAATTTCATACTTTTATCTAAACCATATTTTAATGATATACCAAGCAGCATAAGAGATTAAATCACATCCTTTTATGTGAACTCAAGTCTGGTAAGCATCCTGACAATGGTAGGTTAATGCCAGAAAGGTAGATGGGAGAACTAGGCAGTTGTCCATAGGCCTTCTACAAAAATGAGCAGTTGACTTTTGTCTGGTAAATTGCAGTTACAAACTTTATTATATTGAAAGCTGTTTTGTCCTTTCATCAGCAAAGCATGATCTGTACCAGCTCACTAGCTGCCTCTGTCTCATGAGCTATGGACAGTGATTTCTCTCTTATGGTCATAGATGTTGCCTCCTTTCTGAGGACACACATGCTGAGGATTGAGCTACTTGAACTGGGTTATTGCATTCCAAGGATTTTGTGTTTTGTGTTTTAGTTTCCATTTATTTTTTCTTCTGCCTTTAAAATCTCTCTCCCTCAGGGCCATTACATTTGCAAATATTGCACATCCATTTTTCTGGTTTGAAGTTTTCAATCACAGGGCCAGCATTAATTTCTTCTGGGTGATGGTAATAGCAACAGTCATCATTTTTGTGTTCTTCTTCTGTGCCCCAACTGTTTGTGCTGTATGATGTTTTATCAGACTGATGAATAACCCTTTGTCTCCCAAAGATCTGGGACACAGCAGGACAAGAACGATTTCAGTCCCTTGGCGTGGCCTTCTACAGAGGAGCAGACTGCTGCGTCCTGGTCTTTGATGTGACTGCCCCTAACACATTCAAAACTCTTGACAGCTGGAGAGATGAATTTCTCATCCAAGCCAGTCCCAGGGATCCTGAAAACTTCCCCTTTGTTGTATTGGGAAACAAGATTGACCTAGAAAACAGACAAGTAAGTATGTGCCATCTCTTATTCAGAAGATGGAAAAGGCTTCAATTTTTGAATCTTTAAAAATGTACTGTGTGTGGGGTGGCTAGGTGGCTCAGTGAATAAAGCACCAACCCTGGAAGTGAGGAGTACCTGAGTTCAAATGTGGCCTCAGACACTTAACACAAAACCTAAACGTGTGACCTTGGGCAAGTCACTTAATCCCAATTGCCCAGCCTTTCCCCCTCCAAAAAGCAAAAAAGAAAAAGGTACTATGTGAAATATGTTGAGTGAACTTGTGAATTAAAGGAATCTCCTGAAGCAGCAAGACCTGAGTAGAGGACTTCTGTTGAGCTCTGAAAGGTCTTGAGTCTTGCTTTTTATGCTTGTGTGAAATGGGGAGGGGCAGCACTCTAATAACTGGGCTTTTGCAGAAACCTGCCTAGGAATGAGCCATAGCCTTTCTTTCTAGAATACAAACACAAGAACACTAACTAATGGAAGTTAGGTTCTTGGATGTGATCCCACTCTTGGTGCTGGTTCATTAAAACCATCAGGAAAATAACTCCCTATCTCCCATTAGCCTAAAATGGGAATTGCTTGCCAATTACATCTGACAAGAGTGGTAGTAATTGTCCAAAGTAGGGTCAGTTCAGAAAAAAAGACAAAAAGAGGAAGTGGGCTTGGTAAATAAAAACCCAGGGAGCATCCAGCTTTTCTGTTTTCAACTAGTTCCATTCATGTCTTGCTCTTATGTATAGCCTCTCCTTCATATGTCTAGAGGCAGCTTTCTTTTCCATTGAGGCCATGCTAGGCGAGTATGGCTGCTCTGGAGCTTTAGGATGCTCATCTCTGGGCCTGAAATAACACTGGTGGGCAGCAAACAGATCCCCAGAACCCTTCAGCTTCCAGGAGCCACCTAAGGATGTGAAGGTTGCTGGATAGAAGATAGTTAATGGTAGCAGCTGGTGTCAGATCTGTGTAAAATATCTTTTGTGGCTAATAAAACCTGATTAGATATCATACAGTAACTGATATAACTCATTAAAACCAAAACCTTTGATGTGCTAATGCTCTCCCATACACCTTAGAAAAAAACTAGTACTCCAAAAGTTTAAACTGATCTCCACAACAGGAGATTGGTTGGGCTCCCTTTCTCTGTCTCTGGCTCCTCTGCTCCCTCCTCTCTCGTATCGTGCATATCCCCATCCATCCATAAGTGCTAAGTATGTATTTTTAGATCTTTTCTCTCCTCTGCTTCTGACAGGTTGCCACAAAGCGAGCGCAGGCCTGGTGCTACAGCAAAAACAACATCCCCTACTTTGAGACCAGTGCCAAGGAAGCAATCAATGTGGAGCAGGCTTTCCAAACCATTGCACGAAATGCACTTAAACAGGTGAGTCTCAGAGGGTGCTGTCTCCCTCTAGTGGCTCTAACCCCTGCTCAGCCTGGGGATCAACATGCTAGGCTTTTTGTGTGGATGACACAGCTGACACAGCATTCCAACGCTTGATTTTACTTTAATTACTTCTTACCAGGACATCCCAGATGTTTCATTTATGTAATGATACAAATTTTGACCCCTTATCACTTGATCAGACAAATCTGAACACCTACTACATAGAGGGACTGTGCTAGCAACAGAGTTTAGATATGTCTGTTGGCATCTCACCCAGGTTCACACGCTTGGCATTTTTAACCCTCTGACTCCCCAGATACCCAGTTAGTAGCCAAGTCTTGAGTAGTTGTCTTCTCCTTCTCTCTACTTATAGAGCTACTCTCCATCTCTCATCAGTTTCATTGAAAAGGCCTCATTTTCCTGCTTTCTATTTTTTTCTTTCTCGAATCCATCTTCCGCACTGCTGCCGAATTACTGTTTCTGAGATGCCTAGCTGACCATCGCCCTTGTATTTACACATCTGTAAAGGCTTCCTATTGCCTTTTTAAAGAGTTCTTTACCTCTGAAGTCTGTGAATTTGGATGGGGGGTCAGGAGAGTGGACACAGAATCACATCTTTATTTTCACTAACTTCTGGCTGAAATTTTAGCATGTCCTTTTTGTCCATTTTTAAAAACACAAAAATTATTCAGATAAGGGGTAGGTAGGTTTTACTAGACTATCAACAAGATCCATGACACCTCTGAAGATTAAGAACCCCTCATCAGGATCCTTGGCTTGGCATCTAAGGCTTTTGTCCCCCATATCCCTTCCACCTCATAAAATTTCTATTGTCTTAACACCACAGCCAAGCTGCTGCCTCCTTCGTGAGACCTTCCTTCAACTCCCATTGCGCAGTGCCCCCTCCTTCTGAGACCCCTTCATTTTTATCCCTGTAGACTTGTAGGATACAAGCTTCTTGGGGGAGGTCCAGTGTAGCTTTGGATTTGGTGTTTGTGTCTCCAAGGCCTGCCAGCGTGAATTGTTTAAAGGTCCCTTATTCTTGGGAGGCTAAGAACTTAATGGGGGGGGACAGATCACATTCACAGAGAAGAAAGAATAACATGAAGTGAAAAGTGCTCTGGTATAGGAGATCAAGAGCGTTTCTAGACACCTGGGAAACATTCTTCTGTTAAACTGCTAACACACTTACACAGAAGTTGTCTTTTATTTTAGTTGGGTTTTGACAGGTTACTGAGTGCAGGTTCCTGAAAACAGAGCTCCCATATTTGGTTCCTTTACTGTTATTTGGAAGCTTCTGCATCACCTTTCCTGTCCTTTTTCCCATGCAGGAGACAGAGGTGGAGCTGTACAATGAATTCCCTGAGCCCATCAAACTGGACAAGAATGACCGAGCAAAGGCTTCTGCCGAAAGCTGCAGCTGCTGAAGAGGTGGCAGGGTAGAGCACAGAGCCCTTCACAAACCGATTTCACACTTAGGCCTTCAGACACAAGCCCCTTCTCCTATTCAAACAGACAAGAAATCAATTCTCTCATTTCCAGCTGCCAAAAATGTCACCCAAATCTGCCACGAGCAAACATGATCCCACTTCTGTACACAGCTCCATGGGTGTCAGCCCCTCCACATCAACTGTTCTGCATGCTAGCAGGACTGTCCATGTGTGGAGAGAATTAGTTCTAATGTGGGCTTGACATTGGAAACATTTCCACTTGTCCAATGGAGAAAAACTGTTGACAGTTAATCTGTGTATAATTAGTTACCTGGTTTTTTAAACTGTCTCATTTTTTTCCTCCTCCTTGTGAAGGCTGCACCTGGGAAGGCTGGTTACCCATAGTTCATTGCAAGCTCACACCCAGTTTAACTAGGTGGAGTTTTGTATGTATCTGTTAATGCTTGTTACTTTTAACTAATCAGATCTTTTTACAGTATCCATTTATTATGTAATGCTTCTTAGGAAAAATCTTATAGTACATGTTAATATATGCAACCAATTAAAATGTATAAATTAGTGTAAGAAATTCTTGGATTACGTGTTTAAGTCCTGTAATGCAGGTATGTAGGATGAGGGGAGAACTTTGTTCTGTATTGCAGAGTGCTAGCAATGCAGAATTTTGAAGTCCAGCTAGAGGCAGTATTCTGTACAGTAGAAGCGAGAATTATGTAAGCCTTTTTATTGAAGACTTAAGAGCCAAAAAGCTTTTCATCTCCTTGGTGGGGGGAGGGGGGTTATCTAGTTACTTTCTGTGTCTAAATTTTCAAAAGGGTGATTGGCGTAACATACTGATGTGTGCAATGGATTAATGGAGACTATTTGCAGGTCTTAAATTCTTCCTGTTTTTTTCCCTACTCCACATTGTAAAACCTCCACTGAATCAGCATTCTACAAAAGTAAAAAAGGAAAATCTACAGATCTGTTCTAATGATTTTACCTTTGTTCTAGAAGGCGCTCCTTCCTGGGTTGTGGTATTCTTAGGCTAGAAAACTTGTTCCTCCTCCCTCTCCTGCCCCAGTATTGCCCATATTACTGTTTCTTTGGTATGGAGAAATTTACAGTTTAGCTCCCCTCCCTAGTATCTGTTCCTGCATTGTAGCTTGCTTACATGGAGCACTTCTCCCTATTTTCCAGAGGTCTACATTCTAGGGTGTGGGCTGAGTTCTTCTGTAAAGAGATGAACGTGATGCCAATAAAATTTAACAAGAACAATGACCATCTTGTTTCTCCCTGTCTTTATTTCCCCCCACATACCTCTTGTCCAAGTAGCTAATAAAAATCAATTCAGCCAATTACTGAGCTACTTAACAATCGAAGAGATTGTCCAGGTCTCTGGAATGAGTAGTTCTAGTCACTTTAGCACACCAAGGGTCTTCTCGCCTCTACTTCCCCTCTCACCCCACTAAATAAACAAACAAGTAAGTTTCTTGTGAACTTATTTTTAGGCTGATACAGGAATAATACATAATGGGAAATGGCATTGATTTGTTAGTGGTTCAGATTCAAGCTGAAACATTGATTACACAAAGCACAGATTGCCTCTGCCTTCATGGGCTTGTAATGAAATTAGCTATAGCACCTCAGTCCCATTGCTGACAAATATTGGGTTCCTAGCTTGCCTGCCATGAGCCAAGTAATAAGAAGAATAAAATAAAAAAAATAAAAAGGAAAATTTTCATTACTCTCGCCTGAGGTTTTGGTCTTTCTAATTTTCTAACATGGTTAATGGAATCTCTTTTACATGTCCTGGTCACTCAACATCTGGGTTGTGTACACCATACTTCTTAAAAAATACAAAGGGAAATTAAGAGAGAAGATTGTATGTGACATCCATTATTACTCTCAGCTCCCTCAGTGTAGAATCATAGCTCCAGTTTAAACCCTTTCTGGTCATCCGCTTTCCAGGGTTATGGTGCTAGGAGGCAGAACTAAAGCATAATGAACTGGGAGGAGCCCAAGATTGTGATCTCTCAGCTCCATCACTTCTTGTTCGGGGAGTTCCAAACGTCCCTGAATAGCTTTGAACGAGTCAGGGTTGTTAAGATCAGAAGAAATAACCTATGATATGCATATTCTAAGACTAATGTGACATTTAATCTCTTTCCTACCAGTCTACCTTCCAATCTAGGGCTGAGACTTCAGGATTTTTTAGAGGAGTGGGACCTTGTTCTATTTGGGCCATAGGTCTGTAGTCAAATGACATTTATTACATCAGTAGTCTTTCCTTTTGTCACTGGATCTTTGTTGGTTTGTCTTTAGGCATCTGTGCTCTTAGTGCCAGCTTCCTTTTGATCACTGATTCTTTTAAAAGTCCGTGTTGTTTATCTTGATACCTGTAATACGGGTTTCCTGCTTTGGACTGACAGGTTAACAGCTTTAGTGCACTAACCTTTCTGAAGCCTGCTCTGGGCAACTTCTCTCACACACACACACACACACACACTCACACTCACACTCTCTCCCTCTTTCTCTCCCCCTCCCCCTCTCTCCCTCTTCCCCTCTGTCCCTCTCTTTCTCTCTCTGTCTCCCCCCCCCCCCTCCCTCTCCTCTCTCTCTCTCTCTTTATTTCTCTCGGTGCTTTCTTTTGAGGACATAGCTCTATTCTGTCCTAAGTAGAGAGATCTTGATGCTACCACGTTTATATTTTGAGAGGGTGTGGATATTGACATGGTTATGTTCTACCATTAGGTAGAAAGAAGGAAAAGACTTTTCACTAGTTCCCGTATCTTATCCCTTAGTGACATCCATAAATTGTCGTTCAATTGAAGGAAACTGATGTTTTCTGCCCTACTCTAAGAAGCATTACATGGAATCAGGCCCAGGCTTCCTGGCTCCGGATAGTTGTTGAATATCCTTCAGATGGCTAGAATCCTTCTCTTCAATACCTGAAGGCTGAATTTCCTACCTCTTCTTCTCTTCCCTCCCTCCCCCCCATCAAAAAAAAAGCATTGTTTTTTCAGAAACAGTATCATTGAGCATCTTTGTTCTGGCTGCCCTTTCAGTCATAGAAGACAATGTTGGTTTGGAATGACAGAGCTAGAAGAGGGTTGGTCTAGATGATTGAACAGAAATCCAAATGAAACCATGTGATTTTATTCTCTTCTTGTTACATTCTAACAGATCATGTGATTCTTGGTTAACTCTGCCTTAGGAAGACTAAAGAGGAAGTGGCCAATGCCTACTTGATCTTAGGCATGTGAGCAAATAACATCACCGTGACGTTGTGTGTCTGAGGCTGGATTTAAATTTAGTTATATTCCTGACTCCAGATCTAGCGTTCCATCCTCTCTGCCACCTAGCTGTTGCTAAATTATGAAATATAATAGTATCTCTGTTATAAATGCCAGGCCAGCTGGCATCCCCTATGGGGAATTTCTGGGAAGTAGGCAGGCGTGGAACATGTGCCAGTGGGTAACTTTGACCACTACTGAGGATGACTATACGGTTATATAGTGGAACTGGGTAATCACAATAAAGACAGAAATAGGTAACAGAAGGATGGTTGGTTTGGGCTCTTCTCCAGAATGGAGGTTGAGAAAGGAACTCATCAAAGGGTGAAGGAGGCAGTGGGCTGGAGGGATCTTTCAGCATGAGAAGGCCACAGAGATGAGTGGTCTCTGTATTTGAAATGGTTGAGGGCAGCTAAAGTAATTGGTATTGTCAACACTTTTCCATAAACTATAATTTGTTTCTGTTTATTCCTCTCTTTTTAAATATATTTCCTTCCCTTTCACTGTCTGTTATAAGGCATTTATCCTCTTTAGCACTGAGAACTTGAAAGATTTAAGATTGGGATTCAGAGATTACCTTCTTTTTAGCGTTATAATAAAAACCAATTCTGGAAGTGCCTCCTATGTAAACCTTAATTAAGCACCATATAAATGTGGGCTGTTATTACCTAGCTTATTAAGCCACCTGGCACAAAGAAGGCATTTAGGCCACTTAGGTGAGACTTTTTTGTTGTCTTTTTCGGACATAACTTGCCGCCACCACATAGTGAGCCTTTCCTTGTAACAAAGTTAGTAAAACCAAATACCTGACAGTATATGTAACATTTTTGTGACCACAGTCCCCAAATCTTTCTGCTAAGAGGAAGTATGTTTGAGCGCCTCTTTTCCAGGACCAAGATGGGCCATTACAGTTAAGATGAGTGCAGCTGCTTTTTAGTATTTTCACTTAGATATTTTCTCCTAATTCAACTTTCTTCATTCTGAATCAGTTCATAGCTCTCCCCATGTTTCTCTGGTCTCCTCATTTGTTTTGAATGGAACAGTTATATTCCAAGAAGCAGACAGTGTTCTATAGTGCACATAGAGCCAGCCTGGAATTCAGGAAAACTGTCAGAGAAATTCACCTGACTCTGTCACCCTAAGCAAACCAGTGCCCTTGGCCACCTGAAGGAGCTTGAAAAAAAGGTGTTGATATGCACTGGTAAAGGAAGCTCCTTACCCTGAGCTTCCCACATGCAGGAAATCACTGATCCAACAAAAGCAGGGAGCAGGGGACGAGCGATGTTGCATTAATGTGCTAAAACCTGGTGTTACCAGTTAGACCACGTTGGTGGCCTGACAAAAAGTCCTATGAATATTCTGGTATAATGGCAGGTTATAGGCTTAAAGCTGGAAAGCATCTGGGAGAGATGGAAATCCACCCTGGCAGTCATTTAACCTTTGCTATTTTTGAACACCCTTACGACAAGATGCTTAATTACTGTCATCCCATATTGGACCATGAACCCATTGAACTACTAAGATGATTGGCAGAACTGAAGGAGTAGCTTTCTGGATCTCTTTTCCTGGAACTCCTGTTTGTCCTAGCTATGCCTCCCCAAGCCACACAGACTGCGTCCTCCCTTTCCTGTTGGCAGGCCCATCATAATAGAAGATGGCTTTCCCAGTTCCCTTACAGGTTAAATACTGCCATTTCATTTTGTCCTTCCATGTATGATTTCCCAAACCCCCTCAATCTGCCCTCTGGACAGGCTCTATTTTATCCATCCTCACCGCTCTGGGGTTGACGCTATCGTACAACTTTACTGAGTTTAGGGTCTTCTGGAGAGAGATGTTTCTGGATGCAATAGAAAGTCTAATCCATAGGATTTATTACATTTGCTTCTGGGACAGGACTAAGCTATGATTGTGAGCTATTCATTCAAATCTTTCCCATTGGACTTGAGGGGAAACTTGAGGCAGCATTGTGTAATGGAAAAGAGCATTAGACATGAGAGTCTGACCCAGTTTCAGTCTAGACTGATTAACTATATGAACTTTTGACATTTGCTTTATTCATCTATAAAATGGGGATAATTCCAGTGCTAAATCTTATGATGGTTCTTATACTATCTAAGTCACAAGAAGATGATTATGATAAAAATCATTTGTCAACCTCAAAGTAGGCTTTAAATATGAGTCATGAACTACTGAATAATATGGAAGAATGAAATATCAAGGTAGGGAACAGTTTTTCAATTCAACCCAAATTCAGAGCAGAGAAAGTCAACCTTGAGAGGAGATGCAGTGTGGTTCACATTAATACTTTCATGGTTGAAAGCAAGGTCCTCCCTGTTGACATTAGCTAAAGCCATTATCTCTTGGAACCCAAATTGCCTTCCTCACAGTACTGTTGTGAGCAAAGCTTATAGCACCACAGAAATGGGCGACTTCTGAATTTGCCATCAGATGATGGGGATGGGATGGAGACCTGATTTGCCCACAGTTACATAGCTAGCTTGGAGATCTGTGATTCATAGAACACTGTCTCAGAAAAGTCAAAAGTCCATATGGAATGATAATAATAACTTGCCCACAAGTAGCAGCATAAAAAACATGTACAAGGAAAGAAGGCTGGACCCAAGTACCAGTAAATATAAACAAAGTGTGTGTGTGTTGGGGGGAGTGAGAGCTCCATGTACAGAAGAGCCAGGGCAAGAATCAGTCTTTAAAAAGGAAATGAGTTTCTTCCTGTTTTCCCCAGAAGGGGTTATGAGGTGTTCATTCAGGGGAATGAGTCAGTGGAAGAAGGAATGAAGCATTTATTAGATACTGAGTACTTTATTAATGCTTCGTGTGTCTATGTGCCTTGACACATTGTGTTAAACATGAGTGCTTTAGTCCCTGCCCTCAGAGAGCTTACATTCTAATGGGGGATACACACTTCATTGGTCCAGGGGAGACGTGTCAGGTGCTGTGGTATGGAAATGGCTTGAAAGTGCTGTTGGTCCCTGGTCCCACAGCCAAAGTGAGGAAAGAGCTCACCTACTGGAGCCTGGTGTCTGAGGTGCAAAGCCAGGGAGGTGAGGATTGCCAGAGGGTGATTGGCTTGTGCTGGTAGCTTTAGAGATACAAATGAAAAAGTGGGGCTGTCGTTGCCCTTAAAGAACTTCTAATGGGGGAGACAACATATGGGGCAGTCAGTCACAGCACTTTACAGAATGTTGTTACTGGTGTAATCTCAGGGGAGAATATTGCATTGGGGGAAAAGGCAATAGATCCAGACTAGATGATTTTGTATTCACTCATCATTCAAGACCGATGCAGATCTGAGGTCGGGGGATCTGGGTTCAAATTTCACCTGTAAAGCTTTACTACCCAAGTGACTTTGGACATGTCAACTCTTTGGACCTCACTTTTATGAAATGAGTAGGCTGGAATAAATGGTCTCTGAAGCAGCTAGACAGCTGACAAAAGCCTCTTTGGTACTCAGGAGGGTTGAGTTCAGATTCTGCCTCCGTATGGTGACAAGCAAGTTATCTCTCAAACCCTCCATTTTCTTCACCCCTAAAAATGGGAATGACAATCTTTAGCTTCCTTCTAGAGTTGTGAAGAAAGCACCTTGTGAAGCTTGCAGGGTTAGAGAAACATGAGTCTTTCTAGCTTCCAGCTGTACCCACCTGTGCAAAGGTGCCTCTTGATTTATATAACGCTATCTATCTCATTTGGCCAAGGGTACTAAGCCATTACTACTTATTTTAATGCCTCAAAGTTTAAGTGACTCAGGCTTCCAGATCGTCTATGTCAAAGGCGGTTGGAGGTCGGGTAGAGTCTTCAAGTATTTGAAGGGCTATCTTGTGGAGGAGAAATCGGCTTTGTCATTGTTGGCCTCAGAGGGAATAGGGGCAGTGGGTGGAAGTCACAGAATCAACTGCCTTCTAACTAAGATTTATACAGGAGGGAAGTGGGACGCCACAGGAGGTAGTGGGATTCCCCTGCCGCTGGTGGATTGGCCAGGTGTGCACTTGAAGACACATCCCATGGCTCATTATAATTAGAAAAGTAAGCTCCAGAGGGCAGGGACTTTCTCACTTTTTCAAGTTCTCTATTCCTGGCCTTTTAATGAACTATTTCTTTAGTGAATCGAAATGCCCACTAAGGTGTTGTGCAAATCCCAGGCCCTTTCTACCTGTTGAAGCAATGTCCACAGGGCAAAAGTAGCTATGGTCTAGTTCCCTGCTCCAGGGTCCCAGGGGGCTTGTTCTTTCTCTTGCATCCTGGGGAAGCTGCCAAGTCCCCAGATCCTGAGCCAGAAGTTTCCTCAGACTGAAAGAATTGTTGGGAACACTCCTGCATCCTGGGAAAGACAGAATTAAAGTAGCCAAGGCAGCAGCAAGCTGAACACACCCTCTGTGGCTGCATGGCGTCTGTGCCGTAGTCATGGTAACAGTGACGTCAAAAGGCCGGGAGCTTGGGTTTCCTCCACTGCCTCCCAGCTCAGTCCTCCACATCGGAGGCTGTGTGCATCCTCCCATGGTACCAGGTGTGCTCCCTGAGGGGGAAGGAAGGAGAAATAGCCCCCCCACACTCCCGTCCGAGCTATGTTTGTGGGTTTGCTTTTGGAGTACGGCTTCCTTTACTGGAAAGGACCAGAAGGAAGGCACAGGGAGGGCCCTTCAAACCAGTATGATTTCAAGCTGGAAGAGGCTTCAGACAGCATAGTCCAGACTTGTTTCACCACCCAAGGGGAAACCTGGGGAAGGCCTCTGGAAGGAAAATGACTTCTCCAAATTGCTACAAGCTGTTAAGTGACTGGGCCTGGCTTCCACATCCCTTCAGTGTGATTCTGTCTCCTTTGCTGGTGCATCTTCTAATTCTCACCCCCTAAACCTTAATGCTTCCCTCAATTCCCCCGCCTCAAGATGGTGATGGGCACTGACCTATATTTTCTCCCGTTCCCCCATAAGAATAACCTCCATGGAGATGAACCCCTAATCCCTTTCTTGAACTGCTCAATTCCATTTCCCCATTTCCAGCTGCCTGCTGGATCAATCTCCCAACTGTAATATACTCCTTTTGGTGTCACAAACAGGACAGAAGTGAACCCCTGACTGGAATGTGGGAAACTTGGCTTCTGGACCCAAGTCCTTAGGTTTGTATGTTTCCGATAACTTTATGATAGAAAAGAAAGGGAAGATAGATCCTGTTACGATTTATTCTTTTCATCCTCATTAAATTTGTATTTTACTCTCCCAGATTTAGGAACAGTTTTAATTCCAGTACTTTTAAAAATAACAAAGGTTTGAAAGCTTACTTTAATTCCTTCCCCTCCTGGCTTCCCCATTTCCAGAACTCCTGGGGTCTTCTTGTCCCTGTGGGTGCCTCCCCAATACTATTCTTAACCACCCAGTACTTTAATGCATATTCTTCCCTAAGTTCACCACAAGAAGTCCACCCAACATGCTGAGTGAGGTTCTTCCCCATATTCTTTGGACAAGAGGATATGAATGTGCAATGGGGCTAGTGATCTTCAATTGATTGGTTTTACATTAATCAAACATTGATTTTTTTCCTCCCCTATTAAAGTATACACAGTAATGGGCAATATCAAGGATTTAAATTATAAAAATACTGGTAAGAAGGGTTATTCCTTAATGGAATGTGAACAAATTTCTCCTTGATTGAACTGAAAGGGTCATCTGCTATTGACTGGTCAGTAGCCAAGCCCTTAAGGGGCTGAAATTCACAAGGGAATATCTTTGTGGAGTACACTCTGTGCCTGAGTGGACAGGAGTGGGGGCAGCATAGAGCGAGGTAAGATCTCCCACTCCCCCCAATCAGCCATTGTGTTGAACACTGGGGTAGGAGACATTGCATCTCTAGATAGAAGTTAGGTTGAGGGAGTTCTGAGACACTTGAGGGATCATACACACTTCCTAGTGACTAGTCCAAGGCAGTAATTGAAGGGAAGAAGTAGGTATGCAGAGGGCAAGAGAAAAAAAAAAGGACTGGATTCCAGGGAGAACCAGGCCTAGCAAGTGAGCTGAACCCTTCAAGGAAAGGAAGGATATTGAGCCTCTGTGATGCCAGAGACATGAGTCATCTTGACCCTCTGTGTTCCCTCAGTACCACTGAAGTGTTTCTCTATTCTTCCCACGCATTTGTGGAAGAGTGTCCCCAGGTTTATGAGGTCAATGTTTTGTAACTACTGTTTCTACTATTATCTGACTGTTAAGGATAATCTCATGTGTGGTCCAGATTCCCCCCTCCCCTCAACACCTCTAGAACCTGTGAGAGAACATCCCAGAGAGATTGCCAAAAATGGAACATGTAAATTGTCCACTGGTCATCTATCTTACCATGGAACTGGCCCATCTTTTTGTTTCATGTGTTTCTCTGATGATATGTATCTCCTGCTTAATTTTATCCACACCCACTATGTGCATCTCCATTGCTCTTTGGATGGCCTTCCCTTTCAGTTCCATGACCCATAGCCATACAAGTGCTGAAGAATACTGTTTAAAAGATGGGCCTTTGTTTTGGGAAGAAGCTTGAGATGAGAATTCTGCAATTTCCCAAAGGCATCCCAGTGAGCTCACCCTCTTCTGTTCAGTTCTAGGCCCACCTCATTTTTCATTTGTGGTGTCTGTCCACCTTGTACATACAGATCCAACCAGGCTCTCTACTACGTCATCTGATGGACAAAGACCCCTCTTATTCACTTAGATTCCTTTAAACACAACAGAGAAGATGGCATTTAATGGCAATGATTAGCGGAACCCAAGTTAGAGAAGCTTCATCATAGATGGGGAAATCGTCCAGATGTCCCAATTCGTGGCCAAGATGCTACTATCTAGCCCTAGACCATCTTGGGGGCCTCCTAGGTGAACACTCTAATCAGAAATTTCCCCATCCTAATAGCAAAACTGTCGTCCCACGAAAGAAATCCCTACAACTTCCTCCAAACCAATCTGTCGGCTAGCACATTTCCCTTTACATTTCAAATGTTTCCATCCTTATAGTTTTAGCAGATCAGGGCCATCACTTCAAAGTTCTCTTGGACTTTACAAATGAAGATCATTTTAAAAATTATTTTTCCGCTTTCTGCTTCCTCCTTCCACAAAACAATGTAGCTACAGGTGACTTCACACTCTTTTTGTCCAGAACTCATCCTTCACTAGGTGGCTCCAAACTCCCTCATTTCAATCACATATTTTATTCAACTCCCCAAAAGCAAGGTGTTAGGCAATGATTCCAAGAGATTCAGTCTCTATTCTCCCGCTAGGGACACAAAACAGTTGGATAACAGTACATAGTCTTTGCCTTCTCTTATTTCCCAGCCTGTCGCCTCCCTTTCCTTTTCTTAGAGTCATTTAATCAATTACCCATTTATATAATTTAATTCAATAAATGGTGGTGGATTTTGATGAGATACAGGCTGGACCCAGATTGTGGGGGTCCTTAATAAGAGAAGTAATTATTTTCTATTAATAACTAATTATTAAATTAGGATTGAAGTTTTTTCCTTTTTATTTTCTCATTCAGGGACCAGCCTTGAGAAACATTCTCAATCTTGGGGCGGGACCCCAGGCAACTTGGAGAGTTTATATTTGATTAAAGAGAACCGAATCTAGGTGAATTCTGGCCCTAAAAAGCATTAGTCTTACAATTTAGAAACCCCATTGTTCAATTTAAATGATCTGAATGGAGATGGATTCTTTTGTCTGGAGTGCTCGAGGCTGAGTCTCAGGATTGTCAGAAATACTCAAGAGTTTTTACTTAGCCATGAGTGAATTTGGAAAAAAAATATTTTTATTTTATGTCATTTCAGACAGGTAACTTGACCTTTTACCTCTAATGAAAAGGCTTAAGTACAAATTTAAGTTAATTACATAGTTTTTTATAATTCGTCCAGATTCAAATTTCTCACCTTGAATCCCGCTAGTTAAGATTTTGGAGTTCATTAAATCCTGCCTCTTGACCACATCCTCTCATTCCCACATTTCACTCTCCCCCTCTCCCTTCTCATCACCATTTACTTTATTCTTTATACAGGGAAATGCCAAGCAGAAAATTTTTAGTTTCTTCTCCCATTGTCTGCATAAGATAGCATGAGAAAAGGTTTCTGCCAATTGCTAATAGATTTGACAAAAGTGTTAGTTTGAAGATTCTAGCCCAGGATATCAATAATAAGGTTCTTATACTGAGTCTGGGTGAAGAGGCTAGTCTTTGTGAATGACACCTGACCCTTTTAAGAGGCCTTCTTAGGTATGCAGGCGCCAGCCTCCCCCAGTCTTTTATACCAGCAGTTTTTGTCTCTGACATTAAGCTATCAGTTTGGCTTCAAATAATTTATGTTTTTATGTAATGTTCTGTGGAAACAAAATTCGACCATATCTTACAGGATCAAGTCAAGTTCTCCAAAAGAGGACCTTAAGACTTTTAGCCAACCTCCTTATTAATATGTCTACCCCCCACCCTTGTTGATGGTTCAACAATCAGGGTTGATCTCACCTGTCAGGGGCACCCAATTTCCCAAAGCTATTTAAGCATTCAATAATCTCCATGGTTTCATATTGGGAGAAACCACTGACCATCAATTTATTGGTTATTTGCTAGACTAATTAATAAACTGATTATTAATTACCCAGAAACTCTCTCAGATTTTTCTTTTGTCTCATTACTGAGCACCAAACTACAGTTTGATTTTAACCCACTGAAGCAGGGAAATGTCATAATTGGCTCTGTGCATCAGGAAGATGATTTTGTTAGCTGGGTCAAGATGGATTCTAGAGACTGGGCCTAGAGGCAGAGAGAAGTTAGGAGACTGTTGTTATTACAACGTCAAGGAGAGGGGAGGGGCCACTAGGTGTTGCAGCAAGCACCAAGCCTGAAGTCA
This sequence comes from Pseudocheirus occidentalis, assembly GCA_028646575.1. Lineage (NCBI taxonomy): Eukaryota > Metazoa > Chordata > Mammalia > Diprotodontia > Pseudocheiridae > Pseudocheirus > Pseudocheirus occidentalis. The sequence goes on along the minus strand of CM053599.1, from coordinate 49,949,988 downwards.
GGAGGACCTGAGTTCAAATTAGACCTTAGACATCTAATACAAAAAAAACTAGCCCTGTGACCCTGGGCAAGTCACTTAACCCTAACTGCCCTCCAGAAAGCAAAAAATAAAGTAGTCAAGAAGGAGGGTGGAAGGTCTGAAATAAGATGGCTGCAGTGTTAGTGGAGAAGAGGGGACTGCCACTCCTGCCCTCACCCTGGCTTGGAAACATGCCCTTTCATTTCTCCCTTTTTCCTCCTCTCGATGATTTAGAATTCAGGACTTTTTTTATAGGGGGAGTGGGAGTAAATCCTTTCCTCCTCTTCTGCCAGCAAAGTTTAATTTTAAAATAAACAACTCTATAAAGCAGAGAGTGGAAGGACCTCCAGAATGGGAAGCCCGTAGACATGATTCCAGCGCCCACTCCGATACTGACTGTATAGCAAAAGTACAATTTCTTTCACCTGGTGGTTGATAAGAAAATACTTTGAAAATCTCAGTTCAATGGAGAGACCATGATTAGAGTCAGACGACCTGGATTCAAATCTCCCCCTGCTTTGTATGCCCTGTGTGGCCTTGGGCAAGTCATCTGACCTCCCTGGACCTGGGTTTCCTCACCTACAGAAGACAGAGAATGGACCAGATGGCTGATAAAATCCAGGTCTATCACTCTTAAGCACCATACAGATGTGAGCTATTATCCTATGAAGTTTCTCTAACTTCTTCTAAGCTAGGGGTTATGGAATATAATTTTACCAAATTTGTGTATATTCCTGGTGCCAGAGAATTTTATAGGAGAATCAGTGAAGGGCTCCTGACTTTATAAAGTGAGCATCATAGAATAATAGGTTTAGAGTTGGGAAGGCCTTCTGAGGCCACTGAATTCACTTCCTTCATTTTACAGATGACAGAATTGGCTATCCATCTGTGTAAAGTCGTCTTCCCATCCTACTGAATCACCCGCCTGGCTTTCTTTTCTCTATTCTGCCTCCAAGAAACTTTTTCCTACAGACTCACAGAGCTCCTAAAAAGCTAACATAAACTAAGCCAACTTTTTCTTGTCATTGTTGAAAATAAACACCATAAATATCCTGCCAGTGGAAAGTTGGACTGCCATTTTAATTCAGTAACAGATTAAATGCACATTTCTTTTAAAGGGGGGAGAAAAAATTAAAAATAGATGCCATATTCTGAAACCAGGGAGGCAGCTTGGATGTACTAAACTCCATTCTTCCTCAAGACTCTCACTGATGGACTCAGCAGAATTGGCTAATTAAGAAACACACATGGTCTTTTTCCTTGCACGTGAATGTGTCCCTATGATGGATGCTGTGTTCACCCCATAACATAAGTCAGTGCCACTCAAGAGTGCTCCCATCTTTGGTTCTAAGAGGGAAGAAATAGGCTACCCATGGCCCAAGTTCAGAAAATCTGATCTTGAACATTTTTTTAGAGCCTATGACCTTGCACAGAAGGTTCAGACAGGCCTGGGGTTTTGTTTTTAAGGTTTCAGTTATGGTGGCAAAAGTAAAGGATTTCCTATTCTCCAGAGTTCTAATAAGAGCAAGTAGGTCTGTCCCATTGCTATAGGCTTTCCATTCCATTTATGTCTTAAGATAAATAGGTAAGAAAGGAAGCAATTTGGTTTGGAGCCAGGGATCCCAAAGTAAGAATACTTCATCATCTGAAGGAGAGTTGGATAGTTCTCTGGCTCCTCCATCACCAGCACTGTGGATCCCTTTGATGGTCCTTTAAAGAGCACCTGCCTTTAATGGTTCTTTTGATGGATTCAGTCCCTTCTGAAGCTCAGGAGGAGGAGAACGGAAACACTCAGTCCACAGGCCTTTAGAGAAGAAGCTGGGTCTTTGTTCTCTCCACCAAGGAGTCCTCTGTCTCACTCCCACTTCCCTACATCTTGCCTCTCAGAGGCAAAATTACTTGCTTTCATTTCATTATTCTTTCAGAATAGTCCAACAACATAATACTACAAGGAGCTTTCCAAGGGGCTTGCTGATGAAAGAAGACATCCTAACACCATCTGTCACTCTCAGATCTCAGGTTTCTGTTGCTACCCAATAGTGGAGGGACCCACCATTCTTTCAAGCTTCCTGAGAACTCTCCACATCCAATCAGCTGCCGAGTCTCATCTGTCCGAGCTTCCCAACATCTCTCCCACCTGTCCCATTCTCTGTACTAACTCCAAAACCATGCTAGTTCAGGTCTTGGATACCTATCACCTGGTTTATTGCAATAGATTCCTAACTGCCCTCCTGGCCCTCAAATCTGTCTTCTACACAGCAAACCAAGTGATCTTCCTAAAGGCATTTAAAGCCCCTCCTTCACTCCAGTCTATCTGTGGAGGATAGTCACACATTATTCCCCTCAGCACTGCAGTTCCAGACAAACTGGCGGGTCTTCTGTGGTGTACCTTCTGACCTTTCCCCTTAGTTCAGCTCATGGGCCTCCTCCTGTTTTCCTCCCTTTCCTGGTTCCCCAGTTGCTAGTACCCCTACCACAATTAATTTATATTTTTTGGTGGGGACATGACTGAGGCTGGCAGATAGCTAATGTGATAGTTAGGTTGGCTGAATTTGCCTTTTGTTGCTATAAGAGATGATTTTCTGGGGAGAAGAGGGGAGAAGGATATAGTTAGAAATTAAGGTTTATTCAAAAACAAAATATAGCAGTACAACTAAATTTGTTAAGCTGAATTGCTCTGAAGGTCCTAACTTTAAGACTGATTGAAAAGTTCTTTGGGCCTTATTTTTTTCTCTCCAGCCTTGGGAAAAGTCCCTAATTTAGTCCTTGCAGGATCCCAAATACATAGGTAATAGTCATGGCTAATTGGCTTGACCCCTGGTATTGCCCCTAAGGTGCAAAGGGTGCTCTCCCTAGTTCCAACATTTGACTTAAAACCATCCTGCATATTCTCAGTCTTTTTCTTTCTCTAATTCTCTCATTCCCTTTTTCTCTCCTCAGTTTTCACTCAGTCTTTGTTTTCTCAAAAATACTTCAGATTTCTACCCTACCCATCATAAAAAATTCTCTAAAGGACCTAAATCCTCTCAAAACATTTAATTTAATAATTTACAACTGTGTAAAAGACTCTGCTTACCTTTCCCAAACAAATTTACATCTGCATCAGCATCCTTTCACCTTGGCCAGCACAGTCTTCCTTGTCTACCCATAATAAATGTTTCCAAATACTCAAGACCCCACATTTACATTCCTACACACTGAGTGAGTGCCCAAGCCTGGGAAGAATCCTTGGATTTCTGAATCACTTTTTGCAAAAGGGATATTCAGTCACTTGACACACTTTGCAGAGATTAAGGCTTATACTTAGGAAGTGTTTGTGGTAGCAAATGGCCTTTTTTTGGTCTTTGGGGAAATGGCTGGATGGTTAGTATTTCCATGGTTATGCTGCTGGGGCCAAAATGCTAACTGCTCTTGGTCCTTTACTGTCACCTCCTTCCTATAATATCTACAAAAGAAAAGGAACATGTGCCTTCAGATCAGAGCTAGACTTGCCCCAGGTTATAGTTATGGGTTACCAGGGTCAAACCCTGGTGTCATCTGTCTTTGGTTCCCTTTTCCTTAAAACCCACACTCCCAAGTGGGACCACTTTCCCTGAATTTATTCAGTGAGAGCTATTCTCTGTCTTTTGGGGGGCTGTGAGTCATTTCCTCTCATCCCATCTCATTCTAAATCCTATAGCTAATGACTCACTCAACACCTCATTCAACCTTCCACTACTCCTACCACCACTGTTCCCATATACAGACACCCCCACGTTCCTTCTTGTATTTTCACTCTTGGCACTGTCACTTATCCCCACTCTACTCCCTTCTAGTTTCTGTACCTTGGAAACATCAAACCCTTATGGTATTCTCTGGTCTTAGCTCATCTCCTCTAGCTTCAATATTGTCATCTTTTTCTTCTAACTAACTTCCTAGTCCTACACACCATAACTCTCCCCACCTCCCTAGATAACCTAAACCTGCAAACCTTACTGTACAGATGAAAACAACTATGGACCAGAACGTTTATATAATTGATCAAGACAGGGGTTTCAAATCAGATAAAAAGTCTGGGAGATAGGTAAGTAGCAATATGGGTATAGGTAGAGTTAATGATAGTTGATAATAGTGATTAATATAAATGACAGGTAGATAAGAGGGTAGACATATAGGGGAGAGAAAGAGACAGAGGGGGAGAGAGAGAGACAGACAGGGAAGGACGGGGAGAGAGAGACAGAGAAGGAGGGAGGGAGAGAGAGACAGAGAGAGAGGGAAAGAGAGAGGGGGAGAGAGACAGAAAGAGAGGGAAAGAGAGAGGGGGAGAGAGACAGAAAGAGAGAGAGGGGGAGAGACAGAGACAGAGAGAGAGAGAGAGAGAGAGAGAGAGAAAGCTTATTCAGTGCTTATTATAAGGCAGCCACTGTGCTAAGTGCTAGGATACAAATACAATTGTGCAAGAAAGTGTTTGCCTTCCTAGGAAGCTAGGAAGGAAGAGAAGGTTAGTAGCGGAATGTGGAGATGGCTGGGAAATGGCATGGAGGCCTGGTGGTCCCCTCTCAGACCGCTGGAGGTTGGGATGATGAGTGGAGGCAAGATGGCATAGAGATAGATGTTGAGGGAGTTGGAGATCGACTAGTAAATGTTGGCCATCAGAAATAGCAAGACTAGTTCAAGGCTTGAGTCAGACCTCAAAGCCAGCTTTCCTTACTCCCTGATCAGGGCTGGTGCAACAAGGCCATAGCAATTCTTCTTTAGAATCTATTGCTGTCTCTCTTTCCCCTTGCTGCCTAATTAAAGTGTTCATTAAACTCTAAGCGCTCCACCTTCCTGACCTCGGAAATGTCAGGAAATATTCTCGGTGGTTTATGTTGCCCTGGGAAACTATATGGGAAATCCTTTACCTCGCCCACAAATCATTCTTTCTAGGATGGAAGACCCGGGGGCAGCAGAGCTAAAGGAGACTGAAACCAGAGACTTTTTCTTTTTCTCTGTGGCTTCCCTGCAGATGCCATCCCCTTCGAGCAGGCTGCCTCCTGGAGCAGACAATGATCTTGGAACCAGCAGGAGAGAAGGCAGTTCTGGGAGAGGGGAAGCCAGGCTTCCTGAGAGTTGAGGGGGGAGTGAGGGAGGTCTCCTCATTCATGTGTCACACCTTGGCTCCCAAGGCCCTAAGGAAGCTCATTATCAATTACAAAACCACAACCAATTCCACGCCATGTGACTCAGCAGTCCCCTCACTGCTGCCCAGTATTCTTCCCATTTTCTCGTTTAATCCCCACCTCATGCTCCTATATGAGCTATTTCTGATGCTCTTCACTCTTAAACTTCCAATGGTCCTCCTTTTTCCCATCTAGTCCCTGTATCACCAGTGTTCAGCACATGATCAGACAGTTCTACTTTGAGATGACCTAGGATTCTTCTTCCTCACCTTTCACACACTCTACATTTCCTTTCCTCCTGTCCTTTCAAACTCCTTCACACAAGACTAGCCAGCCTCAATGAATCAGAGTCAAAATAGCAAAAACCAAAAAGTTCACAGACAGGTTAAGAACCCCTGCCTTAGACCCTGATGGGGAAGCCCAGGAACTTGAGCCTGAAAATCCTGAGAACAGCTGCATTCACAGGCACCATCCTGGGATTCAGCCCTTGTAAAGATTTCTGTCTGAGAATCTCTACTGAAGACCCAGAAAAGAAGGCTCTCCCCACCAAAATGCTTGGTCCTGGCAAATGGTTTAACACCAGAAACAGATATGGCTTCATCAATGGAAAAGACATGGAAGAAGAAGCATCACTACCATCAACTCTGCTGTTGTACATTAACCATGCAGCCTTTCAATTGAGCTTGCTTCTGAAACCTCTCGGATGTGCCCATCCTCTCCCATTAGCCTGGGAGCTCCTAGAGAGCTGGGACCACCCTGCCTTTCTATCTGTATTACTGGCACTTTGCACAGTCTTATTCATTCACTCATTCTTCAGTCTCTCCTGGGAACTCCTCTAACGACAAACCTGCTCAGATCAACCATGTCCTTTTAACCCTAAAATCATTAGCAGGCCTGGGCAGCTCTTTCTTTTAGGAATATCAATGGGGTTGTATTAAGTCTGGGTGGGAGAGAGGATTGACATGCCTGGCACAGATAGGTATGCTAGTTAAATTGAACAGGTCTGGGGCAGAGATTGGTCAGAAGGATGCTGTAATCATTTGGTCAAGAGGTAAGATTCTGACTGGGTGAGCAGAGAGATGCTGTAGAGGTGGAGCTGACTGTTTTAGCAACTAAGTGGATATGGGGGAGCGAGGGAGAGAGAAGACCCCAAGGCTCAGAACCTGGGTGAAAAGGAATAATCTTTTACATATGTTCTTTTTAAATTTTTTTTGTTGACTTGTTTGTTTACTTTTAGTTTTAGAGGGACAAGATTCAGTTCCAGAATCACTTGAGTTTCAGATTTTCCCCCTCCCCCCATGGTGGCGTACAATCATGTATATGATCTGCAAACTCTTTCATATTGTACAACAGTCTGGTTGTATAGGTGTTGTGGCCAACGGAGTGAACAATGGGAAAAGAGAAACAAAACCAAACATAGAAAAGAACACTAGCATGTGTTGCTTCAGTCTCCTTTTAAACTCTGGTCTTTCTAGATCTTTCTCTGATATCTCCTTCTATCCTGAGACTTGTAGAGCTGTCTTTTAACTGTGCGATGCTGAGAAGAGTCCAGTTTATCAAGGTTGGTCGTCACACATATGATGTATCTGTGACTGTGTACAAATTTTTCCTGGTTCTGCTCTTCTCACTCAGCATCAATTCATATAAGCCTCCCCAGGTAATTATGAAGTCAATCTCCTTCCCATTTCTTATATCACAATAATATTCCATCACATTCATATACCATAACTTGTTTAGCCATTCCCCAATGGATGGGCATCCCCTAAGTTTCCAGTTTTTTGGCACCACAAAGAGAGCTGCAATAAATATTTTTGTACATATGGGTCCTTTTCCCACTTCTATGATCTCTTTGGGATACAACCCCAAAAGTGGTATTAGCTTTTACATATTTTCAAAAAAAACATTTATGCATGTTATTAAAAGATTGAGTTTTCCTACTACGTGCCAGGCATTGTGCTAAGCATTTTTACAAATAATATCTCACTGGATTCTCACGACAACCCTGTGAGGTGGGTGCTGTTATTATCCCCTATTTCACAGTTATGGAAACTGAGGCAAACAGGGTTAAATGACTTGCCCAGGGTCACACAACTAGTAAGTATCTCAGGGCTGATTCCTGATTAGAGTGAACAAAAGGATGGTGGTGTATCAGAATATGGAAGTTAGGAGGAGGTTGTGGATTGTGCCAGAGATATACTGAGTACGGTTTTGCATGTGTTGAAGGCTTAACTGCCCACACTTAGCGCCTACATTTTCTCACCACCTACTCCTTGAAATCTGACTCCTGCAGTCCTGCAATCTGCTGAAATTAATTTCTCCCAAGGTAACTAATGATTTCTTAATGGCTAAATTCAATAGTCTTCTACCCCTCCTCCCTCTCCCCCCATCTTTTTCCTCTTAGATTTTTCTGCAGCATCCATAATATTGACAACCTACCACCTCAGCCCCAACAGACTCATTCCCTCCCTTCTTCTCACCTCTGAAATACTTACCTAAAAATGGTAAAAAAAAAAAAAAGTATATATATATATATGTATATAATATAATAACACCTTCCCCACAGATTTTACCAGCTCCCTCCCAGTTTCTTCTCTTGCTTCTGTACTGACTTCCAAATTTCAAGCCCTGGGCTCTTCTGGGCTTAGGTCCTGCTTTTCCAACTGCTAGGTGGAGAATTTCCATTTGTATAATCAGTCAGCACTTCAAACATAAACATCTCCAAACCGTCGAGCCCTTCCCTATTTCCATTAATGGTACCACCAGTTCTTCCCCGGAACATCAGAGACTTTAAAGGTTGATTGTCAGGTCCCAGAAGGCAGGGATATCTCTCTCTCCCATCCCCCTGCCTAGCAGAGGTCTGTGCATGTAATGTAGGAGTTCAATTAGCCTCAGTTACAGAGAGACTGCTGTGCAGCCCCAGTCTGGAGTCAAGAGACCTTGGTTCCAATCTGGCCTCGGACACTGTGTAACCTTGAGTACCCCACAGGGGTGACCTTGCACAGCCCTCTGTCATTCAAATCCAAGTCAACAGCAAGTCAGGCCGTCATCTCCCTCGGGTCATGGTCCTCTTCAAGAAGGAAGGACAAACAACCTGGGAGTGAGTACTAGCTCCTCTCCCCTGACCTCCACTCCCTTCCATTCTCCTCCCTTCCCCTCCCTTCCCCTCCCCTCCTCTCACCTTCCCTCCCCTCCTCTCACCTTCCCTCCCCTCCCCTGACTTCCTCTCCTCTCCTCCCCTCTCCTCTCCCCTCCCCTCCCCTCCCTCCTTATCTGGGGGTGCAGAAGCTGCCTTTTTACCTTTGAGTTGACTGGCTAGATTTCTTTCTCAAAGACTAAGCCTTAAACCCAGTTCATTGGGGAGCTTAGAGATTGGAGAATAGGTCCCTGCCCTCTTAGCACAGAGTAAATGTAAATACTAAATAGTAACTGGTTCTTCCCCTCCCAGTTTAATTTTTTTTTTAAAGGGCCATGCCCCAAGTAACTACTTAAAGAGACCTATTCACTGAATGTGAGAATCTGAAAATGCCTTGGCCTAAAAGGACCAGGGTCTCCCATTGTATCCTGGGCCATCTCCAGTCATCCTGATGAATACCTGGCCACTGGACCTGATGAGGTGAAGGCTCTGGAAACCCCCATGACTGGTGATGAGGCACTTGCCTGAGGCCATAAGCCTTTCATTATAGTTCTGCCCAAATCTGGTTACTAGCCTAGCCCTCCCCTGTCCAGTTACTTTCCACCCTAGATCCTCCCAAACCCTCCATAGTCTAATCTCCAGATAGCCTCCAGCTGCTTCCCACCTTTAATCTCTCCTCCCTGGAGTCCGACCTCATTGACTCCTCCTGAAGACCCTCTCCAAACTCCTCCTCAAGACCACCCCTAGATTCCTCCCACAACCTTTCTGTATATCAAGACCCTATCTTGCCTCCATGAGGTGTGAGAGCACTGGAGAATGATCTAATGCAGACTTACTCTGTGTCAGATGATTCTGGCTCCACCAGTGTCACCTAGGCTCCTTGAGTCTACCCATTATGGTGAACCTCTAATAAATTTTGCTTTTCTTCAGCTCAGAGAAGACTTGAGTCAAATTCATTTGGCAGGATCCAGTGTGCTGGTATGGTTCCCTGACCTCTTCAGTAGAAGTGTTCAAAGTCCCTTCCAATTCGGAGATTCTGTGACTGGGTATATGAAATATTAAGGCCCCAAAAATTAGCTGGCGGATAGTGGAAAGAGATTTGGATTGGGAAAGCTGGTTCTCTGAGCATACTCCTGACTAGCCACATAGCTGTGGATCTCAGAGTCTACCTTTGTAAAATGAAAGGGTTGGATTATATGGCCCTCTCCATTGGGGTCAATCTCTGAGCCTACTCCAGAAAGGGAGGAGAGGGACCTATGCACCCTTTAAGCGAACTAAGAACCACTTTAGTCAAGAGGCTTTGAAGAGGTTAACCCACAAGACGGTTAGGGCGGCCCGAGACCCCAAAATACCAACATGCCGGGTCCTGCGTCAAGAATTCCACTCAAGTCTTCTCAGCCAAAGAAAAGTAAAGTTTATTGAAAGTTCAAGTTCACCGATATGGGGTGGACTCTTAAGGAGCCATCTATGCTAGGTCGTTCTATGTTTCACACAGTAAGTCTGTGCTAGGGCATTCTGTGGCACTCACACCACATAGAGGGGAGATGGGATTCTATATACAGAAAGGTTGTGGGAGGAATCTAGGGGTGGTCTAGAGGAGGAGTTTGGGGAGGGTCTTCAGGAGGAGTCAGATGAGGTCAGACTCCAGCAATGAGTTCGGGGAAGTTGCTGGAGGCTACCTGGAGACCATAGACAATTGGGGGCCAGGCCAGTTCAAGGGTGGGAACTGGAACATTAAGGTTGGGAAACTATTGGAACAAAGGAGGGCTAAAGACTTGGGCAGAGCACACCTTGAGGCCCATGACCTCAGGCAAATGCCTCCCCTGGAAAGATTTACTTTCCCAGGGCCTGTACCTCAAAGATTCTAGGAGAACTCAAGGTGAAGTCCCAGAACCTGTCCCTCAAACATTCAAGGAGCTCAAGGGGGGGGGGTCCCAAAGCCTATACCTCATCAGCTTGAGCCCTTTAAGGGTCTGTCAAGGGGGTGATGACATAGCCCTGTCGTTTTTCAGGACTGGGTTCATCCAGAAGGCTGGAGGTCCCCTCCAACTTTGAATATGAGTGAATGAACCCCAAAAGGAATCAATCATAGTTATGATCATTGATTTCCAGCTAGAAGGGCCTAGACCTCATCTAATCTAATTCCATCTTACATATGAGGAGAGTGTGGTCCTGAGAGGTTACATGAGGCTTGATCAAATTCACAAATTCAAATCCAGCTCCTAACTATGCATCTCTTACTAACTGAAAAGAGGGGCCTTGAGAGGTTAGAGTGGGAGACACCTCAGCTTCATGCCCTCCTACAATGTGAATGGGCAATGAGGACTGGCCATAGGAAATAATGGGACCACTGACAGGGAATATTGTACCTCAGAGTATGAGAGGTTGAGGGAAGGGGCCTGGGGGGAGATGCAAAGGAGGGAAAACTGGACTCCACAGAAGAAAAGTCTGTTCCCTTCCACAGGAAAGGGTAGTCAGGGAAAGGGACAGAGACTAACTACTCTCTCAATCTCTGCCAGGATTCCCCCTCCTCATCCCCTGGCTTGAAACTTCACCCATTCTCTTCTATGAATCTCAGAACTGGAAGGGATCTTGGAGGCCTCCACCACAATTCTCCTCAATTCAGCCAGCATCCTCAAAGATCCCCGCCCCCTCCTCCATCCCCTCACCACATATTGTTTCCCTTCTCCCCCTCCTTCCAGCCCCAGCCCGGGGGCCCCTTGCTCTTCTGTGACTGTCTTTCTGAAGTGGGAACAACTGCCTCTCTTTTCTCCCCGGAACACACGGGCTCCTCCTCTCCCCCTAGGCGTCTCTGAGGGTGGTGGGGTGTAGGATTTGGAGAACAGTGAGTTAATTCCTCCTCCCATCAGGCTTCCCCACTCCCGGACCCCAGCCTCAGACAGCTAACATGGTCTCCCCGGACAGCCCAGGCTAGTCCTGAGGGAGGGATCCTCCCCACATTCAGCCCCGACTCTGTGCTGGGCTTGGGCAGCATCTGGAACCGGCTGAGGACGGGTCTATTTCCCTGGTTCTGCCCCGCGCTGCAAAATGTCAGTTTTCCTTCTGCGCTGTCGGAAGGGAGAGGGAGGCAGAAGAACTTGTATGTGATGGCGCCCACCCCCCCCCAACACACACACACACACACACACACACACACACACACACAATTTATCGGAGACACTCGTATTACTGGGCTATGAGGAGAACCACGGGGCCCCCAACCGGATCCGATTTGAGGATGGGGGTAGCAAGCGGAATGCTGCCAGGGTTTCATAAAACGGAACACTAGGTTGGGGGAGGGGGAGGTTTATTAGACAAGGCTTAGAAATGCACCCAAAGAACGCTGATAGCGCGCCTTCTCATGAAAGACTTCCCTAGATAGGAGGGGGGGGTCCGACGAACGAACCCCCCCCAGGTTCTTCGGAACCAACATTCCTTCTGGATCAGGAGACCCCCCCCTAGAAGTTTCTCTAGCTCAGCTAACTAATGTTGCTCTAGCCTACCACGTGAGGGCGTGCACTGTGTTAGTTACAACAAATTAAACCTGGGGCAATTCCCCCGCAGAAGCCCCCCAGGACCGGAAGAGGGGTCAGCCGTCAGAAGGGCACTCTTCTCTCCCCGAGGCCCGGCTCCGATCCTGGGGACAGGGATGGAAGGGGACGATATTCACCCTGAAACAGGGCGCCCCCCTCCTCTCCGTCTCCCGGAGCATAGGGTGCGCCCTTTTATTTCCCTTTTCGGGGTTCTTCCCGGCCTCGGACAGCCCCCAGGAGGGCGCAGCTCGGTCAAGCACCGTCCGCACAATGCTATTCCCCCAACTCTAAGTCCCCAGCGGCGTGGTCCAGGGAGATAAAGCCCTAAGAAGGGACTCCAAGAAGCACAAGTTGGAGCTGGCCACGGACCAGGCTGTTGTTGTTCTCAACGTGGTCCGTCTCCGAGCAATAAAAGGCGCGCGCAGAAGCCCGCCCAGCTAGATCCCGACGCTCAGACACCGAAGCGGGAGCGTCACCATAGGCTCTTCCCCAGCCCCAACCCTGGTGCCCAGCGGCAGAACGAGCAGCGGCCCCGGCCTCGCGGTGTTGCAAGCCGGCTCCTTGTGCGCTCGCCGCCCCCCTTCCCCGGAGAGCCAAGCTCCCATCGCTTTCCTCTTCCCCTCCCGTCCCCCCGGCTTCCGCGCGCCGCCGGCCACCAACCCGCTCGCCACCATGTCGGTAGAACTGGAAGAGGCGCTGCCCCTGACCCCGGCCGAGGAGGCCCCCGGCACTCCCGAGAAGAAGCCGGCCGGCAAGAAGACCAAGACGGGCTCGTCGCTGTCGCCTTCCAAGAAGAAAAAGAACAACAAGAAAAAGAACCAGCCGGGCAAGTACAGTCAGCTGGTGGTGGAGACGATCCGCAAGCTGGGCGAGCGCAATGGCTCGTCGCTGGCCAAGATCTACAACGAGGCCAAGAAGGTGCCTTGGTTCGACCAGCAGAACGGGCGCACCTACCTCAAGTATTCCATCAAGGCCCTGGTGCAGAACGACACGCTGCTGCAGGTGAAAGGCACGGGCGCCAACGGTTCCTTCAAGCTCAATAAAAAGAAGCTGGAGGGCGGCGGCGACAAGAAGGGCTCGGGCTCGGCCGCCTCGCACCACAAGGCCAAGAAGGCGGCGTCCACGGCGTCCGCTTCGGCGCGGCGCGGCGACAAGAAGCCGGCCAAGGCCAAGAAGCCCGAGAAGCGCTCCCACAAGAAGGGCGCTGGCGCGGGGGGCGGCGGGGGCAGCGGCAAGAAGGACAAAGGCAAGGCCAAGAAAGCGGCCAAGAAGGCGTCCTCCGCCGGGGGCAAGAAGGTGAAGAAGTCGGCCAAGCCCAGCGTGCCCAAGGTGCCCAAGGGCAGGAAGTGAGTGCGCCGCGGCCCGGGCGGGGAGGAAGAGGGCGGACGAGATGTGCCGGGGCTGCCCGGCCGGGGGAAGGGGTGGGGT
>CM053599.1:49920544-49936235 GCA_028646575.1 Pseudocheirus occidentalis | reverse complement strand
TCTATCTGTCTGTCTGTCTGTCTATCTATCTATCTATCTATCTATCTGTCTGTCTATCTATCTATCTATCTATCTATCTATCTGTCTGTCTGTCTGTCTGTCTATCTATCTATCTATCTATCTATCTATCTATCTATCTATCCTATTTGCTTTTTTCCTTTTTTTTAGTAGATGAAGTAAGTGAACCAAACAATCTCTAAGAAAAAAAATGCAAATCAAAACAACCCTGAAGTGTCACATCAGCAAATTAGCAAAGATGACAAAAACTGAGAATAGTGGAGGGGCTAAGGGAAGACAGACACACTTGTGCATCCTTAGTGGAGTTCTGAATCGGCACAACCATTTTAGAAAGAAATTTGCAATTATACTACAGTAACTAAAATGTCCATATCTTTTAGCCAACATACTCCACTACTAGGTCTATATCTCCAAGACAGTCATTGAAAAGAAAAAATATACAGCCAAATATTAGTAGCAATATTTTTTTGTGTTCCCTAGACATCCTAAAAATATTTCAAAAACAGCTCATTTTCTCCTCCCCCCAAACCTATCCCTCTTTCAACCTCCACTGTTTCTCTCAAAGGCACCTTCATCTTCCTAGTCACCAAGGTCTGTAGTCCTGGCATGCTCTCCAATTCCTTACTTCCCTTTACCCTATACATTCGATCAGCTAACAATTCTTGTCATTTCCACCTTTACAAGTTCTCTCTCATGCAGGTGCTTCTATCCATCCCCACATCTATGCTCTTCATTCAGGCCCTCATCATTTCTCACCTAACTCATTGAAGGACTCAAGCTTCCCACTCCAGCCTATCCAACATACAAATGCTAAAGTGATTTTCTGTGAGCTCTGTTCCAACATGTCACTCACCTACTCAATCCTAGTGTTTCATTGCTCTGATTTCATTAGCTATATAGGATAAAATGTAAATTTCTCTATTAAGCTTTCCAGCCTCACTGGACATTATGCCCCCTCCCACATTCTGCAAAACAGCCAAACTAGCTAGACTTCTCTCTTTTCCTTACACAAAGTGCTCTATCTCCCATCTCTAAGCCATTGCCCTGGCCATCTTGCATCTCTGGCATACATTCTTCCCTTCCCTTGGCCTTACAGAATCCCTCTCTTCCCTTAATACACACTTCTGTATGAAGCCTTTCCTGATCCCCACACTGCTTAGTGCCCTCCCTCCTGAACAATCCTGAGATCCTGAAATCTGTTCACTCACTGTATATGCTAGCCATTCTTATACATATACTTGTCTCCCTTGTACGTTCCATGGCAAGAATGATTTTTTCATTCTCTGTACTTGCATCCACAGTTCCTGGCACATAGAAGTACTTAAATTTGTTGATTCATTGATTGTTTGCAGTTCTTTGCTACTATTTTTCAAAAGTGCTATTATAAATAAATTGGTATAGACGGGGCCTTTTTTATCATTGACTTCCTTGGAGAATATAGTTAACAGTGAAGTGACTGAATCAAAAAGTATGGGCATTTTAGTCACTTTGTTTGAGTAATTATAAATTGCTTTTGAAAATCATTAGAGCAAATCATAGCTCTACCAATAGCACATTCACATGTCTATCTTCATTTTGAAAACTTTATTTTTTTTCAAGTAATAAAGCTTTTTTTTTATCCTTCCCATCTTTCCCCCACAACTGGAAAAAAAAAAGGGGGTGGGGGAGATAACATGTTTGTTAGTCTTGTAACAAATACGCACCGGCAAGCAAAAGAGATTTTCTCATTGGCCATGTGCAAAAATGTATGTTTCATTCTGCTTCTTAACTCCATCATCTTTCTGTAAGAAGATTTCATTCACATTCCCCACCCCTCTTTTTTAAAAGTTACCTGACCTGGGAAGGCTTATATGAATTCATGCAAAGTGAAGTGAAAGTGAGTAGAACCAAGAGAACACTGTAACAGCCATATAATAAGGTGATCAACTGTGAAAGACTTTGCTATTTTGATCAAGACAGTGATCCATGACTTCCAATTTCCATGATGAAAAGTGCTATCCACCTCTAAAGAGAGAACATTCAGAAATTCTGAATGCAGATTGAAGTACACTTTTTTAACTTTCTTTTTCTTGGAGTTTTTTTTTTGTGTTTTCTTTTGCAACATGGCTTCACACGTACCATCAATATCATATTGCTTGCCTTCTCAAGGAGAGGGGAGGGAGAGGATCTGGAATTCAAAACTTTTAAAAATAAATGTAAAAATTATTTTACATGTAGTTGGAAGATATTTAATGAAATAAATAAAAATATATTGAAAAAATATGTGCTGTTTTTCCAGGGCCCCTCTAACATCTACCATTTTCATCCTGTTTTATCTTTATCAATTTTTTTAGGTATGAGGTTTGAAATCTCACAGCTGTTTTGATTTGTATTTCTCTTATTATTGGTGATTTAAGCAACCATTCACATGATTGTTCATCGTGTGCAAATGTTTTTTTGAGAGTTAATTTGTTCATCCTTTGACCACTGAGGTAGGTGATTAAACAGATAGTAAGTTGGCATGTCAACCTGATTACTCTAGATAAAAATCCCTTAATGCACTTCTGATTAGTTGTCCCTTTTCATATTAGTTTTGAATTTACTCTTTTCTCTTAAAAATAAGCCCAGTTAACTATGCCCAAAGGGCTATAAAACTGAATACTCTTTGGCCCAGCAATACCACTTCTAGGTCTGGATCCCAAAGAAATAAATAAAAATGGGAAAAGGACCTACATGTACAAAAAATATTTACAGCAGTTCTTTTTGTGGTGGCCAAGAATTGGAAATTGAGGGGATATATATTAATTGGGGAATGATGAATAATGTGAACAAGTTGTGGTATGTGAATGTAATGGAATATCATTTTGCTATAAGAAATGATGAGCAGGCAGACTTCAGAAAAACCTGGAAAGACTTGTATGAATTGATGCTGAGTGAGATGAGCAGAACCAGGAGAGCATCGGACACAGTGACAGCCACATGTGCAAGGACTGACTTTGATAGATTTAGCTCTTCTCAGCAATGCAAGGATCTAAGACAACTCCTAAAGACTCACCAAGGAAAATGCTGTCCACATCCAGAGTAAGAACTTTGGAGTCTGAATGCAGATGGAAGCAGACTATTTGCTCTCTTTTTCTTTTGTTGTTTTGTTTCTTCTTTCTCGTCATTTTCCCTGTTAGTTCTGATTTTTCTTTACATCATGACTAATGTGAAAATATGTTTAATATGAATGTATAAGTAGAGCCTATATCAGATTGCATGATGTCTTGGGGAAGGGGAGATGAGGGAGGAGGAGAAAATTTTAAACTCAAAATTTTATGAAAGTGAATGTTGAAAACTAAAAATAAATAAACCTAGTTTTTAAAAATAGAGCACCAAGTATTGAAAGTGTGTGCCATGTAAGGAGAGGATTAGATTTCAAAGTCACAGGATCTCAATGGTGGATGATGTCTCAGAAATTATCTAGTCCAGTTCATAACTCACCAGGACAGTCCCCTACAGCATTCTCAACAAGTGGTCAATGATACTTTGCTGAAGACTTCATGTGAAGGGGAACTTATTGTTAACCATCGCCAGTCCAGTCCGCTTCTGAACAGCTCTAATTTTTAGGAAGTTCTCCTGTAAATCAGACTTAAATCTGGCTTTGCCTCTTCCACCCATTATTCCTAGTTCTAATAATAATAGCTGACATTCACATAGCACCTACTATGAGACAGGCACCGTGTTAAGCGCTTTACAAATATTATCTCATTTGATCCCCACAACAATGAGGGGAGGTAGGTGCTGTTATTATTCCCATTTTACAGATGAGGAAACAGAGGCAAACACATGTTAAGTGACTTGCCCAAGGTCACCAAGTTAGTGTCTGAGGCCAGATTTGAACTTAGGTCTTCCTGACTCCACGTCCACCACCTAGCTGCCTATTTCTACTAATTCTGCCCTCTGGGCTCCAGAAGAACAAGTACAATACCTTTTCCACATGACAGACTTCTAGATACTTGAAGATAACTAATGCATATCCTCTAAATTTTCCATTCTCATGCTACACATGCCTAGTTCCTGCCATGTAACTTTACATGCTATGTTCTCCATACCCTTTACCATCCTGGTTGGCTTCCTCTGGATGCCTTCCAACCTGTCAACTGCTTCCTTAAAATGTGGCTCCCAGCATTGAATGAAATGTTCCAAGGGGGCGGCTAGGTGGCGCAGTGAATAGAGCACCGGCCCTGGAGTCAGGAGTACCTGAGTTCAAATCCGGCCTCAGACACTTAACACAAAAAACTAGCCATGTGACCTTGGGCAAGTCACTTAACCCCAACTGCCCTCCAAAAAGCAAAAAAAAAAAAAAAATGTTCCAGATATGTTCTGACCAAGGCAAGGTACAGAGGGGCTGTCCTTGCCTGTGGAATGAAGATTATGCCTCTCTTAATGATGTCTAGGATTTAAGTAACTTTTTTAGTTTCAGTGTCAACCAAACCATTTGGTTTCCATTTATGCTAATGAATGAATTCCAGTCCACTAAAATTCACAGATCTTGTTCACTTGAACTACTGTCCAACTATTCCTCCCGCTTAAGTTGCTTTTTTTTTAAACTTAAGTATCAGACTTTACATTCATATTTAATTTTATTTAATTAGATTTGTCCACTCTCCTAACCTTTTGAAATCTTTCTGGATCCTAATGCTGTCTAATGTGATCCAATAGGACAACATTAGTTATGGTTGTACTATTACTGGCTGTCATCAGCATCTTTAACAAGTATGCATTCAAGTCTTCATTGAAGTCACTGATAAAAACATGAAAAAGCACAGGACCAAAGATAAATACCTGGGGCAGTCCACCAAAGACTTCTGTCCACATGGATAGTGCTCCATTAATGACTTCTCTCTGGCTCAGTCACTTAACCAGTTCTGAATCTACTTAACTGTGCTCTGATCTACCTCACAAACTTCTATCTTATCCATAAGGAGAATATGATAGACTTTGTCTCTCATACATTGGTCTCGATAAATTAACACTGGAACAGAGATTAATTGACAGGGATTGGAAATAGAATATTTTCCTAGGAAAAAAAAGACCACGATGGAATAGTCAACTGGTAGATAGAGGATTGGACATGAAGTCAAGAAAACCTGAGTTTGAATACTATCTCAAACACTTGCTAGCTGCGTGAATCTGGAAAAATCATTTAACTTCATAGTCTCAGTTTCTTCATCTGTAAAATGGGGCTGATAATAGCTTCTACCACACAGGGTTGTTGTGAAAATTACGTAAGATAACTTATGCAAAGCGCTTGGTAAACTTTCAATTTTGTTGTGTTGGTTCTAGCTATTATTAATTAAGGCAAATGTAAAGAGGATGGACCTAAATGTAAGCTCTATGTATACTTTCAGGAGATTGGTCTTATGACAGCTCAACTCCTCTGACCTGGCCCCAGCTTCCAGGGGGAAATTCTTTTATACAGTAGATATGAAGCTAGAAATGGCATTAGCAGGTTTCACTCCAGCGAGTAGTCATCACTAAGTCTACATGAGGACATTAGCAAAAGCGTCCCTAGGTGCCAATGGTTTGAGGTTCAAGACGCATGAGGTGGACAGAAGCAGCCAAGTTTTGAGCTTCAGGTAACTTAAAATGAAGGTTCTTAGCCTGGGGGCCTTGAATTTATTTCTTTAATATTTCGGTAACTGCATTCTAACATAATTGGTTTTCTTAGTAATCCTACTTATTTTATATTATGCATTTAAAAACGTAATTGTGCGAACCAGCTTTAACAGACCGCTGAGGGGGAATCATGACACAAAGAGAGTTAAAACATTGAGCCTTGTGTTTTAGATGTTTAGATATTATAAAGAAGAAAACAATGCCTAGGACTAGGTTTTCCCACTTAAGATAGATTTCATTTTCATATGGTTGTTGTTCACTTGTTTCAGTCCTGTCTGACTTTTCATGATCTCATTTGGGGTTTTCTTGGCAAAGATCCTTTTCCAACTCATTTTATAGATGAGAAAACTGAGACGTGACTTGCCCAGGGTCACACAGCTATTAAGTATCTGAGGCCAGATTTCAACTCAGAAAGATGAGTCTTCCTGCCTCCTGATCCAGCAATTTATCTATTCTGCCACCTACCACCCATTTTTATTTAGGCAGAGGTTAAGTCCAGCTCTCCCACAAAGGACCATGGCCACCACACTTCCATCCCTAGCCAATACCTGGTCTCAGAAAATAGTCCCAAATCAATATGTCAAACACTTGAATTTCTTTTTTTTTTCTTTAAATTTCATTTTATTTAATACAATTTAGTAAACAATTAACATTTTCCACCAACTCAGAGTGCAGAAACTTTCACAGGCTTCACAATTTTCTTTTTAGGTGCTGCCTTTGTAGGAGCCTTAGCAGCAGATGCAGCTGTCTTCTTAGTTGCTTGTTTAGCCTTTTTTGCTTCCTTGGCAGCCCTGATGGCTTGTCTCATTGGGCCTTTCGAACTTCAGGTTTCTGGCTCCTCTTGGCCATTATATCAGTAAGAGAAGCCCCCGTGATGGCCCTTTGGAATTTAACAGCCTGGTGAGTTCTTTTCTTTTGAATCTCTTCCGACTGGTCCTTCTTGTGCTTTCTTCTATACAGGAAAGTCTGACCGATCTGCTCGGGGTTCCTCTTTGAAAGGAATGCAGACTCACATTTTGCATTCAAAAATTGGAAAACCTTCCCATCGGTGCAGATGTAGCATCCCCAGTGACCTGGGTAGATCTTGTACCTGCTGAAGCTGCACAGCTCGACCTTCCTGGCTGCAAGTGGGGGAAGATGGCCAAGAGCAAACATTTGAATTTCTACAGCAATCTCTACCACACTAAAAGGAATGAATCTCTAATCCTGGATGAACTTCAAACTCCTGGAAGAAGCAAATGTGAAAGGGGTAGAGAGGAAGGGAGTGACGGGGAGACAAGTAGACCTAGCCAACACGACTCAAATCATACCAATAAGTGTCCATCCTCTTGGCTTATTCAAAGGCCCTGCTTCCTATTCTTTGACTATCATTTACTTCATTCTTACATTTTGTGTGTGTGTGTGTGTGTCCCCAGTACACAGAAAAGTGTATGTAGTTGCATGTAGTTGTTGGTGATGATGATAATGTTGTTCATCCATCATTTTCAAAGAGGATCAATGACATGATAGGGTGATGTCTTGCCTTATGCATGTGGTAGGTGCTTAATAAATGTGTTCATTTCAAATTGAATTAAAATCTCAATATATCTGGGTTGCCTGTCCCAGAGATGCTCAAGGGTGTAGACCTTACAAGCTTATCTCATGAGTTCAGGGTGTAGGTGAACTAATGACCTCTTCTCCTCCTCTTCCTCCCTATCAATCATTCCAAAGAAAACAGCTGTTTTCCTACACTACAAGACACCAGCCCATATTGTCTCATGATGTCCATAAGGACTAGGTTGATCTTCTGCAGGGTTTAGGGACTTCTTGCTTCAGTAAATCCCACAACTCTTTAAGAGCAGATTTGATGATTTTGTAAGCAGCTTCTTCCTGAGTCAGCCCTGAGCCTCAGGGCCCCTTGGTAGGAAACTAGAAATCCTGTGCCAAACCAGGCCTCTCTATCACATTCAACCCAGAGCCAAACCCCTAATCACTTCTGGTCCGCAGGGCACTTCTCCCCAGTTCAGACAGAAAGGGAACAGGTCTCAGACAGTCCAATCACTGTGGTCATTTCAGTTATCTTCAAAGTTGTCTGACCACTGTGAAGTTGAAGCAATGCCATGAGGTATCTGAATAGCCTTGAAGGCTCTCCTGGTGATTCTAGAAAACAGTGGTCAGAATCAAAGCAGGAAGTCTCATCTTGCCAGTTTGGACCATATCTGTTAATCAGGGCCTCCAGGTAATAAAGACAGCCCATATTCCCAAGCTCAGTCTTAGATGCAGGCAGAGAAAGCAAGGGAAGGAGGTAACGTGAAGTCAGGGGCTGGGAGTCTTCTCCCTTCTTAAGAACTTCAAGGCCAAAGCAAAGCCCTATGGAGTTACCTCTGCTGAGAATTAGAACAAATTCTACATGCCTCCTAGGGACTGCCCACCTACTAAAGCTGCCCAAGAGAGAAACTGAGCACCTGCAATCTCCTAGGGTCGGGATGGGTGGGGGAAAGCCCCACAGACAGTGGACAGCGGGTGCCTTTCTGCATCCGTTAAATGCCCGGGGCCCAGCCCCTGCCCACACCACACAGCAGTGATAGATAGTTTGTGAAACACCCAGAGCTTGCGGTTGACCAAAATTCTGAAATAATTCCATTGAGACCGGAATTCATGCAATGTTCTGTATCCTGATGTGGTAAAGAACTGAGCCCTAGGCCTGGGGGGGGTGGGTAGGGGAGGCTGCTGAGGGCAGAGAGCATTATGAACCTGCTGCCAACCCTCTATGCAGGGGCTCCGGAAGGCCCAGCTGACATGAGCGGAACCTTGATAAGCGCCACCCTGACCAGGAGGCTGGTGCCTGGGAGATTAATGTGCAACCTCTTACCCTCCCCAACCCTCATCCCCTGAAAAGAGGTAACAGGAGAGAGACTGCATCTGGGAAAAAGGAAAGCCTAAAGAGACCTCTGTTACAGATACGCTGAGGTGAGGTTCCTGAGGAACAAAAAACAGATTCTTCAGGCTCTGACCCTGTTGACTCTCTACCGAATTGTCCACACTGCCAGTTCCCAACATCCCAGAACAGAAGTAGAGAAGGGGGTGGTCAGAAAATGAGATTATTGGAATTGCCATAGTAAAGACCACTCTAGGCAGCTCAGACAACCTATAGCTCTGCTTCTGAGGTGGGCAACTTCAGGCTTTAGACAGCCCCACTCCATACCTTCCAGTAAATCATCACTGCTGCCCAGGGCCAAGGGCCCTCAGGAATTGGCAAGTTGGTAAGTTATGGCTTGAGGTTGACTAGGAAGTCACTCTGTTCTTTCGTTCACCTCCATTTAAGGTGAAGATTAAAGAGCAGGGAAAACTTACTTGAAACTTACTCAGACCTTTTGAATAAAAATAAGTTTCCGTTGCTATGTCAGCCTTAGAATTCACTTCCTAGGCCTTGCTGCTTAATCAACAGCAATGAAAAGGAAGCTCTGACCCCCTACAAGTAGTCTCCCTTATTTCTAAGGGTTTCAAATGTCTTTGCTAAGCACTGTTCTCTTCCTTTGTAATCACACTCTTCTTTCCCACCCAGAAACTGTATACTGGATTTTACAAGAGCTGGGATTAAAGGATCCTGGGTCTAGAACTAGTGGAGACCTCAGAGATCCAAGACAATGTTTTTCACCTGTTAAGTTATTAGCAATTTTTTTTTGGCTATTCAGGAAACCTTTCCCAACCATGAAGACATCCTTCTTAAAACTTAAAAAATAAGGGAAGAAATCACTATAAATAGACGTCTCCATCTTCGCTCTCTCCTTCTCTGTGTGTCCCACCCTTCCCACCTCTGGCTTTCTCCTCTATGACTCCCAGTCCCTCCCTCCTGAGCTATGGACAACCTTGGTGGGGGGACAGGGGGGAGGAGTTGTCCAGAAGAGAGGGTGTATCCATTTTACAGATTCATGAGCAAAGTTTCAGTTGAGGGACATTGATCTAGTTCATCCTCCTGCCATATGGTAGGTCTTCCACTATTCCATCTCATTCAATCCTTAGTCCATTCATTCACCACACATACATTGAATATCTACTGTATACCTCACAATAAATCCAACTAGATGCTATTGGGGATACCAGAGAAGCATGGGACACAATCTTCACCCTCAAGAAACTTGCATTAAAGATGAATAGGTGGGATTTATGTCCAAGAAACCACTAAGGAAGGGAGAAAGTTCACTAAAATAAAGTACTAGATTGTGCAATATAGGTAAAGAGGGAAATATGTTTTAGATCACCACTTCTCAAACTGGGGGTCATGATACGGGGGTCATGACATGGGGTTTAAAAAACACTGAAGGGACCATGAGTAGAACAAGTTTAAGAGGCCCTGTTCTAGAGGAAAGGAGACTGGACTGGGGATCAGGAGACAAAGATTCTGGTTTTGGTTCCACTACTAACCAGCACATGACCTCGGGCCAATCACTTTGTCTCCTTGGACTTCTGTTTGGTCATCTGTAAAGCAAAGAGATTGGACTACTGGTTTCCAAGAGCCCTTCTGCCTCGACTAGTCTATGACTCTATGACTATAGCTATTCAGTACTTTAAGAAGGCATAAGAAATAGAGCTTAATAGAGATAAAATTGAGGAAAGCTTCAAAGAGAAGATGGGGCTTGAGCCAGACCTTCAATGAATAGGATTTGGCAAGACAGAAAGGATGGAGGAGGGCATTTTAGTCAGGGCAACAGTATAAGCAAAGGTTTCTCTTTTTTTTAGTTGCATCTGACACTTCATGACTCCATTCGAGGTTTTCTTGGCAGAAATACTTCAGTGGTTCGCCATTTTCTTTTCTAGGTCATTTTACAGATGAGGAAACTAAGGCAAACAGGGTTAAATGACTTGCCCAGGGTCACACAGCTAGTATGTGTCTGAGACCAGATTTGAACTCAGGAAGATGAGTCTTCCTAACTCCAGGTCTAGAGTTTTATCCACTGTGCTACCTAGCTGCCCCACGAACAAAAGTTCAGGAGTGGAAATCATTGTGTATGGAATGTACAGGGGACAATGAAGAGAACAGACAGACTGGAAGGTACAAATTTAGAGTACATGTGTATCACATATATGGAGGTGTCTATTCTTGAACAGGTCAGATGGGTTTCTACAAAAGGAACTTGACCTTATTCAGCATCTCATTCCAATACTTAATAATTCTCACTATGCCCAAATCAGAATAACCCAAGGACAGTGAGGAGTGAATTTACATAATTACTTATTTAATCTGTGTAACTACCTATTCCTCCAGTAAAAAAGAAGCTCCTTAAAGTCAGGGACTGTTTGGTTTTTTTTTCTGGCTCTGTATGTCTTCGGAAGAGCATTTCTGATTCTTACTTACTAATGACTGAAGGCAAATGAGAGGGCAAAACTCTCTGAAAATAGGAATAATATCTTTAGCACAGTGGTGGCCAAGGAGTGCAGTGAATAGAGCACCAGCCCTGGAGTCAGGAAGACCTGAGTTCAAATGTGACCTCAGACACTTAACACAAAAACTAGCTTCGTGACCTTGGGCAAATCATTTTACCCCAATTGCCCTCCAAACAGCAAAAAAATAAAAATAATATCTTTAGCACCTACCTCATAGGGTTGTTCTAAGGCTCCGAGATTATCGATGTAAAACTCTTTGCAAACAATCATATTTTAAAATTTTGTATTTATTTATCTGGGTACATGTTGCATCCCTTTCCTTTCTCCTTCCTGCCCCACCCAGGAAAAAATAAACTCCTGGAAGGTAATAATTGTTTCCTTGCGTTTTTGCAGCCCATTCCTAGAAGAAAGCCTGTACCATAGCAGGCATATTGAAGTCTGCTTATTGAAATGGACATTCAGTTGAAGGAGGGGAGATTTCATCTTCCATTTCTCACCACTGACTGCTGTCAGTTGTTAGGGGAAGAGAATGCTAGTGATTTAAGGACATGAAGGCTCAGTTGCTCTGCTGATCTCTGAATCCTCCATTCTGGTGACTGACTCAAAAACGGTGTCTTGCACACAGCAGGAACCCAATTGTTAGAGACGAATATTTCCTGCTGACCCTTCTATACTATTCATTCTGACACACTTTAGTCTACTCTTCTGCATGGTGTTGTTATTTAATTAATTTTCTCTCATTTTCCCCCATATATATGTCTTATCTTCCCAACTACACTACAGCTTCCTTAAGAATGGGGACAATGTATCACAGGGTACATGAATACACACATAAGTGTGTGTGTGTGTGTGTATTCCCTATGTCACAGTGTCTGTGTATTCCCTAGCACAGTGCCACACAATTAATATGTAATTGATATTTTATGTTGAAGAAGTGATAACCTACTGCTTCCACATTACTTTGTTTATAATATAGTGCTTCTGGGATAGAATCTATATCCCATGTCATAGCAATAACTAAGGTTTCATATAACTACTCTACAAAGACATCTGGCTCCCTCCTGAGTTCCTTCTGGTTGAATTTGTCTTTCCAATGGTGTCAGACTCAAATAAAAACTGATCTGTTGGGCACATATTGACTTAGAAAACCATAAGTTAACATTATCTATGTTGTATTGTATTTTTATTTATTTAACATTTTCCGATTATATTTTAATCTTATTTAAACCAAGGACTTTTGGAGCCATAGCTTAAGCAGGCAATAAGATTTATAGCTCTGCTTTAGACAAGCAACCAACCTCAACCAAACTGCCCAGTTAACCTCAATTGTATCTCTTCTCCAACCATGCTCCTTCCTACCCCACCCCTAACTCCTTGGTTGACTGAAATTATTTAAGACAAGACACACAGCTCAGATGGAATTTCTCTTGTCTGTCCTCAGCCCAATTTATGTCTGCCTTCTCAGACTCTGTAGGTGCTTAGTAAATGTTTGTTGATTGACTGGCTTTGCTTCTAAATTAGAGAAACCAGAAATGGGCAGAGTGGCTTAGGGCTAAGAACTGGAGACTGAGATGTCTTGACTTCTACTGCTAATTTATTGTATGACTTAGAGCAAATCCTTAATGCCTTAACACAGTGGTTCTCAACCTTCCTACTGCTGCGACTACAGTTCCTCATGTAGTAGTGACCTCCAACCATAAAATTATTTTCATTGCTACTTCATCATAACTATAATTTTGCTACTGTTATGAATCTATCCGATATGCAGGATGTATTTTCATTGTTACAAATTGAACATAAACCACAGGTTGAGAACCGCTGCCTTAACACCTTGGAAAGAGGGAGAGGGATTCTCCTGATGCCTCTGATAAAGGAAACAGTATTAAGACAGGGCTTGGGGCATTTCCCGGTTGCTCTTGACCTGGGTGGGTTAGGAAAGGTTCTAGTACACATTGTTTCATCCAAGGCAGCAATCAATCCCCGCCACAAAGCAGTTTCTTTTTTATTTTAATCCATCCAGACTCTGCATTTCATAAGGTTAGAGGGCCATCTAGTGGCCACAAGGGCACAGAACCTGCTGTGTCCACCTGGCAAAACCAAGGTTCTGTGCAGTTTCTGGCTCCTGATACCCTAGCTTTCTCATTGATATTTTGATCTTTGTACTCAAAAGTAATGGTATTCCAGGGGGATATACCAGGAAGCACAGAGAATGAAGTTTCTCCAAGGACAAAGCTTCTCCAATTATCCCATCTCCCTTTACCTTAGGCTCACACTGTTACGAAGAAGGGTTGGATAAAACTGTCCTAAAGATGGTAAGGTCCCAGAAATCTCTAGATAATGGTGTACCAGGCTGGAGAAGAGGATATGGGTTCTCTCTGTCCTCCCATTGCCATGGGTGGAAGCACTCCAAAGCTCCTAGCACAGGGCTATGAATGCAGGCAACATCCAGTGTGACCTGCATGAATGATCAGTCTGGGATACCTCTGCTCATTCATTCATTCATTCGTTCATTCATTCATTCATTCATTTATTCAGCTGTTACTGTGGTTGTTGAATACTAGTAGGGTTCTCAAGCCTTGTAATAAGTAATGTGGGGAATGCAAACAGTAAAATCTTTGCCTTTAAGATATTTATAGCTTAGTTCAAAAGACAACGCACACAAGACAGTGGCAAGCAGGGACCTGATATCATGGGGTGGTCTTAAGGAGCCTTCCTCAAGAAAGCAAGGCTTAATCTGAGTTTTGAAGGAGCTAGGATCTGGATTGACTAAGAAGCAAAAATGCATTCCGGAGAAAAGAAGGCATCATGGCCAACAGCTGTAAACAACCTGTGTATAGTAATTATAGGCCAGCTAGGTAGTACAGTGGTTAGAGTGGCAGGTCCAAAATCAGGAAGACTGCCTGAGTTTCAATTTGGCCTCAAATGCTTACTAGCTGTGTCACCCTGGACATTGCCTCAGTTTCCACATCTGTAAAATGAGCTGGAAAAGGAAATGGCAAAACCACTCTAATATCTCTGCCAAGAAAACCCCAAAGGGGGTTCCAAAGAATTGGACACTGGACACAACAGAACAACAGTAGTCATCACAGGACTTGGGAGGGAGGGAAGCAGCAGTGAAATTATTGGTAGAGCTTTGAATACAAGACTGTGGTGTTTAGAATTGATCCAACATGTGTTTAGGGAGCAGCATCACGAAAACCATATTTTTCAGAGAATATTCTAAACATAGTGTGGTGAATGAATGGGAAAGAATGATACTAGCTAAGAATCTGTTACAGTCATGTATGCATGTCAGAGTGAGAGCCACATTGGTAGTGCTCGGAAGAGAGATTTTTTTTAAAAAACACAATAATTTTAAATATTTCTGAAGAAAAAGTAATAGGACTTTGTAATTGATGGATTATAGGAAACAAAGAGGAGATTCTAAAATGACTCCAAGTTTGGCAGTCTTCAGTGACTAAAATATTATTGAGGGCAACAGGCAAGTTAAAAAGGATAGTCTCTGGAAACAAAGGTGATGGAATTTCATTTTCTCTAGGCTACACTGACTTTTGCCTTCATACACACACCACACACACACACACACACACACACACACACACGATCCTTCA
This sequence comes from Pseudocheirus occidentalis, assembly GCA_028646575.1. Classification (NCBI taxonomy): domain Eukaryota; kingdom Metazoa; phylum Chordata; class Mammalia; order Diprotodontia; family Pseudocheiridae; genus Pseudocheirus; species Pseudocheirus occidentalis. The sequence goes on along the minus strand of CM053599.1, from coordinate 49,921,602 downwards.
GTGGAAGGCAGCGACATTGATACTAGAAAGCCACATGCTGGGGCCACTTGGGACCTTTGCTTACAGTGAAGAATTTCCCTCAACAGCAGATTCTTCAAAGTCTCAGGCACTTGTCACTGAGTTGAGCTACCTACTGCTGCTGCTATTTCTGTGGTGGGTGCCTAGTCTCTCTAGGACCCACCACCTCACCTAGGAAGTCTCCACCATTCAATCAGGAAAATATTGCCATTGGAGACAACAGTGATGCCCAAAGCCTGGACCTACACAAGCTTACCTAGGCCTCCATGATGGCCTAAGTCCAAAATGGCGCCTAGACCTTGCTAAGAGGCTGAGTCAGGAAGAGGGGGCAGCTCCAAGGGTACTAAAAAATAGACCCAAAGAGGTAATGGGGGCATTCTGGTTCCTAAACTAGAGGTTTCACACAGCTTTTCTGTCACCAAACCCCAGAGCCCTCTTCCCTTAGCCATGGGGAGCTTCCTGTCTCAGCCATCGGCCCCCCAACCGCTGGCAGCACTAGGTTTCCGGCAGGGTTTCGGCCCAGGGCCCCCTGCACTATCAGCTCCGCACCAGATGCCCCGCCAGGATACTGTGGTAAAACTGTGACGGGCACACTCGGAAATTTGGGGTTTTCTCTCATGTCAGCCTCAAAGACAAATTAGAAAGGAAAAAGTGACTCTGTAACACTTCTTGTTATTTAATTTTGTTTTTCACTTGATTGGGGGGGTGGGAGGGTTAAAGGAGTCATTGCATGCCCTTCCCCCATCCCCTGTTCAGGCCTGGTCCATAGGGTCAGAGTCATGGGGTCAGGCTCCCCAAAGATCTGGCCATGGAGGAAATCATAACTTATTACATCACCCCCTAGTGGCAAGTCAAAGTACGTGGTACCCTCCAGGTACTCGCTAAATTCCATCCCTAGGATATTTAAGGGAGTAAAACCAGCAGACTCAGCTCTCCACAAGAGAGGGTGTGTGTGTGTGTGTGTGTGTGTGTGTGTGTGTGTGTGTGTGTGTGTGTGTGTGTGTGTGTGTGTGTGAGAGAGAGAGAGAGAGAGAGAGAGA
>CM053599.1:49898212-49920044 GCA_028646575.1 Pseudocheirus occidentalis | reverse complement strand
GAGAGAGAGAGAGAGAGAGAGAGAGAGAGAGAGAGAGAGAGAGAGAGGGAATGGATTTCATTAGGTCTGGGGATGGCACACTGATAAGCCAGAAAGGGTCAAGGAGACAAATGCAAATTCCAGCCTCCTATATGTTAGAGCTCTGCCAACCACATAATGGAACTTCATTGTCTAAGCCAAAACCTTATCCTCCAGTTTCCAGGAGACCCATTCTAGCCCACCAATGATCCCTCCCTACTCAACCAGACACTTCTCATCATTCAAATTACAGTGTTTCTCAAATCTAAAATGCCACACAACTTCATCAACAGACCAGTTTGAATGTTGCCAATGTGTCTTAAATCACGAGTCTTCTCTCAACTCAAAGTTATATCCCTTGGAGGGGAATGAAAAGAGACTTCACTATCTTCGGGTCTGAGGGTGGGTTTTTCCGAGGCACTGCTCAGAACAGACTCTAGATCCCAAAGGTCCTAGGCAGGTTTGGGGACATGGCAGAGAATCGCCAGAGACTTGGGGGATTAAAAAAAAACCTTCCCTAAAAAAGGAGTCATTTGGGAAGTTAAACTTTATATTTCAGGTCTGATCCCAGGGGGCGTTGCTCATCACTAAAGGGTCCAGGAATCTCAGGAATCTCTACTTTAATAGAGGGGGAAAAAAAATGTGAAGATAGACATGATGTCTAGTCTAAGCCCAGATAAGAATCATAACATTTCAGAGCTGGAAGGGACCTTAAAAGTCTAGGCTAGCTCCCTCTTCTTACGTAAAAAGTAATTGGTTTGGGCAAAAGGTGGTCTGTGGGTCACTTTCAATCAAATTCTTAAAATGACTTGAGTCCCTACCACGTACAAGACTCCAGTCTCCACCAGGAGCATGATCCTGTGTACCCTGAGGGGAGGATGGGCAAGTTATGCCTGGGGCTGGGGGGGGGGAGAGGTAGGTTAGGACAGGACACCCACCCCCGGTTCTGGGGAGACCCCCCCCTCCGCCCGCTCCGGGCAGCGCAAGATGCAGGGGTCCCATCGGGGTTCTGCGTGCGCTCTAATGCCCGGCTGCCCCTGGATGACGTCCTTGCAGCTCGGAGGGGCAGAGGAGACCGCTAGGTGCACACGGACGCAGCGCGCAGAGCCTGCCACCCGGACAGAGAACCAGGAAAGATGCGGCCGTTACCCATCGGCAAGCCGGACGGCGCATGCGTCCTGTCTCTGGGGCAGCAGAGGCCCTCGGAGCCTGCGCAGTTGGCACAGTCACCCACCACGCACTGCCACTGCGAGGTGCTCGCGGTTCCAGGAGCTAAGCCGGCGCATCCGGCGTCTGCTCTCCCCCTTCCAGTGGTGGGCGGAGCGAGGGCTGCAGAGCGCAACCCCAGACCTGCAGGGTGTGCCAGGAGCTAAAGGATCAAAGCCATGACCATGGAAGAACGCAACTTTGGGAGCCCTGGAAGCGGGTGGAAGAGCTCCAGCCCTGCTTCCCACAGCCGTGGGGCGATATGACTCTTCATACTTGTCACACCCTTGGCCCTAAGGAGGAGGGCTTGACATTATAGGGGGCTTGGGATGGGGGGCCGGGGGAATACGGAAAGGGTTCAAAGAAATGCGGGCGAGAGTGCGGACATTCCAATTAGGCTTTTTCCTTATGCATCGGACTAATAAAGAATAAAGCTGTTTATTAAGAGTTTAGCGGTGGAGAGGGGCGGGGCGTGGTGGACGTTCAAACCGACGTTAAGAGCCAGCTCTTGGGGAATACAAGGACAGAAAGAGACCATCCCGAAGGGACATTTACTAGGTTATAAGTATATGTACAAATTAACTTTAAATCATTAAAAACATTGGGCTGGAAGTTGGTAGAGCGGGTTTTGTTGTGGTTTGTTCTTCCTTCTGGAAGAGGACCAGCGACTTGCAAATGACCTGGGTTTAAGGAGGCAGGGCCGAGCCAAGTCACCAGCCTCATTCTCTCCTCCCGGCATGGGGTACGGAGACCAGTGGAAAGACACAGGTCAGGACCACTGCGGATGGCCCTGGAAGCAGTGGGAGACGTGGCATTTTTAAGCTAAGGTCTTTCCCACGTATGTTTGTCTGAGGCAACGCCTGCTCAGTAAATTAAATTAAAGGTTAGCTAAGAATTGAGGCAAGGGGCGGCTAAGTGGCAGTGAACAGAGCGCCGGCCCAAATCCGGCCTCAGACACTTGACACACGTACTAGCCTTGTGTCCCTGGGCAAGTCACTTAACCAATTGCCCTACCTTCCCCCCTCAAAAAAAAGTTGAGGCAAAGAATGGCCTGGCCTGCCTTCATAAAGAAGTAGTCTGAGCGGGGAAGAACGGCAGAGTCGGCAGAGTTTCTGGTCAGAACAGAAAGGATTCCTAGAAGACAGGTACTCCTTGGTTGCAGCATCAGCACCTGCAAAACCTGTGGTAATGCAGCTTCCTTAATGTCATTTCCGTTGATAAAATTATCTTATTTCTGACAATGTGCAGTCTGATAGTGCCAAGGGCTATGGGGATGGGAACTTTCTTTTCTGGGTCTTCAGTAAGGCAACAAACATCTTCTGTGGAAGGTGTCTTTCACTGACACTTGAAGGAAGCCGGGGAAGCCAGGGGGCAGAGATGAGGAGGCTGACATTTTAGGTATGGGGGGCCAGAGGAAGATGGAATGTCAAGCCCAGGAACACCAGGCTGTGAGTGCTGTTGGACTGAACATTACATTACAAAGGAGAAAGGGAGAGGCCTAAGGAGACTGGAGAGGGAGGAAGGAGCAAAGCTGAGGGATTTAAAAGCCTGAAAATCTTATATTTGATCCTAGGGGTAACAGGGAACCACCAGAGTTGACCGAATTAAGGAGAGTGAAATGTTTTAGGCAGCCCAAATTGGCAGGTGAAGAGAGGATGCGCTGGAGTAGGAGTGGTTCACCAGAAGACTACAATAGGCCAAATAATAATGTGGTAAGGGTGATGGCAATGTCCGGGGAGAGAAGACAAGTGGAAGAGAGATGACACAAAAAGACAAGCAGTAGGACTTGACAAATGATTGGATACGGAAGAGCGAAGACATCTGGTTCCCAAGCACTGGTGACTGAGGATGGTGGAGATGATTGTTCACGGCCTTTTCAATGTCTGTGGCCACAAAACAGAGAAGTTATAGGATGATGGCAGAAACAATCAATGAGAGGCTTTTGAAGATGGGGGAGATATAGGCATGTCTGTAGGCAGCAGGAAAGCAGCCAGAAGACAGGGAGAGACTGAAGATTGGTCAGCAGTGGAGATGCTAGAGAGAAAACGGGGTACAACACAATCACTTGTGCAGGTCTCTCCTGAGACTGGGGTGAAGAGAGTGGGAGAAAGTAGCTGTGTGGTGAGATGAGGCCCGGAGCAAAGGAAGCTCTCAGAGAACGACTTCAGTTTTGTGGGTGAAACATGAGGAAAGGTTCTCGGCTGAAAGGGTAAGGAGAAGTCATGAGGGGTTTGAGGAGGGATCAGGTTTGGAAAAACTATTGCACTGAGTGGGATAGTGAGTGGGATAGGGAGATGTGAAAGGTGCTTTCCCACTATGAGAGCCGGCCAGAATTATGTAACCTAATTGTGTAGGGGGCCTGATCAGCCCAGTTTCAGGATTTTCTCCATCTTCATTTGCATCACGTGATTAGGAACAAAGGCCCCAGACAGCAGAAGTAATACAAGGCAAGGCGGGAGGCTTGGCAGGACAAAATCTTCCATAGGATAAGGACAGTATAGGGTTGAATTAAGTTAACCAAAGGGTCACTGGGGAAGGAGCAGAGTAGCCAGAGCAGCCTGGGAGGAATTAGAGACTGCAGTGAGGTTGAATAACAAACAGGTTTTGAAGTTGCAAGGCAGGAGAGGTGGCATGACAAGAAATTTCATAGTGCATGAACATGGAAGTGGTGCATTTGTGGGTGATAAAACCAATCCTGAATGAACCTCCACCTAAGTGAGGTTTCTCAGTGATAATAGCGAGGGACAGTGTAGAAAGGGGTGATATTCCAACTCCCTCAGCATGACCAGTGATGTAGAGGAAGGAGGGTGACCAGGGAAGCTGGGTCACCAGGTGGGAGCCAAGTCTCAGCAAGTATAAGACGGAAGCAAGAAGGAGCAGGCATTACAGAGAGCAGTGGAAGTGGTAGATAGCTTTAAAGTGGGACACTGGTGGAACAAGATTCAGAGGGATATGAATAAGGGCAGGGGATGGGGAGAACAACTGCAGTGAGTGGCTGCATCTGGGGCACTGATTTCCTGGGGCCCTAGGGCTTACTTGTCCAAAAGTAGCTTGGTAGTAGCAAGGGCTGCCAGTTCCTTTTCTATGAAGATTGCTCTTGGGTCCATCCCCCCACCCCTAATCCTTTGTGGATCCATGACTGAGGCAACAGTTCCATACATATTAGGCCACACTTTATCCTCAAGAGAAATCTAAAATGTTCAATTCACTTGCTTTTCAAAATAAGACAAAGAAACTAACTGCTTAAAGCCATACACAGGGGAGTGAAGGGACGCAAAGAATAAATCAAAAGGGGAGACAGGAAACAAAGACTAAAAGAAAAGGAAGAAGCAGCTGAGAAGGCTGAGGCCAGAATTAGATAAAGGGCACCAATCAATGCCCTTCATAATAAGACACATTAGTTGATCAATTACTACCGACAGGCTGCTTATCCTTAAATCTTTCCAGGCTCAGCCGTGAATTGGACAGCCCAGGAACTACAACCCAACAATCATTTCCTAGGTTGCATATGACGAGTCAGAGGCCAGCATGCTGTTACCTCAGTATTATTATGCTATGGCCAGATGCCTACGTGAAATCAATCCAAAAGTCCAATTTGGCCTAGTTATTTCTCACCATCCTCAAAGTGAACGCAGCTTAAGAGTGGCATGAACAAATGACACACAACAGAAACTTAATGACAATGACTGATCATCTCCACAAGTCCCACTTTCTAACGGACCATCTACCAGGCAAGCAACCACTTATGTGTCAGTTTAGGCCAAAGTGAGGAGGCTCCCATTACTGCCAGCATCTCTCTCAGTTTAAATAACCTATGATCCCAGTTCTGACTTCCTTCTCCCCTCTTCTCCATCCACTGAAGTCAAGTCATAACTGGCTGCCCAAAGGTTTACTCAGGTCAGAGAAGCCGTGTGTGCTGGGAATGAGAAAGGCAGAGGGACAAGAGGGAGAGAGGAGCTTTCCAAAGGCACTAGACAGGTTTACGTCCTCTCTAAACACCCCAGGACCAGCATCCTCCAGAGTAAATTTTTATACCCTCTGTAAAGCTTGTATTATGAAAGGTGTCTTTCTTAAAAAAAAATTTTCCTCTCTCCCCCATTCCAATCTATACTATACAACAAAGGGGAGTTTTAGATCCTTTACCAAGTCAAAGTTTAAAATGAGAAACAATAAAAAGACAATTTAGCAAATATTCACATTCCCTGGTTTATTTCAGTTTGGTCTCACACAAATTAAAAAACAAAAACAAAAATCCCAAACATCTAAAGCTAGGAGGGCACAGATCAAAGTGTTAAAAAAAAAAATTCCAAGTATAATCCTAGGCCTTATATAGCTTCATATCTCCTCCAATACTCAGCAGAAGGCTTCGCACATAACAGGCATTTAATAATCATTTGCTGAATGCGAAGAGTAAAAAAGTACAAACTCAGGTTCCCTTCCTCAAAATACAAAGAGTGTGTGCGTGCGTGTGTGTGTGTGTGTGTGTGTGTGTGTGTGTGTGAGAGAGAGAGAGAGAAAGAAAGAAAGAAAGAAAGAGAGAAAGAAAGAGAGAGAGAGAGTATTTAAACAAACACAGGAAAGTTTTTTGGAAGAGCAAGACTCCTAGTACCCTCAGCCTGATGTGACTGCTCCTAGTGACAACAAGGAGGAGTCAGGAACCAATGTTTAAAAACTCATACAATACTTGCAAAATTTGGCAGTCAGCATCCTTCCCACCAATTTTAAGGCCTCCCCACTGCCCCCAAGGCCTGGCTGCACTGAGCTCAGAGGGTGCATGCCAGCACTTTGCTCATGCAGCTCCTAGGTAGCAAAGGCAGTGCTACAGATTACAGAGCGTCCAGGATGTTGTCGATTTTGGTGACCAGCTCCTGGCGTCTGCTGGAAAGGGCCTTCTCATTCTCAATATAGGCATCCTTCTTGAGCTTGCCCGCCACCAGCCGCTCTGCCTCTAAAGATGATTTCAGCACGAGATCTTTCACCTGACTATCTAATTTCTGGACATCACTAACCTGGAAAAGGCAAGAGGAAGAACGGACGTTAAAGAGGCCAACAGAAAAGCAGGACTGAGAAAACACACAGACTTATTTCAGTTAATGTATCTTAAGACTCCTTATGTCTAATACATCAATGAAAAGAAACAATGCCTGGTTTCCTTCAACATGCTACCATCATATTCGTGATCATGGAGACATTTATTTACACATATTTATTTGCAGTAAAGCTCACAAAGTGCTTTCCTTAAAAACTTAAGATTTACATACTCCTTTGTAACTTACAGTGTTTTCACAAACGTCATCTCATTTGATCCTTACAACAGTTCTGTGAGGCAGGTGCTTTTACTGTTTTACAATTGAGGAAACAGGCAGACAGAGATTAAGTGGCTTGGCCAGGACTACATAATTAATAAGCGTCTGAGGTGGGATTTGAGCTCAGACTTTCCTGACTCCAGGCCCGGCACCTGAGCCATCTGGTCTCCTCTGACTGGCATAGTGTGACTTGGGTGTAGCAATCTTGTAAATGAAGTATTTTTTTTCCATTTTATAGATGAGGAAAGTGAAGGTCAGAGGGTATATGCACTGCTAGGACACAAGCTGACTCCAAAGTCAGAGCTCTTTCTACTCTCATAGCTCTCCAATGTAAGTACAGGAACACTTTTGATATCAGTATTTATCAGAGGCCAGCAAACTAAGTTAGCAAATCTCTAAAAAGCCTAACTCTGAACTTGCACCCAGGAAGAAAACTCCATTCCAGGGTATGTACAGCCTGGCCAGAGTATAGCACAGTGTCTCCAACACTTAGCATAGTGCTAAGCACACAGTAGACACTTAACACATGTTAAGACTGACAGGCTTCAGGGGCAGCTAGGTGGAGCAGTGAGTAGAGCACCGGCCCTGGAGTCAGGAGGACCCGAGTTCAAATCCAGCATCAGACACTTGACACACTTACTAGCCATGTGACTTTGGGCAAGTCACTTAACCCCAATTGCCCTCCAAAAAGGAAAAAAAAAAACTGACAGGCTTCTATTAAAAACATCTATTCTTAGATGACCACATGGTAGCTGACAACACAATGTTTCTAATAATAATCTTTAGATACTTTTTCCAAAACACAAACACCAAACTTCCATTTCCATGCCCCTGGAACATAAAACGGGACGGTCTGCATTTCCCCCGAATGTGCTGGCATCCCATTTGGTTTAGAATGGTTCTTTTAAGAGTGGAGTACAGCTACTGAAGCTGCCAAGGCAGTGGCACACCCCTTCAAATACCAAAACACTTGGGAAATGGTCACCAGGAATAGTCCATGATGCCACCCTTATGGAACAGAAAAGAGTTGTCCATATCTCTTACTTTGTCACAAAGATCAGAGCCCTCCGTCTTCAATCTGGACTGCAGAGACGCAATCTCATTAGTCAAGGATTTATGCTCCATTTCCAAGGTCTTCTTGCCACTGTTAAGAGTGGACACGTCACGTGACTGCTTGTACTTGTTGACGGCTTCATCAAAGTGACGGTACAAGCCTAATCTCTTGTTGACCAGAGTTAAAACCTGTTCAGTGATGCAAGCCACCTTCATCCTGGCTTCAGCAGCTGGATCCTACAGAGAGAAGACACACCTGCCATTGAAAAGGTCAGGATGGCCAAGTTCATCTTGACCTTGATCCCACAAATAGCATCCATGAATAACAGGTATCTGAAGTAGAAAAACTATCTTTCTAGAAAGTCATAAGGAAACATATTGTCCCCAAGAACATTTCAACTTCCAGAAAATTATCCCCCCAAAAGACTCCAATGACAGAGAAGGCATTATAAATGCAAGAAATCTGAAAATCATAACTGTAGGAAGAGAGCTGCCCTTCACTGAGGTGTGGTCTTACTGAGAAGATCCGGGACTTCTCCTTTTTGTGTTAGCAGCACACGACTAACCAACTACATGCATAATAAAAGGGTCTTATTACTTCAAAATGTCTTCTTCTGGCACAATGCCTTGCCATCACATATGCCCATCCTCATCATCACCTACAAATCATGAATGTACGCAACATAAAAGCAACATAAGGATGTTCATATGATGTTAAATAGATGCTACAGAATTTCACACAGAGAATGATGGACAGCATGCATGTGTAGTTAGGTCCTAAACAGAACAAATCTCAATTGTGATTACAGGAAATTGTGACTCAAAGAAAGTTTATTAGTTATTAGATAAAAATTAGATAAAAAGATACACAATAAAAAGGGTAAAAACAATCAAAGCAAAATTCCGCTGGAACACCAATATAAATCAACATGCTACTCGTCAGAAGTGACCCTGGAAAGCCAGATGAAATCAAAGTTAAATAAGAAATTAAACATGATGATGAAACAGGAAACAAAAGAAAAAAATAACAAGGATGTAGAATAATGAAAAATGAAATTGGATACGGAAGTCTAAATTAAAGTAGAAGATATTAAGAAAGCTTATTAGTGTATACTTAATATTAGCCAAGTAATTCAGAGACAAGAAAACTGATGTCAATTCTTAAGATATCCCCCCCCAAAATAAAGGGCTCTTTTTTTCGGGTTACAAAAGGACCTGAATGATCTATAAACATATTTATTTCTTTTTCTCAGCTTCCCTGTTCAGTAAGCAACCTTCTGATAAATAATTCAGTTTCCCCTTACAACTAGTTACAAAAGTCTCCTATATGTTCATTTAGAATGAATCAATGTGACTAATCTGGAATGAATTCTGAAATAAAGGTGACCCACTTCAGGATGTGAACCTCCCAAAGAGTTTACTCCAACACATGAGCCAAACAATACCTGTTCTCCTAATGGCCTGTGTAGATTCCAAGTCTGACCACAAGAGTGCGCTCTATAGAGCAGACAGATCAGGAAAAGAACAAGACCTCACTCTATACCAGTGGCTCTCAAGCTCTGGGTTACGCCCCCTTTGGGGGGTCAAATGACCCTTTCACAGAGGTCACAGGGGTTGCCTGAGACCATCGGAAAACACATATTTCTGATGGTCTTAAGAACCAAGATACCGCTCTTCTATCCATCTCCAGGCAAGTCAGCCCACATGCAGATATACCCACATGTGAGTATTAAAGGGTCACGGCATTAGGAAGGTTGAGAACCACTATTTTATATAAGGGAGATTTAAATTATAAAGGATCAATAGGGTTTTTTTTAAAAAGGGGGGGTAGGATAGGATGAGTTTAAAACTTGAAATATCTGTGTGGAATGGTGGGGCTTCTGGGTTTCCACTCCCTGTCCCTTAAGAAGAAAGTGACACACATACCTTTGTGATGGAAAAATCCAGCCTCACATAGATGATCACTGTAAAGAACAAGATATAAAAGGCTGCAACCACCAACAGGGGCTCCTGCAACATGAGGATCTTGTTGAATGTGTAATGTACCTGAGAGAGAAACGGAGAAGGGCTGTTACTATGGGTAATAGATCCAGGGCCTTTGAAAAAAAGAACTTGTCTCCACAATTGCAGGGAACTACCCCGGGAGAGCTAACTGAGTCCCAACCTTTAAAATGAAAAACGGCACACAGCAGGCCCAAAGAGGCCACCTTCTCACCACCAGCCACATACCACCCCACCAGCTCAGCGCAGCTACACCAGAGCCCCTGCTCTGCAGACAAGAGTTAGTAAAGGAGTGTGACGGGGGTCAAGAGTCAGAGCCACCCACCACAATGTCTTGGATGTGCTGCTCCACCAAGTTGTTCTTGTGGGCAACAATCACCGTGCGGCCAAACGTATCCAGGTAGGTGTAGTGTAACTCATCTGGGGCTCGGCTGATCTCATAAGGACTGTCTACTTGGATGTTCCTGAGAAGCAGAGAAGAGACTGTCTTCAAACACTAGTGACATCCAGACCAAGCCTCTTATATACAAGATGCTTAGGAGGTTATCTCCAGCTCACAGTTTAATAGCGTACTCATTTTCAGTCCTTCACAGGAACTTCTTTTGAGACCATGGAAAGAGAAAGGAAAGCTAAAGCACATGGGAAAGATCAACAGCCATACTTACTTAGCCCCTTCTGGAAGTATTATCTTCACAGTTAAAGAATCTGTTACTTGCTCATCAAACACATGGTCCACAAACCTCATCTTCAAGGCATATTGGTCACCTGGAAGATCAAAGAATCACAGGCCTGACTCTCTTAACTGGACACAGATTCACCACAACCTTCTCTAGGAAACAAAGTAATGGACATCTACCACAAGAGAATTAACTAATGGTAGATGAACCGTTCAGGAGTAAAGTCAAATTCAAGTTTCCCTTTGACAAATTACTACTGACCTAGATTATAAAGGTACTCATAGCTCGGGAGGTTGTAGCCAATAATATAGTGGGTCTTCCATCCACCAAAGAGTGGAAATCGGGGGCGGATCTCCATCTCCACAGAGTCATCCAGTATGAGAAGGTGACTGGTAGAGACATTGCCAATCTCGTCCCTATAATAAACATCCTGAGCAGCAGCGGGAAGTATGGTCTGCAAAAGAAAAGAAAGTCCCTTAAAACCATGGACCTACACCTTGCTCTGCTCTTTATTCACACAAATATTTATTAAGCATTTGTTTCATGTAGAGTATTTTTTTGGCTTGGAGAGAAACAAAGCATTTACTTAAGACCTGTTACCTGAAACTGCAAACTAATAAGGAAATAAAGTAGAAACATATAATTAGATGCAAAATATTACAAGGAAATATGGTGAGTGAGGAAGAAGAAAAAAAGTGTTATATAAGAAAAACTTACCCACAGGGGGTATATAAATGAAAGAATTATGGAGAAGGCAGCATTTGAAGTAGGCTTTAATCTTCAGTGGCACAGAAGGAAAGGGAAGGCAGTCCAAGCAAAGGGAAGCACATGAACAAAGGCAGGAAAGAATAAGGCATGTTCAAAAGACAGAGAATAGTAGTAAGTTTGGCTAAAGTTTATAGTACCATGTTAAGGAGTAATATCAAATAAGGCTAGAAAGACAGACTGGATCAGATTATGGAGGGCCTTAAATGTCAGGCAAAGAGGTTTGAGTTTTACTTGGAAGGCACAGAGAGGCAGAATATGTGGTAAATAATATACATATGTAAAATACATGTATATAAGCACAAAATAAATAAGTAGAAATAAATTAATAAGCTCCCACGAAGTTACACTGATAAAACATTTTGACTAACTGTCCACCTTAGAGACACTCAAGACACTTGGATTTATATTCTACGAGTGCTTTGAGTCTTGGAACCAAATTTTTATATACCACCTCTGGTACAATACTTGTTTGATTACTCTGTCCCATGACTACACACCATTCAGGTTCTCAGAGAAAAATAAGTATGAGGGGTGGAGTGACAGACATGGGACATTTGTTCTGATCACTCATGTTTAGCAAGGGCAGCACTGATCAAGCCAGAGAGCAGCATCCAGAGCAGGGCAATGGGGGAGTGAAAGCAACAATGTGAGTGGAGAGGAAAGGGCTCTCACATAGAACAGATTACGTAGAGCCAGGAAATAAGTACAAGTTGCAGAAAAATGTCAAGAAAAATTTCTGGCAGTTAGAACTGTCCAATAGTGAAATGGACCATCTGAGTAGGGGTGATTCTGCCTCATTAAAAATCTTTAGGGATATGGATGACCACTTGTGGGATAAGTCGGGATTAGATGTTCTCAGAGCTCTTCAAACTTTTGAGATTCTGTGACTTTATCCATTTGATTTCATAAGGAATGTCTCAGTAGTAGAATATCTTATTTCTGGGTATTTTAAGATTCTCAGGTATTAGTTGCTTTTTCTTTTATAATCACCCCTCTCACTCTACACTACAGCAGTGCACGGCATGTTATAAATGCCCAATAAACTCTTGTCAACTGACTCTCTCTCTTTTAATGCCACCCAAGGTTACACCAGGTTTTGTTGTTTTTTTTTGCTGAATGCCCTATCACACTATTGATGGCATTTCAAGTCCACTAAGACCTCAAATGTATTTTTCAAATGAACTGCTACTTTTGAGTATCTAAGTATATAATCTCAAAGGAAGTAAATGAAAGGCTATAACAGGAAAAATGTTATCAACCACTTTGTATCACTGAAAATCTATATTGAATCTACGCCAAATTTGGAATTGAAGATATATGCAAGACAAAAATGAAGGTGACAATACTACTACTTGATTTTTATTTCCCACAAAATAAGGAGAATATTGAGGACTCAATGCTGGAAACAAGTATTACAAGAAAAATTTCTGGTGTTAGGAATAGCAAAGTCCTTGTGGATTCACAGGATCACATAGAATTTGAGAGCTACTGAGCACCTTAGTGATCACCTAGTTCAACCCCTTCACTTAAAAGAAAAGCGACATGAGGCTCGGAGAAACAAGATTTGCACAAAGTGAGTTACTGGGAGAGCTGGAATCTGCACCCAAGCTTCTCTAGGTCATGGGAATCTGACCAACATTGCTCTCGCCAACACACAATATAATCTCAGACTGCTTCACCTCTATTTTACATTATCCTATCTTCTGTAGCATGTAAAAACAAGTGATTTATATTTTTAAAGTACAACAAATTTTAAAAGAAGCAACTAAAAGGACAGAAGAAATTTCACCTCAATCTTGACAAAATCTTGGGAAAAGAGGTTCACCAAATATGGTCATTATAATTATTTGGGTTTTAAAAATTTGTTATTTTCAGTAAAACTGCCTTCTTACATGATGCCATGAGAGACTTCAATTAATGAATTATTTCCCTAATGTCGATCTGTATCTATATATTTTCTGTCTCTGAATTAAAGTCCAACAAGTTTATTGTTAAGCTCCACTACAACAGAACTGCAAAGCTTGTTCCAAATTCTTCAGTAGTGTCAGAATTTTATGGCCTGAATACTGCTTGAAATAAAAAGGCTATTCATTAGTCTTGAAAACATTTTTTGTTATACTCAGATTTTCACTGGAATGAGGTCTCAATAGTCATTTCTTAAAGGCAGAGACTGTCACATGTCTCAGAGAATGTTTACACATCCTACATTCTCAACAAAGAAATGAAAAAGAACTGTATGAAGCACTACAGACACAAGCAAGACAGTCCCAGCTTTCGGGGTGATCCCAGTTTAAGAGGAGACAACACATACAGGACTGGATAAACAGCTGCTAAATAAATTCCATGAAAAGTGAGTCACAACCATAGCTGGATCATATATAAGTCCTTTAGGGTCTGAGTGACACTGAATGACCAATGATCTGTCTACAGAGAAATAAATTCCACAGATTAGATTCTGTGAATCCTCATACAAAAACTCCAGCATCTGCAGCAAGTCAATAAGCATTTATGAAGTGCCTATTCTATCTCAAGCGCTGTGCTAATATCAGGACTTCACCTGTAACACTTAAACTTGTCAATCTGGAACTAGAGTTACACTGAAGAAGGCACAGCAAAGGTATAGGAACCTTAAAAAATGTCTCCTCCTTTTCTAGGAACTTCAGGCTCTATGCAGCCTCAGAACCTGATTAACAAAGCAGATCCAAAGCTTCCTAAGTGTTCTCACAAACCTAAGAAATCCAAAGCCATGCCCCCAACTAGGCAGACCCACCAAACCTGTTATCTCTAAGAAACAGATCCTTTTCTAAAGCCCCAAATGAAAAATTAAAATGTTAAGAACTGTTTAGACTCTGTAGATCCTAAATTTTGTTAATAATGTTCTGTAATGACTGCACTGTAACCAGCATGTATTAAGCAAAAAAAGATAATGGCACAAGAGTGTTGTACCTTACCTGAAGCAACAAACCTTGTTTATTTCTATAAATTCTATTTCAAGTTGTTTTTTTTTTCAAATTAGTTACATCTTATAGTAATAAAAATTCAGGCTGTTATTTCACGTTAAATCTAGTCATTTTTGTTCATAATAGGTTGTAAAGCTTTAAGGCATATTGAGCAGTACTCCACTTTTTAAAGAGTTTCTAGCCTCCATCAGCTTACTTAGTCATGACATATTATTCAGTCTATTAAGAGAACAGAACTTTAGACCTCTGTTGGGGTCCTGAGTATAAAAAAATGTATACATTACTATATTTAGGGGTAGAGGAATAGGTTGCAAATTCAGTTTTAGTGCTTGTTTAACCTAAGGTGCTAAAGGACTTCTTTCATTTGTTCTCACAATATCCCTGGGAAAGGTACAAATACTACTTGATTACATTATTACGCTATTAGTGGGATAAGCAGAAAAAGGCTGTTAAACTCATCGTCCATTGGTAAACTTTATTCTGGAAAACAGATTTTTTTTCCACCTGGTTTTGTCCTCTATAACAGATAGATAAGAAAGGAGGTACAGAAACATTCTAACAGTTGATGACAATCAAATATTTGTAAACTAACAATAAATGATGTGTAAAATAATGTACATTAACCCATCATTTGGTATATATTTCCAGAACTGAATTATTACACATAAATGAATTTTCCAGGTAAAGTTTATTCACTTGTGATTGAAAATTTCCAAAACTTACACTTATAGGATCATTATGAATGGCAGTGATTTTCCCAGATGTACAGGGCCATTAGTTAGCCCTACAATTAATGGTCATAGATTCAGGAAAAAAAAAAAAAAAAGAAAAAGGTACTTTTCCAAAAGACTTCAGCCTTCTAGCATTAGCAGGATGACAGGCACAGTGCTCAGAATTAGGGACAATGTAGGAAAACGGAATGCCTCTTGAGGGATGGTCTGGCTGACATTAAGTCAAAAGCATACTAACTACCCTCCTTTCACTGCAAAGGTAAGGGGTACGAAATATTGTATATACTGTCATACAGTCTTAGTGTATAATATTGGTCATTTTTGTTAAAAACTTTTTTTTCCCTTTTTAAATCTTTGTCCCTTGTTGGGCTTTGGGGAATATATATGGAAACATGATATTAAAAAAGGCATCAAGAATAATTTTAAGTGAAAAACAAGAATTAAAAGCATAGACACTGCCTTGTGAAACAAAGTAAAGGACACCAATAGAGAAAACATTTTTCAATTATGACTTAGCAAAGGTGAGGTTTAGCCCTGAAAATTCTGAATATAGGTATCAAATAATGAATAACAATAAAATAGGGCAGCTAGGTGGTGCAGTGAGTAGAGCATGGGCCCTGGAGTTAGAAGGACCCGAGTTCAAATCTAGCTTCAGACACTTAACACTTACTTAGCTGTGTGACCTTGGGCAAGTCACTTAACCCCAATTGCTCTGCCTTCCCCCTCCAAAAAGACAAAAAATTAAAATTAAAAAAAAATTTTTAAGAAAGAATAGTCAAATAAAACATGATCTAGAAGTTATCCCAAGTGTCTCCCTCCCCCACCAGACAAATCAGGAATAAAACCTGCTCAAGAATATACATATTTATTGAGTTCACCCAGACTGTCAGCGCCTACACCTCCCTGCCCCAAAGGGCATCCTTTCCACTGCCAGCTTTCACTCTGCTCACTCTTTACACCTTCTCTTCAAGAACCTGAATTGTGCAAGACCTCCTCGACACACAAACCCTTCTGCTAGAATTAAAGCTTCCCCTGCCCTTCACCGTCACCTTCATCTGGCCTTCATCTCAGCATCCACTAACCAACTCAGAGGGGTATTTAGCTGGGACTCAAAGGGAAAAGGCAGATGAACTAGACAGCAGCAATGTCAGCGGCAAGAGCAACTCACCTTGAAAGACCTGACTGAGGAAATTCCACTGTCTGCCTGTCTCTGATAGTCGTAACGGGAAAAGGGCCCTTTCAGGACAGCGCCGGTATGTTTTAAGTCGACTGTTTCTTCTACAGCAATATTGCCCCAGTGAGAGACTTCAATGACCCGAGTCATGCTGGTGATGGTCAGGAAAGGGCTGTTGTTCTCATAATGTACTTTAAAAGGATCCTGTCAGAGAAAAAAAAAAACAAATACCTTTAATTTTAGGTACAAAAGGATCAAGGGGATTGAGTACTTCCAAAGTTTAAACACAGTTAGCATTTTGTTATTCTCTGTATCCTTCAGGGTGCCCACACCATACCTGAGACAAGTACACTGTGCAGGCAAGCGATATGTTCCATTATCAGGCAGGTGGTGGCAGATTGGACAGATAAAGCATCGGGCCTGGAGTGGCAAAGGCCAAGTTTATATCCAGTCTGACACTTACTAGCGGTGTGACCCTGGACACATCACTTAATCTCTGTCTGCCCCAGTTTCCCCAACTGTTAAAGGAAACAATAAGAGCATCTACCTCCTAGGGTTGTTGTCAGGATAAAGTGAGATGGCATGTGTAATGCCTGCTCCGTTCTATTCCATTCCTGTAGGTGGCGGCCTATAAGCCGTGACACACTTTGTTTCTGTTATCTCTGAAGCAGGCTTAGGCTAAAAAGGTTACCTGACTTAAGGGAGGAATGTCTTTGAAGGGCCCATAATCCAGCACATCGTCGGAGCGGGTAGGATTGCCAAGCTTGGTATAGCTTTCAACATTTCGGGAAGCCAGCTTCACACGCATGGTCTGCGTCTTCGTTGCATAGGGTGAATAGAAATAATGGTTCCCCTCAAAAACCACAAACTGCTTTTCCGACTGGGTGATCTGGGTCGGGTAGGGCTGCAGAGCATGAGTGAAGACTGTCTCAATGACCACGCGGATCCTGGCGCCTCCACCCAACGAATAGGGAAGCTTCACCGTGAATAATTTCCCACTGCAGAAGAAAGAGAGAAAGGATTAAAAAGCATAAAAGCTCTAGCAGTTCAAAGATACAGATCACTTTGCAACAAAGATCTTCCAAAGACCTCATTTCAATCACTGTAGGCACTCATCCCACCTACATGGATTTCAACCCTCTTACAATGTAATAGATGAGCTTACAGTCAGAGTCACACACAATTTAGTGGCTATGACTCTAAAGGAGTAGAGCATTTAGAATACAGTATCTCAGAATAGTGATAGTGATGATGATGATGATGATGATGATGATGACAGCAGCTATTTTTTTATAGCAATATAAACTTCATCTCTAGTTCAAGGATACACTAATGACCAACCTTGTAGGTGCAAAGAAATAAAATCAAGGAGAGGTAGGACAGAGGTATGATAGAAATAAACTTTTCTTCTAAGTCCTTGTTCTTCATAGCTGTCACTAAAGCACAGTTATTATCTGGACTTGTTTTTTATTCACTTAAAAAAATACATCTATTTATAAATAGAATTCATTTCTGGCTAACCAGCCAGTTAAGAATAAAAATACGAGAAACAACAATACTTTATTAAAATTACAAAGTAGTACAACTTAATTCAGATTTAAAAAAAAAAAAGAATTCTACTGATTCAACTTATTGAATATCTCCCCATCTGAGCCGCTCACCGTATCCATAAAAGAAGAAGCCCTTGAGGATGACTTCATCCCAGAGCCCGGGATCGAGAACCTGCTGTACTCCAGCCACTGCCTCAAGTCTTCTCCCTGCCTCCTGGACGCTTGTAGTGACTCTGGCTACGAGGGTTCTCCTTCCCCTTTCAGTGAGATGTCCTCTCCCCTCGGCACAGGCCACTCTTGGGAGGACACTTTTGCCAATGAACTCTTTCCTCAGCTGATCAGTGTCTAAAGTAGTATTGTTCACTTGTCCAAGTTGTCTGAGGGCAGTGAAAGGCCCCAGGGGTGGTGAAGGCTGCCCTAATGCTTTGCTCTAGAGCAGCTTGAGTATTGTCCCTAGTTAGCTCTTGCAAGCTGAAGTGAGGTTGGCCTCCCCTTGTCATTGTTATATCCCACCACCTGAGTCAGATACAAAGTGAAGGTCTGATTCCTTAGCTTTTTTCTCCCCTTCCTGTTTTGCTACATTTTGACTAGTGAAATCCTTTTAGTTTGCTTGTCTAAGCAGAGAACATCGCTGTTGGAGGGGTTTGCTTTTCCATTCTGTACAGTTGGATAATGTGAACGGTAGAAGAAATCTTTGTAAAGTTATAGAAATTAACTGTAACACTTGATGATAGGAACTCTCATGTGAGCTTGGCTTTGGGGAGATGCTTTCTCCATTTTATTATTTAAAATTATCCGTGCAATTAAAAAGTGCAATGCCAAAAAAAAAAAAAAAACCCTCGTCACAAACCAACAAATGAAAAGGACTTTATAACGAAGGCAGTATGTTGTAATGCCAGGGCAATGGAATTGGAATAGAAAAGCCTACCAGGTCCTACATATACTAACTAACCAATGGACTGCAAAAGCAAGTAACTTCACCAAACCGTGCCTCAGTTTCCTCAATATAAGATGGTGATAATATACATTCTACTACCTTCCTCACAAGGTAGTGAAAAGATGAAAACTTTTGTAACCTGTGACTTCATGGGTGTGGGAAGAGCCCACTAAAGAACTTTCTATAACTCTCAGTATTAGAGAGCTACGAGGTTAAGTGACTTGTCCAGCGTGCAGACAGGGCAGAGACCAGACTAGAGCCCAATAAATCAGCAAGCATGCATTAAATGCTTACTATGTGCCAGGCACAGTCCTAGGATACAGGGAAAAGCAACAACAGAATAACACTCCCTACACAGGCCCCAAGGAGCTTACTCACTAATGAGGAAAACAACACATGAATAATTAAATGCATCAGTGATAAATTTAAAAATAGAAGGAAGGTACCTTAGAAGGCTAAAGTCATTGGAGGGAACCGAAAGGCCTCCTGCCGAAGGTAGTTTGTGGTCTTAATCTTAAAAGAAGTCAAGGATATCAAGAGACAGAGATGGAAGCGAGGAGGAAGATCATTCCAGACAGGGGAAAGCCAGCACAAAGCAGAGATGGAGTATCATGTGCAAGAAACAGCAAGCGGGACATCTCACTGAACCAGAGTGTGAGGCGTGGAAGGAAAGTGAATTACACTGAAAATGTGGGAAGGGGCTATAAAGAACTTTTAAAAGAGAGGCCTTCACATTTGATCCTAACGGTAAGAGAAAGCCACTGGAATCTACTGACCAGGACATGGTCAGATCTAGACTCTGGCAGCTAAATGGATAATGGATTGACATGAGAAGAGGAGGAGGCAAGGTGACTGATTCAGAGGTTACTACAGACAGCCTAAGCGAGAGGTAACGAAGGCCTGAATTAGAGATGAGCAAAGAGAAGATTGTATATCTGAGGAATACTGTAAAGTCAGAAAGGCAGCAGGCCAGCTATACAAGATGAGTGAGACTCAGAATCTGGGAGCCTAGGAGGGTGTTGGTCCTCTCAAGAGTAAGGGGGAAGTATGGATGAGGGGAGAGTGGGGGGAATGATGAACTGTTTTGGACACAGTGAGTTATGAGGTGCCTGTAGGACATTCAATTGGAAAATTTCTAATAGGCAGTTGGAGATACAAGAGCAAAGCTAGATTAGACACAGATCTAAATATCATCTGCAGACAGTATGGAGAAAAGAAAAAAAAAGAAGAGGACCCAGGAAAAAACCTCTGGGTCCACTCACAGTTTGGGGGCATGACAAGGATAAGGATCTGGCAAAGGAAACGCAGAAGGAAAGGTCAGACATGTAGGAAGAGAATCAAAAGGAATCAGTGTCACAAAAACCCAGAGAAGGGTGACTACAGAGGGAAGTGATCGACAGTGTCACATATGGCAGAAAGTCAATGAGAGAGTAAGAGGACTGCCTTGCTATGGTGAGAGTCGAGTTAAAAATTAAACAATGTAAATGTACTCAAAATGGACCCAATTAGTACTATTTTCTGACTTCCTCCAATTCAATTCAACAGCTTGTGGGTAGGAGTAGAGGAAGAGGATGATGAGAGTAACCCAGGGACAGGATCTGGCAAAGCAGTGGCCAAGGGAAAGGGGGAAGACGGCAGATTAGGCAGCCACCCAGCTGAATTCTCCCAAGCCCCTGCTAAATCAAATCTAGGAACAGCAGAGCCAACAAAGTCAGGGTCAAATATTTTTCTGGCCTATAAAAACTAAAGAGAAATAAAATATTAGCAAAAAGACTTCAGTAATTTATCACAAGAATAATACATTTTGACCAGGTTGGATTTATTCTAGGAACGCAAATATGGTTCAATATTAGGAGAACCACCAGTATCATTGATCATATCAACAATAAAACTAGCAGAAACCACATGATTATCAATAGATGCAGAAAAATTGACAAAATACAACATCCATTCCTATTAAAAACAATAGAAAGTATAGGAATAAATGGTATTTTCCCTAGAATAATAGGTAGCATCTATTTAAAGCCATCAAGTAAGTCTTATATGTAATGGGGATAAACTAGAAACATTTCCAATAAGATCAGGGGTGAAACAAGGATGTCCAGTATCACCCCTCTTATTCAGTCTGGTACTAGAAATGTTAGCAGTAGCAATTAGAGAAGAAAAAGAAATCAATGGAATCAAATTAGGCAAAGAAGAAACTGAGCTATCACTCTTTGCAGATGACATGATGATATACTTGGAGAACCCTAGAGAATCAAGTAAAAAAACTTCTTGAGACAATGAATAAATTTAGCAAAGTTGCAGGATATAAAATAAACCCACATAAATCCTCAGCGTTCCTATATATTTCCAACAAAGTCCAACAGCAAGAGATAGTAAGAAAAACCTCATTTAAAGCTACTGTAGACATTATAAAATATTTGGAAATCTACCTGCCAAAACAAACCCAGTACCTTTATGAACATAGCTACAAAACATTTTTCAAACAAATAAAATCAGATCTAATTGGTAAAACATCAATTGTTCATGGCTTAGGCAAGCTGATATAATAAATATGACAATTTTACCTAAATTAAATTACATATTTAGTGCCATACCAATCGATCTATCAAAAAATTACTTTATAGAACTAGAAAAAAATAGTGACAAAATTCATTTGTAAGAACAAAAGGTCCAGAATATCAAGGCAATTAATGAAAAGAAATGCTAGGGAAGGTGGCCTAGCCATACCAGATTTTAATCTCTATTATAAAGCAGCAGTCCTCAAAACTGGCTGGTACTGGCTAGGGAACAGAATAGTGGATCAATGGAGTAGATTGGGTACAAAAGACTCAGTAGTCAACGATTATAGTAATCTACTACTTGATAAGTCCAAAGACTCCAGTTTTGGGGATATGAACTCACTATATGACAAAAACTGCTGGGAAAATTGGAATATAATACAGCAGAAACTGGGCATAGACCACCATCTAACATCGTACACCAAAGTCAAGTCTAAATGGTGCACAATCTAGGTATAAAGGCTGATACTGTAAATAACCTGGGAAAGCAAGGAATAGTTTACTTGTCAGATTTATGGAGTAGGGAAGACTTTATGACCAAAGAAGAGTTAGAGAGCATTACAAAATGCAATATAGATAATCTCGATTATGTTAAATTGAAAAGTTTCTGTACAAACAAAGCCAATGTGACCAAGATTAAGAGGGAAGTGGGAAACTGGGAAAGAATTTTTACAACCGGTGTCTCTGATAAAGGCCTCATTTCTAGAATGTACAGGGAATTAAGTAAAAATCTATAAGAATACAAGTCATTCCCCAATTGATAAAAGGTCAAAGGATATGAACAGGCAGTTTTCAGAGGCAGAAATTAAAGATATCTTTAAGCATATGAAAAAATGCTCTAAATCACTATTGATTCGAGAAATGCAAATCAAAACAACTTTGAGGTA
>CM053599.1:49833606-49897712 GCA_028646575.1 Pseudocheirus occidentalis | reverse complement strand
GCTATAAATAACTGCATACCCTTTGACCCAGTAATACCACTTCTGAGGTTATATCCCAAAGAGATCATAGAAGTGGGAGGAAGACCCATATGCACAAAAATATTTATTGCAGCTCTCTTTGTGGTAGAAAAAAACTGGAAATTAAGGGGATGCCCATCAACTAGGGAATGGCTAAACAAGTTGTGGTATATGAATGTAATGGAACACTATTGTGTTATAAGAAATGGGGAGGAAATGGTCTTCATATTCACCTGGAAAGGCCTATACAAACTGATAAGTGAGAAGAGCAGAACCAGTAAAAATTTGTACACAGTCACAGACACATCATATGTGTGATGACCAACCTTGATAAACTGGACTCTTCTCAGCAACACACAGTTAATAAGACAACTCTCCAAGTCTCAGAATGGAAGGAGACACATACAGAGAAAGATCTAGAAAGAACAGAGTTCAAATGGAGACCAAAGCAATCTACATGCTCTCATTCTTTTTCTTGGTTTTCTTTCTTTTTTCCTATTGTTCACTCCATTGGTTACAACCCTTCTATACAACCAGACTATTGTATGTGAAAGTATTTGCAGATCCTATACTTGATTGCACACCACCATTGGGGGGATGGAGGGGAAGGGAGGGGAGAAAAATTGAAACTCAAGGTATTATGGAACTGAATCTTGTAAACTAAAAGTAAATAAACAAGTCAATGAAAATGAAATAAATAAATAAAGATATGGCCAAAAATTTAAAAATAAAGAGTTTGGCAGAAGAAATCTCTAACACTGTGGTAGAAATCTGTCTGGAGCCGACACACACCACAGTAGTGGCAACAACAGCAGCTATAGGAATTCTCAGCCCAGAGACAGTGAAGGGGTCAGAAAGTAGTCAGAAAAAGATTGCAGGGGACCCTTCACTAGTGCTGATTAGCAACTCTATTGCCCATAGGCAGTTCTAGGTTACAGTTCCAGGGCAGAAAGGAGCACTGCAGCTGCAAGGGGCCAAGGACTCTTCCTTGGTAAAGACCAGAGGAAAGACTAGAACACTGACCATACCTCTCCCAGGATCACACAACTCTGAAAGCAATAAACACCTGTAGACCCTCAAGACTAACTCTGAAAACAGAAGCACAAAAAGCCTGAAGCTTGGGATGATGCCTCCCCACTCCCCACTCACCACCCCACCAAGAGGAGCCCAACTTTAACGTCAAGTTCAAAGTCAAGAAATAGTCTAGGAAATTGAGAAGACCACAACAAGAATCTGACCACAAAAAGCTACTCTAGTGGCAGAAAAGACCAAGGTGTGAACTCAGAAGACAGAAGACATGACAATGTGGAAACAGTAGCCAAAACAGTCTCCAAGAAAAACGCCCCAGGAAGTGTGGGAGCGAATACTGAAATGTAAGGAGCTGATCATAAATAGAGCTTGATAAATACTCATCTGGCCGCTTACCTTTTGCCTTTAACTTTTACTTCTCGTACTTCCAAATGATTTTCTTCCTCTTCTTCTCCCTTTAACTGTAACAGAACACAGTTTTTTCTTATACTTTTTCATATCGCAAATTCTGAACCCATTTTCATTTGACTTATAGCTTTAAAAATAACCTTCAACATGCAAAAGCTTTTCAGGATCAACAGTCCTACCGCCTTCAGGAGCTTGGGTGTAATGAGATCACCAATGACAATAAATTGTGACTCCACAAAAACCCTTCACACACTTGAGAGTCAAATCCTCTATAAAGTGAAACGTTCTCAAGTAAAGCCATATGAGGGTGACTAGAACGTGTGTCACACATAACTTTAACTCTATGCAGTTTCCACTACTTTCTTATAGGATGGATGGACGCTTTATACATTAATACCAACATTTTTCAAACTGTAAAATTCTTATTGCCATTTAAAACTGTCTTCATTGACAAGCTGCAATGGTGATGTAGGCTGTCGTTCTGACTGTTTCACTCATTCCATCCTGCTTCCATAAAGGCTTCCCCTATTTCTTCTAATTCTTCCCATCAGCTGTTCCGTCTGGTCAGTGTCAGATCACAGCTCTAGAGTTGGAAAGGATGGGACAAATCACATTCTGACAGATGAAAAAACAGACCCCAGACAGTTTAAGTGGTCTGCCCATTGGGTGGCCCAATTGATATTTGAACACAGGTCCTCTGACTAGTCAGGGCTCTTTCCACATCTGTTCCATTACATATTACAATTGATTCAGGCTTTCCCCAATCAGTGAACACTCAATTTGTTTCGTACAAGAAAATAGTGCAAGGTCCAAAAATGCTATTCCCCCTTCATTTCTGTTCCTCCAAATTTCATTCTTTTGTCTAGCTCTATAACGTATCCCCTTCATCATCTGATTGGTACAGAACTAAATCTACAAATTAATTTAGGTGGTCATGGGACTTCACATTGGCACGGCCTACCCACAAGTACTGAACAGCCCTCCGGTAATTTAAACTGTTGTTTTTTTCTTTAAGACATACTCGGAATTGTATCTAAAGAAGAACTAAATGTGGCCAATACATTTGATTCCGAGACAGCTTATGCATTCTGTAATTACTGTAATGGGACCTTCCTTTCCAGTATATCCTCTTCTGGATTTGGTTATTGTTATATGTTAGAAAAAAAAAAACACGTTGATTTTTGTGAGTTTACTTTGAATCCTACTAGATTCAAAAGGAGAGGAAAAAAATAATCATGAACAATGGGACACCTTTGATCTGTTTGGCTGGCCAACCATATTACTAGTGTGGGACCATATTTGTGATCTTAATCCCACTTAAGCAAAAGGATTAGGACTGGTTAAGGGTACCTGGGAAGACGACACACTTGTGTGTTTTCTCAACAGTAATAACAAAAATATGGCAACAAATAACATGCCAAATACCAGTAACTGACATATATACTGTGCTTTAAGAATCACAAAGCAACACAGCCCCTATACATCAACCTATTACTCTCTCCCGTCATCTACAACCTGTTTCCAAGGTCTGTGAAGTCTTCTCCCCTCTGCACCTCACACTTGCACTACTGCTGGCTGGCCTCCCTGCCTCAAGTCTCTCCTCACTTTAGTCTGTCCTTCGCTGCTCAGTTATCAAAGTGACCTTCCCAGCACAACTCAGTCAATCAACAAACATTTATTATGAGCCTAGGACATACCAGGTACTGTGCTAAGCTCTGGGCATATAAAGAAAGGGAAGAAGATAGTCCCAGCCCTCAAGCAGCTTACAATTAAATGGAAGAAGATAACACACAAAAGGAAACTGATCCAGGTAGGGAAAAGGCATGATGGCTAAGTCCAGGGAATGCAGCCTGGAGGAAAGGAAGAGATGGCTGGCCTGGGCACCTTCCTGGGGTACAGAAAACTGAAGAGCTATGAGCTCTGGGGCTGAAGTGATACTGCAAAATGAGATTACAGGAGAATGATGGAGACTCCAAAGGACTATTGCCAATGGGAACTGAAGGTTACCCATGTTACCCTCCCAATTCAATGAACTCCAAAGACTGCCTATTGCTTCTAGAAACAAAAATGAAATCCTGTGTTTAGCTTCTAAAACCCTTCATAACCCGGTCCGTCCTACCTTTCCAGCGTTCTTACATCTTACTCCCCTCCACATATTCTCCAACCCAAGCACTCTGGCCTTGCTGTTGCTGGGATAAGGCACAAGACACTCCACCTCTGGACTCCCTTTGCTGTCATGGGCTGTTCCCCATGCCTGGAATTCTTACAGCTCCTCACCTCTACTTCCCGGTTTGGTTTGGTCAGCCAAAATCCCACCATCCACAAGAAACCTTCCCTGGTCCTCCTTAACGTTAGTGCCTCTGGGTTCATCTTGCTTGTACTCCTACTAGAATGGGAACTCCTTGAGGGAAGGGCCTCTTTTTTGCACTTTTTTACATCCTCAGAGCTTAGCATTGCGCCTGCTCAATCAGCAGACACTTCAATACTTCTTGACTGTCTTTACAGCTTCGAGGCTCCCAGAGGCACACTGAGGCAAGATAACCACAAAGCACCACATCAGGGCATCCTACAAACCACAGGTTCTTTTCCAAAACTACAGCCTCTGGGAATTAAAATGAGGGCAAAGCAGCACAGACGAGTGAAGTGCGTGGGGACAGAGAAGAGTACTGGGTAACAAAGACTGGACGTCTGGACACCACAGTTCTGATTCCTGCTCTGCCACTATAGGCATATTACATTATCTTCCTGGACCTTCCATTTTCTAACTGATAAAATTAGGAGATTCAAATGATCTTAAAGGCTTATTTCAGTTCTAAAACTCTACAGAATATGAATGGAGTAAAAGACTTATCTCTTGCAAAAATCACAGAAACTGTGATCAAAGTTTACACCTACATTTATGGAAAGTAGCAGTCCATGGTGCAAAACAGCCCCCGTCTTAAAACAGGATACCCATGAACTCTGCCATCATCTGCACAACAGTTGTACAAAACGACTGATTCTGAATGAATGCAGACAAGGAAGGCTGAAGGCCTTATAGACCAATGAAACTAATCTCTGCCTATATAAACTTGGTTTACAACTATCCTTCAGCTACATGCTCTTAGACAACTTGTTTCTGTAATAATATAAAACGCCCTGCTTTAATGAGTTGTACTTCATAAAAAAAAATATTTTCCATATAAAAAGAAATCAGTACCTATTTAAACAGAACTTTTGCTCATATTTCAGAAAATTGTGCTTGGCGAGAAATTTAGCTCCAAAACTTATTTAAATCATGTCTTCCATACTCTGCACTTCATGAAAATAACTGAGAAGTCAAATCTGATACCAATGCTGCCAAAGACTCTATATAACTCTATGAATGCAATTTTACAACTAAGACAACTACAGGAATTAATTTTAGTGTCTAAGTCAGAGGCCAAATTATCCTGCTCTTAACAAGAGTCAAGGTGACCACTTACTAAATGCTACTCTGAAAACAAAGTAAATCAAAACTATAAGCTGCCTGACTCTCTTCCCAAAACCAAAAGTGTAAAAGTTTCAAAAAAAAAAAAAGCAGTTACCCATTTAGAGGACAGAAAGTAAATAAAAGAAAAAGCAAAAGCAGCTTCCACAATTTAAGAGCCCTGGCCCTGAAGTCAGGAAGATCTCATTTCAAATCTGATCTCCTATTACGCAGTATGACCTTGGACATGTCACTTAACCTGGTTTCCTCTTCCCTAAAATGTGGATAACAACAGCACCCACCTCCCACAGTTATTGTGGGGATAAAAGGAGTTAGTACCTGCTTGAAAACCTAACTTTTGTAAAACCTTTTGCAAATTTTGCAGTGCTATATTGTAAATGATGTTACTGCTCACATAACACTTTAGTATTCTGTCTGAAGTGTCCTTAAATTTTAAGGATTATGAGATCACATCCACTACTTCGCTGCCGGTTCCTGACATTTATTAAGCACCACTGTGTGCCAGGCAGGCGGGCAGTCTCTGCTCTCCAGAAGGTCACAGGCTCTCAAGGTAGAACATGCAAATCTGCGGGTGGTCTTGGGATGATTAACGGGGATGGGAGAAGCCCCGGGGAGGGTCATCAGGGGCGGCCAAAATAAGGCTCTGAAGCAAAGGCAAAGCTCCCGGGGTCCCGAAGCCTGGCAGGGGCGACTCAGGGACAAGGCACGGGTCCCCCGAGGCCAGGCTAGAGTCGGGCCCCGCTAGCCTGGGGCTGGGAGCTGCGTGGCGTGACGGGTCTCGGCCGCGCACCCTGGCCTTGTGCTTACGTGTCAGTCAGCGGCAGGCGGGCAGGTCACACGCGGAAGTCCACGGAGACGGAGAAGGGGAAGGGGTGCGGCGGGGCCCCGGGAGAGGGCAGGGAGCGGCGGGGGGGGGGCCGGCCTATCGGAGGGGAGTCGGTCCCAGTGGGGGGGTCGCGCAGATAAGAGGCCGGGGCGCGGGGTCTGCTGCTCGGCCGCGACCCACAGGAAGCCCGGGTGCTTGCCCCCGTCCCTTCGTCCATCCCCCCGACTCACCTGCACGCCGAGGTGGGCCAGCCGGGCCTCGAGCACCGGCTCCAGAGCCAGCAGGAAGGAGGAGACGGGCGCGGCCGAGCCGCCCGGGTGTGCCAGCAGCACATCGGCGGTCACCTTGGCCAGGTGGCTGCTCAGGTCCACCGTGCGCTTCACGTCCTCATTCAGCAGCTGCGTCTCCGAAGCGGCGGCGGCCGCTCCGTGGGCCGCCCCCACGGCCCATAGCAGCACCAGCAGGCGGGTAGCGGGCGCCTCCATGACCTCGGACCGAGCAGACCCTCCACGCGCAGGCGCGGACGCAGGCGCAGAAAGCGAGAGCAGCAGTGGCCCCAGCGGCCTGGCGAACCAGAGGCGGAGGTTGCCTCTTCCCTTCTCCGTCGCCTTCCCCGCGCCCCCGCGAATGCGCTCATTGGGTGGGAGGCGGGGCTACAAGATGGCGGCGCGCGGGATGGGTTGGGGGTGTTCTGCTGAGGACCCAGTCTCCTACTGGCAGGCGCCTGAAAGCAAACTGATAATTATAAACACCCCTGCTATTAAGTAACGAGCTTTTACATCACTTTCCTTAGAACAACCTGTGAGGTGTGTGCTTCAAGTATTCTTTAGCTCCACTTTACAAATGGAGAAACTGAGGCTTAGAGAAGCCAAGCAACTACACCCTTTCACGGAATTAGCGGGGTGTCCTTGATTTCTCGAGGTCATCTAGTCTCGTTGCTGGACTTGGAGAAAGACAGACCTGAGTTCCAGTTATGCCTCAGACCCTAGACGAGTCACTTCACGGGACTGTGCCTTAGTTTCCAAGTCTGTAAAATGGGGGTCATAATTGCACTTCCATCTCCAGGGTGTTTTAAGGATAAAATGAAATAACCTATTTTTTAATATATGTATGGATGTGCGTAAATCTATGTGTGCGTATACATTATATACACAGTACATAATATGTATAAGCTTACTCAAGAAATATATAAATACTCCAAAAGCCTCTTTTTACAGAGAAAGAAACTGAGGCACAGGAAACTAAAATTATTTCACCATAGTCACTGTGGCAAAGCCAGGATTTCAACCTCATTCTTCTGACTCCAAACTGAGGTCTCTTTTAAAAAATATATATTTTATCATATGGGGTGATTTTAACCTTCATTTTGGAATACATCTTCTTTTCCCCCTCTCCAGCAAGTTATCTCTTGAACACAGAGCAGAGAAGGAAAATCATGAATCCCTTTGTGAAATGTAACTGCCTGCAAAATCCTAGGCAAGAATCAGGTGTTGGGTTAGGAAGCATTTCTGTGGCCCCATACCCAGGAGGGTTTGGGCAGTGCCTAAATAAAGAATCGCTCTGGAATGCCAGATGTATGTCAGATGGTGAAATTTAGTATGTCCCCAAACCTGTCTGAGCATGGACCTACAATTAACTGCTGAGGATACACTTTGATGTGGGGATAAGTCCTTGAAGAGGCTAATTAAGCCAGTAAATTTCCCCAGGCTAGGGCTGTTTCCTAAAAACCTATAGCCTGGGAGGATGAACACCCAAGTAAAATTTGGGTTCAGAAATCTGTGTTGCCCAGTGGCTAGAGAAGAGAATAATCATCCCTGGAGTTGTCTCCACATAGCCCCAGGGAATCACTGACACTGGAGCCGGAGGACATTACTTGCCATTCTTTAATCAAGATACTGCATCTCCCAACCACATGCCTTTTCACTGGCTGTCCACCAGGCCTGAGACTCTGCCTCCTCATCTCAGTGGCTTCCCTGACTTACCTGGGATCCCAAGTAAAATTCCACCTTCTGCAAAAGGCCTTTTCAGAGCCAGCTTAATGATAAGCCCTTCCCTCTATTAGTAATCTCCATTTGATCTCTAGTACATCTTGTTTGGGCATAACTTGTTTGTCATCTCCTTCATTAGTCAGTGAATTCTTTGAAGGCAGGGATGGTTGAGTTGTTTTTTGTTTTGTCTTTATAGCCCCCACATTTAGTGCAGTGCCTGATATATGGAAGGTGCTTATTCCACGCTTGTTGACTTTTATGTGTTGACATAAGAAGCCATTTAGTTCAACCTGGTATCTGACTGAGAATCCCTCTACAACAACCCCAGCAAGTGGACCTTCAGACTTTGCCTAATGCTCTCCAGTGACAGGAACCTGCTAGCTACAGGAGTCACTACAGTTTTAAATAGCTCCAATTGTTAGGAAGTTTTTGTTTAATTTCTCTTTAATTTTCACTCATTTCCACTAGACCTACCTTCTATACCAAAACAAAACTAGCCTAATCCATATTCCACAAATACTTGAAGAAAAATATATCATGTTCCCCATATCCCCAGCCTTTTCTTCTCTAGGCTAAACATGCCTAGTTCCTTCAGCTGATGTTCATATGGAATTAACCTGAGATCCTTCAGTATTCTTCAGCTTATCAAGGTCCTCTTCCTAAGATGTGGTAAGAAAATCTGAACTCATGATTCTAGATGGAATCTTACTAGGACAGAGTGCCACGGGATGGCACCTTCAGGTAATACAGGCTAAGATCACAGGAGTTTTTCCATTTACCAACTCATTGAACTCATGTCTGAAGTCCACTAAAAATATAGGATCTTTTTCAGACAAACTTCTGTCCAGACAAATTGGTTTCCTATCTTGTACTTATGAAGAATTCTGAGCATCAGTGATGAAAGTGAAGTGACATTCATTCTCTCATTCAATCAAGAAATACTATTAAGTATCTTGTAAACAAACAAGAACTCGCTTTTATGGAGTTCTTTCTTCACATGAGCCTTGTAAGATGCTCATATTATTATCCTAATTTGACAGTCTGTCTCTCTAATCTGTCCAAGATCCCTTCAGCTCTGGACTTCATGCCTTGGCTGTACCCTACACCCCTTTGGCCCTTCCTTTGGATTGGGTGGCTCTTCCAAGAATCTCCATTTAAGGAGGATGCCCAGGTCAGCCAGCTCTTCATTTCTCACAAGCCTGCAATCTGGACTTCCTAATGCTCCTTGCTGGTGGTGCCTCTTCCCCCTCTCCACTTACAGCTTCCTTTCAGAAGTTGTTTTCCTCCAATAGAATGTAAGCTCCCAATGGATTGATCATTGGTACTGATTGTCATTCACTCAAACACATTTATTAAGTCTTTACAATGTACAAAGTATGGGAGATAGAAAGATATGACACAGGCCTTGCTCTGAAGGCTTCAGAGCTTCCAATCTAATAGGAAGGGAAGGATACATACAAAGACCTACAAAGCAATGGAGGGATAAGGGCAAAGCAGAGGTTCAGATCAGATGCTATAAGTTTGAATACAGAGGAGGAGATAGTGATTATAAGACTTGGTGGAGGAAATCATACTAGAGTTGGGACTCTTTGGGTAGAATATTCGAAACCACAAAAGGCTTTTGGGCATAGGAGTCAAATGATCTAATGAGCATATTGGGAAGATTATTTGAGCAGCGCTGTGAAGGAGAATGATTTGGAGAAAGGACAGAAATGACTGGTCACCAAAGGCCTGTCTAGACTCTCTGGCTTTTTTTTTCTTTTTGGAAGGGGGAAGGCAGGGTAATTGAGGTTAGGTAACTTGCCCAAGGTCACTTGGCTAGTAAGTGTTAAGTGTCTGAAGTCAAATTTGTACCCAGGTCGTCCTGACTCCAGGCCAGTGCTCTGTTCACTGTGCCACCTGGCCACCCTAGTCTCTGGCTTTTAAAACTGCCTTAGGTGGGGCTTCAGCGAGGGATGTGTGTGTGTGTGTGTGTGTGTGTTGTATGTGTGTGTATGTGTGTGTGTGTGTGCTTATACTTTTCCACTACACTATTCCCCAAGTCTCTTTTGCCTTCATGTTGTTTTCCTTCAGGCAGCTTTTTCTCAGCTACTGTTCCACTGGTGCTGGCTTCTTCCATTTTCTAGCAGATGGTACTCATCACCTTTTCCAGGGGACCAGCTGTCCAGCCCAGGTGGATAGGTCACCCTGGAGCTTTTGACCACCCAAACATGTACATATCATAAATACATCGTTCAATCAAAAAGTCTCTTTTTTTTCCTAAACCCTGTTTTGTTATTTTAAAGATATCTCTAAAATAATGAAAGGGAGAGACAGAATTGGCTGCCTCTGGTGCAGGAACCCTAACTGAGGGAGAAGGAAATATTATAGTCTGCTATATTTAGTACAGAAGAGACCTGAACATATTTGTAAGCAGAGGGAAAGGAATGAAAAAAAAAGGGGGACGACTGAATATGTATGAGAGGGCATAATTGAGAGAGAAAAATCACACAGGGGAATGGGATTGATTTAAGGATAGAGATAGGAGGCTTAGTCCTGGTAAGGGAAACATATAATTGGGGAAAATTACTACTATAATACTACTGTACTACTAGTAAAAAAAAATCAAGTGTAGGGTCATAAATTGAAATGTAATGGGAATGAATGTCTTAATGATCTAGGTTTTACAGATCTTTTCAGATCCTGGCTCCATTATTCATGTGTTAAAATTTTATCAACACATGTATGCCTTTAAACCAAGTTGTTTAGATAAAGAGTTGAACAGCATAAATCCATAGGATACTTCACTAGGGGTCCCTTTCCAAAGAGGTGATATAAAGATAAAAAAGAATCATGTTCAATAAACTTAAAATGTAATAATAAAGAGTTCTCTGTTGCTCTAAAAGTTAGGTAATTGCTACCTAAAAAAAAAAAGTTAGGTAAAAGTAATTGCTACCATATAAATTCCTAAGGCAATCCTTTTCCTCTTAAAGAAATTGTTACATTCCACCCTCTAGAACTGAAAATAGGTTTTATTCGTACAACTAGTATGTTAAAGATCCATTTTTTAAAAGTACATTTTTATCCTTTCTACCTTCCACTGGCTCTCCTAGTGCCCTAGAAGCCAAAGACCCCCAAGTGCATTTTATGGAAGGTGTTCAATAAATAAATGAATGAAATATACTACCATAGTCACATAACTAAAATAACATCCTCACTAATATCTCTTCCTTCCCCTACAATAGATTCAACAGACAAAAATCACAACAGACACAAATAATGGAGGAGAGTTTCCAAGAGGAAAAGCGATGAACTAGAACAAGCATAAGATTGGAGTCATAAGGACATAGGTTCAAATTCTGAGTCTGCTACTTTGTACCTAGATCTTACAGAAATTGCTTCTCTGTTCTGAACCTCAGTTTTCTCACCAATAAGATAAGGATTAGACTATACTTCTAAGGCCTCCCAGCTTAAAATTATCTGAGAGGTAGCCATGGTGGAGGAGCAGGATTCAGGAAGACTCAAGTTCAAATACCACTTCAGTCATTTGTTTAGATAGAACTAGCATCTCTGGGGAGAGGGCTTGCCAAGCCCTTTTCAGGTCTATTCATCCCCCATTGGGGATGTCACCCAACTCTCACCTGTGGCCCCAAAAGCTACAGCATGCACAATGGCCATGCCATTTTAAACTGATCTTGGTAGATGGGCTGAGCCAGGTTGATGGTAACTGACAGGCCTCAAACCTGTGAGTGAGTTGGGGGAATGGCTATCCCACACATGTGAAGGCTTTCCTCACTGGAATGGGCAGATGAGAACAATTTGTTCCAACTGCTATGAAGATGGTGGAAGAAGGTGCTGTGGTTTGGCCAGATTATGGAAGACACCAAAGTCATCCACTGCCACATGGGCCATGGTCAGTGGCCTTGACTTTTGTCTTGCCACTGGAATTCCATGACTTTGAAAGAATGAGGCTGACAACTGTACATTACTGCTTCACTTAAATTCAAATCAGGGCCAAATTAAGATATCACCATCATGATAGCATTGGTCTTCTTGAAAAACAAAGAACAAGGGTTGGATACTAAGCAATTTTCCCATCTGTATATGGGGTTGTGACTTTTGACCAAATGATGTAACATATATAAAGAGCCTTGCAATCCTTAGATTATTAAATGGATGCAGCCATGAATCGCTGACAAGCAATGGGATACCAGGTTAAGTCATTCGTCCTCTCAGAGCCCATTTTCTCTTTCATAAAAATGTGGTTGGACCAGACCAATGGTTCTTAACCTGCAAGTTTTAAATAGTGTTCTAAATATTCTGGTAACTATTTCAATGTAATTGGTTTCCTATGTTTTTATTTTATCCATTTAAAAACATTTTTTTCCTGCAAAGGGGACCAGACTGCCTAAGGGGTCCATGGCACAAAAATGTCCAAGGTCCCTGCTAGCTCCAATCCATGATCCCTCCTCCCAGCGCCTCCATGGTCACCCCAGCAGCTGAGGATGCCCTGGGCGGGGCGGAGCGGGAGAGGACAGGCAGTGATGCTCCGAAATGTCCATTTAGGTTAGGAGAATCTGCGGTTGGAATCCCGCGTACCACCACCAGAGGGCAGCAGAGCAGCTCGCTGCCTCCCTTCCCCCCTCCTCCCAGCGTCCGGCCACATCAGCCGGAACACAAGCCGGAAATTGTGTAAGGCTGATGCCGAACAAGACGAAGGGCCGCAAGGGGACGACCCTCCCTCCCCGGGAGGAAATGTCTTCCGAAGGCAATGATTCTTTCTTTCATCGTCTCCGAGGCTGGGAATGCCTCGAGGTCAGGGAGCTCAGGGAAGGTGTAACGGGCAAGTCTTCCTACCGCCCCTCCCACCCCGCCTTGGCAGGCCCCACCGCCACCACTACAGACAGAATGGCGGCCCTTCTAGGAGTGCGAACCCGAAGGGGCGGTGCCTAGATGCGAGGCATGCGCCGTATGCGCCAGAACTCTCCTGCCCCGCCCCTACGACCCCTCCCATTCCTCCTCCATTCCCCCGCCCTGCGTCAGAGGGTGTAGCCCAGGCGTCTCCCTCCTTGCGTAAGCGCGCTACCCTGGAGCGGGGCGAGGAGGTGGAGGAGGGGCAGGAGACGAGTCTCCTTGCTTCTCAGAGCCTCAGTTTTATCATCTATGAAATGGGAATAATAACACCCATAATAACCTACTGCCTTTAGAGGCTGTTGTGAGGTACCTATGAAGAATGACCACAAAGTGACTTGAAAACTCCCAAGTCCTCTATATAAGCATTTGTCCCGACGCTTTGGGGGGTGGGAGGGCCGTGGGCGGTCAAGAGACTTTCTACAGGTCAGCTTTAACTACTGCTTAGAGGTAGTTCTACCTGGTATAAGGTCATATATGGGGTAACAGAGTAGAATAAGAGCGAGCTCATTGGTGCCACTGGAGCGACGTGGGGTCTGGAAGACCTGAGTTCAAATTGCCTTGGACATGCAGCATCTGATGCTGGGCAAATCATTTAACAGCTCTGCCTCGGTTTCCAGATCTGTAAAATGGGGTTAACAATAGCAATCTCTGTGTTGTGAGGATGGAATGGGATTATATTTATACAGCACTTGGCCAACTTTAAAATGTTAGGATACATACTAGCCATTATTAGCATATACTCTTATTGAGGCAAGTACGGTCTTGCTATATTGTTATTATTATATATTAAGATAAAGACATACATTAAACAACTGTCTGCAAAGCCAGTCCTCCCTTGTCGTTCTTCTCTCTCAGCCTCTATGACCTCTTCCTTATTTCATCAGTTATCCCTGTTTTTATCTTGTGTGTTCAGTCTCCAGGCTCCAATGGATTCTTTCCTAGTGTCTATAAATAGGTTTACTCAGGTCCCTCCTATTCTGATGGAAAAAAGGAATTTATCCAGGACCTATGGGTTTCCTCGAGATACTAACAATGTTTTCTTTTGTTTTGTTTTTTGCTTTTTGGAGGGCAGTTGGGGTTAAGTGACTTGCCCAAGGTCACACGGCTAGTTTGTGTGTGTGTGTGTGTGTGTGTGTGTGTGTGTGTGTGTGTTAAGTGTCTGAGGCTGGATTTGAACTCAGGTACTACTGACGCCAGGGCCGGTGCTCTATTCACTGCGCCACTTACCCGCCCCCATACTAACAATGTTTATTGGGCATTGCTGACTTTCACTTATTTTGACTTTGTTAACCCATCCTGTCTTCCCTTCTTGAAATTTGCTCTTCAGCTGATTTCTGGGACACTATTTTCCTGGTCCTCCGTCTACTTCTGGATTAATTTTTGTTATCTTCTTTGGTAGTTTCTCTTCTTCCCCTCCCCCACTTTATTGGCTTTCTATAGTCTTTTGTCTTCTCTCTTTACACTCTCTCCCTTGGCAATTTCATCAATTCCCATTACTCCAACTATCATCCCTTGGCAAATGATCCCCAAATCTCTTCATATTCTTATTATTTGTTGCTTTGACTCTGCCTAACACAATGCTGTGCCCATAATAACCACTCAGAAAGTATGTGTTGAAAGAATAAAGGATTTCAGATGGAGTCCTCACCCTATTTGCCAGGAATGACATAATAAGCTTAAGCTAGAAACCTCACAGACAGTGTGAGGACAAACAGTCCCTCCAACTTCCTGACTAAACTGTCAGCTTGTGGCTGCCACGGACTGCTTCCTTAATGGCAAGGTTCATCCATGCTGCTAACATTTATTCTTTAAATCAGAAATTGCAGATCATCCAACATGAAATGGAAGGTTGGGTAGTTCTCTGCAGGAATATGTAAGGTGAGGACCACAGTTCCCAGAAGAATGGGGAGGATACTTGAGATCTTAGTCACAGAATTTCAGAGTTGGAAAGAACCTCAGAGATACTCTAGTCCACTCTATACTTGAACAGCAATACCTCTATGACCCCAAGTGAGAGGGCATCCCTTCTAGGTCTCAGTTTCCTCCTCTGCAAAATGACAGGGGGTAGAATAGATAACGGGTTCTTAATGGACTTCTTTTGCAGTCTGGTGGAAACCATGGAGCCCTTTTCAGAATCATGTTTTTAAATGCATAAAATGAAATCCATAAAATTACAAAGGAAACCAATTATATTGAATATTTCTATCATAAGTTTATATCCCAAAGACATCCCGAAAAAGGGAAAAGGACCTATTTATACAAAAATGTTTATATCAGCTCTTTCTTTGTGGTGGCTAAGAAGTGGAAATCAAAGGGATGCCCCTCAATTGGGGAATAGCTAAACAAGTTGTGATAAATGATTATGATGGAATATTATTGTACTATAAGAAATAATAAACAAGATGATTTCAGAAAAGCCTGGAAAGACCCACATGAACTGATGCATAATGAAGTGAACAGAACCAGGAGAACATTGTGCATAGTAACAGCAATATTGTTCGATGAAGAACTATGTGAATGACTTAGCTGTTCTAAGCGATACAATGATCCAAGACAATCCCAAAGGACTAATGATGAAGCCTACTATCCACTTTCAGAAAAATAATTTATATTGATTGAATACAGACTGAAGCTTGCTATTTTTCACTTTCTTTCATTTTTTTATTAGAGTCGTGTACAAAATGACTAATATGGAAATACTTTACATAATTGCACATGTATAACATATCTCATTGTTTACTGTCTCAGGAAGGGGACAGGGGAGGGAGGGACAGAATTTGGAAACTCAAAACTTTAAATAAAAGTATTACACCCTGGAAAAAAGAGAAATATTTCTAACAGTGGCACTCACAGTGGGACATGCCTGTAATTCTTGCAACTGGAAGAGGCTGAGATTTCTGAATTGCTTGAGCTCCAGAGCTCTGTGCTGCAGTAGACTAAGTCAACTGGGCATCTGCACTCAATCTGCCACCAATATGGTCCCCCCAAGAAAGAATGATACCTAGCTAGAGAAGTGAATTGGCCCAGGTTGGAAATGGAGTTAGCTAAAACTTCCATGCTTATTAGCAGTGAGATTGAACTGAGTGGCCACAGCAATTCAAGTGTTAGGAAGAAAAGGAGGGAGGGAGGGAAGAAAGAAGGAAGGAAGGAAGGAAGGAAGGAAGGGAGGGAGGGAGGAAGGGAGGGAGGCAGGAAGGGAGGAAGGCAGGAAGGGAGGGAGGAAGGGAGAGAAAGAGAGTAGGAAGGAAAAAAAGGAAAGAAAAGAAAGTTATAAAAGTATTTTTTTAATGAGCTTAT
Source organism: Pseudocheirus occidentalis (assembly GCA_028646575.1). Classification (NCBI taxonomy): domain Eukaryota; kingdom Metazoa; phylum Chordata; class Mammalia; order Diprotodontia; family Pseudocheiridae; genus Pseudocheirus; species Pseudocheirus occidentalis. The sequence continues at coordinate 49,881,784 of CM053599.1, read as the reverse complement.
AAATTCCAGATTAAGAATCCCTGGACTGTCTGATTTCTAAAGTTCTTTCTAGTTCTAAATTCTGTGATACTTTAGGAAGATTTACTAGGAGTAGTGAGTATAAAGGATGAAATTAGATGAGGAAGGCAGGAAGCCCGATTAGGAAACTCTTTCAATAGACTAGGAGAGGCTGAACTCTCTGCAGGCTGTCCCCCATGCTTGGAGAGCTTTCCCTCCATGCCTTCCTTGGAATCTGTAACTGCCTTCCAGGTTCATCTCAAGAGTGACTACTAAGCAGTATTTACTTTGTGTGTGGTGGCATGCCTGTTGTATTTCTTTCCCCTCCCGCTTCCATCTCGGTACAATATAAGCTCCTTAAAAGTAGAGCCTATTTCCTTTTTGTCTCTAGTATAGTGATTGTCATGACTATGGTTCTGAATGGAGTTCCATTGAAGTAGGGTGGTAGTCATGAAAATGGAGAAAAATGATTCAATGTGAAGTGATACTGAGAAAACAAAGTAAGGAGGATACAGGTGTTAATTGTACATACATAGAGGGGATGAAGGACCAAAGGCTTAGAGGCAAATAACATTGCAATTGTCAAATATTTGAAGACTGTCCCTTGAAAGAGATTTATTCTCCTTAATAATAATAATGTTAATAGCAACAATAGCTAGCATTCATGTATCACTTTAAGGTTTGTGAACTGTTTTACACAGATTATCCCATTGTATACACACAACAGTCCTCAGAGGCAGATTCTATTATTAGCCCCATTTTAAAGATGAGAAAACTGAGGCCAGCAGAGTCTAAGCGATTTGCCCCGAGGTCAAACAGTTAGTGTCTAAGGGTTGGGCTTCATGGGCAGAACTGGAAGCAGCCAACCAGTAGAAGATGTAAAGAGAAAGATTTAGGCTTGTTGTCAGAGGGAATTTCTTAAGGATTCTTGCCATAACAAAGTGTGATCATCAGCTGCCATAGTACTAGTGGGCTCTTCCTTACTCTAGGTTTTTAAGAAAACAGTGAATGAAGAGTTGCTGGGAGTGCTATAGGAGGAATTTTTGTTCGGGTATGGTTGAAGTAGTTGATCCCTGAAGTTCCTACAGCTCTGAGATTCTGGGATTCTATAAATCATTGATGTTTCCTGCCTGATGTTTCCAAGCCTGAGTGATAAGAAGTTAGCAGTGCCATTAATAGAAGTGGTGAGATTAAGGCATGTTTGTTTTGTTAGTTTTGTAAGGGGTTGGGGGAAGGTACATGGTCAATGTGAGAATTTGTTTTGCTTTACCATACATTTTTGTAACAGAAGTTTAGTTTTTCTTGTTTTGTTATGGGAAAGGGATAAGATGAAAGGGAAAGAATGCTGCTCAGAAAAAAATATAATAAAATTTAATTTTAAAAACAGAAATAGCAAAAGAAAAAGAAAGAATAGGTTTGAGGGAGATAAGTTTTGAGAAACGTATGTCATAGGATCATAAGTTTAAAATTTGAAACCTGGGGCGGCTAGGTGGCTCAGTGAATAGAGCACCAGCCCTGGAGTCAGGAGGAACTGAGTTTAAACGTGGCCTCAGACATTTAATACTTCTGAGCCAGCCACGTGACCTAACCCTAAATTTCCCTGCCTTCCCCCTTCGGAAAAAAAAAAAACAAAACTTGAAACCTTCCTCATCCAATACCCCCTTTTACAGATATGGTAACTGAGACCCAGATAGTAATTTGTCTGAGGCCACATAGGGAGTGAAAGAGGCAGGATTCAAAGTCAGGTTTTCTGACTCCAAATCAAATGTTCTTTCTACTGTACCTTGCTGTGTCTTTAATATTAAGATGTTGAGCTTGATGATCCAATGAGACATTAGGGTAGAACAGGGGTGGGGAATCTGTTGCCTTCTAGGTTCTTGGGTGTGGCCTTTTGACTGAGTCCAAGTTTTACAGAATAAATCCTTTTATTAAGATGATTTGTTCTGTGAAGTTTAGATTCAGTCAAAGGGCTACTCTTGAGGACCTTGAGGGCCACATGGGGTCTCAAAGCTGCAGGTTCCCCACTCCTGGAGTAGAATGTCTTAATGATAGTTGGGAATTGAATCTGAAGGTTAGAAGAGAAAGAAAAGGCCAGACTAGAGGTACAGATTTGGGAAATATAGTATAAGGGAAGAGGCTTGGCATCTCCTACCAGCCCAATTAGTATAGTGTAAAGGCAAGATGAAATTTTAAATATGTAACCAAGATGGTCTATCTCCTATGATCTCTTTATGAATTATGAACCTCTTTTTTTGGGTCAAAAAGAGAAGCATTAACTGGTTAACCAAACAACCTAGCCATGATTCTCTGGGGGCTTTACATAAAGGAATTTCAGTAGTTGGCCAGGCAAGCAGTGAATTAGTCTATGGGCAGGAGATTCCACGTTGAGGAGCTGAGGATTTCATTTTCAGAACTGGAGTCGAGTTGTTTTGCACCCCTCTCCCCTATTCCCTTTATTGACCATGCCATTAGAGAACATGGACCAGGAACAGATAGTTCATCTACCTGGGATCAGAGGAAATGGCCTAGTAGAAGATGACATGTATAGATGGGAGCGGAGTGAGAGAGCTTCTAAGGCAGTCACTCACGTAGACGGTGGACTCAGAAATGGATTTCTCAGCCACAACGTTCTGGAAGTTGTGAGTTATCCCTTTGCCACACACGCATCTTACCAGTGTGCCTCCCTTCTCTGGTATTCTATTTAAGCCTATTCTTCCCATGTCTCTCTACATATTTGTGGTGGAGTAAATGGACCCCACACTTTTGTGAGGAGTGTTTCAGACTAACAGTTCTTTCTGTAACATCTTAGCAAATTACTTTTGTTAGAAATGACTCATTCAGGCTTAGGAGGAGTGAAGATAAAAGATAAGTTTATTACAAGACACTGTACACACCCTATAGAAACAAAATCAAGCCTTAAAGGGGCAGCTAGGTGGCTCAGTGAATAGAGCACTGGCCCTGGAGTCAGATGAACCTCAGTTCAAATCTGGCCTCTGACATTTAACACTTACTAGCTGTGTGACCTTGGACAAGTCAGTTAACCCCAATTGCCCTGCCCTCCAAAAAGAAAAAAAAAAGCAAGCCTTAAAAACCTATGCCCAACTGAAAAGTCCCTCTCCTGTCTCCCCAGTGGCTGGGTAATACAGGGTGTACAGCTTTCCAATACACCTATTACACAGTTCCCCTGATACGTTCTTCCTCCTCCAACATGCTTTGTATGACCATTAAAATGAACCTTTAATCCTCCCAGAGTAGGAAAAATTAATGTTCATGAGCTTATTACGAATGAGTATTCCAAGCAAGACTTAACTTTAACTCTCCTTAATGAACTTCCTAGCCTCAAAACAAGACAAAACCAGTTAAATCCTGTTTTGCCCATTATCTTCTATGTGAGACAGGGCTCCTTCCTTATGTCTCCCATTCTACTGATTGTTATTCTGAATTTATGGAAACAAATTTCTCCAATTTCCCTCCTCTTCAGCTTGAAGATAATCTAGTACAATCTATGTTTAAATGTCTCATTCTTAATAGCCATAGGCAAAGAAATTCTCAGGTATGCCCATTAGCCTAATGAGTGAAATTGTTTAAGCGACATCCCCCCCCCCCCAGCTGCTTTCTTCACAATCAATTTTTTTCCTGTGTTTGCTGCACTTTCTGGTATGTGCGGATCCCCTAAATTTCATAAGTCATGGATTACGTAATTTCTGTGGAAACAAAAGTCTTAATCTTTCCTTGAACATTGTAAAAACTAAATCTACTAACTGGTAATGGGAAGCAAACCAATGGTGGCACTTGAGTTACAGTAGTAGAAGGAGCCTCAGAACCCTGAAAAGAGTAGTCAGTGATGCCTCTGGGTTCCATCCTGCAAGTGGGAATGCCCAGAAAGGATGCTACAAGGTAATATCTGCAGTCACTCTAATATATTCTCAAGAATCATAATATTTAAAATCACCACAAAAATCAATTTTAAAAATTAGCCTCATCTTTACTAAGAGTCTTGTTTCCAATGTTTCTAAAATTTCTTACTTCTCTATAATCTGTTATTCTGGTTTGCTGATGTAGTTTAGTTGTTTAGGGCTGTTTCAGGAAAAGATTAATCACATTAAATGAGATATTAGTAATGAGTTTGTTAACAGCAATACTTATGGATGTCTGCCATGACCCAGAGATTTTTAATCTGATGTGCTTCAGTAATGCTTTTGAGAATTCTAAGACTGGAAAGGATTTTAGAGATTGTCTACTTTGATGCTCCTCATTTTGGGAATGAAACTAGGGCCAAGATAGGGAAATTGCCCAAAGTCATGCTACTAGTAAGTGGTAGACTCAGGAGTAGGAGCTAGCTTTCTTGAACCCTAATCTGTATTAGTGGTTGAGACTAGGTTAAATCTATGAATTTTTTGAGTTTCAACCATGTGTTAGACACCAAGGTACAAAAGATATAGGACACAGGCACTGTCCTTAACCTATCAAAGCTTATAGTCTATTTAGGGGAAGGTCATAGAATCTGACACTTGGAAGGAACCTCAGAAACACAGCTGATCCATCCAGTGCCCAAGCAGGAATTCCCACTACTGCCATATCAACTTTAATTCAATTCAAAAACATTTATTAAGTGCATCCTAAGTGGTCATCCAGCTTCCACTTGACCTTCAGTAATGCGGGAATCCCTAGGCTCCCAAGGCAATTCATTCTACTTTTAGGTAACTCTAATTATAAGGAAGCTTTTTCTGACTTCAAGTCTAAATCTGCTTCTCAGCATCTTCCACCCACTGCTTCTAAATTCTGCCCTCTGGGGCCAAGCAAAGCATGGCTAATCCTTCTTCCACATGACAGACCTTCAAATACTTAAAGGCAGTTATTAGGGCATGCACACGGAAAAGAGTCTATGATTAAATGCCTAAATGGTTTGATATAAACACTGAACCTTATAGGTATTCCCCCCGAAAGGGGAGGATGTTCTGATGGTGGCTGAGAGGAAAGACTTCCCCGGGGGAGGTAGGACTGGAACAGAGCTCTGTCTCCTTCAAAAATTTTTTTTCACTACAAAAGTATTTCTTTTTCTTGCTCCCACTCCCCGCCCCCCACACACACATTAAAAAGAAAAAAGAACAAAGAACAGGAAAAAAAATCCTTATAACAGATATCCATAGTCTTGAAAAATAAATTGTGCAAAACTGTATGCCTCATTCTGTGGATTTATTTAGTCCATCACCTCTGTGTTATGGGGTAAGGAGCATCCTTTATCATTGATCCTCTAGACTCATAGGTAATCATTGTGTTTATCAGTTTCCCCCCCCCACAAAGCACCTCCTTCTTCTTCTCCTTCCTCTTCCTCCTCCTCTTCCTCTATGAGTAAAGGCTGGAAAAAAAGAGCAGCACCAGAGTGGGGGGCCACTTTAAGTTGGAGCTTCACCAGGGAAGAAGTGGAAGACCATTGCATAGCTTTGAGCAGAGGAGAGGCACACCTAGACAAATGCATAAGGAAGATTAATCTGACAGCGGTGATGGGAAGGATGATTTGGGAGTGACTGAAGAAGAAGCTGGAAGACCTGTTAGGTAGCCATTGCAGTAGTTCAGGCAGTAGAGCCTAACTAGGAATTTTTATGCTGTGGGGTAGGTGATATGAAGCTCACCCTCAGTTGAAATTAGGGAGGAGAGAGAGCAGAAGGGGTCCTCACCCTGCCTAACTAGAAGCTAAACTCTTGCTTTTCTCTTGTTGGAAGAACTACTAGTGCTGTTAGCATGTGAATCCAGAGCCCTGGGGCTAAGCCCCAGCTGTTCCCTCCTAGTTACTTTTCTGACAAGCTGGTGGTAATGCAGACCCATATTATAATAGTAGCAATGGGGGAATAGAAAGGAAGGACCATTTGTAAATGAGATTGCAGAGAACAATTAAAGATAACAGACACAGTTTTGGATATACTGATTTTGAGCTCCCTTGTATGAATCTGAACTTAGGAGGCAAGGACTAAAGATAATGATTTAGGAGTCATCTGTATACATGTTGAAGAGAGCTGAAGCTGTAAGTGTGAAAGAGATTACCAAGGCAGAGAGAAGCCCACAAGGCCAGACTCTTAAGGTTATGGAGGGAGTGAGGATCCAACAAAGTGGGCACAGAAAGAGCTGTTAGGAAGGAGTATCAGAAGAGTGTGGTGTCTTGAACCTTAAGGAAAGAGAGTACCCAGAAGAAGAAGGTATTCAATAGTGTTGGATGCTATAAGGAGGTCAAGAAGGGTGGGTGGGACAGCTAGTGGTGCAGTGAATAGAGTACTGGCCCTGGAGTCAGGAGGACCTGAGTTCAAATCCGACCTCAGGACCTCAGACACTTAAAACTTACTAGCTGTATGACCTTGGGCAAGTCCTGCCCTGCCCTCCATTCCTCACAAAAGTCTGGGGTCCATTTACTCTCCCACAAATTATCCCTAATTGCCCTGCCTTCCCCCCACCAAAAAAAAAAAAGGCCAAAAAAAAAAATAAGGGTGGGGACCAAAAACAGTCATTACATTTGGCAAGGAGATCATTACCTTTCAGAGAGTAGTTTCAGTCCTGTGGTCCAATCATGTCACTCCCTTACACGATAAACTCCAGTGACTTCCTATTGTGTCCAGAAGCATACACAAAATCCTATAGCATTCAAAGTCCTTCATAACCTAGCTCTCTCCTAACTTTCCAGCCTTCTTATACCTTACTCCCCAACATGTTCACTTCCATTCAGTGACACTGGTCTCCTGCCTGTTCCACAAACAAGACACTCCCTCTCTCAGTTCTGGGTATTTTCTCTGGTTGTCCTTTATGCCTGGAATGCTCTCCTTTCTGTGCTCCAACTGCTGACCTCTGTCTCTGGCTTACTTTAAATTCCAACTGAAATCCCATCTTTTACTGGAAGTCTTTCCCAATCCTTCTCAATTCTAATGCCTTCCCTCTTTTGATTACACACTATATATCCTGTATGTAGCTTATACATATTTGTCTGCTTGTTCCCTCCCCCATTTGACTGTGAGCTTCTTGAGGGCAGGGTCTGTCTTCTGTATCTTTTTGTATCTCCAATGCTTGGTACTGTACCTGGCACTTTACATATACTTAATAAATGTTTATTGACTCACTGACTGTGGGGAGGAAGCCAGATTGCTTTTCTCTGGACATAGCATTCTCCCACTTCTGTACTTTTTCAAAGGCTGTCTCCCATAACTGGAATGCCCTCCCTGCTTAACTCTCTGTCAGCATCCTTAACATTCTTCAAGGCTTAGATCAGGTGCCACCTCTTAAGTAAGCCTTTTCTGATTCTCCTAAGTGTAATTGTTCTCTCCCTCCTTAAATTATCCTGTTTTTACTTATCTTTTTATGTGTTGTATCTTCCTATAGAATTTAAGCTCCTTAAGCTTGTCTCTATATATTTTTTGACAATGACTGTTTTTCCTTATTTTGTTTTTTTTTTTTGTATTCACAGTGCCCAGCAAGGTGTCATGCAAATGTTGACTTTAATAATAGTTACTATTCTCATTTCAGGCTTTTATTGAAGAGAAAGGATAATTAAGAAAAAGTATTCAGACAGAAACAACTCCTTCAAAACATTTGATTGTGAAAGGAAGAAGAGAGATTTATTCTAGATGGATGAATAAATGAAAGAATAAATAATTGAAAAAGTATTTATTAAGCACTTAGAATACAAAAGGACTGCACTAGAGATATAAATAGAAAAACAAGACAGCCTAGGGTCTCAAGGAGCTCACATCTGGTAGAAAATACATGTTATATATCCTATATAATAAGGTCGAAAGGGGTACATGATTTAGACATAAAGGGTGATACCATAAGCAAATTAGGAGACCAAGGAATAGTTTACTGTTGAATCTATGGAGAAAGGGAGAATTTATGACCCAACAAGAGATTGAGAACACTATAAAATACACTATAAAATACAAAATAGGTAATTTTTATTACATTAAATTAAAAAGATTTTGCATAAACAAAACCAATGCAACCAAGATTAGAAGGAAAGCAGAAAACTAGGGAACATTTTTTTACAGCTAATGTCTCTGATAAAGGCCTCATTTCTAAAATATATTGAAAACCAAATCAAATGTATAAGAATACAAGTTATTCCCCAATTAATAAATGGTCAAAGGATATGAACAGGTAGTTTTCAGATGAAGAAATAAAAGCTATCTACAGTCAAAGGAAAAAATGCTCTAAATCACTATTGATTAGAGAAATGCAAATTGAAATAGCTCTGTAGTATCATGTCACAACTATCAAATTGGCTAATATGACAAAAAAGGAAAATGATAAATGTTGGACATGTACGAAAATTGGAACACTAATGCATTGTTGGTGGAGTTGTGAACCAATCCAACCAATTCTGGAGAACAGTTTGGAATTATAGGCCAAAGGGCTATAAACTTGTGCATACCCTTTGATTCAGCAATGACACTATTAGGTCTATATTCCAAAGAGATCATAAAAAATATACAAAAATATACCAAATATAGAAAAATATTTATAGCAGCTCTTTTTGTAGTGGAAAAGAATTGGAAATTGAGAGGATGCCCATCAATTGGGGAATGGCTGGACAAGTTATGATATATGAATACCACATATACTAGAAAGGCATACTATTGTGCTATAAGAAATGAGGGGCAGGCAGATTTCAGAAAAACCTAGAAAGACTTACACAAACTGATGCTGAGTGAGGTGAGCAGAACTAGAAGAGCTCTGTACGCAGTAACAGCAACATTGTACGATGATCAGCTGTGATAGACTTAGCTCTTCTCAGCAATACGATGATCCAAAACAATTCCAAAAGACTCATGATGGAAAATACAATCCACATCCAGAGAAAGAACTATGGAATCTGAATACAGAGCAAAGCGGACTATTTTCATTTTTGTTTTTTGTTTTTTCTTTCTTGTGATTTTTTTTCCCTTTTGTTCTGATTCTTCTTTCACAACATGACTAATGTGAAAATATGTTTAACATTATTGTACATGTAAAACCTATATCAGATTGCTGGCTGACTTGGGGAGGTGGGAGGGGAAGAAAGGAGGAAGAAAAATTTAGAACTTAAAATCTTACAAAAAGGAATGCTGAAAACTATCTTTACATGTAATTGGAAAAAATTTTAACTATTAAGAAAAATAGAAAATACATGTTGAACAGAAAGACCCGTAAGTCCTTAAGGTGCAATGACAAAACAAATGGCAATACATCTTGATTCGTGTCATTCCTAGTAATAAAACAACACCATTTCTGACACTGAGACATTTGACAGCGCCAAAGATTTTGGTGATAAGAGCTTACTTTTCTGAGTCTTGAGTAGTTGTGGACACTGTGGAGGCTGGGGCCAGAAGCATTGGCAGAGGCATTTGCCAGGTCATATTTCTACCAAAAATGTTCTCCTGGATGATGGGTGCAGAAGCTGGGCTGGCAGCAGGACCAAGAACCTGGTTAGCTCTTGGATGTACCTGCCTATTATCGGCAGTTGGTCTGTGGTTGGTATTGGTGATGGAGATGGTAGATCCCTCAGTTACAGGGGTTGCTTCCTTGGCTGGGTTAAAAGAACAAGAGAAGCCCTCCCCCTCCCCCTTCTAAGTTGGGTAAATAAATAGATGAAAAAGATCACTTCGAAAATAAGAGTTTGAAGATCAGAAAGAAATGTGTGTGTTGTGTGTGTGAGAGAGATAATGAGAGAAAGAAAGAAGAGAGATAATGAGAGATACAAAGGAGAGAGAGGGAGAGGGAAAGAGAGAGAGAGGGAGAGAGAGAGAGAATGAATGAGAAAGTATGTGATGGTTAAAGCAGGTAGTATGTTTTCATTCATGTCACTTTAGCCCCACAACAATTTGGTGAGCTAAGATGGACATACCTTGTTATTCCAATAATAACTGACATTGATGCGGAAAACACCTTATTTGTGTTATCCCATTTGAATCTTACAGAAACTCTATAGAATTAGAGGAAGGATTTGAACCCAGTCTTCCTCATTCCACTCTGCCAGGTTACCTCTTCCTTTCTCCCAGATTCCCTGAAAAATAGAAAGACAATGCTTTTTTTCCTTCTCTTCTAGGAAGGTCAATTTCCTTGACCTTCTCCTCTAGGAGGGAGACCAGCTTAATTAATAATCAGGACTCACATTCTAACAAGGAAGACCATATGTAAATAACTGGATGCATCCAAGGTATAGACAGAGGGGATAGAAGGTAATCTCTGAGGAGAAAGTACTAGCAGCCCAGGGAACAAGCTAAGGATTCCTCCAGAGGGCGAGACTCAAGCTGCATCTTTTTTTTTTTTTAACAAGTTTTTAGGGAATACTTTTGTATAGTTAGCTTTCCATTGGTCTGTTCTGGCATGCTCCTAATAATATCAGAATCACCTGGATCAATGACAGCCAGTGTACATGCTCTATAGTACTTCCCACATGCTTTACCCAATTCAGACTTGTTGCCACTGTAATGATACACACCAGTTTTGGCCAACATAGCATAATATTCAATCTGATTTCCTCAAGGCTGGACAGTTGTTGGATAAGATGAACAATTTGACTTTGCCTTGTCTGATCATTTTCAGGGTCTTGTTGTAGCTTAGCACATATTTGCCTCTTTTCATGACCAGATGAAATCTCAAGTTGATGGACTCCAGAGACTTTTTCTTCCTCTTTGCGACCACTATCTTCCTGCCTGTGGTGTGAGAGGACTCTCAGCAAGAGACCTGCCGCCAACATGGCTGGGAAGCAAGATCTCAAGGTGCATCTTGAAGGAAGTCACAGAAACTAAAAGGTGAGGGTGAAAAAGCCCAGCAGTCCAGGCATGGGAGGCAGCCAGTAGCCTGAATACAAACATCTCACAGTCCATACAGGTATTAGAAAATTCACCCTGCTGTTCTTCCTACTTCCTGAAAGGTACATACTCAGTCTTCCTTTATTCTGCAAAGTCATCTCTGACGTTTAAAGCCCTTCCCAATCTGGCTCTTGGCTGTCTTTCTAGGCTTGTGACATATTACGCCCCCATATTCTATGTGCTAGCAAAACTGAACTACTTACTTTTCCTTGAGTGGTCTCCTATCTCCTTACCTTTGCATAGGCTGTTCATTATTCTTAGAATGATTACTTTTCTTGTTTCTCCTCCTTTGGAACCCCAAGTTACCTTGAAGGATAAGTCTTTAGAAGGCCTGTCCTGATTCCCAACATCCTTAGTATTAGTCCTCCATCAAAATTTCTTTGTATAAATACACATGTATGTATATATTTATAATATAAATTTATAGTTTATATTATATAATTAATTATTATATCAGTTATTAATTATATAAATAATATAATAAATATGTTTATTAATATAATATTATATACATATTTATAATTATAAATTTATAATATAAATATATAATATTTACCCTTGTTTGCACATATTATGTTCCCCCAATAGAATATGAGGGCCAGGAGTGTTTTATTGCTGTCTTGGTACCCTCGGTGCCTAACACTATCTTTTTAGTAAGCACAGGAACCTAAAGCGTTCAGTCTAGTCTAGTGTGTTTTCTATATTGCTTCTCAAATTATAAGCCATCTTGGGGGTTTATAAGGAAGAAACATACAAAGTGCAAACTAACAAAATGTTAACATTAATTTTTCTAGCTCCTTCAGACTTATGAAGGACTTTCTTTATATAAAGGAGTTGGTCTCTGGAAGTTCCAAACCTGATCAAAGAAAAGGTGCCTAATAGGTGTTAAGTTGACTGTAAAAAATACAAGGCTAATCACTTTATGGAGTATGACCAAATCCCTTCAGTGAATTAGAAAAGGAATAATACCATTGGTTGAACAATGATTGGGTGATGTTTAAAAGACAGTGCAACAATGAGAGAGAAAGTCAGACTTTCCAAGAAAGTAGCAGATGGAACTGGACTCAAGGAGGAATTTAGATCCTGATGAGATAAGGACAGAATGCAATTGAATAAGAGGTTACTTTGAGAAGCTGCATGGATCTGAGAGAATAGAAGCATAAGTAGAGTCAATGACCACTAAGCATAGGACCTTTGGTAGCAAAGAAGAGAGCTGGCTACATATTCAAGAGAAAGTTAACCCTGGCAACTGAGAGTGAAGCTATGGAGAAGAGCAGAACCTGAGAACCCAGCTTAGGAACCACCCAGCAGAAATGTTGTACTCAGTGGGAAATTGCATGAAGATTCCATTAAAAGAGAAAAGACATTACGATTCTGCATTACCAGAGGCTTGAATTGCCTGGTCTTCATGCATTTCTTAAATACGTGCCTCTCTATTATTGTACTCCAAGTTTGTGCCTGTTCTTCACATATATGCTGTGTGTATTTATGAGAGAGTGTTCCCTAGGTATGGGGAAAATATTTTGTATGTTCTGTTCTTACTATGCTAGTAAATCTTAGCATCTTGGTAAATCATCCTAATAAATACCTTTGCTCTGAGTTAGTTTTATCTAATGGCTAACTGGAAGTACATTGATGGTGGTGGCTCATGACTTGAAGTTTCAGGAATGCAGACCCACAGGCTACTCTAGAATCTGGAAGTAGCAGCCATCTTCTGGGGACCCAACCCTTAAGTAAATTCCTAAGCATAATGGGGGACTGGTCAATGAGAGCCAGTCATTATGAATAACATGCAATAGACTCAGTCTGATGCAATCCCCTGTGTGGACTTTGGAACATGTAAAGGCATTCGATAACTGATCCAGTCCACTGTTCACGTGATGAAGGAACAGATTTTACTGGGTTTATGTTCAGAGGACACTAGCTAGCTGGGGTGAGATTCTCAGTCCTTCCTGGTTGTGTTTAAGTGAGGAGGTAATAACTTGTAAGCCTTCAGGTGGGAAAAGAGATAGCACCAGAAGTGTACTCTCCCTAACTGGGTTGACATGAAACCATGAGCACAACCGACTGTTGTTTCTGTTTCTAGTCTGTTTATTCTTTCCTGCCTTAGGTAAAGGGATATTGGAGGCAGAACTGATTTGACTGTAATTTTTGAAACCACCAGAGGTGCAGGAACCAGAATATATTTTTTAATATTTTATTTATTTTCTTGTTTACATCATTCATTTCCACAAGATTTTGAGTTACAAATTTTCTCCCATCTTTCCCGTACCCACAACCCCCAAACGATGAACACACTGTAAAGCCCCTCCCCCAATCTGCTCTCTCCTATGTCCTCCTCCATCACCCTTCTAACTTTCTGGTAGGGCACGATGGATCTCCCTACCCCAATGCCTGTATATCTTAATTCCCAGTTGCATGTAGTTAATAATAATAATAATAATATATATGTTTATATATGTATATATTTTTTTTAACATTTGATTATAGAACTTTAAATTCTAGATTCTTTCAGTTCCTCCCTCGTCACCCACCCCCACTGGAAGGACAAGCAATTCAATACAGGCTGTACATGTATAATTATGCAGAACATCTCCACAATGGACATATTGTGAGAGACTGATTATATGTTCCTCCTTCCTATCCCACCCCCCCATCCTATTCTCTACCCTGTCCCTTTACAGAAGTGTGTGCTTCCAGCAGGCCTTCCCGCCACCCTGCACTCCCCTCCGACATCCCCCCTTTCATCCCCATCTCCCCTACTGTCCTGTGTGGCAAGATACCCAGTTTAGAGTTTATGTCATTCCTTCCCTAAGCCAAATTCAATGAGAGTAAAGTTGACCTTTTCCCTTTTGCCTTCCTGTTCTTCCCCTCCATTGTAACAGTTATCCCTTCCCTCTTCTATATGGGATGATTAACCCCATTCTGTCTCTCCCTGTCTCCTCTCATTCTAATCTTCTCCCACCTCAGAATTTCACCTTTTAAAGTTTCATCCCTTCCTATTCAATTGATCCTGTGCCCTTTATGTACACATATACACACATACTCAGATATGTATTCATATGTATATATACCCTCCTATAGAGACATATGTGTAGGTTTACGTATATATACATTTTCACCTATCCTCATACTGAGAAAAGTTTCATAAGTTACTATTATCATTTTTCCATATTGGCATGTAAATAGTTCAACTTTGATAAGTACCTTATGATTTCTTTCCCATGTTTACCTTCTCATGCTTCTTATGTTTGAATGTCAAATTTTCTGTTCAGTTCTGGTTTTTTCAGTGAGAATACTTGAAAGTCCTCCACCTCACTGAATGACTATATTTTCCCTTGGAAGATTATACTCAATTTTGCTGGGTAGGTGATCCTTGGTTTTAATCCTAGTTCCCTTGATTTCTGGAATATCATATTTCAGGCCCTTTTATCCCTCAATGTAGAAGCTGTCAGATTCTGGGTTATCCTAATTGTATTTCCACACTATTCAAATTGCTTTCTCTTGGCAGCCTGTAATATTTTCTCCTTGATCTGGGGACTCTGGAACCTGGTTATAACATTCCTAGGAGTTTTCTTTTGGGAATCTTTTTCAAGAGGTGATCAGTGAATTCTTTCAAGTTCTATTTTGCCCTGTGATTCTAAAATATTAGGGCAATTTTTCTTTGAGAATTTCTTGAAGGATGATTTCTAATTCCTTTTTTTGATTGTGGCTTTCCAATAATTTTTAAATTGTCTCTCCTGGATCTATTTTCCAGGTCAGTGGTTTTTTTCAAGGAGATATTTCACATTGCCTTCTATTTTTTCATTTATTTGGATCTGTTTAATGGTATCTTGATTTCTCATAAAGTCATTTGCTTCTACTTGCTCCACTCTCATTCTGAAGGAATTATTCTCTTCAGAATGCTTTTGAGATTCTTTTTTCCATCTGGCAAATTTGACTTTTTAAGGCATTCTTCTCATTGGCTTTTTGGGCCTCTTTTGCCATTTGAGTTATTCTGTTTTTTTAAGGTGTTATTTTCTTCAGTCAAGTTGCTGACTCTCTTTTCATGATTTTCTTGCATCATTCTCATTTATCTTCCCAATTTTTCCTCCACTTCTTTTATTTGGTTTTCAAAGGCCTTTTTAAGCTGATCTATAGCTTGTAGGAAATCTTCATGTTTCTTGAAAGCTTTTGGTATGGGAGTTCTGACTGTGTTGTCTTCTTCCTGTTCCATGCTTTGATCCTTTTTGTCCCCCAAAAAGGATTCTAGAGTTTGGTTGCTGTTCTTACTTTGCTACCTTTTCCTGCTCATGTTGGCCAGTCAA
Organism: Pseudocheirus occidentalis; assembly: GCA_028646575.1. Lineage (NCBI taxonomy): Eukaryota > Metazoa > Chordata > Mammalia > Diprotodontia > Pseudocheiridae > Pseudocheirus > Pseudocheirus occidentalis. The sequence continues at coordinate 49,866,648 of CM053599.1, read as the reverse complement.
TTACTTGATTTTTTAGCTCTGTGGAACTCTGCTTCCAGAGGGGAAAGCTCTGTCCCAAATTGCTGGGGTTTTCACAGCTGCCAGAGCTATTAGGGGACTGCTGCAGGCCCACCAGCTTTGGCTCACTGAAAACACACCCTAGGACCACCACCCAAGACCATAATCTGGATCTAGGCTGCTCAACACAAGAGCACTTAGCCTCTGAATTATCACTTGGCCCTCCTGCAGTCTGCAGGCCAAGGAGCTCTGAAGCAGCTACCTGGAGGCACTGACAGGGCCGCTATTTTCTGCTGCTTCCTTGCCCTGGGGGCAGTTCAGCCGGACCACTTTTCTCCCCCAAATTTAGCTGAATTCCATTGACCTTTCACTTAGTCCTTGTTTCTTGTGGCTTGATAAATCTGGAAACTGCCACAGCTGCTGCTGATCTGCTCTCCTGGAGGCTCCAGCCATGGCTCCTCCTGACTACCTTGGGGCCAGGCCATGGTTTCAGGCTGGGCTGGTTTGGGCTCCCAGCCTATTGTGATGAGCTCTTTGTGCTGAGCTGCCTTCTGTGAGAGATGTGTTTTCCGTATTTTTGTGAGTTTAGGGGCCTTAAAATTTGTTCAGAGTCATATTTTATGGGTATTTGAGGTGACTGTGTGGGAGCTGAGAAACCTTGCTGCTTCCACGCTGCCATCTTGGCTCCACCCCCCAGGAGCCAGAATCTATGGCGCAGTTTGCAGACAGCTGAGCCCAGTCCATCAGTACAACGTGACTATTGACCAGCACTCAGCCTAACAGTTTGACTCTGCAGCATAGATACTAAGTAATATGCCCAAGGGATCAACTTTGCCCATCTGTCCTGCTACACTCAGAAGTGAACTTGGTAGGGGTAAATGGTTTGTAGCATTTCCTTTAAGTTTGAGACCACTCTTCCCAGAGACCAAGGTGGTGTAGAGGTGAGAACACCCCTTTGGCTTAAGGCTTGCATTTCTAGTCTTGCTCTATCTTTTCCACAAATATCTCTTTGTTAAAACTGGCTTGAAATTATCCTTCCAGGTTTAGAATCCATTACTCTCATTCATGCCCAGTCATACTGGGCTTCTTGCTTTTCCTCAAACACATATCCCATTTCCCTTTTCTGTGCCTTGGCACCCACTGTCCTCATTTCAGAATCCACTTCTTCCCTATCTCTGCCTCTTAGACACTCTAGTTTCTTTTAAATTTTATCTCAAGACTCCTCTCCTCTCAGTATCTAGTATGGAAAAAATCACCTTGTAAGAAATTTTGTTGTTTTTCAGTCATGTCCAATTCTTTATGACCTCATATGGGGTTTTCTTGGCAAAGATATTGTAGTGCTCTGCCACTTCCTTCTCTAGCTCATTTTACAGACGAGAAAAGTGAGGCGAATAGGATTAAGTAACTCACCCAGGGTCACACAGCTAGTAAGTGTCTAAAGTCAGTTTTGAACATAGGTCTTCCTAAACTGGGCTGGAGACTATCCACTGTGCCATCTAGCTACTCAATAATTAATTAGTAATTAATGGAAGAAATTACCCCAGGGTATTTTGTACATATTTTATACATGCATAGATGTGTGTGTATGTAAATGTCTTTCCTAAAAGAATGTAAATTGCATAAGGGTAGGCATTGCTTCATTTCTTTATTGCCAACATCTCTTAAGAGGTAATAGCACATAAAAAGTAGACGTCAAAGCTACAATGACTTGGGTTTAAGTCCTGACTCTTTTGTGTCCTGGCTAATATATTGATCCCTTGACTTCCCCTCTCAGAGTTCCAGTATATACATTTCAGAAAAGGTAATGATCTGTGCTGATGGAAGGAATCTTCTCACCTGTAAGTTATCTACAGGTGATAGTCTGAGTTAGTGCCAATGAATTCACTGATCTAGGCCCTTTGCCTCTGTCTAGCACTAAAACCTACAATGATGCCTACCACTAAGTAGGCACTTGATAAATATTGTGGAATTGATGGATGGTGAAAGGGTGATTGATTGCTAAACAGAGGCATGAGAGAAATAAAAGTCCAGCACCTGGATGGCTACCTGGAATTGTATTGTAAAACTTAAATTAAGCTATTTTGTAAAAATGGCATACCAAGCCTATGGAGTTCTATAGGAATCTGAAGGACTGGATTAATTAGGGCATGGAGAAACAATTTATGTGGTCTGGTAAGTACATGAGAAGGAAACTAAGAATGATATGTTATCTAATAAGAATTTCTGGGTTCCAAAATATTTTCATCTTTTTTTAAGGCAGTCTTTTTTGAAAAGTAGCTATTTCCTTATGAGTTAAATCCCAAGAGAGTTCTGTTTCTTGGTCTTGTTAGTGATAGTTGTGATTCGGAAGTCATTTTCATGATTAGGTACTGACTTTGCCTCATCTCCCAGAACTGTCTTCCAAGCATATATGGTAAATGTATACCTAATGTTAAAAATATGACTGCAAAATCTACCCTCACTACATTCATTTGTATTCAGTTTTAGGGCTGGCAAGAAAACAAGGCTAATTGGGAAGGTTTATAGTAGGAAGATGATAAATTTAGTCTTGGAAATGATCTCTTGGATCATCATTAATTATTTCACTCTGTTTGCTGGCAAATGACCAAAGGTACTAAATATGGTATTTTCTGGGTCTATACAGTGTGGTTTCAGGATTCAAGAAGTTCCCATAACCAAAAAAAACTTTATTTACCCACTGCCTGGTATTCTACCATTAGTGATTTGTGCTTTTAGCTTAAAATTTTGATTCCCATTCAAATGTAAATACTACAGATTATTGTTAATTAGATAACTGAAGGTAACAATGAGATGTTCAAGTGTCACTGAGTTTTAAACCACTGGAAATATGGGACTGATATACAAGATATGAATGAATTAAATACTAACAAGATTTGGAATTCATTAGTAAAATGTATATTTGAATTAGGAAATATTCAGAAGGGAGGAAGGTCAAGAAATTGTCATTATATTGTCTTGACAGAATTGGAGGATTTAGGTAAAACAATGTTACCTTCTCAGTCCAGGGTTGTGTTTCTGGACTTTTTCCATGTTCATGATATACCTGTGAACTCAGGATACAATAGGAAAAAATACTAAATCATTCTCCCTTGTCTCTTTCCACTTCTCCTTCTACCTCCCATATAGTCATCTACCCATCTATAACCCCACATTCTGGGCTGTACACATACATTACAGAGCAGACGTACATGATTAAGTGGAAAGAATCAGACAACATAGGTTCAAATCCCAGATCTGTGTATTCTTCAGCCAGTCCCTTCACATCTCCAAGCCTGAGTTTCCTTGTCTAAAGGAAAGGGGGGTTGGATTAGATGATCTGTGAAATTTGTTTCCAGATGACCTTATGAAACTCAGGTGCTATGACTCAGTAAGGATTCATTCCTGAAGAGGCAATGAGCACTGACACCTGGAAGGTGTGGTGACAGTTGATTTATAATGACCTAATTAGGTGGCCTAGGGACAGGAAGGTTTTGAAGCATGAGTTATAGATGCTTGGAGATACTAGAGCTGTTGCTGAAGCCCCAGCTATTCTCTTGGGATTAAATATGGGTGCTAAGAGCCCAAGTGTGTCCTACCAGGGTAAAGATGATACTTTTTCTTTCTCCAGTGGTTCTCAACCTTCCTAATGCTGTGACCTTTTAATATAGTTCCTCATGTTGTGGTGACCCCCCAACCATAAAATTATTTTTGTTGCTACTTCATAACTGTAATTTTGCTACTGTTATGAATTGCAATGTAAATATCTGATATACAGGATGTATTTAAATTGAACATAACCCACAGGTTGGGAACTGCTATCTAGACTGTAAGCTCCATAAGAGCAGGACTATGCCTATATTTGTATCCCCCTAGACCAATGCCTCACATATAATAGCTTCTCAATAAATACTGATTGAATGAATGAAACACTTTAAATGTTTTTTTAATGCAGCTTTCCTTTATTTTATTAATTTGTTACTTTCTGATAACTTCCTACTCTTCAACAGAACCTTCCCTTGCATCAAGAAAAATAGCGAAGGAAAGCAAATTAACACAGGAAGTATGCCTAAAAATGAAGACTTCCTTCTGAGTCTATCATAGGATCATGGATTTAGAGTTGTAATCAACCAATTGAAAAGTACGTATTATATTACTAGGCACTTGTGCTGGGCACTGGGAATACAAGTAACAAGAACGAAATAATTTCTACTCACAGTTAGAAGTCACTGAGTACAAATCAAATGAAAAAAACTATCAAGCACTACCTCTTTGCCAATAGGGAGGAAACATACATCACCATCAAGGCATCTGAAGTCCATCGGTCACTAAATGAATCAGAGATAAGACTTTTTGCAATGTTGTTTTCCTTCACATTAACATGGTTGTCATATAGTTTTCCTGGTTTAGCTTACTTTGCTCTGTATCAGTTCATATAAATTTTCTCCAATTTCTCCAAATTCTCCCTATTTGCTTTTCCTCATGGTATCACGTGCACTTGTTGGGTTTTAAATGTTACTTCGATTTCTTGTTCTTTGTTGTTGTTGTTATTCCTGTTAAAGTCATATGTCACAGTGTATTCAGAGACACCACAATACATGGCCTCTAATTTTCTTTCTAGTGGTTTGCTAAAGTAATGAGTACTGCTAAGAAAAATTTTTGTATGTGTATGTGTGTATATATATGTATATATATACACACACACACATATATATATACATGTTTGTATCCTTGGAGGAAGTACCTCTGTCTTTGGCCTCCATAGGCTATGCCACTGTACAGTGGTACCAATAGTAATTGTAATAGCACAGAGGGTATGTTATGACTTTTTTAGTATAATTTCAAATTTTTTAATGAATGATAGTTTCATTATCCTCATATAAAGTAGGTCATAATCTCTGAGATTAAGCCATGTGCCCAGCAAATATAGCTAGTCAATTGTAAATATCATGAACCTTATCTCATTTTGTTGATAAGTCATCAACAAGAGGTCATTTGCTAAGAGATCATAAACGGATTTCTTGTGGGGCCCAGGGGCCCAGGGGACTAGGGATTTAGTGGGGATACAAGCTCCATTCCAACTAGGAAAGCATTTTCAGTCACTTTAGTCCATTGCCTAACATGAAAACTAAAAATAATAAATAGTATAGGTGCTTACTACATGTTATTTTAGAACTAAAAAGTCACAATACAGAAAAAGAAAAAAAAAAGAGTCTTTCCTAATCACCAGTAGGTGCCTGAAATTCTACCAGTATAGCTTCATCCCTTTAAAAGATTAATTCGTTCCATAAGCATGTATTAATCATCCTTTGTTAAAATGCAAATCCATCACATCCTGAGCGATCATTAGTTTCAGTGTGAATGAAGGATGTGAAAGCAAGTTTTTATCAAAGGGGAAGAGCACAAGGATGCTGGCAGGGATTGTGAAGCTCAAATGTATGTAAAGCATTTTCCAACCCTTAAAGCCCTATATAAATGCCAGTTACTATTGTTGTTGTTGTCATTTGCCTAAAGTCACCAGGCCCTTCCAGTCTGGTGATGACTTCATTCCCTGAACCTTCTACTGCATTCCTGATGAGCTCAAACAATGTTTATAGAGCAATAAAGAAATAGGCTCTCACAAGTTGGTTAGAGCTGGTTCTAGCACACCCCTGGAGTGAACAACTCCACTAGGAGTGGGAGGCTCAGGCTTGAAGTGAGAAAAGGGAATAAAGATTGACAACCAAGGATGGGAGAAAACATGACAAAACCCCTTACTCCTGCATCACAAATTTGACTAAGATCAGCTCTTTCTGAGCTTCTGTTGGAAAGATAGCCTCATCCTTGACTCAGTGTTTTGTGTTTGCTGGTTTTAGTTATGACTAAAGCTATGACTTTGACATTTGATTTACTTATTTTTCTTAGTTTCTTATTTTATTCTGAACTTAAATATCCAATAAAACAAACATTTTTGTACAAGTAGTAGGAGAAAAAAGATTATACATTAGACTAGCAGTGTTAATGATATATGACTTGGTTTCTTTTAAAATGAAATAATAAAATGTAATAAATTCTATGTGTAACTTTCAAAACTGTTTTGCTTATGGATGATTCTGGCCTTTGTCATTTAACATTGGCTTATTTTATATTGACACATGTACAGACCCAATTACCTTACTTAGATAGCATTTCTACATCTGAGATGTCTATGAAGAATTCTGGGAAATTGCTTCTGGAAGAATCATGATGTGTAAGGGGAATGCCATGGAGAGATTGTGGAACATATGCAGAATTATGTAACTGATTCCAATTGGCCAGCACCATGGTTGGGAATAACCTTTTTCCATTGACTGTGTAGCTAGAATTGTTGTGCTTCATAGAGGCCTGAGTCAACCTTGGCTGTCTCTCTCTTTTCTACATTTGCATCTAGGGGTGCTGGGTGATCCATGAGAGATCATGTGGTAAGGACAAGGACCTTAAAGCCTTCCTTCTCTGAGACTAGATGGTTCCTAAGAAATGCATCCCTCTTGGTTTTGCAGTTGTTAGTGTTTGCTCTTTTCCATTCAGGGAGAAGAATGTCCAGTCTTTGAGATAAGGTGAGCAAGCCACAGGAATCCAGGAGTCAGAATCCAGGCTAGATACTACAGTCGGCCCAACATCAATGCCTCAAAGAGCAAGAAGGGATTTTTGGGAGCATCCTTCTCGAATCATGCCAATGAAAGTTGAAATGAGGGCTAATCCAGCAGTGATGCCATCTTTGAACTTGGTGGGACCAATGCTATGTAGGAAGAGAGTTAAATTATGAACCTAATCCATACCAAAGACCAAGGTGGTAAAGGGGGGATTTTTATGATGTGTTGGAAGAAGCTTGTTTTAACTCTAATTTTGAAAGAAATATTTCTTTGTGAAAGATAATTGGTGTTAAGTAGTTATATAGAATTAAGTAGCTAGTCATTAATCCCCAACAAATAGAGGCTCAAGCTAATGAGAGTGGAGAAGGAGACATCCAAAAACCCCTCAGGTACCTTGGAATTCTAATAGGAGATGCACCAGCCCCAGTTCTGGGAAAACGGATTGTGTGATAATTTGTTCAGTCATCCCCTTAGTTTCCATTTTTTTGCCACCACAAAAAGAAAATTGAAACTATGTTTTTTTTTTGTTTTTTTTTTTACAAGTGGGTCCTTTTCCTCTTTTTAAAAAAAATCTCTTTGGAATTTAATATAACCCTAATAATAGTATTTTTGGATCAAAGAGAACATGTACACAGTTTAGTGACTTTAGGTATTATTACAAATTGTTTCCTAAAATGGCTGGATAAATTCACAGTTCCACTAATAGTGCATTAGTATGCCTGTTTTTCTGCAGCCCTTCCAACAACTGTCCTATTTTTTGTCATCTTTATCAATCTGATAGGTGTGAAAAAGAAAGAGTTGCTTTAATTTGCATTTCCCTTTTTAAAATAGTTATTGATCACTTAATTTCTTCTCTTGAGATCTATATGTTCATATCTTCTGACCACTTATCAATTGGGAAATGGCTTTTATTTTTATAAGCTTAAATAAGTTCTATATATACACCTTGAAAATGAGACTTTTATTAGAGAAACTTGCTGCAAAGATTTTTTTTCTGAATTAACTATTTCCCTTCTAAGCTTAGCTGCACTGGATTTATTTTTTGCATTTAAAAAAATTACATAATTAAAAATTGTACATTTTATCTTCTATGATCTTCTCTATTCCTTTTTTGGTCATGATCTCTTCCCTGTTCATAGATCTGAAAGGCAATTCTTCCTTTCTTCCTTGCTCCTCTAATTTGTTTGTGTTGTCACATTTTATATCTAAGTTATCTATCCTTTTGGAGCTTGTATTGTTATATGATGTGAGATGTTCATCTATGCCTAATTTCAGCCAGATTGCTTTTCAATTTTCCTAGCAGTTTTTGCAAGATAGTGAGTCCTCATCCCAGTAGTTGGAGTCTCTGGGTTTATCCAATGCTATGTTACCATCTTTATTTGCTTGTCTATCCAATCTGTTTCACTGAGCAACCTTTATACTTTCAAACTTGCACAAAATCATTTTAATGACAACTACTTTGTATTATAGTTTGAGATCTGGTACTTCTAGGTCTTTCTACATTTAAAAAATATTTCTCTTGAGGTTGTTTTTTTTTTTTGTCTCTTATTCCTCCAGATTAATTTCACTATTTTTTAAAATTTAATTTACATTTAAGTGGTCTGAGTCCTATTTTATGCCTGGTCCTCTTCTCCCAGGCCCTTGAACCATGTCTCTTTCCTCTAGGTAATTTCTGGGATTTACCTACCTCTCAAAACTTCCATATCATGCCTTATTCCCATTTACCACCCCTTCTCACTTCTCCAGGAATATCTCTAATTTAGCATTATCTTTTGGCTTTAAGTGACTACACCCTGAAGTCCTTGCCCACACTTCCCTCCTTACTCCAACAAACCCATCTAGGATCCTTGTAACATAGCAGGGCCAATGCTGTCCTGGACTCTGGACTTTTCTTAGGATGGCTCACTTTATTTAGCCCAGCAACATTCTAACTGTGGTCTCAGGACTTCTTTACACTTCTAAAAATTATTGAGGATCTCCCAAAGTGCTTTTTTGTTTCCTGTGAGTTACATCTATTGATATTTACTGCTCTATATATCGATATTTTATAGTTTTATCTATTAATATTTAATTTTAGGGGCGGCTAGGTGGCGCAGTGAATAGAGCACCAGCCCTGGAGTCAGGAGGACCTGAGTTGAAATCCGGCCTCAGACACTTGACACAAAAACTAGCCGTGTGACTTTGGGCAAGTAATTTAACCCCAATTGCCCTCCAAAAAAAAAAAAGCAAAAAATAATAATAATAATTTTTAAAAATATTTAATTTTAGAAATTCAAACAGTATAAAAAGTTTTTACCTTGTGGTCCCTCTGAAAGGATCTTAGGGACCGCTCTTTGAGAACCATTCCTCTAGCCCTGTCCTCGGGATCTAGAGCTGACCAGTCAAGCACATATCTTTCTCCCAGCCCCCTGAACCAAGCTCTCCTTCACATGGGCTGTTTCAGGAGGAAATCTGAGTTTGTGGCCTATAGGATGTTTTCTTGTCTCATTCTCACTCAAGTTTTGAAATCCTTAATCCAGACTCAAATTCTACTTCCCCTTCTGGTTTCTGGGTAAAATAGGCTTCTAACCATGTACAGTTAACTAAGGAAGAGCTGCACCACAGGCCAGTACCTCTTCTTGCTCCTTACTGGTCAGCAGAATGTTTTGTTTTGTTTTGTTTTTTCCTTTCAGTATAGAGTAGAAAACTGACACAGCATGATAGGAAGGGTGGTGACCAAGGCTGTATATGTTTAGGTGTAAGAATCCAGAAGCTTTGGTTTCTAGCTTTCCTTAGTAATTGGCCAGTGTATGGCACAGTCAGAAAGGGAACTGGTGGTTGGGAAAGGACCAAGAGAAGAGGAAGAAGTTGACTGCGAGTGTTTTCACTTCTCCAAGAGCTCACAGAGAGTCAGATGTCAAAAAATTTATGTGTCTGTCTTTATTCTTCAAAGAAGAAAAGATTGGAGCTCCCTCTCTTAGAAAACTGTGGACACTTTGGTATTTCATGAGGGAAATCAAAGTGGCCCAGGATTGCAGAACTCTAGGGTTTGCCCTGATACCAGGGGGACTTTTATGTGTCTCATGAGCAAGGGGAAACTCAGTAAACCCAAATCATGCCAAATACTGAGACATCTTCTCCAGCCTCAGGGAACACTTGCACCGACATGTTGTCACTGTATTCTGGGCTTAGAAGTGGTGGTAGGATTGACTTGAGACTCGTGGGAAAATTGGCTTCTGATTCATATCCCTTCCCCTCAGTCACGCTGAAGGCCTGGGAACAAAGGGCCCAAACAAGAATTCTCGAAAGGATCACAGGTTTTAGAAGTGACTAGGATTTAAAGGGAGTCTAGCCCAAACCACTCATTTTATAGATGGAGAAACTGATGCCATTAGAAGTAATATAGGTCAGTGGGAGATTTGATCCTGGGACCTCCAACTTTAAAGCCAGCAAGACACTCTATTGCCAAACTTCTAGCTTTTTCCCTATCCCCTATGCCTGGAATATTCTCCCTCCTCATCCTCATCTCTGCCCCCTAGCTTTCCTGGCATTCTTCAAATCCCACTAAAATCTTCCAAAAGAAGCCTTTACTGATGCCCTCTATTGATTATCCTGCATCTATATTGTCCATCCATAGTTGTCAGCATGTTTCCTCCCTCAGTGAGCTCTTTCAGGGCAGGGAATGTCTTTTGCCTTTTGTTGTATCACTAGCACTTAACACAGCGCCTGGCATACCAGAAAGGAATTTAATAAAAGCTTATTGCCTGCCTGACACCATGCTATTCTGTATCCTTGTGAAGGTGGCTATCTGAAACGGGAGTTAGTAGCCACTTCTTAGGCAGATTGTACCTGCAGGAGAAGAGAGCTGATGATATGTTGGTGGATGAGTCGGTTAAATGGCCTGTCTCCTTTGCCCATGGCTCTTCATTCATTTGAATAAGATGTTTCACATTCCTTTTCTGCTTGTTTGCCTCAATTTTCTCATCTGTCAAACAGGTATCCTAATTATATCCGTCTCTCCCCTGCCCCATATTTGCCTCAGGCTGTGAAGATGAGGACATTACCATGCTTTTTTTCTTTTTCTTAGAGAAGAAAACAAATAATAATAAGCATAAATTTACATGCACAGAGCTTATTCCAGGTTTTCCAAGCACTCTTCCCTATATTCTTTTATTAGATCCTCAAGAGACCCCTGTGAGGTAGCTAGGGCAGAGATTTTTATTTTCCTTTTACAAATGAGGAAACCAAGATTCTTTTTTGTTTTTGGCATGTATGTGATAACACTATTTAATAAGTTCCTTAAAAAGAAAATTATAAATATAATAGACAAAATAGTGCTTTTACATTTAAAGTGTAAGTTTTATACATACAGTTACAAAATAAGAGACCCACATATTTTTGATCTCACAATCAGTCTCCATTGTCATAAGGCATAGTAGATAGAATGTTGAGCCTAGAATTAGGAAGTTCAAAGCTGGACTCAGACATTTACTAGCTGACTGGCCCTGGGCAATTCTTAACCTCTGTTTGTCTCCGCTACTTCATCTGTAAAATGGGGATAATAACAGCACCTACCTTCCAGGGTTATTGAAACCAAGATTCTTAAAGGTTGTTACTTGCTCAGCATCCCAAGGTTAGTGAGTATCTGGGCTAGAATGGGAAAGCAGGCCCTTCATTGCTTAGTCTCCTTCCATGGTCATACTGTCTTTCAGTTACATAGATTATTATAAAGGTTATGGGATTCAGAACTGGAAAGGGCACAATTCCTTCAAATCCACACACATCCTTCTCCAGCATCTTAATTAAGGAAGGATTAGAGTGTATGGAGTGTTCAGGAGGACTAGTGTCTGGTGTGGGGGCTGGTGAACCCTTTCAGGGCTGCTCATCCACCTTTGGTATCTACCTGGCACTCGACTCTCACCTGTGGCTCTAAGAATCTGGAGCAGCCACACAACTGTCTCAACAGATGGGCTAAACCAGGGTGATGGTAACTGAGAGGCCTCAAACCTGTTGGTGAGTTAGGGGGATGCCTACCCCAAGTATGTGAAGACTTCCCCCTTGAGAGGAACAGTCTGTTCCAACAACCATGAAGGTGGCTGAAGCAGGTGCTCTGGGAGTGCTTAGAACTCAGTTGGATATCAAAGACACCAAAGGTCATCCATTGAATCCTGAACCATTATCCGGACCTTTGTCCAGCCACTGGCCTACAATGACTCTGGAAGAGAGAGTGAGGCTGATGACTTTGTATCACTCTGCCTCACTTAAACCCAGTTCACACACAAGTCCAAGACTCGACCCCATGATGTCACTGGTCCTTTTCCAAAAGGAAGGACAAACAACAACCATAAGAAGTAAGGCTCGAAGAGTCTTTCTTCTCTTTGGTTGGCTACAACCCCCATGTTCCTCCTAGTTTTAGAGATGCAAGCACCACAATTCCATTTAATCTTTTAAGATCAGATCTCCTATTACAAACGAATATTTATTTAAAAAACATAGCAAGAACAAAATGTAAATATTTCCCTAAAACCTAAGGGATATAATCGTCCCTTACAGCACCTGGGTCTCTTGGGCAGGGAGAGGCATTAGAGTCCCAGCTTAAATTAGTTCCTACATAACATTAGTCACACTAGGTGCAAGTCCAAAGTACCCCCTTACACTAGCACCCTGGCACCCTAACTTGTTAGGACTCCCTTGCTGGGCTAACTGTAATATCTGGTGGGGGAATCTTGAGCTCCAAGGTCCCCTTGTCTTGAGCTCCTGTGTCTGGGACTCCATTTCTTATACCTAGAACTGAAAAGCACAAAAAAAAGACAAAACAGATCCAAACTGCAAGTTTGAGAACACATGGCTTAAGGAAAGAGGGAGGTGGATCTCAGGTCCTTCCTCACTTCTACATTGGTGTCACTTGTTGTAAATCAGTGGTTCTCAACCTGTGAGTTGTGACCCCTTTGGGGGTTGAATGACCCTTTCACAAAGATCACAGGGGCTGCCTAAGACCATCGGAAAACACTTATTTCCAGTGGTCTTAGGAATCGAGACACCGCTCCTCTATCCATCTCTAGGCAGGTCTGCCCACATACAAATATGCCCACATATGAGTATTAAAGGGTTATGGCAGTAGGAAGGTTGAGAACTACTGATGTAAATGAATTATGCTATTTCCCTTAGACAACACCAGAAAGAGAGAGAGAGGGAGAGAGAGAGAGCGAGATTGTCCCAGTCAGGGTGTTTTAAAGAAGTTGCCAGTTGTAATGTATAGCCAGTGGAAAAAGGCTGCTCCCAACCATATAGAAGGCCAATACAGGATGTCCATACACATGTGCCAGTCCTTCTGTTTTGTAGAAACAGATTCCAAGGCTCCCCCATTTTAAGTAATCTGGACGTGTTATTTTTTTGTACTTATTGACATACATGTTGTTTCTCCCAATAGCTTCTTAAAGATAAGAAATTATTTCAGTCGAGCAAGCATAAACATTTAAGTTCCTACTATATACCAGGCACTTTGCTAAACGCTGGGGATATAGATATGAATAAAAACATAGTCCCTATCCTCAGGGAGCTTACAATTTGATGAGGGAAGACAACACACAAAAGTAAGCTGAAATGCAGGAGGGCATGGGAAGAGTGGGCAGAGTTGTACAGTTATCACTTGTTCTCTCTTCCAGAGACATTGAAGGCCAGTGGCAAGACAAAAGTCAGGATGACTGGGGATGGCCAGGGATGCAGTGGATGAACTTGGCATCTTCAATGTCTGAACAAGTTTTACATGTTCTACAGCACCTGCTTCAGTTGCCTTTGTGGCCCTTGGAAGATGGAGGGAGGTGGATTAGACATTGATCTGTTAATAGCACAAAACTGGTAAGGATAAAGCGTTTGACTGTAGATTCAGGATCCAAAAAGATCTTGATGGGTCAGAGCACAGGGCTAAATCTGATCAGATGAAAATCAATGGAGATAAACAAATTTAGGTACCAAAAATCAGCTCCAGAAGTAAGAGTTGGAGGAAACATTGCTAGATGACAGTTCTGAAAAAATCTTGGGGTTTTAGTGTACAGCAAGCCCTCTTTTGTGCTATCTCCATATTTGAAGAGTAGGCCATTTATACCTTTATCCACAGCATTTATAGATAATGTTGAAAAGCATAAGACTCTGCATGATTCCTGGGGTAATTCACTAGAGGCCTCCTGTCATACTGACAATGAACAGTTAACTTTTAGAGTTAGACCATCTGATCAATTCTGAATCATCTAAAAGTCTAATCCACATCCCTCTATATTCATCCCAAGACCAGTATGAACATTTTATCAAGAGCTTTGTTAAAACCTCAGTAAACTATATTGACAGTTATTTAGGAATCCTGACCAAAAAGGAAATGAGATTGAATGATGAAGCCAGGCTGGTACTTTGTAACCATTGCTTTCCTTTCTCAATGTTCCCCAACCACCTCTAGACATTCCATTCCAGAATTTCCCCAGAAATGAAAGTGAAGCTAAAGGCCCTAGAGTTTGCAGATTTTCCTCCCCTCCCCTCCCCTCCCCTCCCCTCCCCTCTCCTCCCCTCCCCTCTCCTCCTCTCTCTCTCTCTCTCTCTCTCTCTCTCTCTCTCTCTCTCTCTCTCTGAAAATCAAACTATTTGCCCTTCTCTAGTCTTGTGGTGACTCATTTTCCATGACTTTTAAGAAATCATTGATAATGGTTCATCAACCGCATTTGCTAGTTCTTTCAATATCTCTGAGTAAAGTTCCCCTGGACCAGATGACTTGAATTTATCAAGGGTACTAGGTACTCTATTTGTCTTGGCCATCTAGCTTCCCAGTCTGCATTTTCATTCAGTCATTTCCAGGGCAAAGATCCTTCTCCTTGGCAGAGAAAACAGACACTAGCCAAACACTGGGCAGCTCTGCTTTCTCTCTGGGATCAGTTAACATCATCCTAGCCACCCTAGGCAAAGGTCCTGGTTGTTCTCTGACCTTTCTTTTTCTCCTAATAGAGTTTAGTGGAATGAATTCATTTTGGCTCCACTCTCTGAGACAGGTTATTATGTCTTCCCTGGGGTTCTAGCCCCCATAATCTAGCCCCCAACCATTAGAAGCCAGTGACCAGATCCCATTTTCATTTAACTACTTAATATCCATTGACTTCTTTCAAAGGGATATTTTTCGCAATGCCTTAGGGACATAATCTGCCTTACTCCAACTCCATGGTGTTGGGTATGGAGGGAGAAAATAAGGCTCATAATTTAGCTCAGTTCCTGTACAGTACTGGTCCCACCAAATTCAGACTTAGAAGTGGCATAACTGTTGGGTGAGTCCTTCTGTTGGACTGGGGTACCAAAAGTTATTACCAAAGATCACTTTTTGTTCTTTAAGGCACTGATGCTGCATCAGCTACAAAACCCAAAGATTTGGGGATTTGGCTAAAAACTGAAGTCCATTTCTCAGAGGCCATGAAGCCTCAGAGAAAGAAAAAGCCTAGAGACCTTCCCTTTATGCATGGTCTCTCACTACAAATGAAAGTTTGGTCACCAATTAAAGCAGAGAAACGAAGAAGTAGCTGTAGATGATGGGTCATTTTGAATACCTCCAAAGACACTCAGAGAGCCTCCCCTGTACCATGAGATTAGCTGACAGGAACCAGCTACAGGATGTCCACATACGGTCCCAGGCTTCCCATCCAGTAACCAATTCTTCACCATTCATGAAAATCATATTTAGATTAGAACAGATTCTTAATCCCAGGGGTCAAACTCATTAAAACAGCTGAGATAACCAAGTATCTCCATAGGCTTTAATTCTATTTTCTAACCATTCTGTCCTGTTCACTATTATCTGTCTCTTTCTTCGGTCACTATTTGACTTAAAAGTTAGAAATTTCTCGTAGCTCCTTGCTTGCTAAATTTTACTTAGTCAGTATCATTTATTTATTCTTATCACTTATTCTTCTAAAAGAAGAGCTCAAGAAGGCTTGAGGTCCTCTGACTTATCTTAACCTCAAGATTTTTTTGTTTATTTCGCATGCAGAAAAGAAATAAACATTTATTAAGTGTGTACCAGGCATTGTGTTATTATTTCATCTGATCTTTATAACAACCCTGAATTATCACAACAGTCTTATGATTATTCCCATTTTACAGTTGAGGAAACTGAGGCAGACAGAAATTAAGTGACTTGCCCAGGGTCACACAGCTAATAAGGCCATGTTTGAACTCGAACCTTACTAACTCCAGGTCCAAAGCTCTTTCTGATACACTTAGCAGCCTACACAGATGAATGAAAGTGGCAAAGACAAAGACAAAATTCTCAGGTAGAGGTACATTAGATAGACACAATCCTCCACCTCACTTTATTTCAGATTCCTGGCTATATCATCTATCTGTGATCTGCTTTAAATCTTGTCACCGTTAAGTTCAATATCTCTTTGTTAATGCTTCCTGTGTTATTTTCATGACAAATAAAGTTAACTATGGAGAGTCAGGGGTGGGCAGAGACAACAATGTATATGTAATAAATAAAATAAAATAAAAATTTAAAAATCCCGACTTGAGTTAGAACCTGGGTTCACATCCTGGTTCTGCAGCTTTACTACCTATATGACCTCAGGCAAGTCACTTAGACTCTCTGGGTTTCAGTTCCCTCATTTGCAAAAAAGAGAAGGTTGGACTAGATGGTTTCTAAGGCCCCTTTCATCTTTAGATCTGTGATTCTCCTATGAACCGACCTGAATTAAACCAATGAAGATCTCTCCAGAGGATCAGAGATGTCTGAGGCTACAGAGAAAGAACAGTCCATATGGAATCAGGACCTAGGTTTTATAGCCAGTTCCTGGATGTGTATGACAACACTTTACTTGTCTCTCTAGGTCTCTTTCCTCATCTTTAAAATGGATATATTAGGAACTACACTTGCTAGCTATGTGCCGCCACACAAGCCTTCTACAAGCAGCCTTCCTCCATCCTTTTTAATTCCAGTGCCTTCCCTCCTTTAATTATTTCCTATTTATCCTATATGTAGCTTGCTTCGTATATGCATTGTTCGCATGATATCACCTGATTTGATTGTAAGTTCCTTGGGCGCAGGGACTGTCTTTTGTCACATTTTGTATACCCATTACTTGGCACATTGCCTGGAATATAGGTATATATTTATATTTAATATATATTTATCGAATTAAAGTGAATAAGGTCCTGGAGCCTCTGTTTCCTCATATATGAAATGGCAATACTGATTGTTCTACAAGTTTATCGTGAAGAAATTGCTCTACAAATCTCAAATCATAGTAGAAAAAACAAAATTATTATTGCTATTTACTGGGTTACTTAATGGAAAGAGGTCACATATGATGATTGTGGACAACAGTTGTTTATTAGCCTGGATCCCAAGGAACTACCAGCCAAGAAAAAGGCAGAACTAGCTAGCTAACAAGGCACCACAGATAGAGGAGACCTAAATGAAAAGAAAAAGAGATTTTGGTATTCTAGGGATATGAATCAAATAAACAATGGAATGGATCTATCTTATTTCCCAATTTGATTCTAAATTCTTCAGCCAAAGCCTTCAGGTAGAACAATAATCTTGATGACTGAAAAGCTTTTGGTTTCCCAGAATCCTTTTCCCTTATCAGCAAAGGTTTTCTGGGGTTAGTCAAGCCTAGAAGGAATGACTCTGAGAGAGCTGGGAGAGGGGAATAGGAGACACAAAAAGACAGAGATGAATTTTGCCCGAGAGGGCTGGCTAGTCCTGTTGTCTGGGATCACCAAAATGATACTTGGGAGCCCTTTTACCTTTTCCACAAGATCTAGAATGAAATCTTTTTTAGGGGACTAGAAATTGCCTCTCCCTCCTTCTGGGCTTTTGACCTGTGATTTCATACAGGGGGAATTCCCTTAAGCAGGGCTGATAAGCAGTTCATCCATAACTTTCTGTTTGAGGGAGTTGCCTCCGGGCACTAGGAGATGAAGTTATTTGCTCATGGAGACACGAGCTAGCGTCTGAGGCAGGAACTGAGCCCCGACTCCAAGACCAGCTCTCTCTCCACTCCACTACGTTGTCCCCAACTAAAGCAGCCGTATTAATCAGATGGATTTGCCAGCTTTCTTTTTCCCTTCCTTTCCATTTCCTACTCTCTCTTCTCTGAGCACACCGACAAGTTTCCATCTCACGTGATCTTCTCCAGTGTGGGTAGCAATGAGTAATTAAAGGCTCTGAAGCAGCTGGCCTCCGTATGTTCCAGACTCTCAGTCTCTCTGTCTCTGTTTCTGTCTCTCTGTCTTTCTTTCTGTCTCTCTTTCTCTCCCACTTTCTGTCTGTCTCTCTCTGTTCCTGTCTCTTTCTCTGTTTCTTTTTGTCTCTGTCTTTCTATGTCTGTCTTATCCCTCTGTCTTTCTGTTTCTTTCTGTCTCTGTCTTTTTCTCTTTTTCCTGTCTCTCTCTGTCTATCTGTCTCTCTCTAGGTGCAGTTGAAAAAGACCAGAGGCACTATAATAATAGCACTGGGCTTGGAGTCAAGAAGACTCATCTTCGTGAGTGCTGAACTTGTTCAAATTTGAACTCAGACACTTCTTAGCTATGTGACCCTGGGCGAGTCACTTAACCCTGTTTGCCTTAGTTTCCTCATTTGTAGAATGAGTTGGAGGAGGAAATGGCAGACCAGTTAAGTATCTTTGTCAAGAAAACATCAAATGGGGTCATGAAGAGTTGGACGCAACTGAAAACAATAAGATGACAACAGCATCTAAAGGCTTCACTGGGAGAGCCATGGAGACCTACCAGTCTGAGAGTAGAGTAATCTAAGATTCCACTTATTAGGTGGCTAGGTGGCACAGCCAACAGAGCACTGGCCCTGGAGTCAAGAAGACCTGAATTCAAATCTGACCTCAGACACTTGACACCAAACTAGCCCTATGACCTTAGGCAAGTCATTTAACCCCTATTGCTCTACCTTCCCCTCTCCAAAAATGAAAAACCTTCTTCTTATCAAGAGGGAAAGAAAGGGTAAAAGTCCTTTATGGGGTAAGTCAGGCCTTGGATAAGATCTTTTCATCACATCACACCCATTTGGCCAACTCAGACTCTCTTCCTTTACCTTACCTCATCCCAGTAGAATGTTACCTCCTTGAGGAAAGGGACTGATGTTGTTCTACATCCTCAGTACACAGCATCGTACTTAACCTATGGTGAGTGTTTAATAAATGCATGTTGAATTGGAAATTGAATGGAATTGTCCACCCTGACCTAGTATCATCCATCCCTCAGGCTAATTGGGCCTCAACACTTGTATACTGTTCCCATTCTATAACGTGATTATCATTAATTGGAGGGCTGAGGCCCAAAGGGCAGTGGCTAGAGAACTCAATTAATTTTTCAATTCTAAAAGTACTTAGCAACCTACTAGGTTCAGGCTGGACAGAGCCTGAGCTGTCTGAATGGATCAGTAGAGAAGGCCACCAAATTCTTCATCCAAGGAGCTTCTAACCTGAACAAGACCAGAGGTACTTGTACTGAGCGAGGGCCATCCCTACATGAAATTCTTTTGCAATCTGTCTCCAACCTATTTTTCTAGGCTGATTACACATTATCTCCACTTCTGCACTCTACATTCCAGCCAAACTGTGATCCTTGCTGTTCCCCTATATACAGCATTCCATCCTCCTTCTCTGTTTTTAACACCTTCAGTTTTATTGATATTTTTTACAGTACAAACATTTGCAGATTATTTCTGCTTTGTGAAATCTCTTAAGAAGAGTTAAACAAAACTGTTAATACATTAACCTCAAATAAAAGTTAATTTTATATTTCACATTTAGTACCTCACTCCTATCTCTCATTTTAAATAATCAACAGAAATCCATTTTCTTTCCCTCCTATCCTCTACCGTAATGGAAAAGGAAAAAAAAAAACAACAAAAGCATCTTTCTTTCGAATATTTATTGAATCTTGCTTCCCACCTACTAGTCAAGCCTTTCATTTTACAGATAAAGAAATCAATCCGGGTCCAGTGAAGTGATTTATTTGTCTAAACTCACGCAGGTAGTAAATGACAGAGGGACCCTGGCTCCAAAGCCAATGATCATTCTGTGTCAGGCAGCCTTTTCATTCCCATAAGGAAGTAGAACAATTTAATAGGTCTCTGCCAACCCTCACCTCTCCATTTTTGCTACAAGGAGTAAGGAAAGCTCATGTTTGAATGTTTTATTTAATACCATGTCTTTCCCTCTGTTATTTTTCTACATTTTCTGCTTTCTTGTATCTACATGATTGTTTGCATGTTGTTTCCCCATTAGACTGTAAGCTCCTTGAGGGCAGGAACTATCTTTTGCCTTTGTTTGTATCCCCAGATCCTGGCAGATAGTAGATGTTAAATAAATGTTTGTTGAATTCATTTGTTGCAAATATGCACAGTCAAGCAAAACAAATTTCCCAATTACTGTACACAAAGATATATGTACCTTATTCTGCAGCCTAAATCCATAACCCTTCTGTAATATAATGACAGCACACTTCATCATTCATCTGGTGGAATTGCAAATGGTTAATGTATTATATCTGGGCTTTTACATCCCATGCTAGGAATGCTAGTTAGTGTTCCAAATGTATCTTAGTGGGGCAGCTAGGTGGCACAGTGAATAGAACACTGGCCCTGAAGTCAGGAGGACCTGAGTTCAAATCCAGCTTCAGACACTTAATACAAAAACTAGCCGTGTGACCTTGGACAAGTCACTTAACCCCAATTGCTTTACCTTCCCCCCTCCAAAAAGCAAAAAACAAAAAAACCCAAATGTATCTTAGCTAAAACTTGTGAAGACCTAACTAAAATGGTTATGAAGTCTGTACATTTGGTATTGTTTGATTTTGTTATCTCTTAGTATGGAAGAGGAAGAACAGTTGTATGTTGTGGCTTGTTAATATGTACATTTATACCAAATTTGTATTTGTACTGTCAGTATGGAAAATGAGGGACAAAATGTGTAACACACTATTGGGTTTTTACTCTATTGGATTCCGCCTATATGTGTGTTTGCTTTTGTCTATGTGGGTTTATATGGTAGAGTTTATATTTAACATCCCCCCCTCCCCAAAGAGTGTGTAGGCTAGTCAAATGATAAGGACACGTTCGCGAAGAACTAGAAGGTTAAATGGTATGAGACATAGCCAAGACATGCAGACAACTTGCTTTTCAAGAAAAGGAAAGACCTGTCTTGACTGGCAGCAGGGTCAGGGAAGGCTTCTTGGAGAAGGTGGCATTTGAGCAGGGTCTGGGAAGATGAGTAGGAATTCAACAGGCAGGAGTGGTGGAGGACAGAGCAAAGCTGAGCAATCGGCATGAAAACGGGAGAGGAAGAGAGAGCAGTACATTTACAGGGGATGGAAAGTCCTACAGCTTGGCAGGGGTGTGGAAACACATGAAAGGGAGCGGTGTGACATGATGTTGCAAAGATCGGGTAAGCAAAATGAACCTGATCTCTACCTGGAGAGAAGGTGTTGTAGGCAAAGGGAGTGGGAAGGGAAAGACAGGCATCCCTGGGCAGAGCTGACCACCTCTGACTAGGGTTCCTGCCTTTTCTAAACCGAGATTCCCTGCAAGAACTTAAATTATGTAGGCTTAAGAGAGAAGGAATCTTTCCCCTGAGGTCAAAACTTTATCCTGGTTGTTCCTGTTTATGCTCCTAGAGGAGTGGGCTTGTGGGATGATATTAAGGAATAACACGGCAACATTTTCCTCACAATCGCACTGTGAGGCAGGTGGATATAACTATTATTGTTCTTAGCAATTATTATTCTCATTTCATAGATGAAGAGGTTGAGTTACTTGCACATCTTTTAAATATCAATTTATTCTTCTGGTGATCCTATTAACTCCCAATCATGAAGTTCCACAATCTCCCAAAGGGTAATGGAAGGTCATATTGTGAGTATACACACACACTATATCTCTATCTCTATCCATATCCATATCCATATCCATATATACATATGGATATATAGATATACACACATACACATATTATCTATAATAAATATATACAATGTATATATATATGATATATATATATATTATATTTATAAACAAATATATATACAATGCAATTTATTACTGATATATTGAAGGCAAGAAATGTCAGAAAGGATAAAGAGATCAGAAAAGAAGGTGGGCCACTCTCATATGTATCTGAGGCCTAGGTCTTCTGACTCCAAACCTTTTGCTCTTATTAACTATGACAATCACCCATGGTCACACATATAGGATTTGATCCCAGTTCTCTTGACTCCATGTTGAGTTGTCTCCCCCCTATTCTACTGAAAGGACATCAGAGCTGTATAGTTGTAGGTGTTTTAACCTCTTATGTGTCTATAAAATAAGGTGATTGCATTAGATGGCCTTTAAGATCCCTTCCAGCTTCTCTTGGAAGCAGGGTAAACGTTTTGAAATAGGTCAACTTTGTCTTGGGCACCCCTCCTACTTTCCTGTCTTCATTGTCCCAAGGGGTCTAGTACAGATTGCCCTGACCTTCTTCCTCTATACACATACTCTGGCACCCCTCCCAAACTTGCCCTACTTCCCAAAGAGCTCCAAGTTCCAAAATTAACTACTATCTTTTCCCCCTCTTTAGGAATCCCTTATTCCCTCAGTGTAATTGTGGTCATCTGCATACTACAGGAAAAACAAACTGATATGACTAATTTATTCTAATGTGGGACTGAATGACCTAGAAATACTTAAGCATTCTAAAAGTGTTCAGGTTTTTTTTTTAAAGAGGATGATTTTTATCCTGAATAAATCTACACCTGGTCTTTCTTAGAGTCTTCTTCCCAATCCCTCCCCCATCCCCCATCCCAGCAAACAAAGAAGAAATGAAATTAAATCATTCAAGCAATGTAGAGAATGTCTTAGGAAACTGCAGGTAGGCCAGCTCCAGGCCTTGGATAAGCTTTTCTAAACTCATTCTGTTTTCTGCAACTAAATGAAGACCATACGTTCTTCTGGAAGCTCTACTTCCTTCTCTGACCCTAGGCATATCTTGGACACCATTGAAGGGCCACCTTCTTCCCAAAGCCTTCCTTACCTTCTACATTCCACAATGATCATGGGATTATAGATTTAGAGCTGGAAGTCTAGTCAAGTTACCTAGTTAGGTCTTGAGGTCATCTGGTCCAGATTTTTTATTTTACAGATGTAGAACTGAGGTGCCAGGAGGCTAATTCACTTACCCAAGGTCATACTTTTCTAAAGTATTAAGTAGGAGAGCCAGGATTTGAAAATAAGCACTACTCCAAATTTGTTGTTGGTTCTTTGTTCTCAGAGGACCAGTGATGTCACAGGATGATGTCTTGACTAGTTCATAAACTGGATTTAAGTGAGGCAGAGCTGCACAAAGTTGTCACCCTCACTCTTCCAAAGACTTCAGTAAGGTAGCAAGACAAAAGTCGAGATGACTGGTGATGGCCTGGGATGCAGTGGATGACCTTGGCATCTTTGATGTCTGACTAAACTCTAAATTTAGATCTACTTAGACCACCTCTCTCTCACTCTTCCTCTCCCCCTCCCTTTCCTCCCAACCTCTCTCTCTCTCCTCAGAATTTCTTTAATATTTATACACTTTATGGGCTTCACCTCCAACTTCTAAAGCAGATTTCCAAATGGGTAACTCCATTCCTAATCTCTTCCTAGAGTTAATCCAGTCCTGTATTTCCAGCTGCCTGCTGTATACCTCCACCTGGACTTTTCCTGGTGCCTAGATTGCATCACCTCCACCTCACCGGACCCTTTTGTTCCAGAGTTTGGCTCTGGTGCCATCTTTTTCTTCCATGAACCCTTACCTGATTCCTTCAGTTTAGTATTCTCCCCCTCCTCCAATAATTGTGTATTTACTCATCTATGTATGTGTTCTTATATTTCTCCCCGTGCTCCTCTCCACTATATAATTTCTTTGAGAGCAGAGAATGTTTAATTCTACCTTCACAATCCCAGCACAGACCAGTGCAATGCCTGTCATGTAGTAGTCAATTATCTCACACAGCGTCTAGATGGCACCACCATCCTTCTGGCCATCTGGGCTTCAATCCAAGGCTCCTTAACTTTTCTCTGTGGCACGGACCCCCTCTTTGTCAGGCTTCACAGAGGTGTAATTCCCCCCCCCCCCCCCGCCCCCCATTCAAGCTCATGGACCTCCCGAAAAGGAGGAATTGGAATTCCTTAGAATGTAAGTTTCTTGAAGGCAGGAATTGCCTTATTTTTCTATGTGCATGCCCTGTGCATTGCATGCAATAAGTGCTAAATTAATGTTTTATTCTTGTGTTCACGTTGCTTTAACACTAAGGTCTTTTTCAACCTCATGGCTTGCCCATGAAACGTTTCCTGCACCCGCATTCAGTAAGTGCTTAATAAAGCCTCGTTGGATGAAGTGTGTGAATGACAATCCTACAATAGCTTGGAACCCTGGGGCTCCGTTGTGGCATTGGGAACGCCATAGCACTGTGAAACACAAGGAGAAGCTGTCATTGCTTCCTCTTTCTCTTTCTCCTGGGTGGAGAACCCAGAAGGTCAGTTTGGGGTCCAACATGGCAGCGCCCTTAGAGTGGAGGCCTTGGAGTGGGGAACACCATATTGTCCCACGTGACCTCCAGCGCGCCCGGGCCCGGTTGGTGTCAGGCGTGCAGACGTACGGGGCGGGCCCAGGCGTGCGGGGTCTCGTGACAGGCACTTCCGCTCGGGGCGGCGGCGGTGGCGGAAGTGAGAGCGGAGCCCTAGTGTTGGCCATAAAGCCCGAGGCGGCGACGGCGACGGTGGTGGAAGGAGGAGGAGGTGAAGGAGAAGGGAACCTCGTCGAGCGGACTTGGAACGTCCCCTCCCCTGTTGCCCTGCTCACCGAGCCCTCGAGACGCATCCGGCATCGCTCCCGAGACCCCGGAGGAGCCGCCCGCCCTCTTGCCTACGGTGAGCAGCGGGCCCAGCTGCCCCCTCCGTCCGTACGTCCGCCCGCCCCCGGACCCCCTCCGCCCTTCCCCCTTCGTTTCCCCCGTCCCCCGGGGCCGGGGCCTAAGGAGGGGTCCTGACCCCGGGGCCGGGATTCGCGCTGCCCCGGCCCCCCCGGGCAGTGAAGTGGGAGGCCCCAAAGGAGGGGTCCCAGCACCGGTCAGAGGTTCGGAGCCGGTCAGAAGCAGCGAGACACCGCCGGGCACGTCGCCGGGGGTCCGGGGCTCGCCCTTCTTTCCCTTGAGGGCCGCCCGGGGCCGGGGGATGGGGGCCGGGGAGGTCAGCTGTCGTGGACTTGTTTACTAGGTACCTGGTGCCGGGAAGTGGGGAGGAAGGGGCGTCTGTCCAGCCGGCCTCCGGGGCCGCAGCGGCCGCTCGGGGGACGTTGCTGAAGCCGGGCGCCCACCGAGGTCAGGTCGGGAAGGATTTCGGCCTTGTGCAATGATGAAATTAGCGTTGGTGGCTCCTCACCGGCGACGAGCAGCTCGTGTGTGCGGTGACAATGACGACAAGACAGCAGAACTCGGTGACAGTTTCCCCAGGCGCAGGAGAGTGTGCGGGGATCTGTCACGAGTGTCCAGGCTGCGAGCCCATTAAGTTATTAAACTCGATCCTTTTGTTTGGGAGAGGCTTCCCTAGAACACCTGAGTCAAGCTGAATCAGTCAAAGTCATGTGGCCAGTGCGCTTTTCCTTCGTGTTGTGTACATGCGAGACCCTTCAGGCCATGAGAGACAGAGGGTTTTTTGTGATCCACACGTGTTAACAAATCGTGGCTCCTTTGTGGAGTGTAGTTCTAGAACTTTAATGGGGGAGGGGAAGGAATTAAATTTAGATCTTTCTCTGGTTATCCTACTGAGTTATGTTTAGTAGCTTAAGCATACATTTTGAATGAAATCCTGAAGCTTGCAGTGACTTCTTGTGCTGTCTGATATTGTTTTTGGCAAAGTTTTATAGAGCTGCTTCAATAGCAAGGCACAGTTCTTTGCTTAAAGTCAGTAATTCAGCTGGCAGTTGCTACTTCAAGTACACTCTTGTATAGTGTCAGTAACTCAGGAGCACTTGAGTGTTGTCAGGATAACTTACCTTTGTTAAAGAATAAACTGCAACTGGGAAGCTGGCGTGCTATTCCTCCTTGTTTCTATTACTATAATTTCAATTTTTAACAAAATAGAGTGACATAAGTGAAGAACCAGTGTATTTAAATATTCATAACTCCCTTTTAAAACATATCTTCTTCCCCTTGGATACTGAAAGAATAAGTACTGTTCACTCCTTGTGACATTAGCAGCTGATTTAAACACATGACTTGTATCATCCATGGATTAATAAAGTCTGTCCAAAGTGTTATTCTTTTTAGAGAACAGAAGTCTTTCCAGATGTGCAACATGGGAACTTGGTGTTAAGTAGGGTAAACTTGCCGGTAGTGCGTGTTCAGATATTTCTTGATGAGTGAAATGAAACTTGTATCAAGAAGCTAGAATAATTCGAATTTGAATGGTTCTTCCCTAGAGAATGTTATCTTTAAAGATGCCTAATATTAAATGCCACCATGTGTGTACATGTTTACATATATGTGTGTATATATTTGGCTTTAAAGAATGGTTTATAAGTAGAGTTGTATTTTTTTGTTGTTTTGTTTTGTTTTGGTTGGGGATTCCAGATGAAGGCAGAAGCAAAGAGAAATGTGGGAAAGAACTCCCCAATTAACCTAGTATAGTAATTCCAGCTTTTTGTTGATTTTCATTGTGAAGTACTCTTTTTAGTCTTCCTTGGATTTACAGTGGGATTACTATCAGATACTTTTCTCCAGATTAAAAATGACTTTTTTTTTTTCTCAAGAATTTGTGTGTACTAAATTTGGATATCATAGGAGCATGCTGTGGAATAATGAAACATTGGAAACATACAGACTGTTATTCTTTGAAGGGGGTTATGAAAAGATAGCTGGGGAATAACTATTACTTTCTTTTTTTTTTAATGTCAACCTAGACTACAAAGTTGACACATGACAGTTTAGGTTATATTTGGAATTTGATGGGTTAGGGAAATGTCTATTTAGGTTGAATTTTGAGGGAAACTAGTTAATATTGCCATTGTACCACTGTGACAAGTTACCATTAGGGCTTCAGTTTTTGCTTAAAGCATATCTTTAATTTGAGGGATTAACCATTATTCCTTGTCCTTGTTGCTTTAGTGGTGCTTTTTTAAAAAATCAAGTATATCTGTTTTTTACTGATCTACAGATGTTAATAACTTGTTGAAATGTACTTAGTGAAAGATTTGAAACAGTCACGCTATAGGCTAAATTCTTGATTTCTTTGGTTGGAGTGATTGAGGAGTTTGCACACTTAGAACACATCCTATTGGCTACATTCAGTATATCATTGTTAACATATTGCCTATATGAAATGCCTACAGTTCTCATTCCTTTTTCTTAGTCCAAACAAGGATTTTTGTTGAGGGGTTTATAGTAAGACTATGGATCAGAGGGGCATTGATGTTTCAGAAGAGCAGTATTTTGACACTTTTTCTCTCATGATTGCTTGCAATTACTTAATGAAGGAAGACTTAGATCTGAAGCAGCCTCCAAACAGTGGGGCTTTTCTGGGCTCACTTTGTCTTTGGTTAGAAGCCCTATGATCACAACACCCCTCGACCTTATGGCATATTGTGGTTTTGAATCAGAGCTGCCCACAATGTTGGAGCAATAAAAATGCAAATAAATAAATGAATGCCCTCTCACACTCTTTCCTCCTTATATAGTTTGAGGATTTTACCCTTCTTGAGCATGAACCAAATTTTGAAGGAAGCACTGTGAGTTAGAGTTTGTGGGTGTGATCTGCATTTGCTGTAACTTGTGCAGGTAAATTAATGCAAAATACAACTGAGGTCTCAACAGTGATTTTACCTGAAGTTTGTCCTTTGTACCTCCTGAAAACTGTCCATCTCTCTACTAATGAGCCCAGTATTAGTCCACAGTCTAAAGTAATTTAAACATAGAGCTATGACAATATTAGTAGATACCAAACTAAGGAGCCAAGGGCTGGGAATGGAAACTGGGAGGAGGCTTCCTCCTTATTAAGGCTAAACAATGGTTCACTTGGCACTGATGTCATCTTCTGAAGAAGGACTTAGGGGATAGAAATAAGTGCTGGCTTCTCTTTTCTTCTCACACCCTGTATTCCAAAGCCTACTGTTTTACTGTTGCCTCTTATCTCATATATAACATTGTTATTGAATTCCCAGTTGTAGTTCTTTGGGTTATCCAGCTACTATCTATTAATTCCTCTTTAAATAGATTTCTTTGCTGTTCCATCTGCAGTTTGCTGCAGTAACATTTTGCAATGTGTTAATCTCGGAATTACCTGCCCCCACATTTTCTCTCTTCTTGCCATGGTTTTCTTCCCACTTTTTATACTCAACAGAGGGAAACTAGGGTGCTTCTGCCTCTGGAAATTCTCTGAAGTGTAATAGTGGTTAGTTGTATCAGCTACAAATCAGAGGTGAGTGGTACGTCAGGCAGATTTGAACAGGTCAAAGAAATGTTTGTTGAATTTAGACCTTTATTACTCCTTACAAAGATATATTTAAATTTGAAATCAGTTACAATTCTGGGCTGCAGCAGCTTTTAAGAATAGCTGTTTTCAAAATATTTCATTTTGGGAGATAGTTTGAAAGTTTTGTGTCAGCCCTTCCGTGCTTACTTTATTACAGATTCCTTACTTTATGCAAGAGGAGAGAACCTCTGCTATGTTCTACTTTTATTTTTAGTGATGTCACCACTGCTGTGGAGATCAATCTAACTGATTCTGCTTCTCACTTTAGATAGTGCCAAGCAGTGTGAGTTCCATGGACACAGCAAAATTGTGGCAACAAAATGAAAACTAATGTCCGGTTTAGGAATTCCCCAGTTTAACGAGTAAATTATATATGGCCTAGTTTGTGTTAGTGCTGTTATGTCTACTAAAGGAGTGTCTCTCCCCCCTTCATTTTTATTGTCCTAATTGCTTTGTTGATTTTTAAAAAAAATACTGCTTTCAGAGGTGGCTAGGTGGGGCAGTGAATAGCACCAGCCCTAGAGTCAGAAGGACCTGAGTTCAAATTTGGCCTCAGATATTTAACACTTACTAGTCATGGGACCTTCTGCAAGTCACCTAACTCCAATTGCCCTGTCTTCCCCCCTCCAAAAAGCAAAACCAAAAAAAAAAATTAGTGTTTTCAATCGCCTGAAAACCACCTTCTTACCCTCTCACTCCAAACTCCTCTTTCTTGCCCTACAGTTGAGAACACAAGAAAAACAACCTGTTACACACATGAGTAGGGCGTCGGTTTCTACTGTAGTAGCTGCCCTTATAGCCCTTGAACTACTCACTGCAGATGTATCTGTATCAGGCTGATCTTTGATTAAATAACATTGCAAAGTTTACAAGGATGGAAGAGATCAACTGTCTTTGTGTCTTTAAGGTTTTCAAGGGAATCATTATGGAAACTATTAATAGCTCATACTTGTATAGTACCTTAAAGTTAGTGAAATACTTTCCTCAACAGTCCTGTTCAGTAGAGAGTTCTATGCTGTCGAGTCTCTAAGGCAGGATTCAAACTTGGGTTTCCCGATTTCAGGGCCACAGTTCTCAGCTGTTTCATATTGCCTACATATTGTCCTTTGTATTCAGACTCTGGTATTTGTGTCCATTTTAGTTTTTGTTTCTATCCTTTTGTAGACTGGAAGCTTCTTGCAGTCTTGAGAATTAGTCACAGTGCTCAGCTGTATCTTCCCCCACGTCTAGTCCCTCTTCTAGTGAGAAACAGCTCTGCCAAACCAGGGGAAGTAACTCATCTGCCCCAGGGCTCAGTGAGCTGTTCCAGAGAGCCCTCCCTGGGCTCTGCTGCTGCAGACCTTTGTTCAAATGCAGCCGCCTTTCTGTGAATGCGGGTCAGTGAAGGAGAAACTGGGAAGGAGAGCTGGGTATTGGCAGTGTGCTGAAACTTCATATTGCTTGGTGCTGAGGAAGGGTGACTCAGAGCCTGCAGCCTGTCTAGGGAGCAAGACACACACAAACATGCAAAATATCTAAAAACATATATAAGGTAACACCTATGAGAATATAATCAATATAGTGAAAATTATAGAAATGGGTTGTACTGATGGTTTGAGATGAATGGTGTTGAACAAGAAATACTCGTTTCCACCCCAGACCCAACATAAAGTTTCATTATTCTTGAACATTTCAGTCTTGATCTGATGACTAAATCCAGTAGCCTTTTAAAATTCCCCATCCTTTATCTTTCTGCATTGTTTAACATCATCCCTTCCCAAATGGTCTTATCTTTTCTTAGATTTCTTCATTTTCATGTCCTGACACTATTCTCTCTGGGTTCTTCTCCTAACTGTTTGGCCACTGTGCTGCCTGGACTCCTTTATTGGGTCATCTATCTCAGCTTCCCCCTCCACCCTCAAGTAACTGGATGTACCTCACAATTCTGTTCCTTTGCTTTCTCTCTGTATTCACTGACTGAGCCTGTGAGTTCAGTTATCACCTCCATGCAGATGACTGATCTGTATATCATGTCTTTGTACCTTTCCTGAGCTCCAATTCCTCATCAGTCAAGAAGCAAATGTTAAACTCCTACTATATAAGTACATAATTGTTGTTGTTATTATTCATTCCCTTCGATTATGTCGAACTGTTCATGATCCCATTTGGGGTTGTCTTAGTGACCTGCCCAGGGTCACATAGCTAGTAGTATTTGAGGTCAGATTGGAACCCAGAAAGATGAGTCTTCTTAACTCTAGGTCTAGTATGGTATCTGCTGTACCACCTATGTACCAGATAGTGGTCTGGACTTTGGTTCCTGGCCAGAAGGTGCTTATATTCTATTTGGGGGAGAGGGAGAGGACACTAGATGGGGATGATGTGTACACATATAGCTAGTAAAGTTATGTAATGGGGGGAACACTGGTACCTGGGAGAAGCGGGAAGGGCCTCAAACTTGAGTTGAACTTTGAGGTAGAAATGAGGAGGGATTATGTTTCATGCCTGTGCAGAGACCTGGAGAAAATTAATGGAATTCTGTGTGTGAGGATACATCAAGTTGGTCAAGGTAGTAAGATGGTGCGGTGGATACTGCTAGACTTGCAGTTTGGAAGACCTGGGTTCAAATCTTGCCTCAGATACCATGTCTGGCTACATGACCCTGGGCAAGTAGTCCTCTTCTCAGCTTCATTTCTCAAAGGAGAGGTGCTGTTGTATCTGCCCCAGAAAGTCTTTATGAGGAGCAAATAAGACAGACCTTAAAGCACTATATAAATCCTACCTATTATTATAGATATTAGTATGTAGAGTGGTGAAGGGGAGTTGTGCCCAATATATTGGAAAGATAGTCTAGGACTGGATTGTGTAGGGCTTTAAATGTCAAATAAGGATTTGTGGTTTTTCAGAGGCAATAGAAAGCCACCAAGTTTTTTGAGCAGGAATTATATGATCAGACCCTTTAGGCATATTACTTTGACTGCTGTATGGAGGAGAGACTGGAGCCTCCCAGAATAGGAGGCTATTTTTAATAGTTCTACTAATAGGTTATATGGACCTAGACTCTGGCTCTGTAAGTGGAGAAGGGAAGTAATGCCTCAGATTGCGTGGATGGAGTAATTGACAGGATGTGGGACTGAGGATGATTTGGAGGTTTCAACCGGGGTGACTAGAAAGAAGGGAGGAAAGTTCAGAAGAAGGGGAAGATAAAGGGTTTTGTTTTGGACATGAGGGGTTTGAGGTGTGCATAGGATATCTAGCAGGAAGTGCCTTATAGGTGGTTAGTACAACTTTCAAATAGACATCCCATAGACATTCGGGACTCAGCAAGTCCAAAACCACTTGTTATCTTTTGTGTTGTTTCTCTCCCCTCCCCCCCAATAAAGATTCCAGTAGTTCTCTCTTGCCCCCAGGATGAACTACACTCTTCTGTTAGATGTAGGTAGTGGCTCCTCAATAACTTAGGCTTTTGCTAAATGGACCTGCTTGCTGTTCTCCATCCATGACATTGTTTTTCCCTTTTCTGTGTCTTTGCACAAATTGTCCCTCAGGTCAGCATTGTGGATCCCTAGCTTCCTTTAAAATTTAGTTCAAGCCTCAGGTCCTAGCCTCCACCCTGAGGCCTTTCCATATTGTCCAACTATGATTCCCTTCACTAGATTACTGTATTATTTAATAATAATAATAACTAATATTTATGTAGTGCTTACTCTATGCCAAGCACTGGTCCTCATAACATCCCTCTGAGGTCAGTGCTCTTATCCCCCTCTTGCAGATGAGAAAATGGAGACAAACTGAGGCTAAGTGCCTTGTCCAGTCACACAGCTAGTATGTCTGGAGTCAGATTTGAAATCAGGTCTTCCTGACTCTAGGCCTAGAACTTTATACTCTGCCTCCTATCTGCCTCCAATATCTCCTATTGTGTTAGTGTGCTCCTCGAGGATCGGGACTGCTCTGCAGTCTTTTATCCCCACTACCTAGCAAAATAGCTGGCATGTTGCTGGTGCTTAATAAATGCATTTTGTTGTTGAAAAACAGCATTTTAAAAACATTCCATTTCTAGGTTTGATCTTTCCTTCTCCTTGCCATTCAGGTTTTAAAGAAGTTTCAGCAGCATTATAGTAATACAGGTATTCATATCAGGTAAAAATGATTACTTTAATCTTACTTTGAGTTTGTTTTTCCATCAATAATTTGGACCTCTTCCTGCTGGTAGATCTAGCTCAGATACGGTACTGTAATATCTCTGTGCTGGGAATCTACCATAGTAGTAGATAGTACCAAGCAGCATTTAATGTACTTCACTTTGACCTGGTAAGAATAGTTCCTGTACTGTTAGAATTACTTGTTAAAAATGATGTAGCATTTTGACTGCAGTTGGTAGTAGTGCTAACTTTTGCCTCTAACAAACTATTGTATAGGTTACATATAACATTTCATACGTTGTCTCTGTTGAATAAATTTATAATGTTCTCATCCTGCAGAGTAAATTTCTACACAGTATATGGTTATGATTTTTGTTACAGTGTGGATAAGTGTGCTAAGCTTTTCAGAGAGGAGTTGAAAAAGAATGTCTCCTTGAGGGTTGTGAGATGGAGAATAAAGATGTGTTCCCTCTGGGAGTTTACATTCTTTACTAGAGTAAGGGAGATATTACCTTACTACTTTGAAAGATAGCTGTAGGAATTTTAAAAATTGAAACAAAATTTTTTTTTCTTTCCCCCACCCTCTCACCATGGAAAGAAAAAATCTTGTAACAGATGTGTATGATGAAGCCAAAATGTGCACATTGACTGTATCAAAAAAATGTCTCTTTGAGCCCCTTATTCTGCCATATCTCTATCAGGAGGTAGGTAGCATATTTTATTAGCAGTTCTCTGGAATCATGGTTGGTTGCTTTTTTTTTTTTTTTTAACAACGTTGTTATTCTATAAATTATTCTTTTTTTTTTTTTTTTTT
>CM053599.1:49784346-49833106 GCA_028646575.1 Pseudocheirus occidentalis | reverse complement strand
CAGTAGTGAGGGTCTTCCTGCCGTTTCTCTGTTGAATTCTTATATGGATATAATCCTCAATCCCAGCAGGAAGCAGGTCATCACCCTTACTTGCATCAGCAAAGGGGTCGAAAGAGTGGAGGTTCTGGATAGCGGACATACGATACGATTCCTTTTCCTCGGTGGAAACAGCCTGTGGAAGGCAGTGGTGGAAGAAGGCAGGTGGGGGGGGATGGAGCATCGGAAAGCGAGGGGCCTCGAGGGGGAGGCTGCTGAGTCCTCGGCAGCGGCTCAGTGACTGGGGCCTTAACTAGCTTATGTTAAACCTTTTTTTTTTTCCATAGATAGTATGAAGGTAGGCATGAGGTCAGTCTAGACTGAATTATCACAGATTCAAAATTAGCAAAATTCGGTGTAGCACTTTTTACTGTAATTTCGATGACCCTGTTAAGTGTCGCTATATTTGTTTTTTGTTTTTTGAGGTTTGTCTATTCATTATTTTCTATTCAAATATATTAGAATTGTGGATCTGATTAAAAACTTTTAATCCTGAAAAATTAATTTACAAACCTGACCTAGGATATTTAAGATGTATCTGTATTTTCTCATATTAAAGGAGAAAATAAATAATTTGATTTACATTAATTTTTATTAGACTGGCTACAGTGAAAAATATTTCTGCTTTATTAAAGCTTTTCACTCTGTTTTTCTCTAGATCCAGTTTAAGGAGAAGGTGTTATGGACAGCTATCACACTCTTTATCTTCTTAGTATGTTGCCAGGTGAGTTCGGTTTTAATATTTAGTGTGGTAAAAATTTTATTTGGGGGTAAGGGACGTGGCGGGGTGAACTAAATGTGACCCTTTCTTCCTCTCTGCCTTTCTCCAGATTCCTCTGTTTGGTATCATGTCATCAGACTCAGCTGATCCTTTCTATTGGATGAGAGTGATCTTGGCCTCTAACAGAGGTAACAAATCATTTTCTGTGTGCTTTGTCTATTCAGTACATGATGAATTTAGCTGTAAATTTTAACTTTTTTCTGTGGCATAGACAGTCTTTATGGAAAATATGGATTGGAGAATACAGTGAATAAAGGAACAATGTGCCACATTGACTACATTTATAAACTATCCAAGTCAACACTAAGGCACCAAATTGTTTTGGATCGCATTTGTATGCACTTTGTAATAACAAGATAAGACCATGTATGAAAGAGGAAAAAAATGCTGAGAAACAGGATGAATTTTTAAAATATGCCTGCACAAGAGAAACGATGAAATTCCTACCTGTCTTCCCCATGTTTTGATAAGGTGGCCCACAAGAGAGAAGGTGTAATTTGTTTCTCAGCTGCATCTTTTTCATATCTATAGGTTATGCATATGAGTCTGAAATCTATGGCAATTTTTTGTGTGTAATCTACAGTTACATGTGGTGGAGTTGGGTGGGTAGCTGTGTATTCCTGCTGATGTATTTGATTAGCTAGTTTGTAAAAAATAGTTCAGTATCAGTTGGTGGTAGAGCTCACTTTAGTATAATGGGAGGTAGAGATTTATTCACAATTCTGTATACAATTGTATAGACACCCATCCCTGTCTCTAGGAACTATTTGAATGTTATCCTTTTAAATAACAGATGAAGAGGTAAACCTTTCTTATCTCAACAAAACCAGAATGAATCTGTTGTGAATTTAAATGCATGGGTCTGCCTAGAGACCATGTGATTCTCTTAACAGAATGAGACATTGCCTGGCAGGATTTTCAGAATGAATTGGATTTGACTTTATAGTTAGTATTTCAGCATTATTTTTGCTTGGATTTAAATAATGTTACTCATGTATTTTCAACCCAGACATGTTTTATTTATTTAACTGTGAACAGGAATGAATCGAGCTTTACCCGTTCACTGTCCATATTTGACACTTTTCCTTGGATAATAAGAAATGTTTGATCTCCCCTGTTGTCTTGCAGGCACTCTGATGGAGCTGGGTATATCTCCCATCGTTACATCTGGCCTCATCATGCAGCTTCTGGCAGGGGCAAAGATAATTGAAGTGGGTGACACCCCAAAAGACCGTGCTCTTTTCAATGGCGCTCAGAAGTGTAGGTGACATTGTGAATAATGTTCAGAGGCTTCTAACCAAAAACATAAAGTCAATAAGAAACAAAAGTCTGAGGACTCAGATTCACCTCCTTAGTCTCTTAGCTTTCTAATGCTTGAATCCTGTCATCCAAATACTCCATAGCAGCTTGATAGTGTGTAAATGGATAAGTGCTCTGGAGCACTTAAAGGCATTCTCCTTCTAGAGGGGAGTTGTTTGGTTTGTTTAGAGTAAGGAGCATGGAGTCGGAAAGTTTTGTTGTTGTTCAGTCATGTCGGACTCTTCCTGACCCCATTCAGGTTTTCTTGGTAAAGATACTGGCGTGGTTTGCTGGTTCCTTCTCCAGCTCTTTTTACAGATGAGGAAACTGATCCAAACAGGGTTAAGTGACTTGCCCAAGGTCACACAGCTAGTAAGTGTCTGAGGACAGATTTGAATTCACAGAGATGAGTCTTCCTGACTCCACATCTAGTGCCCTATCCAGGGTACAGGGTACCACCTCCCTGCTCAGAGAAGACCTGAGTTCAAATCCAGTCTCAGACACTTATCAGCTTCGTGGCATTGAGCAAGTCACATCACAGCTGCTGTCTGTTTCCTCAAATGTCAAATGAAGATAACAGTAGCAGCCGCCTCCTGAGGTGGTTGTCCAGATCAAATGGGGGGCTTGCAGTGCAGTCAGCGAGGCATCTGCCATGTAATAGACACTTAATAAGTACTTGTTTCCTTCTTGCCGTTTTCAGCTCCAAAAAAAAAATTACTTAAAGCCAAAAAAGACTGAGCATGTCCTTATTTACAGTCTGCTTTCTCACCAGCTGTTGTTTTCTGTAACAATAACCAAAAAGCATTAGAATTGGCCTGGTGCTATTGACAGGGATGTCATGGGCAGTTAGAATTATAGTTACTATTGTTTGACCAGTGCCTTGCACATGCTGCTTCAATTTTATAATACGGATTAAATGACAGAAAGATGAGTGGCTAAGATGTGGTAGCTCTTCCTGTGCCCTAAGGGAGTGCACTTAATGGATGGAAATGCACTGATTTAAAGACATATATGTGAGCACATACTTTTAAAATTGATTGAGAATATAAAATGCCCATTAGACCTGAATCATTGCATTGAAACATT
Organism: Pseudocheirus occidentalis; assembly: GCA_028646575.1. Lineage (NCBI taxonomy): Eukaryota > Metazoa > Chordata > Mammalia > Diprotodontia > Pseudocheiridae > Pseudocheirus > Pseudocheirus occidentalis. The sequence goes on along the minus strand of CM053599.1, from coordinate 49,829,904 downwards.
GGATGGTTTCTTGAGTTGATCGTGGAAGACCAGCAAGTCTGGTGTGATCGTGGAAGTTGATCTTGAAATTAGAAGATAATAGATTTAAGTTTTGCCCATGACACTTACTGGGTGGGTGACCATGAGAAAATCACAACCTCTCAGCCTCAGTTTCCTTATAAATGTTTATAGACTGTAAAGTACCGTATAACTGAGCTGCCGTTACTGATTGTCATTGCTGAAATGGCTGCACTTTCCTGAAGACTTCAGTACCAGGCAGACAACCCTGCAGCAAAGTTAAAATGAAATTAAACTTAGAATTGTACTTGACTGGAACTTGGGGGTTAAAAGAGAAATTGCACAACAGAATAGTCTGGTGATCTGTCTAGTACTGCAGAACCAGTAGCAATGTGGGCATTTCACTGTTTCTGACAATGAAAGTATAATGATGTATGAGAAAGGAAGATGGGCTTCAAAATAAAGTTTCTACTAAGTTAAAATAACTTTGTAGGAATAAGTTTTTCTAATTAAAACATATGATATTGAACCTTAGGAAAGGAATATCCTTACTCAGTAGTCTTTGAATGAACTGGATTAAACTCATTTCGTACAAAAAATTAGCCTGCACAGTTGGCTTGTGATTAAGCTTGGGTTGCAGCCTAAGGCCCTCCTTATGGGATATCCAGTTACCAAATGACCTGAAGGTTAATGGCTTCCCAAATATTCTAGGGTCAAGACCTGAGTCCAAATTTGACCTCAGATATGTACTGACTGAGTAACCTTGGACAAGCCACTTTGCCTCTGCTTCACTTCTTGACTGTGAAATGTGGGTAACAGCACCCACCTCCTAGGGCAAAAGATCAAGCGAGATGGTAATTGTAAAGCTCTTAGCACACTGCCTGGTACCCATTAAGCACTATATAAATGCATTCATTTATATAACACTTTACAGTTATGAAGCACTGAGGCAAAAGTTTTCCTTTTAATCCATAACCCCATAGAGTAGAAAATGTGGTGTCCCACTTTATGGCTGGGAAAACAAAGCAAAATGAGTGGCAGATCCAAGTCTTGCTCCTAGTTCAGTGTTCTCTGCTCTAAGGTGAGCTGCCTTGCCTGACATCAAAGCTCTTTGTAGGACTTGAAATTTCCAAACACTTCTGTGCTTTTGTTTAATTTTTTTTCTTATTCCTTAAAATAATTTTCCTTTTGAATAGCAAAAGTTAAATTAGGAACCAGGTTGACTTTTCTTGGAAGACATTCTGCTAGCTTTTATTTAATATGTACAGTAATGGCATACTTTAAAGCTAATATCAAGGATATTTGGTAACTTTAAATATTTGAGCTGCTACAACCTTCCTCGACTACCCTTGCGAACTGTGATATTATATTGCTTTGATTTACAGTATTCGGCATGATCATTACTATTGGCCAGTCTATTGTGTATGTAATGACTGGAATGTATGGAGACCCCTCCGAAATGGGGGCTGGGATCTGCCTCCTGATCACCATTCAGGTAATTATTGAAAAAAATAACCTTCACATCTACCCTTTCCACATAGCAAATCTAGAAAGCACAGAAAAGGAGCCGTCTTACTGAGGAGACCTCTGAAGGCCCTGTGTTTGCCCTTAGACGTATCTAAGAAGGAAGTTCTTAGGACCGTTATCCACTAAGCCAGGGAGACGTTGTCTTATGCCTTAATGGGGGTGCCACAGTAGCCTAATTTTGGTTCAAGGCAAGACAATGCCTGTGATGAACGATCTGGGATATCTGCTTCTGATTTTTGTTTTCCATTTGCCATTGTAGCTCTTTGTTGCTGGATTAATTGTCCTGCTTTTGGATGAGCTCCTGCAGAAAGGTTATGGTCTGGGTTCTGGTATCTCTCTCTTCATTGCTACCAACATCTGTGAGACCATTGTGTGGAAAGCATTCAGTCCTACCACTGTCAACACTGGCCGAGGTAAAAGCCCAATGTTGGCCCTTTTTAATATTTCTCAGTGCCACAAGAGGGAATGACTATGTAACCATAGCTGTTTGATCAACTCCATGGAATCGTATTGGAAGCATATAGTCAACATTTGAGTGTCTTGTGTCTGCTGAATGCTGGGGACATTTTCCTCGCCTTTCTCACAGTGCTTCCGATCTAGTTAGTGAGACATAAAACAAAGGAACCTTTTTTTTTTTTTTTTTAAACCAAACAGATTGTGTACTGAGGGAAGCTGTGAGTGGAGAAGTGAAGGTCAGGTACAGCTGATGACAAGACGCTTCCTGTATTTTAAAAGAGGTTTGCAGGAGCTCTGAAGCAGATCAGCAGATGTTGGCAGACCTACTGACAGGAAAGGCAGTGTGTTTTAGAAGAATCTGAGCCGTGAAGTAGCTTAGGTTCACAAAAGTGAAATTAGCTTTATCAGCTAACGGGGGCACCGTGTCAGGATGACACTGGAGAAATAATGATAGAAAAGCAGTTGGAGCAGGTACTAGGTGGAAGAAAGGTCTAGAAAAGTAGGTAGTGTGTGGAAATGAGCGAGCAAGAGAGGGGCATCAGCTAGAGATAGACTCTAGTAGTTGTGGTAGAGGCTTCAAGGAGGGGGTGCTCAAGGGGCTGGGAGGAATCACAGGATACATTGATGGTTGAGGAAGAGTTGGGGGGCTTTCAGTGAAGGGAAGACAGGAGCTGAAAGGACCAGGAAGATGGCAGTCTTGTTAAGGTCTTGAAGATCTCTGGAAGTCGGGACCCTGTTTGGGATCTAGTTTGGTTTCTGACACGTTCACTGATGGGTGTTAGCAAGAAGAGGTTTTTGTAACTGAAGGTTTGGATTGAAGAGGTGAAGTCAGGGATGGGGAGAGAGATGTGGCAGCCATCTGTCTACAAGTGACCACTGAAACCACAATGAGAACATGGAGTGAATGTGGTTAGTGAATTTGTTAAAAATAATAAGTAAAGGGGGGTGAGCCCTACACAGAGAATTAAAAATAGTGGATTAAGGAAAGGGTGCCGCAACAAAAACAGGGCATGGCTGTGCAGTTGGCAGGTAGAGGACGTCAGACAGGGTTGAGATCCCTGATCTCTGAGGTCTGTGATCCTGTTTTTTTTTTTTTTTAAGTGGCCAGCATTATCAGCTCCAAATGAGGTAGATGAGATCTGATAAAGGACGATTGATTTTGCTCAGGAGGAAATCGTTTTACATTGAAGACAGCATTTCAGTGGAAGAGTGGAAGCCAGATCATCAGGAGTAAAAGAGGGCATAGATGATGAGAAATTAGAAGCAGCAGAAGTAGACAGTCATTCAGTCAATAAGCCCTTATTAAGTGATTCCTTTGTGCTGGGCACTGGGCAAAGTAAGCGTTAGAGATGCCCAGAAGGACACAAGACAGCCACTCCTGTCAAGGAGCTCTGGAGTTTGCAACATGCAGACAGCTGTGTACAAGCAGAGTATATCCAGGGCAGATTGGAGGCAGCCTCCGAGAAAAGGCATCAGCATCAAGGAGAGCCAGGGAAGAGTCCTTGCAGAAGGTGGGATTTTGGCTGAGACTCAGGAAACCAGGAGGCAGGGCCAAGGGAGAACATTCTAGGGTTAGGGCTTCACAAGACAGCCAATATCACTGGGATGTAGAGTAGAGGAGGCAGGTTGTGAGAAGACCGGAAATGTAAGAAGAAATAAGGGTATGGAGGGCTTGAAAAACCCAACAGGATTGATCCTTAGTTCTGGAGGTAAAAGGAGCACCTAAGGAGTGTCACAGTCAGACCTCGAAAGACCAGTTTCGCAGCTTATTGGAGGATGTCCTGGAGCCACGGAGAGACCTAAGGCAGGGAACCCCCTACTAGCAGCTACATTAGTCCAGATGGGGGTGTCTGTGTCCGAGCAGAGGAGGAGGCTCATGTGAGAGTTGTAAATGTAAAATCAGCAGGACTTGGCAAAAGATTAGATATGGGAGGAGGCTGGTGAGAAGGCAAAGTTCAGCAGGGAAAGATTGGGGGGAAGTTGTACAGCAGTCAAGAGAGGTTGTAAGATTAGATGCTAAATAGTTGTGGAAGTTTTAACAAGTCAATTCTATACCTTTCTTTAAAACTGGATAGAAAACAGCTTCATAATATGCTCTTCTCCAGGGATAAGAGTGTGCCGGTGTTAGACATTTGATTTAGTCAGCTAAACCTTTAGAAAAGTAACTGTTAATTAAAAGAGCAAGGTACAAGGACCTAGAGAAAATAGTAAGTACAAAGAAAAATAAACTGAGTGACAAAATATTTCTACAAATTCCTCAGTACTTTGAGTTAGCAGTTTCTTAAACGGTGTGCAAGTGTTACATACAAGAGCTAGGCAGACATCCAGAGCAGTGTGATTGCTTTGTTCCAGAATGATGAACATGCCGATAAAGTAATAGGAGCATTTATATAGGGGGCAAACTTTACCAAATAGATGGGTGATCCCACAGTCCCAAGCACCCTGAAGTGGTTAGGTGGTTTTGTCCAGTGTTAAGCCATAAACTTCAAACAACCCAAGGTTAAAGATAAAGAGCCTCTTTTTGGGGGGGATTTTCATAATTGACTTTTCTATTCAAGACCCTTTTGTTCACTAAACAAAAAACTAACTTCTGGGCCATTGTGAGAGTTATCCTGGAATGGCATCTGTTTTTACTTTGCCAAAAACATCAGCAGAAAGAATGAAAATTAGGGGAGGAGTAGAATACAATCAGTATTTTGAGGGGGGTGGAATATGCATTATCTTACTCTTTTATAGGTATGGAATTTGAAGGTGCCATCATTGCGTTGTTCCATCTGCTGGCTACGCGGACAGATAAAGTTCGGGCCCTTCGAGAAGCTTTCTACCGCCAAAACCTCCCCAACCTCATGAATCTGATTGCCACCATCTTTGTATTTGCAGTTGTCATCTATTTTCAGGTTAGTCCAAATCCTGTCTTGGGATTCCAGTTGTTTAGGTACTTAGCTTAGGTTGTAAGTTCTCATGGTCCACTTGGGAGAGTGTCCCAAATGAAAGCTAAGGATTTCATTCAAAATTGGGACTTATCCAGATGGTCTTTAAGAGACCAGAGGGTGTCAGATAGAATATGTGATTTCTTTGGTTTAGGGAATTCTTGATGAGAAACCTCCCTCCAACACAAATCTGTTGCTGCTTTGCAGTTCACAGTCGTAGGGAGCTTCCTAGGAGCACTCGCCCAGCTAGTCACAGTCAGTACTTTTCAGGTGGGTCTTGAAACTTAGGCTCTCTGTCGTTGGTGCCATCACTACTTCTCAGATAAATATTGAAGTCGGCATTCCCTCACTGCTCCAGATTTATCTCTACCAAGAAATAACATAACAAATGTTTCCATATCGCCTAAATGGTTGAGAAGTGAAAAAATGTCATCAGTGAACCAAGTTTTTGAGACTGAGTATGACTGTTTCAGTGACAAACATGACTGATTCTCTCCTCCCCTTCCTCCCATTTAGCTGAATGAGGTCATTAAATTCAGTAACCATGGATTAAGTGCTGCTGTGTGCCAGCCATTGTGCTAAAGCAAAGCAGACCTTGCCTTCAAGGGGCTTACGTTGTGGGGAAACAACATGTACTCAGAAAGTTAAATATCCTAGTAAGTCCAGAGTAATTTCCATTAAAATCTTAAGTAAAGGGCAGTTTAACAGTAGCACGGGAGTTCTAGGGGCAGCCGGTGGGTGCAGTGGAGAGAATGCTAGCCCTAGAGTTGGAAGGACCTGAGTTCAAATTCAGTTTCAGACACTTAGTAGCTATGTGATGAGTCTCATTTAACTCTGTGTGCCTCAGTTTCTTTCCTGTAAAATGAGCTAGAGCAGGAAATGGCCAGCCTTTCCAGTATCTCTGCCAAGAAAGTCCCAGCTTGGGTCACAGACACGACTGAAAAAGGACTGAACAACAGCAGTTCTAAGGGTCACAATGAAAGAGTAAGGTAGAATGGTGTGATAGTGCAGGAGAGATTGGGCAAATAGGAACGGGGTTCAGCAGCAGGATTTGTGGCCAGGGAAGGGCGTGCTGGCCTACATGTGTTATACCTGGAAATCACAAGGATTCTGAGTGGAGCAGTGGGACAGGAAGGAGTAGTATTGTTGATTTGGTTATCACTTGTAATCTCCATCTGCACCAATTAAATGCACCTACCTTGTTCTGAGAAAGAATATCCATCAGGAGCTATGTGACTAAGCAAGAACAGAATCAGAGTCAAATAGGAACCACTTGATGCAGTCAGAAGCACCTAAGCTTTACCACCTGCTTTTCCTAAAAGTAGAATGGAAAGAGCCTGGTGTCCTAGAGCCAGGAAACCTGGCCTTAAACTGGGTCTTGAGTAGAAAAAGTTTAAGAAGCCCTGACTTAGCCAGTACTCAGTTGTCGTAGCTGTAAGATGGGGAACTTGGACTAGAAGTCTCTGGTTACAGTGCAAAAGTCAGGTTCTCTCAGCATTGCCTTTAAACCTCCTTAAAATTCCTGGAAGAACAAGGAAAAGTATACATTTAGCCTGGCCTAGACTTGTAAAATGTTGATAGGAAATATCTTTAAGTCAGTCATTTCTGTACTTTTACCTCTGTAGTTACAGCGTTATAACCTCCTTGTAAGAATCCTGAACTGATTTCTGCAGCTTGATTTGCTTCTCTGTTTTTATAGTTACATATTTTGTACACAGAAGTTTCTTAAAGGAAATCAGGCTAAAAACTAGTTCAGGAACACTGACCCCGCTAAGTGCCACAGGACAGCTAGCTTAGTGAGAATGAAACATTGTGGTCAGGATGAAACAGGTTTCTTTGTTCAGTTGTAAAACAATCCCAGTCTAAGGTGTGGGTCAAGTCTGACACAAACAACAAGAAATGAGACATGAGAAAGTGGGGCATTTGCTTAGAGATAAAGTACAAACCTTCATTAGTGTTTTTCCATACCTGGCACAGTAATTAATATTTTAAAATGCAGTGTTCTTAATGTCAGTAATTTCATTGACTAGGACACTGAAATCTGCACACAAATATCAAAATGTGTTCCTAAGTAAAATTTGAACTTGATAACCCAAACCTCCCAAAGGGAGGCAAACATCATAAAATAAAGTACATCTGCCTTAATGGGACAAAATTGGGGAAGGGGAAAATTAGTTAAGGAATTATTTTAAAATTTTGTTACAACACAGCTTTCGGCTCTTTAACATGCCAAGTTATAGACGTAATATAATATCCACAACCAAGACATAATATAATATCCATCAAGGTCCTAACATTTGGTTTGTATTTCTGTTTTATGCGTGTATATGTGTGTATGTCTGTCTGTTTGTGAATTATTTCTGAAGAATTTTCCCTGATTCAAACACTCCTGCTGCTGAGGTTTTGGCAGTTAGATTTGTGATAATGGCAAGATGACCTCTTGGTTTATTAAGGTTTTGCAGATATGGGTAACAACATTATTAAGGATTTATTAAGAACACTGTTTTGCTGGGCATTGTAGACATCAAGAGAAGGTTAAAAAAAAAACTTTAAAAGATAAAGTCTCTTCGTAAAGGCTTACTGTTTGGAGGAGACAGTACAGGTAGAAAAATTCAGCATCTTTATTAAACTACAGAAAGAAGAGAGTGCAAAGGAACGCTATGCTGAACACATTAAGATGATTGGAAGGAAAAAATGGTTTAATAGAATGTCATTGACCTGAGACTGGAAGGAAGAGGGTTCTCAAAGGCCTCACAAGCCTTTCTTAGTGTAATAGCAGGCTATGGGATGGGTGACAGAACAAAAACTATGTGTCTAGATTTCATTCCTGACTCTGAAGCTTAACTACCTATGGGCCCTAGTTTTACCTTCCCTTTCCTTATTAGTAAAATATCAGTCCCTTCTAACTTGAAAATCCTGTAATTATGTGATACTGTGGTATGGTAGATGATGGACAATCACAAAGCATTAGTCCCCTTCTACTAGCTAGGAAGCCTCAGGGCAAGTTTTTAATTTATAAACAAATATTTTCAAGGAAGCTGTTGTGTGTGAATTCACTGTGTTAGGCCCTTAGTAGTATCTCTGTTCCTTCCCCCTTCCTCCTTCTTTTCTTCCTTCCTTCAGCAATACAAGGAAGTCTTGGCCAAGAGACTCTGAAGTTATGTATGGTTGTGTATGATAACATAAAGATGAAATGGTAAAGGACAAATGTGTTTTGTTTGTCTCCATAGGGCTTCAGAGTTGACCTGCCCATCAAATCAGCACGTTACCGTGGTCAGTACAACACCTATCCCATCAAGCTTTTCTACACTTCCAACATTCCCATCATCCTTCAGTCTGCTCTAGTATCTAATCTGTACGTCATTTCCCAGATGTTGTCCGCTCGCTTCAGTGGCAACTTACTGGTTAGCCTATTGGGCACCTGGTCTGTAAGTATATGTCTCTTTTAACTTATCTTTTATTTTTTTAACATTAATATATTCTGATTAACTGCCCATTGAAAATAATGACTTTTCAGTGATGTGAGTAGATATGTGATTATATATGACTGAGTATTTTTGCCCTTTTTAATTCTTTCCTGAGTATATTGCTTTAAAAAAAAATCCAGCGCTTTTAAGTAGGGGAGGAGGAGAAAATCCTGGGAAACCCTAGCAGACTTTTTTTTTTCCTTCTGTAGCAATTGAAATTTGGAAATGTTTTTAATCAAATGCGGAGTCTGTATTTATCTGTTCTGAACAATATTTTGACTACAAGTTTTGAGTACTAAGATTTAACTGAATAACAGTAACTTGCTTTCTTTTGATTGTCTCTAGGATACTTCTTCTGGGGGTCCAGCTCGTGCTTATCCAGTTGGTGGCCTTTGCTATTACCTGTCACCCCCAGAATCCTTTGGCTCTGTGTTAGAAGACCCTGTGCATGCAGTTGTATACATAGTATTCATGCTGGGTTCATGCGCATTCTTTTCCAAAACATGGATTGAAGTCTCAGGCTCCTCAGCCAAAGATGTAAGTGGAAATGGAATTATCACACTTCAATCGAAGGCCTAGATAGCAGTTATAAGCAATAAAATATATAGCGTTTCATTTTTAGCTAGCGTGTAGAAAAGTAGTTTGCTGTCCAAGCATCTTAGATGCCCCCAAGATCCCATGAACATTACATTATACAAATAGAACAGGTAGGTGAAAATAGATAACCTGAGTTCACAGTTTAGCTTTTTGCCCAAAGCAAAGCACTGCATTAGTAGTAGACCTGAAAATAGAAGTGAGGTTTATAAAATGCTTGCTTGTCATCTGACTTCTCTATAGCAGTTTCAGTTTGTATGATTTTTTTTTAACAATATTCTGAACAACTGATTGCTAAACTAAAACTTCCTGCCTGGATTTTATATTTGTGGATGAAGCTAATCTGGTTTTTCCTGTAATGGGTGACATGTAGGTCGCAAAACAGCTGAAGGAACAGCAGATGGTGATGAGAGGTCACAGAGAAACTTCCATGGTCCATGAACTAAATAGGTGAGTCACTATACCTGTCATAGACATTGGCTCTGCTAATGTGCTATCAGTATTGCCCTTCAGAACATTGAAAGAGAGAGAGAGAGATACATCTAGGGTTTTTTTAGTTGATCTGTGATCACTCAGTTAAGATTTCATTCTTATATCTCATCTTGATGGGAAAGTGACCTTGCATTCCTGACAGCTTTTCTAGTGGATGATGAGCTGTGGCTTAACGAGCTGGAAAGGCTTTTGCTTGTAAGTCTGATAACAGATTGTATTCCTGTCGCCCAAAGACTTGCTTGCCTAATTAAATTCAGAGGGGCTCATCAACAAGTTGGCCACAAGTGTGATGAATTTTTTTCAGCCAAAGTAACTCTCAAAAATTGTTACTGAGTCATAAAGAGGTTTCGGCAGTCTCCAGCTATGGAGGGATTATCCAGTGATTCTATCATAGATCATTGATATGTGGTCATTGAAATTTAATTGACTCTGGTCATACTTCTGTATTTGAAGGGCATAGCTCATTTTTTTCCTGGAGTAGACGCTTTTTATGGACTTTCAAGCACAAAACCAGGGGCTATTATTTTAATGTATTGTCTTAGAGAGCACCTAAAATAGGTCCTTGGCCTCCCTGCCTCCTTAAACTTTATTTTTGTTGCACAGTCTGAGTATGTCCAGCGGCATAGGAAATAGAGCTAAATTCAGCTGAGTTTTAACCATGTAAAACTAATGCAGAAGGAAGGGGCTGTGTGATGGATTTTTTTTTTTTATGAGATCAAGGAAAGCACAGTTGTTGACATGGAAGTGAATACCAAGAAAAGCCAGGAATTTTTTTCCATTTAGTTCTTCCCATTTGCTGCTTCTTCCAGATACATTCCCACAGCTGCTGCATTTGGTGGTCTGTGCATTGGGGCCCTCTCAGTCCTGGCAGATTTCCTTGGAGCTATTGGATCGGGAACAGGAATCCTGCTTGCCGTCACCATCATTTACCAGTACTTTGAAATCTTTGTCAAGGAGCAGAGTGAAGTTGGCAGCATGGGGGCTCTCTTATTTTAAACTTTGCCTCTTCATGGACCTAGAAGAGGAAGAATGTTCTTCAGTTGTCCAAGAAGAGAAAAGAAATAATCAAAATCTTGTTCCAAGAGCTCTTATTGAAGGAGAGTCACGTATGCCGCGGTATAAGAACTTTGGTTTAATGTTCTTTCATTCCAACTTTTTTGTATCATATGTGCACTTTTTAAAGTGCTAGAAAATGTCAAGAATATTGTTTTTAGTCCTGGGGTTAGCAAAAATAACTGTAGAAATGGAATGTCCCTTATTTGACATTTGTCCCCTGAGCTTAATTGATGTAAATGATGAATAATTTTCCAAAGTATCATCACTTTTTTAAAGAATTCTTATGCCTTGAGTTTGTGTATTCTCAGCACTGTTGCTGTACTAGTCACCATTTCTACCACCCAGAGGGACCTATGATTCTGGTTATAAGCACAAACATCATTAAAACTTACCTGGTTAATACTGGGAATGGGTGGGAGGAATATGACTTTAAATTCAGGCGGATGAAAGGAAGCATTCGTTAAATTGACATTCTGTCAGAGGGGTGTCTCTCTATAAATGACCTGAAATTCAGTAATACCTGATGAAAGGTATCACGTAGCGGAAGACTGTTTCCGGATAGAATAATTTTTTCCTTTTAAAAGGAATCTAATCAGGGTAGCCTAGCTTTTCCAAGGGAAGAGAAGGATAGCTTGCCTAAGATTGAGAAATGTAAACAGCAGCATTGGGAAGCCTGCTAAGTGACTCTCTCTGGCTCTCATCACCATTGGCCACGCTAACTGAACTATGAGGACTAAATAAGAGAAGCTGCATGTCTTGCTTCCTACAAGCTCAATTACTTTTGCCTTTGAGAAGTCCAGAGTTCCTTTGCTTTAAGAAGTTGAGCCTAGCTGGACTAAGCAGTCAGTTTCTGTATCTCTGGAGATATGTTAAAAACTCATTTTTCTAGAATAGCCTTCCTAACTCAGAGCTGTGCCTGAGAACACTCTCTCTAAGTGGTATTTACATATCTTATCTTGATGCTTCCAATGTATAGTTCTAGTCATCTCATATCATTTTCCCCTGAGTCTTCCTACTTATCCCTTTCACCCCCACCCTCTCAAAAAAAATATTTCAGCAAGTGATAAGGTGTAGAAGGGAAGTCACCCAGTTTTCATGACCAGTTTCATCATATGTATTATTTTATAGGAAGATTAAAACATTACCCTACTTGTATTTTTAGAACTTTTTTTTTTTAATTGTACATAGGACCAAATACAATCAGTGTGAATGAAAAGAAACCAGGGAATCGGGTTCTATAATAAACCAGTATTGCCCATTATGGGAAAAGAGATAAACTTAGGTAGTAAAATCAGGATTTCAAAATCTACTTTTTTCATATGTTGGTCCAGTTTTTTTTTTTTTAAGTCTTAAAAGTTATGTCCAAAAACTTTCTGTCCTCAGCTACCAAGTGGACTGCAGGAATTAAGGTCTTTTCAAAGTCGGGAATATTTTAAGGAAAGCCTGAGAGAGTCATGTAGAGGGCACGAGGGAAAGACATGTTGGCAAAGTTCACTAGGATCTAATTTGTTGAACTAGGAAATGAGGAAGACTTTGGTGGCACCAGAAATGAAAGATTCCTTGGAAGGAGAATCTGGAGGCCAGGAGAGAACCCAGGCCTGGGATATGGTGCTTGAGCTGGGATGCATCCTGCAGAGTGAGAGCAAAGAAGAGTCTGGTGTCATGGAAAGTGGTACTCTACCTACAGTGAAGTGGGCTGAATGGCATTTTAGCCCAGAGGTTACAGCTGGGTGCTTCTAAGTGGGCACTGTCACCTCAGGTGGAGTGTTTTATACATCATACAGGGTGCTCCAAAAGTGTCTGCACAGTTTTAAGCTATTAAAGTTTAACACTTTAATAAAAAGTTTTAATATTAAAAGTATTATGTTTTAACAGCATAAAACTGCAGAGAGACTTTTGGAACATCCTGTATTTCAGCTAGCTCTAAGTCAGGTCTAGTTTCTGCTAGAAAGCAATATTAATGTTAACTCATGTCTAAGATCTCAGACCTGAAGACTGTCTTTGCCAAATCATTGGGATTTGATTCATGGTGGTGGCTGGGTGTGGAATTGCTGATAATCCACTGTAGTGCTACAGGCATCAGAGCCAGACGGTTGATTTTGATGGTCCAGAAGTGTGTGGGTATTGTGGAATTCTAGGACCAGAGCAGACTTTTGCAATTATCTGTTCCATTTTAGAGAAGAAAATGAGGTTTGAAAAGGTGACAGGATTTGCACAAGGTCTTGTTGAAAGTTTATAGATCCAGAACAAGAGTCCAGATCACCTGACTTTTCTACTCCACAGTACCACACGTGACCACATCTAGGCCCACTTAGAACAAAGGAGTGTATCTGAGACACTGATCCTTGCCCCTCCTCTGCAGACATTGAGCTTTGCTGATACTGCCTTCTATTGATAGAGATCTTTGTGACTCCTGCTAGATCTTTCTTTATCCCCTTCTCTCCCTCTGCTCAGTCCCATGCTACACAGCAGAAACTGATCACTGAGGGTGCAGGTGTGGAGTGACAACTGAACTCCACAAACCAAATAGTTTGGGCTTTTTATTTGGTTTAAAGCTGCTCCTCCATATACACCATTGGCATATGAACACCACTGGTACCATTAGCCATGTTTTCTTGCCATCTGCAAAAGACAAAGCATCTCTACTGTCTAATTGCCAAGTCTCCAGATCTGCGAGGTTGGGCCAGCCTTGTGTAACAGGCAGCAAGCAAACTGGGGCCAACACTCAGCCACCTTGGAAGTTTTATTGATGAGGTAAATGATGGCATAATGGAGGAATGGAAACAAGCCATGAATAAAGAAATGTTTTACAATTCCAGATTTTGTGTTTTCTTTGCTTTTTGTCCTGTTTCTTTCCAAGACGGGCAAGTGAAGGGGAAAAAACCTTAAGGGAAAATGTAGGAACAAAACTTGGTTAGAGGGCTAAATCAGTGCCATCTTCAAAGTAAGTATTTGTTCTTGGAAGCACCCTTCTGGCTAGAGTTAGCACCATACTTCGGCTTTTGTGTTATATAAATACAAGTCTTGGTCATTTATGAAGTCTTAGTTTTTCAGTTTCTATATTTTAAAAATGACTTGTTAATTTATTTTCAGTGCTCAGCTTTGGTTGTATTGAAGTGAGTCTGTCATAAGGCATCATGCCAGAGTAATGAGTACTTCATCATTTTTAGTTAAATACCCTACTTTAAGCCCAAGTTGAATCATGGAATGAGGTAAAAAAAAGACCTCAGATGTTATTATAGTCCTAGCCCTTGGCTAAAGAGAAAGCCCTTCTCCAACAAATGTCTATACCAGTGGTCATGCACGTTCCACTTTAAGACTTTCAGTAATTGGGAACTCAGCACCTCCCCAAGCTGCTTTTTATACTTTTGCACTAAACTAAGTGTTCAGTTTTTTCCTGTTAGAAAATCGGAGCCAGAATTGGACTCTCCACTACTACACATGCCAGTAGACAATGTGAAATAGCAAGAGGAATCTTGGACTCAAAAGTCAAGGAGAGTCTGAAAGTGGGCTCAGCTCTTGACTATGACAGATGAGGTGTATGACCTTAGCCTCAGTTTCTAGAACCATGGAAAGGAGATAATACAGATAGTATCTCACCAGGTGTCTGTGAGGACAAGAAGATAATGTATATAACAGTGATTCACAAGCCTTAAAGCTCTGTAGAGATAGATACCAGTTCTTTGGTGCTCCTGGTTTTGCTTTCCAAGACCAAGCAACCCTACCCTTATGATTTCACTCTTAGAATCATAGAATTTTAGAGTTGAACCTTAATAAAACCTGTTCACAAAAGGGATCCCCACTATGATATAATAAGTAGATTAATTTCATTCCCTTTTTGGGTAAGATTTATAAATTGATGAGTGAAGAGGAAGACAAAATTGACTTTGATTCTAGTAAAACTTAAAGGTACTTCATGCTGCTCTTGTGGAAAGATGGAAATACAGAAGATGATAATACAGTCATGGATTTATAAGTAGTGGACTGGCCAGATTCCAAGAGTTTTTCTGATTCAATACCATTGTATCAGAAGAACTCCAGGGGAGTATTTCTAGGGATCCATTGATTGACCCTGTGCTGTGACCATTTTTACCAGTAGCTTGGGTAAGGCCATAGGTAGCATACTTACCAAATCTGCACATAGCACAAAGCTGGAAGGGAAAGCTAACATACTGCTCAGGATCCAAAAGGATCTTGATAAGTTGAGCAGTGAGACTAATAAGAAGAAAATCAATAAGGATAGATGTAAAGTCTTCCACTGATGTACAAAAAATCAACTATACAAGTATAGGATTGGACTGGGGGGGGGGGGGTGTTCAGAGTCAAGATGGCAGAATGGAAGCCAGCATTTATGCCATGCTCTCCCAATACACTCCCTTGACAACCTAAAAAATGCGCTAAACAATTCGGAGTGGGAAAATTAAGAAATAGTTACAGAGTGTCATTTTCCAACCCAGAGCAGCTTAAGATAGGTCTACAGACACTGGGATAGGGGGTAGCCAAGAGTAGTTGAAGTGGCACTGGGGTGTTGGCAACACATTGAAAGCACAAAAACTTTAAAAAGCCCTCAGACTGAGATGTGAATGCAGCAGATGGGCATAAAGGATAGGAAAAAAAAAACTTGAAATATGAAAACAGGAAAAAAAAAATGACCTGGAATATAGATTGAGGAGAGGTCATTTAGGAATTATTGGATTACTTGAAAGCCATTTTTAAAAAAAGCATAGAAATCATCAAAAAATTATAAAAGAAAAATTCTCATATATCTTAGAATAAGACAGCAAAGTAGAAATGGAAAGAATCCACTAGTTATGTCCTGAAAGAGATCCCAAAATGAAAACTCTCAGGAATAATATTGCTAAAATCCAGAGCTTCCCGGTGAAGGAGAAAATTGCTGAAAGAAATAATGTGGAGCCATAGTCAAGATCAGACAAGATTTACCATTACAATTTTCAAGTTGTGGAGAGCTTGGAATATGATATTCTGAAAAATGGAGAAACTAGGATTGCAACCAAGAATGACCTATCCATCCAAACTAAGTATAATCCTCCGGGGGTGGGGGTGGGGAATGGATATTTAATGAAATTGAGGACTTTCAAGTAATTCTGATGTAAAGACCAGAGCTAACTAGAAATGTTGATATACAAACACAAGACTAAAGAGAAGCATACAAAGATAAACATGAGTGAGAAATCATAAAGGACTAAACAAGGTTAAACTGTTTACATTCTTATTTGAGAAAATGATACATATAACCCCAAAGAACTCTATCATCACTAGGGCAATTAGAAGGTGTTTACTTAAAGGGCATGGGTGTGAGTCATGTTGGGATGATGGCAAAAGAAAGTGGAAGAGTAAGAAAGAGGAACATTCTTGAAGAAGGAAACAAGGGGAGGAATGGGGAAATTATCTCAAATGAGAATGGAAGGAAGAGTCTACAATGGAGGAGGAAATGGATCAAGCAGTACTTGAAATTCACTCTCATTTGAACTGGTTCAAGGAGGGAAAAGTAGACACACATGCCTACTTGGGTACGGAAATTTACCCAACAGGGAAGAAAAGGGTACTGGCAGGGGAGAGCAAAGAAGTGGGAGGGCAGATTACTGACAGTAGTGATCAGAAGCTAAACAGACTCAAGGAGGGGACAGTATCTTAAAAAAGGACAATTGTAAAAGTATAGAATAGAGGGAAATACACAATTAGTTATCATAACAATGTGAAGGGAATGAACTCACTCATAAAACAGAAGATAGAATGGATTAGAAACCAGAATCCAATATGTTGTTTACAAGAAACACACTTGAAATAGACAGTTTTTTTAAAAAGCTGTAATAGAATCTATCATGCTTCAGCTAAAGAAAAAAAAAAGGTAGGGGGAGTAGCAATCATGATCTTAGACAAAGCAAAAGTAAAAATAGACCTAATTTTTTTTTCAAAAAAAAGATAATCAGAAAAACTACGTTTTGCTAACCAAAATAAGACAGACAATGAATTAATATCAGCAATACTGAATATATGCACCAAATATAGAGTGATAAGTGAGTTATAGGAATAGTAAAACTATACTGTCTATGCAGTGTATAAAAATATACCATCTATACTGTCTAAAACAATACTGTTGAGTACCTTAACTTGACCATCTCAGACATAAATAAATCTAACCACAAATTAAACAAGAAAAAAAGATTAATAGAATTTTAGAAAAGTTAGATATGATTGACATCTGGAAAATAATGGGAATAGAAAGAAGTATATGTTTTTTCAGCAGTTCATGGCACTTTAACGAAAAGTAACTATATATTTAAGCATAAAAACCTCACCAACAAGTGTAGAAAAGCAGAAATATTAAATACACCCTTTTTAGACCATAATGCAATAAAAATTATATTCAGTGAAGGGCCTCTGAAGCATAGATTAAAAATAAATTAGAAACTAAATCCTAAAGAATGAGTGAGATCTTACTCTGAAGTCATTTTCCAACTCTCAAGAACATATTATGGAAACAATTTCATCAAAGATAATGACAAAAATGAGACAACATACCAAAATTTATGGGAATGAAGCCAAAGCAGTACCTTTAAGGAAAATATATCTCTAAATACTGTCATCCATAAAAGAGAGAAAGAGCAGATCAATGAATTGATCAAGCAACTAAAAGAAAAAATATAGAAAAAATCCACAAAAATCCCCAAATAAACACCAAAATAGAAATCCCAAAATTCAAAGGAGAGTTTAATAAAATTGAAAGTTAAACCAAAAAAAATGAACAAATAAATAAAACTAGGAACTGGTTTCATAAAAAACAAAACAGATAAAACATTGACTAATTAGATTTTTTTTTAAAGAAGAAAACCAAATTACCAGTATCACAAATGAAAACGGTGAATGCACAAACAATGAAGATGACATTAAAGCAATTATTAGGAGCAATTTTGCCCAACTATATGCCAGTAAAATTGGCCATCTAAAAGATGAATGAATAGGTACAAAAATATAAACTATTCAGATTAGCAGAAGAAGAAATAGAATATTTAGATAACCTAATGTTAGAAAAAGAAACCGAACAAGCTTCCAAAGAGGGGCTCCAGGGAACCCAGGACCAGATGCTTTTACAAAAGCAAATTCTATCAAACATTTAAAGAGCAATTAATTCCAATAGTATATAAAAAATAGGTAAAGGGGGTGGCTAGATGGTCATAGAGCACCGGTCCTGGAGTCAGGAGGACCTGAGTTCAAATCTGGCCTTAGACACTTAACACTTACTAGCCATGTGATCTTGGTCACTTAGCCCCAACTGCCCCTCCAAAAAAAAAAAAAAAAGGAAAAGAAATAGGTAAAGAAGGAGTTCGTTTCTTCTCTGACACAAATATGGTTTTGATGCCTAAAATAGGGACGGCAAAAGAAAAAAGAAACTGTAACCCAATTTCCTGCAAAAGTTTTAAATAAAATACTAGAAAGGAAATTACAACCATACATGACCAACATCATGCACTCTGACTAGGTGGGATTTCTACCAGGAATGCAGGGCTGTTTCAATGTTAGGAAAACTATAAACATAATTGACCATATCAATCACAAAAACAACAAAATCATATGCTGTTTCAATAGATACAGAAAATGTTTTTGACAAAAATACAACACCTGTTCCTATTTAAAACATTAGAAAGTATGAGAATAAGTGGAGCTTTTCTTAAAATAACAAATAGTCTCCAAAACCAAGAGCAAGCCATTATCTGGGGTGGGGATAAATGAGAAGCCTTTCTAATAATATCAAGGGTGAAACAAAGATGTCCATGATCACCGTTATTATTCAATATTGTACTAGAAATGGGGCGGCTAGGTGGTGCAGTGAATAGAGCACCGGCCCTGGGGTCAGGAGTACCTGAGTTCAAATCCGGCCTCAGACACTTAACACAAAAAACTAGCCGTGTGACCTTGGGCAAGTCACTTAACCCCAACTGCCCTCCAAAAAAAAAAAGCGAAAAAAAAATATTGTACTAGAAATGCTAGCTATAGCAATAAGATTGGGGAGGGAAGTTGAAGGAATAAAAACAGGCAATGAGGAAACAAAATATTAACTTTTGCAGATGATATTGATGGCGTACTTATAGAATCTAGAGAGTCAACTAAAAAATTGTGTGAAGCAATGAACAATTTCAGCAAAGGTGCAGGATATAAAATAAACCCACACAACGCAGCAGCAGGAAGAGATAGAGGAATTCCATTTAAAATAACTGCAGACAGTATAAAATAATTAGAGAAATACTAAGTGCTTATGGAAAGGAAATACAATATAAAACCCAACAATAATACCTAAATTAATTTACTTATTCAATGCTATACCAATCAAACTATCAAAGAATTACTTTATAGGGCTAGAAAAAAACAACAAAATAAATCTGGAGAAACAAAAGATCAAGAATATCAAAGGAATTTTTAAAAATACGAAGGAAGTCTAACATAATTAGATCTCAAACCATAGTAAAAAGCTGTAATCATTGAAACAATACTGAACAAGAAATAGAGTGGTTGTTAGAATGGAATAGATTAGGCACAATATGCAGAAGCAAATTAGCACGAAGATCCCAGCTATTAGGGCAGGAACTCAATATTTGACATAAACTGCTGGGAAAACTGGAAAGCAGTCTGGCAGAAACTTGGCATAGACCAACAATTCACACTACCTACCAAAATAAGCTCAAAAAAGATACACAATTTAGACATAAAAGGCGATATAAAGAATAAATTAGGGGCAGGGGTGGCTAGGTGGCGCAGTGAATAGAGCACCTGCCCTGGAGTCAGGAGGACCTGAGTTCAAATCCGGCCTCAGACACTTAACACGAAAACTAGCCATGTGAACTTGGGCAAGTCACTTAACCCCAACTGCCCTCCAAAAAGAAAAAAAAAATTTTTTAAAAGAATAAATTAGGGGAACATAGAAAAAATTATCTGAGGAGAAAGAGGAAAAGGAAGAGGAGGAGGAAGAGAGGAAGAAGAAGGTTTTGCATGATTTCATACATATAATGGCATGCAAATCTTGCCTTCTCAGTGGGTAGAGTATGGATTAGAGGGTGGGAGAGAATTTGGAGCTGAAAATAATAAATTTAAATTTTAGGAAAAGCAAGTGTAGGATGATCAACCTCCTTGGAGATCTTCAGACAGAAACTGGATGATTGCTTAATACAGTATGCTATGGTGGAGATTCCTTTTGGATATGGATGGGACTAATTGGTTGCTGATGTCCTTTTCACTCTCAAATCCTGTGATTCTATAAGAGTCTTGCAAATGCACCAAAGGATTTGGGGAGGTATTTTGAAGAGAATTCTTCTAAAAAAATAAAAAATTCCTACTACTACTGTCTATACTAGAACACAGAAATAGCACATTTAAACAGTACTTCTATGGAGGAATATAGTTCATTTTCTTTTTGTCCAGATGTGATTCTGCAGGTAACTACCAATACAGATCAACAGTCATTCTGCGAAATTATAGATTCTTTAAGACTTACCAGGTTCAATAATGTGTCTAGGGTTTAGCTATAAGTAAATGTCAGAGAAGTGATTCCAACCCTGGCCTTTCCAGTTCTGAAGCTGGTTTCCTATCCATGATGCCCAGCTGTCTCTCAGGAATTCATTTAATAGTATTTGTGTAAATAGCCCTAATAGTACAGTGGACTGCTCTTTCTTGGATTGACAGCAGCACTGTCTTCCCCCAACCTTTTAGATTAGATTTATGATATAGAAGTGGGCTGGGTATCCCACTATTGGGATAAAAACCTGCTTCATTGTTAGAGGTAACAGAGCCAAATAATTGAGTCCGATGGCCCAGAAGTGATTTTGTGTCATAGAATGTTGGCAAACCAAAAGCCATGCTTTTTGATGCCAGAACATTGACAGGAAAACTTATAGATTCCAACCCTCTTCAAGAGATGGCTTTTCTACACAATAGCATTTATTCAAGGAGCCCCTGACACACTTTGACTCTTGATATTTTCAGTCACTAAGCATTTTATGTACCATGAGACTTATAATCTGAATCTGTATCCAGTGAATCTTTAGAGATAGGTCCAGATGAAAGGGCCACAAGACACTCTACTGGACCTTACAGGGGGCAGGTTTTGCCAAGTGGATGTGACCAAGGAACACCAACAGAATTCAAATCCAGGTCTATCCCTAACTTTAAGTATAAAATTCTTTCCACTGATAACACTGATACCTTAATTTCAAGTTCACACAGCTTTTTAATTTGACCAGCTTCACAGTCAGCATCATAGACCAGAAGGGAATATTAAAGATGGTCTAGTCCAAGTCTATCTTTACAGAGAAGGAAATAAAGGCCCTAAGATTCCAAATGCCTTGTCTTTTGATACCTCTTGAAGCTATGGGTGACCTTGGAGTCAGACATGATTAAAGACTGTTTGTCTTTGATTTAGAAGGAGTCTTGCAAATACTGCTTTTGGTTGTAAGGATACCACAGACATCCAGACAAAATAAGTGGGTATGCTAGAGCTCCAATTACCCAAATCCCCATTTCCACTCAGATCTTCACTTTTTCCTTCCAGAGTCCTACCCTCTCCCACTTCTCCCAGAAATTTGCTGTAGAACCTAGTGACACTATTTCCTGGGTACCTCTCATGACACCATAACACCCTAGGTCCCCACAATTACTTTCATTCCATCTGGTGAACTGGTAATAAATGGGGGGATATGTATTAGCAGGCCCCTGGACCTGTTTGCAAGCTATATGATAATAATGCTAGTGCTGACTCCCAAAGAGATGTCATGCCTTGCTGTCAACATTGGTTCCTGAAGAAAAAAAATAGTATTAGACCAAAACCAAGGCTAATCCATTCATTCCCCAAATGACAATGTCATGATTCATATTTATATAGAATTTTAAGGTTTGCAAAGTATGTTACACAATCTTATTTTGCCCTCGAAATAACTCTAGGAGGTGCTTATCACCATTCCAATTTCACGGATGGTGAAACTAAGGCACAGAGATGTTAGATGACTTCCCCAGGGTAACATTTCTTGTACCTGTTCCCTTTTCATTACTTCATACCTGGACTATTGCACTACCCTGATGGTCGGTCTCCCTGCTTCAAATTTCCCCCACTCCAATCCATACTCCATTTAGCTGTGAAATTGATCTCTTAAAGCACAGGTCTGATAAATGTCACCTCCCCGCCCCCCCACTCAATAAACTCCAATGACTATTGTCTCCAGAATCAAATATAAAATTCTCTGTTTAGTATTTGAAACCCTGTGTCACCTGACCTCCTTCTTCCTTTCCGGTCTTTTTGTACCTTTCTACTCACTCCCAAGAACTCTGTGATGCAGTGACATTGGACTCCTTGCTATACCTAGTACCCGCCATTCTATCTCCTGACTCCAGGCAATGCCCCATGACCAGAATTCTTTAAAATCTCCTTCTCATCTCCATGTCTTCACTTCTTTGACTTCCTTCTAGGCCCAGCTGAACCCACACCTTCTAGGAGAAATCTTTCCTGACTCCCCTGTAGAGTTAGTACGTTCCCTCGGAGACAAGCTCCCATTTATCCCGTCTATAACTTGTTTGTACAGAGTTGTTTCCACGTTATCTTTCCCATTAGACTGTAAGCTCCTTGAGGGCAGGGATGGATTTTTTGTCTGTTTTCACCTTTATTTGTATCCTCAGCATTTAGCAGGATACCCGGAACTCAATCAATGTTTAATAAATGGTTGTTGACTGTTGTTCACGATGATCACACAAATCACAGTTGTGAGGTCACATAAGTCCTTCAGAGGCAGAACATCAGCTACAGGGAGCCATCCACATGTCATTTATCTTAGTACTTTGGCATTCTCCACAGAGCAGGTGTTTAATACTTGTTTATGAAAGGGAGAGAGGAAGGAGGAAGTTTCCAATAAGACTATATGACTCCTAAGGTCCCTTCCATTTGTGATACTATGATCCCAACATTTCCAAAGTCCCATCTTTTGGGCATTTATGAGTTGTTCAATTGTTTCAGTCATGTCCGCCTCTTTGTGATGCCATTTAGGGTTTTCTTGGCAAAGATACTGGAGTGGTTCGCCATTTCCTTCTCCAGCTCATTTTACAGATAAGGAAACTGAGGCAAACAGAATTAATTGACTTGCCCAGGGGCATACAGCACAATTTGAACTCAGGTCTTCCTGACTCCAGGCCTTGAGCTCTATCCCTTGCACCACCTAGTTGCCCTGGCATTCATAAAACCTCCTCTATTTTCACTTATAAAACATCCCCACTTTCCAGGCTGCCTAAAAGTCCTTATGTCATGTAAAACATTGAATAAAAGTGAATTTTGTTTGGAGTATTTCACAGCACCCCTAGAAATAACGGGAGGTGCCTCAACCAGTTGCAAAACCAAAACTGGGAAGAGCTGAACCACTTGCTACAAGATACTGAACGACTCTGAGTAAAATCCCATCCCTGGGGTAAATTCTTGTGGAGGATGACGTCACATGGGCAGTTGGTGAACTTGTGTTTTTAATGTTTTGATAACTTTGCATCTATAGAACTAATTTCCTTTGTAATCCTATTTCATTTTATCCATTTAATGGATAACATCCGTTTCATGATTCTGGAAAGAGTCCATAAGCTTCACCAGACTGCCAGGGATCAGAGGGGCTCACAAAAGTGTTGAGAACCTCTGGGCTATGGAGATCTGGAGGCACAATGGAAAAGGACCAGCTGGGAGTCAGGAGGCTCAAACCCAGCTCTGTCACTGAGCAGCCAAATGCCCCAACTATCTCTTGGGACTCTAGTTCTCTTATCTATAAAATGAGGGGATTCTAGGACACCTAGAATCAGTCACTTTGAGCTCTGACATGCTGTGGATTTTCATGCTGGCTTCACACACACACACACACACACACACACACACACGCCCCATGCCATACACTTCCCCCCTTCCCGGGTAAAACAGATTCCCTAGTCTTGGGTGGTAGTAGTAGAGACTGTATTTAGTACTCTTGCTCTTAGGGTCAGTCAATTAGCATTTATCAAGCCCCTTCCCCCTGTGCCAGGCACTGTGCTAAACACTGCAGATACAAAGAAAGCCAAAAAAAAAAAGTCCTTGTTGTCCAGAAGCTCATAGTGTGAGGTGGTGAAGGAATTCAGAGCCCGTCCAGCTCCCTGGTCTGCAGGAGAGATAAGCCCCCGCCTCCAACCCCAGATCTAGGCTAGAACTCTGGAGACATAACATAATAACACCCATGTCTGTGGGGATGTGTGGAGATGCTGTCTGCCCCATGGAGAATGCTTATCCCAGATGGAAGCATCAGGCTGTAGGGCCAACGCCCAGGCACTTGTCTCAGAGACCTGTAAAAGGAGGATGGCAAGGTAATCCCTAGGACGTCTATCCTGGGTATGAAGGAAAGAACAATATGATGTTTTGTAAGGGTTTGGGGAAGCAAGGGTAGGGGAGAAAAGAGAAGAAGATGAAAGAAGAGTTGGTTAATGTTCCCCACGGGACTAGATGACCTGTCTAACCAGCCTTCACACGCGCACACACACACATACACACACACACACACACGCAAACACCCCTTGTCATTGTTTCTTCTTCTGGGGGAAAGATGAGTTTGACAGGCTCTAGCCCTTGGAATTTCTAAAGCCCCCTATTCGAGCAGGTTCTGGAGAAGAGAGCTGTGGAGAGAATATTCCAAGCCCAGATTGTGCCATCTGGAAGGATACTGGGGTCCCCTTGTCCACCAAACCAAAGGGAAGATGGGTAGGTCACAGGACTTACAAATCAGAGACATCCGAATGGCTTGGATTTCTCAGAGGTGTCATCTGAAAGGGAGTCAGAAAGACTTAGGGGGCTCTGTGGGACTACAATGGGAGTAAGGGGATGTTCGGGCACAGGAACCCAGGAAATTAAAGGGCTAAATGAGATTCAAGGATGTAGGAACATCAAGAAAATTGGAAGATATCAAATGTGTTTAGGTGAACTACTCAAAGGCCTCCTGGGAGTTCTAGGACTGTGCTGTGGTTAATTGGGGACTCTGATGTGGAAACGGGAGATGGAGAGGAAAGGCAGTCCTAGGATTTTGAGTTGTTCAAGGACCTTGGAGGTCACTGACTCCAAGCCTTCACTGCACCAGTGTGGGCCAGAGAAGTCAGGGAAGTCAATTCCAGAGCCTTTGGGACCCAGGCGGCTCTCACTTCCCGCAAGGGGGAGCTGTGACTCTGTCAGTGTCCTGTGAGCCATGCCTAGGGAAGCCTGAGCTCCCAGGGTTTAACCCAGAATGCCTCCCCCAGCACAGCAGCCAAACCCAATCAGTCTCAGTACTCAGTAGATGCCCAGGGAAATGCATCCCAGGCACTGCGGAGGGTCTCTGAGCCCTGAGCATTGGAGAGGGCAGCACTAACCTCCCTCCAGACAAGCGCACCCATTCTACTGGGACTCAGCCTTCCCCTTAGGGGACCAGAACCCCAAGGATGTGGCTCCAGGAGAGCTGAGCTCTGGGGTCTTTGGCAGCAGGGATGGGCCTGAGCCATTCATACCCTCTCCCCTTTATATCCCTGTCTTCTGAAACAAAACCCAGCATTCCTTCTGCTTCACAAGTGAGTTCTGTGAACAAGAGTATGCCTTTAGGGGAAAAAAACCCCAAGAGATTAAGGTCCTGGTCGGTGATGGAGTTAAAGGATCAATCACAGGATTTCAAGCTGAAGAGAACGTTAGAGATCATGTAACCTGACTCCCTCATTTTACAGATGAGTAAACTGAGGCCAAAAAAGAATGGAGCGACTCATTCAAAGACACATGGGCACTAAGTACCCAGTCCAGATCCCAGACTCTTGCTTCTGCGCCATACAGTTAGAAGAGCTTTGGGATTTGAATCTGTAAATTAAATGCATAAAGACAGCTTGTCTGTATCATGGGCAGCCCTCTACTACCTGGGGAGGACACTACTGCCCACACTCCTTCACCTGACCTTCAAAGCCCTCCACCCCTTGCTAACATATATTTCCAGTCTTATCTAATATCACCCCCTCCCTTCTCATACTTCACACCCTAGCCAAACTGGCTCTCTTGCAATTACCCATCTATGTCCTGTCTTCACCAAATCTGGACCTTGGAGCATGCATCCTTTCCCCCTGCTGCTCCCTAATTCACAGAATTATGGAATTTAGAGTGGAAGGCGCCTCAGAAGCCACCAAGTCCAACCCCTACCTGAAACCCGTTCCTGGTATAATATGTGACAACTGGTCATACAAGGTGTGTTGAAGATCTCCTAGGAGGGAGCACCCACCACCTCTTCAGGAAGCCCAGCCCACTTTAAACAGCTCTATCTGGAGATTTCCCCTGACATCAGTTATATATGGTAACTCCCATTCCCTGGGGTCAAACAGAACAAGTTCAAACCCTTTTCTACATGACTTCCCTTTAAATGCCGGAAGGGAGCACCAGGCCTTCCCCAGTCTCCTCTTCTCCAGATCGACCAATGCCATTCCACCATTCCACCAAGATTCCTTCTCCTTCCTATCCAGGCTTCAAACTAGATTTCTTGACCATGCCCCAGAAACCTCTACATGCTGAAGTTCATGCTAATCCTGGAATTCATGCCTTGGAATTCCCCACTCACCCTGTGGACTTTCCCTCTGACCTAATGGCTGCCCAGAACCTCTAGTTTAAGAGGGCCACGAGGCTAGCCAGCTTGCCTTCCTCTGCAATCTGCACTGGGGACTTTACCACTCCCTGGGTTCAGGGACCTTGGTATCCTCCTAGCCTTTCTAGCCTCCTTTTAGGAATAGTCTTTCTCCTTTAGAATGGAAACTCCTTGAGGGTCTTTCTATTTCTATTGAGTGTTTTCAGTGCTTAGCCAGGTGCCTAACTGAAGTGCTGAAGTAAGTGCTGAAGAAATGCTGGTTAACTATTAAAATCCTTCAAAATCTGGCTTAAATGCTTCTTCTTCCAAAAATCCTTTTCCTCTCCAATCTCACATAGGCACTGCTATCTTTATTTTTTCAAATTTAATTTTGCATTTGCCCTAGTGGCTTGTATTCAGTAGGTACTTAATAAATGTTGGTTGAATTTAACTGTTTTCAAGACACTGTGCTAAATGTTTCTTTATATACAGACACTTAAGTCTCAGTCTAATTTCCAAAACACTCCCCCTTGCCCACTGTTTATATATGTGTGTGTATATATATATAATATATGTATAATATCATGTAACATTTCCTCTAATAGAATGGAAGTTTCTTGAGGACAGGGATTGTCTTGTTATATTTGTTTACACTTAGCACAATGCCCAGTAAATAGTATGTGCTCAGTAATGTCTTTTCACTCATTCAGAAGCTTACAATATATATGGGATAATACATGTACACAGATAAATTCAACAAACATTTATTAAGAATTTGCTATATTTAAAGCACTAAACTGAGTATGAGAAATACAAAGAAGGAAGAAAGGAAGGAAGGAAGGAAAGAAGGAAGGAAGAAAGGGAGGGAGGAAGGAAGGAAGGGAGGAAGGGAGGGAGGGAGGGAGGGAGGAAGGAAGGAAGCATGCCTACCTTCAAAGAGTTTATATTCTACTGGGGGAACACAACCTATATTAGCGTCATTATGGTACAGTTGAAAAGAGTCCTGGCTCTGGAGGCTGAGAACTTGGGTTCAAATCTTATCACTAATGCTTACTACCTCTGAAAACTTGAACAAGTCTCCTAACCAACATGTGGTTGAGTTTCCTAGTCTGTAAAATGAAAGAGTCAGCCTAGATGGCCTCAGAGATCTCTTCCATCTCTGGATCTAGGGGTCTATTTTAAAAGGTAAGAAAATAGAAGGTAATTTGAGGAGAAAGAAAGTACTAACTGGGAGAATGTCAAAAGGTTTCCCAATAGAGGTAGTCCTAAAAGTGAGCCTTCAAAAAAGCTGAGGATTCCAAAAGGCAGGGGAGGAGGGAGAGTATTCCAGACGCAGGGGACACAAAGGCCTGGAGATGAGCTATGGAACATTTGGCAGGCCAGTCAGGTTGGAGTGTCAGGTATGCAAAGGAAAATGATATGAAATGAATCAGAAAATGTAAGTGGAACAAAAGATAGGCTGGAGAAAAATAGGAAACAGGAAAAATGACGGCCAGGGCTATTTGAGGAGTGGCATAGAAGCTAAAAAGAAAGAGAGACATGCTTTTTGACTTGGATGGTCGGGGAAGTCTTCACCAAAGAGCTAGTATTTGAGCTAGTCCTTGAAGAATGGCTGAGATTTTGATGGCCTGGTGGAGGATGTTGTAAGCATCAGGAGGAATTAGGAAGCACATGGCAGGTTCAAGGCTCAGTAAGCAGGGGGCTTTGTCTAGAGCACAAAGAATTCAAATAGGAAGAGTAAGAAATAAGGAAAGAAGGGTAGGTTAGAACCAGATTATGGAGGGAGCCATTAAATGCTGTACTAAGGAGACTGGACTTTATTCCGTAGGCAATGAAGTCAATGATGGTTTGGAGGTGGGTTAATAATGCATTCATTCATTCATTCATTTGACAAGCATTTATTATGCGACTACTATGTGCTGGGTGCTTGGAATGCAAAGACAAAAGTAAAACAATTCCTGCCCTCAAGGAACTTACATTCTTTTTTTTTAAATTATGTTATGAAGTAGAAAATCATTGATAAACATGAACATTTCTATACGCCAAGAATACCCAAAAAAGAGTAATATATCTCTAGTAATATAACTTTAAAATATTTAATGTGGCTCTGCTTATTTATGCCCCCTTCTGAACTTCCTGGGCCAGCTAGAGAGAGATGATGGATTCTCCTAATTAGGAGAACTTGGCAGGAGATGGAGAACCTTGTAATAGGTGAAGGGTGAAGTCACAGCATGGCAGGAAGAGGGCAGGAGCACCATTGAAGAGAAATAACATGCACGTAGAAAATGACATACAAAATGAATACAAAGTTGTTTCCAGGGAAAGAACACTAGTTATTGGGGGAATCAGAATAGGAGGCATCATTAGAACTGAGCTTTAAAGGAAGCTATGTCAGGGAAGTGGGGAGGGATGACATTCCAGGCATGGGGAACAGCTTATGCAAAGGAATGGAGATAGGAGATGGAAGATCCAGTGCAGAAAAGAGCTAGCAGATTGGATTGGCCAAATATAAAATTCAGGAAGGAGAGTGACGTGCAGTAAGCCTGGAAAGGCAAGTGGGAGCCAATTCATGAAGGACTTTAAAAACCAAAGATTGAACTTGATCCTAGAGACAAGAGAGAGCCACAGAAGCTTCTTGGGAAAGGGTTTGTGTTCGTGGAAGCTGTGTGCAGGATGAATTAAAGAAGCCACACACTGGAAGCAAGGGGCCCAGTTAAGAAACTACTGCAAAGGGGGGTGGCTTGGTGGCACAATGGCTAGAGCACCAGCCCTAGAGTATGAATTGGGAAGGTTTATCTTGGAATAGAGAAGAATTCAAGGGGCAGGATGACTGTCTGCAGATGCCTGAAGGGCTATTCCAAGGCTATCCCAGAGGGCAGAGCTGGGACCCATGGATAAAAACTACAAAGAGGCAGATTTCAACTCGAAGTAAGGAAGAACAAACCACTAGAGATATAAGACAATGGAACAGGCTGACTTACAAGATAGTGAGAGCCCAGACAATTGTCCAACATCCTCCTGTTTCTCTGCCTAGTCATTCCTCCTCATTTATACCACTTTGAATCATGGAGCTGGGCTGGCCTCCAGCATTGACCAGACCCCAGAGTTGGAAATGATGTCAAGGATAGAGGTGACCTTGGACTCGGGTGGAGAAGATGTAGCTCTTACCCACCCCAGGGTGACATCCTTAAACTCCAGCCTGACTGCTGCTATCCCTGCTGGTTACCTCCTGGGCTTGGAGAAAGGCAATTAAGGCCTGCCTGCAGAAAGGGTCAAGGGATCTTGGGAAGCTGAGGCAGAAGGTCATCTCCCATTCTTCTTCATTTTCATACTAAAGAAGGAGAAGAAAAGGAGGGGAAAAGGAGAGAAGAATGAAGGGAAGTTTTTCTGAAAAGATTTTGAATAAATACTTGGATTTCTATTTAAGAATCTTAGAGCATCTGAAGTCTGATAATGGACTTCCTTCCTCTTTCCCTTCCTCCTTCCTTCTTTCTCTTCTTCCTCCACCATCTCCTGCTCTTCCTTTTCCCCTTCTTTCTTTGACTGTGTGCCTGTCTTCTCCCTGTCTCTTTATTTGTCTGTTTCAGTAACTTTTCCTGCAGGAGAAAGGCAGGCACCTCCCACTAGGATCCTAATTTAGAGCCTGAAGGTTGACATAATGGCCTTAGTATTCCCAATGAGACCTCCCCCAACTCAGGTCTACATGCACTGTACCCCTGGTTATCTTTGTGCAGTATGTGTGTCCTCAAAACACAAAGAAAGTATTGGGGTTAGGAGGTGTCTTCCAGATCAGTTGAAGAAGCTAGGGGTGTATTACCTGGCCAAGACTGGGGAAAAGGGAGACTGCAGAGGACAGTTCATTTGGAAGGTTGTCACAGGGAGGTGAAGAGTTGGGGAATGGATTAGATTTTGGGGAAGGATTAGATTTGTTCGGCTAGGGGGAGGGTGAAAGAGAGAGAGAGAGAGAGAGAGAGAGAGAGAGAGAGAGAGAGAGAGAGAGAGAGAGAGAGAGAATAAGAAGAGAATAAGAGAGAGAGACAGAGACAGAGAGAGAGAGACAGAGACAGAGAGACAGAGAGACAGAGACAGAGACAGAGAGAGACAAAGAGAGACAGAGAGACAGAGACAGAGGGAGAGGGAGAGAAACTGGGACCTATTTGGCTTGATGTTTGGAGAGAAGCATATTTCCACTGAATGTTTGGGGAAAACTTTGTAACAAGTAGAAGGAGCCCAAAGGGAGAATGAGTTGCTTCAGGTGGGTGACGAATTCCCCATCATTGGAAATCTTCAAGTGCAGGCTGAATGACCACTTGTTGGGGTGGAAGGTGGGGGATCGCGCTTTGGGGTAGAGTTCGAGCTAAGTTGACCTTTGAGGTACCCCCTCCAACTCTAGCATTCCTTGGGCCCGGATCAGAGACGGGGTGCTTGTGCGTGTTTGGTGCGGGAGGACTTGGGGAGGGGGAGTGTCTCGACGAGCCTGAGGCTCCCACAACCCAGGGCCCCTGACAGCGGTGTGTAGAAACCAGAAGTCGATCCGCCGTGGCTTTTCTCCATTAATCAAGCTGCCGGGAATTGGAAGGCGCCCGTGACAGGCTTTATCTGGGGAGCGGGGGCTGGCAGGCCTGTTTTATGGGGTTGATGTTCGCCGGCTCTGTTCCGCTGCCTGGCTGCGGCGCAAGGGGGGTGCTGGGGAGCTACCGGGGGGTGTGGGGGGAGAGGGGGCAGCGCCAGGCGGGGGAGGAGGAGGAGGAGGCCTGCAGATAAAAAGATCCGTCAGTCAGCCACGGTGCAGGCCGCCAGGCGGACAGCCATTGTAGGTGACAGAGGAGCCAATCAAAAACAAAACGAATCGAAAGGGACATCTTATCAGCAGTGGGCCAGCTGGACTCCCCGGCCGGGGAGAGGCCCCGGCGAGGGCAGCAGAAATTAATCGTGCTGTCGAGGCCAGAGAGGCTGTCTCTGTGGAAGGTCCGAGTTCAAGCAAGCCGAGGTGGTCACCATGGGAGGGGGCCCAGGAGGGGCGGGGGGCCGAGAGTGGAGGAGCTGCTGAGGCCCGCAGGGAGGAAGAGGACGAGGACGAGAACCAAAGGGGAGGAGGAGCAGGAGGAGATGGAGGAAGAGCAGGAGGAGGAGGAGGAAGAGGAGGATGAAAGGGGAGGAGATGAAGAGGAGGAGGAGGAAAAAGAACAGGAGGAAGAAGAGGAAGAAGAAAGGGGGCGATTTGGTTGGTGCCCGGGTTCGTCGCTCTGCGCTCAATTCGGGCGCAAGCTGCGCTAGGCTCAGGGGCACTGGGCGCCCCTCCTTTCTCCTCCTCCCCTTCTCCGTCCCCCAGATCCCCCTCTTCTCGCCTCCGTCCCCCCTCCCTTCTTCTCTTCCCCCTCCCTTCCCCTCGCCTGCCCCGCCCCGCCCGGCCCGGCCCGGCAGGCGTCCACCTGACAGCCGCATTCATCCTGTGATGATGGCTGGCCACAGATGATGGGTACCTTTAATAATAGAGCGCTCCCTCAGCTGTCACCCGGCAAGCACGATTTCTCCTCCCGCTTCCCGCGATGCAGAGATACATCGGTAATGAGAAGGGTGACAGAGAGGGGGAGAGCGGGCAGCCAGGGAAAGTTCGGAAGCCCATTAATCACCCAGTGAAGCCAGAGGTGACGCGGGCAGGCTGGGGAGACAGCACCATCAATACCGGGGCCGGCAGCGAGGGCCCGAGCCAGGGGTTTTTAATGCCCTGTCAAGGGAATGTGGGCGAGACAACTTCCCGTTTTATTAACTGGCCCGAGGAGGATGAGGTAGGGGTTTGGGGGAAAGTTTGGACACCTGCTTCCTTTGGTAGCATGGTGGATCTGGGACCAGGTTGCCCCCTTTTTCTCTGTCTTTCCTCTCATTAGTCTCTGGAGTCCTGGTCCTGGTCTGATTCTAATTTTTACCTTTGTGACCTTGAGGAAGCTCCTTAACCTCCCTGGCCTCAGTGTCCTCAGCTGGAAAAATGAAGTTGGAATAGATGATTTGGTTCTAAGATCCCTTCCAGCCCTGGAGCTGGGATTCCATGATCCTGGTCAGGTCACTGTAGTCTATGGGGCAGCATTGTGGGATAGTACAGAGTCCTAAACTGAGGAAGTCAGGAGGCCTGGATTCCACTGACTCTTCTACCACCAATTCTCTATGTGACCTTGAGCAAGTAAGTCTCCTCTCTTGGATCTCAGATTCCTTATCTGTAAAGTGAGAACATTGGACCCTTCAGCTCTGGCATGTTTGTTGTAATTTGTCCCAAGGCTGAGGAGAGGGGTGACTCGGTGATCTGGCATAACTTCCTCATTCTTCCATACCCCCCCCAATAAAGTCCCCTCCACAACACTACCATTTCCCCACATTATCTCCTCCCTTGCTCCAAACTGAGGGAAAAGTAACCCTTCTTTTTGCCAAGGCCACCCCTTCTGCTCTTGTACCACTTGAATTGCCCATCTCTCTTTGTCCTTTCCCTCAACCATCCCTGTCTTCAATGTCTTGTTGAGGTTTAGTGTGATGGAAAAAAATGTGGAACTTGGAATCAGGAGAGACCAGCGTCAAAACCGAACGTCTGGGGGCGGCTAGGTGGCGCAGTGAATAGAGCACCGGCCCTGGAGTCAGGAGTACCTGGGTTCAAATCCGGCCTCAGACACCTAACACACACACAAAAAAACTAGCCATGTGACCTTGGGCAAGTCACTTAACCCCAACTGCCCTCTAAAAAAACAAAACAAAACAAAAAAGAAACCCCGAACTTCTGGAACTTAGAGTGATCATGGACAGGTGGACAGCCAGCGTGCTCAACTGATATCCTGGAAATGTGAAGAGAAGGGAAGGGGGCCCAAGCCAATGCCCAGATGCCAAGGTGCTCTCTTCCATTGATGGGAACCCCAAACTGGACCACACTGTGCTTAGAGATCAGTGAAATGAGGACTGAGAAAGTGGGCTGTGCTCTTCATCTCCATGAAGCTGTCCTTTGGAAGCCCCCACCCCCATGAGGCAGACAGGTCAGAGACTATAAATTCCGTTTTAGAGTGGATGAAACTGATTATAGAGAGAATTAACATAATTAGAGAAAAATGAAATAAAAAATAAAATATTAAGTATACATTATTTACAAAAAAAGAAAAAAGTTGTGCGGTTTGCTGGAGATAATATGCTGTTGGTTCTTCTGGCCCAGTCTGGTACCCTTTCTCCACCCTTCACTATGTTCATTCTTGGATGTGGCCTCTGGGCAACTAGGGGGTGAGAGAATAATGACATTTCCATGGTTATTCACAGATTTTTAAAGCACCTTCCAAAACCCAGTGAGGTGAGTTCTGCAGGTGCCACACCCATTTTACAGATGAGGAAAGTGGGGGTAGAGAGGGAAGGTGAATTGCTCAAACTTTCTGACACAGGAAACGTCAGAGCTAAGACTTAAAGTCTTCCAACTCCTAGTGCTATGTTCACTCTGTGTCCCCATCACTCAGGGAACAGAGATGCTGGCATGTGAAGATATGGGGAAAGAGATGCTGCTTGAGGCTGAGGCCCATTTTGGTTAGAAAGGTTCTAGTTTCAGGATTCTCCACTGGGGTCTGAAAGGAAAGTCCCACTTAGCTGTGAACAAACTAAGTATGCTGTGTGAATGTGTAAGATAAGTTAGCTGCTCATCATTCCCAAATTCCCAAACCTTCTACAACTTGGAGCCCAGGGCCTTTTTTCCAGGTTTAAGGAGCTGGCTCAGAGAGGGATCTCTTCATTCCTTGAAGCTGCCCCAGGTGCTCAGCCTAAGAGATGGGTTAAAAGCAGAGATGATGCCCCCCCCTTTTTTGGACCCAATCCTATCTGTCCCTAGAGTTCACTTCTGCCATTCTGACCTGAATTAGGCACTTTAGTCCAACACTTCCCCCAAGGTACTTTTCTCAGTGCCTTATAATTAGGGACCCTAGAGCAGCTTAGAATGGGATCCCAGAGAGCTGTGGTCCCTGTCCATTTGCCTCAGGAATCCCTTTTCCTTCCTCTTGGTTTCTATCACTTTGATTACATCTTACCCCAGACTTGGTGAAGGGCCTGAGGTCATTTCCATCCAGGCAGCAGGGATAGCAAAGTCCACAGACAAGGCAGTGAAATTAGGGCCTTTGGGATCAAGGGATATTGAATTCCTTGAAGTCAGATGGAAGCACTGTGTGTCCTGCCTTGATTAGAAAATGTCTACTTCTTGTTCATTAGGGTAGAGGCCCTATTTACATGCCTCACTCACCTTTGATTTCTGCATCTAGTCAGGGTGATGGGAGTGGGAAGTAATTGAGAAAGAAGCCCTTAGAACTGGAATGGGGCTGTGGATGTCAGCTCACCCTCTCCTTCTGAAGCCTTCTGGGCCCCTGGACCTTGGTGAGCAATGCAAGTCTTACCCATCCTATAAAGCCCAGCCTAGCTGAAATGCTACCTCTTCCAGAAAGCCTTTTCTGGATCCCACTCCATGCTCTCTCCCAGAACACTTCATTTGGATGTCTCATATACTTAAGTATTATATTTTGTACTGTACTTGTTTTTGTGACAACCTAGAAAGTTCATCCATCAGTGTGTCTATCTGGGCTTATGGACAGTGAGTTGAGCCCTGACTTGAACTGGAAGAGGATAGAAGGGAACTGGATTGCCTTCAGGAAATTGCAAAGCTCCTTTAATGACTCCAAGCTTCCCATGGAAACAAAGGTCCATTTAAAAAAAAAATATGGCTCTCCTACCAGTGTTATTGTAGGGCAACAGTCTCCAAATAACTAAATGCTCTTATTTGGAGCTAAAATGAATTTTACAAAGTGTGAAATGGAGAGGTGCCTGGTGGGTGTGAGGATGATACAATATATCATCCAAAAAGGACTTCGAAGAGTAACAGCATTGAAAGAGGCCATCCAGGAGAGGTGTGGTAAGAGAAAGTGGACTGGTCCAGGGGAAAGAATGAGAGATGCCGGGTAGACAGCCAGAGGGTTCCGCTGGAGGTGCCGGGGAAAGCAAGGAAGGTCTCCAGCACTGTGGGAGAACTTGGACAAGAGCTGCACGGGATGATCTGGCTGGCTTGTGACTGGCATCCTTAGAAAGAATTTCCAAATGGGTGGGATCCTAGATCCAATCGAATACTGAGTTGTCTGTGTGCATCAATCTTGCAGTCAAGCAAGAAGCAATTATTATGGATCTGTACTGTGGACTAGCACTGTGCTAAGCACTGGAAATAGAAATACACATCAAAAAGAAAGACAGTCCTTGCCCTCCGAGGGTTTGCATTCTCATACAGGAAGACAGCACTCACGAGTTGTGGTCTGAAAAGTGAGGTGCAGGGCAGGGTTGGTGGGCAATGGCACCAGCTCAGGGCAAGGAGGAGAGGCTGGACTGTCAGGACCAGAGCCAGGAGAGGAGTGGAATAAGAGGGCACTTAGACAGGTTTGTTTATTCTGTGTCAGTTACTGTGCCAAGTTCTGGGCAAGCAAAGAAAGGCAAAAACAGTCCGTGCCAATGAGAAGATCGTATTCTAGTGGACAGATAACAAGTAAATGACAACATGCACACAAAAAATATGCAATGGAAGTAGAAGGGGGTATCAGAGAGGGTGAAACAGCAAGGAGCTGGGACCAGGAAGGGTCTCCTTGAAGAAAGACAGAGAAACAGAGCAGAGGTGATAGAGGAAGAGCATCCCAGGCAGTCCAGACAACTGGTACAAAGGTACAGTCAGGTGGGAAATGGAATGTCTCAAGGTGTGTGTGTGTGTGTGTGTGTGTGTGTGTGTGTGTGTGTGTGTTGGTAGTACTAGTAATAGTAGTAGTAGTAGCTACTAACTAGTAGTAGTTAGTAGAATGTGTAGAGGGGAATACAATTTAAGAAAAACTGGAAAAGTTAAAAGGGCTTTGATCCTGGAGATATCATAATCACTGGATTTTGTTGCACAGAGTGAGAAGACAGTGTCAAGGTTAAACCTTCACTTTAGAAAAATCACTTTGGAAGCTGAGTGGAGGAAGGATTGGAGGGAGGAGATCTGAGGCAGGGAGACCAAGCAGAAGGCTACTGAGCAACAGCAAGGTTGCAAGCCTGAGTGACTGGGAAGATGGCAGCGTCCTCAATAATAACAGGAAAGACGTGAAGAGAAGATTTCAGGGGGAAAGACAAGTTCTGTTTTAGACATGTTGAGTTTAGAGATGCCTACAGGACATCCACTTGAAAATGTCCTTTGGTGAAGATGGATCAGCTCAGGAACAAGATTAGAGCCAGATCCAGAGACTTGGGAATGATCTTCCCAGGGGTGATTGTTGAGCCAAGAGAAGACAATGAGATTGCCACCAAGACTGTAGAGTGAGAAGAGAGGAGGGCCCGGCACAGAGCTTTAGGGGACACCTACAGTTAGTGGGCATGACGTGAAGATCCAGCAAAGGAGATTGAGAAGGAATGGTCACATATATTAGAGGAGAATCAGGAGAAATCCATCAGTGATGCAAAAACCTAGAGAGAAGAAAATACCAAGGAGAAGGGGGTCAAACAGGGTCAAAGGCAGCAGAGAGGTCAAGAAGGATGATGGTTGAGAAAAAGCCATTGAATTTCACCATCTAGAGATCCTTGGTACCTTTAGAGAGAGCAATTTGGGGTCAGTGAGGAGGTGGGAAGTCACCTGCAAGGAGCTAAAAAGTAAGTCATCTCCCCCTATAGACCATAAGCTCCATGAGAGCAGCAGAGGCTCTGTCTCACTTAAATTTTACAGCCCCCAACCAGGACTTAGCCCAGTACTTTGCACACAGCAAGTGCTCAGATGTTATTAATTACCCACAACAGAATAAATGGCTACCTAAGCAGAGATCCAAGGGATGCCAAGGAATTTCCTTTCTCCAAAATATGTCCCCATCCGTCCGAAACCATGCCCGCAACCCCACCATTAGGGACTCATTCCTTTGGGTCTTGTTTTGAAATTGTCTAGAGACCCACAGATAGCTACAGAAAGCCCCTCGTAAGGCAACATGAGCCCTACTTTAGTGGAGATTAGACTGCCATCAGCTGGAGCATGAGTGCCCCAAAGCAAGGTCTGTGCCCTGGGCTGGTCACTTTGCCTCAGTTTCTTCCTCTATTAAATGGGATTAATAATATCCCCTAACCCAAGAGTTGTAGTGTGGAGCAAAGGAGGCTACAGATGTAAATGCTTTGTGAACCTTAAAGCATTACATAAATACCAGCTGTCATCATTATCATTATTAATCTTTGAATTTCCCTCAGTTCCTAGCACCAGACTTTGCACTGAGTAAGCCAGAATCCTGTTGGGCACAGTAGATAGAGAGTGCCTGGTCTGGAGGCAGGAAGATCCAAGTTTCAATCTAGCCTCAGACACTTAGCTAGCTGTGAGACCCTGGGCAAGTCACATAACATCTCTGCCTCAGTTTCCTCATCTGTAATAGGAGAATCATAACAGCACCCTACCTCCCAAGGTTTTTTGAGGAGCAGAGGACGCAATAAATGTAAAGCGCTTAGCATAGTGCTCAGTATGTAGTGGGCGCTCTATGGCAGCTCTCCATCCTCGGCTCCTACTATTGACCTGTCCTGTCTGCTTTAAGTCCTGGCTATGCTCCTTCCCTCTGTTAATTATTCCCTGTTTATCCTGAGAATTGCTATATCCCTTTGCTTGTGGTCTCCCCGACGGGGCTGCGAGAGCCTTGAGGGCAGCGACTGCCTTCTGCCTACCCAGCACCTTAGCTCAGTATCTGGGGCTAAGTAAATCTAAGTAAATTAATTACTTAGAAATTAATTTCTAAGTAATCTTAGAAAAAGGCCTTTAAAGAAGGTGCAGTTTGGTCCCAAGGCAGTGACCGATGGCTCCCCTCCTCACAACACACACACACAACACACACACACACACAAACAGATATGAACTCCGCTACCATACAGGTTTCTTTCTGTCTGTAGGTGCCGATAAATGTTTACTGAATTGACATTGACAGTCAGCTAAGAGCAAGCCTTCCCAGAATGCAGCGCGGCATAGTGAAAGACTGTTGGCCTAGGAGTCTGGAGGCTTGGGTCCTGGCGCTGACACTCATGGGCAGGGCGACTTTGTAGAAGCAAGATAGGTCACCTTTATCGGCCTCAGGTTCCTGCTCTGTGAAATAGGGACCCTGGACTACAGGCTAACGTTCCTGTAGTGTCTCAGCATTTCTAAACGGCTTTCTTCACAGTGATCCCACGTGGCAGAGAGTGAAAGCATTACTAGCCCCATTTTACAGATGTGCAAAGTGAGAAATAAGAGAGACAAAGTCACTTTCCCCGAGCCAAGAAAACGGCAGAGCTGATTCCACAGGATCAAAGGATTTAAAGGTAGAAGAAACCTTTAAGATGATTAAGTCCAACCCTCCCATTTTACAGATGAAGAAACAGGCTCGGAGAGAGGTAGATTTACCCCGTTAGTCGCTGGTTGGTAAGAGCCAGTTTGATTTGGGGAAAGGGAGAAAGAAGCCCAGCAGAGGGCACAGAAGACTGCCCTGCATCCTCATGGTTAGGGGTCCAATCCTCTCTCTTCCTTCCACAAGGCAAGCCTGGCAAGCTCTGTTCCCTTCCTCCTTAGAGATGTTCATTTCAGCCCTGCTGCTGGGCTGAAGAGGCCCCCACCCATCTGTCTCCCGCTGTGCTGGGGAGCTGAGGGCTTATAAATTAGCATCAGCCTCTCCTCTCAGCTCCTGATGCCTCCTCTGTTATCCTTAATGGGCCTGCAGTCACAAACCACAGCCTCGACAGCCCCGACTTCCTATTTCTAAAGCTTATCTCCCCCCCTGGAAATGATGCACAATCCATATTCCTGCTCCCTGGCTGGCCCAGCTCTCCTCAGGGCCCTGAGCCATCCCCTCTACTCCAGCTTCCACACCTAATATCCCCTTGCCTTGGTTTTTCCAGGGCCTGGCAAACTTTGATAAAAAAAATACCCTGGCTGTTCCCTGGAGAGGAGAGCAACATGATTATTTGTTTCCTGTTTCTCAAGTTCTGATTGTCATCGGTAGAACCTAGTGTCTACCTAGTGAAAGGTAGAAAGTAAATAATTCGAGAGTAACTGAGGGTCTCTCAAGAGTCCCATAGCTTTACAATCAGAGGTGTCTCTCCCTTTCCCCATGCTACAACTTCTCCCTCCTTCTCTCCTCTGTTAGCCTAGAAAAATCATTTTTCCTTTCTGGGCCTCAGCCTCCTGCTGTGTCATTGGGGTGATCTCTACAATCCTTTCCAGATCTGACTGTTTACGGCTGCCCCCCATTCTCATCCCCCAACATAAACCCTTGGAGGGCTCCTCTCCATCCAGCGCTGGGGGGAATCTGGCCAAATTGCCAGGACAGGTATCCTTTCCCATAATCTCAGTCCAACCTCAAAGACTGCAGAGTCAATCTCCCTACTGCTGCATTTCAAAACCCATCTATATCTTCTCATGCTCTACAATCTGTGTCTTCCCATAAATCCTTTTTGCTTGCAGTGAAGAGAAGAAGCAGAGAAGCTCTAGTCCTTCCTCAAACACTTCCCAGCTGTGTCACCTCTCAGCCTCAGTCTCTTCATCTGTCAAATGGGGATGCCAACAACACTGACCACACAGGGTTTGTTGTGAGGGTCCAATGAGATAAAATATAACATCCTACAAACACCATCTAATGTCGTTATTGGGGGAGACCTTCCTGCAGTTCTTTTAATATTTTGTGTTTACCAGTGCCACCCTCGGGCTATTTTTTTTTACAACGTTATTGCCATTACCTAAACCCTTCCCCTTGTTCTGCTCGTATCTCTGCATTTGTTCATACAAGTTTTCTCTGTTTTTCTGAAACTGCTCTCATCATCATTTCTGATGGTGCAATAATATTCCATTATATCAATCAAGTGAACCAGTATTAAGGACTTCTTATATCCAGGCAGTGTCCTAAACACTGGGGATACAAAGAAAAGCAAATCTGGTTCCTGCCATCAAAGAGTTTACATTCTAATTCCAGACATGTAAAGAACTAGCTCCTACGTCTAGTTAGGTACAAGACATATACAGAGTAGACAGAGAGGGTGTTAGTAGCTGGGGGAGACCTGGAAAGGCCTCCTGAAGCAGGTGGGATTCAAGGTGAATCTTGAAGGAAGACAGAGGACCCAAGAGGCTGAGTGGAGGAAGACGGCATCTTCAGCTCCGGGGACAGAAAATACTAAGGCACCAGATGGGAAATGGAGCGTCATGTGCGAGGAACTGTACGTAGGTGGGTCCTGCTGGAATGCAGAGGAGAGTAAAATATATAAACACTGAAAAGCTAGGAAGGGGTGAGATTATAAAAAGATTTAAGTATCAAATGAAGGGGTATCTTTTTGATACCACTGGGGTTCATGGAGCAGCAGAAGGATGTGGTCAGACTGAAGCTTAAGAAGAATTATCCTGAGGTTGTATTGGAGTAGAGAGAGAATTGAGGCAGGGAGGCCAGTCTAGGCAAGAAGCAAGAAGAGTGGCAGCTTCATGAATGGAGCGAAGGGGAATCCTCCAGAAATCCTGCAACAGTAAAATGACAATGGATTGGATATATTTTATAAGCAAGAGTATGGAGTTAGGGATGACACCTAGGTTGTCCAGGTCTGCAGGCGTGGGCTCCTGGGGAAAAGGTGGCATCCTGCATAGTAATAGGAAAGCTGGGAAGAAGGGAAGGTGCCGGGGGAGGGGGAGAAGAATGAAGTCTGTTTTGGACATCTTGAGCTTGAGATATCTATGGAATATTCAGTTCAATTAGCTGGCAATGAGGGACTGGAGCTCAGGAGAGAGACTAGGGCCAGGCATGCACATTTGGGGCATCCTCTGCATAGGGATTAGCAGTTGAACTCACGGGAACTGAGTTCACCAAGTGACACAGAACAGAGGGAGAAGAGGGCAGAGGGCAGAGCTTTGGGGGGACACCCACAGTTAGGGGGTGTGACATGGACAATGGATCAGCAAAGGAAACTGAATAACAGTCAGACAGGAGAACCACTACGGGAAGATGTCACAGAAACCTACTGGGAAGAGAATATACGGGAGAATGTGGCCAACAGTGTCAGATGCTGGAGAGATGCCAAGAAGGATGAGGAAAGGCCATTTAGATTTGGTGATGGAGAGAGATCCTTGGTAACTCCAGAGAGGGCAGTTTCTGCTGAATGATGAGGTCAAAAGCCAGATTATGTAGAGTTTAGAAGAGAGTTTAAGGGACAACAGGTGGCACAGCTAGGTGGTGCCATAGTGCACAGAGCTCTGGGCCCAGAGTCAGGAGGACTCATCTTCCTGAGTTCAAATCTGGCTTCAGACCCAATGACTGCATGACCTTCGGCAAGTCATTTTAATCGTCTTTGCCTCAGTTTTCTCATCTGCAAAATAATGAGAAGGAAATGGCAAACTACTCCAGTATCTTTGCTAAGAAAACCCCAATGGGGTCATGGAGAGTTGGATGGACACAACTGAACGACAACATCAGGACAAGAATCGGAGGCACCAAGTGTGCAATTCAGCCTCCGAGGAGACAAACAGCACAATCACTCATGGGGATGATCGGATCGATTGAGGGTTGTTTTAAGGATGGGGGAAAACACAGGCATGTTTGTGGCCAGCAAAGCCGGAGCCAGGCCATTGGGAGAGACTGAAGAGAAAAGAGAGCTGTGATGGTAATGGTGGCGATCTGCTGGGAAGCCGGGGGTTGGGAAATGGGATCCAGCAAGTGCAGTGCGTCATACACCATAATCTGACGCCTGCCTTTTGCTTCCAATTCTCTGCTGCAACAAAAAAGACAGGGTTTTGTTTTGCTTTATTTGTAACCTGGCTCCTTTTCCTCTTTCTTCGATCTCTTTGGGGTCTAGTTCTAGTAGAAGGCTGTGTACACAATCCCCTACTCTTAATCCCTCAAAGAGAGGCATGGCAGAACAAAAAGAGCACCAGATTTGGTGATCTCTGCTCCTTACGAGCCGTGTAACCTTTGGCAAGGATCTTAACCTTTCAGGGCCCCAGATTCTTTGTCTGTAAAATGAGGATCTCTAGAATGTCCCCTTCCTGACTAACCTACCTCCTTTTACGGCCACAGATGTCCTCCATGGTGTCTCCTGTACCACCTGTCACACGTTGTGGTTGGTTAATAGGCCCATCATGTTCTTTGGGGGCCCTCCATTTTTGAGTCTTCTGAGGTAATACAGGTAAAAATTTTATAGCCATATAGTATGGCTGGGAGAACATTAGGTCAATGACCCAGCCTAAATTAGGGCCCTTAACTATGATTAGGGAGGCGGTGGCATAAAGAGGATCAAACAGGCCTGAATGGGTCCCAGACACGAGTCTGTATTGGGTTACAGAATGGATATCTCAGGTTGCTTCTGGTCCTAAGATTCTTTATGTGTCCGGATCACGAGGAAGAGTAGGTCATGGCAAGATCTGGGGATGTAGAAACCAAGAGAATGTAAGATCCTTCAGTCATTAAGCACTGTGTCAAGCCCTGTGCTAGGCACTGGGGTCACAAAGAAAAAGCAAAAATACCTATTCCCAAAGAACTTACATTCTAATGAGAGAGACAACAGATACGTAAATGAGTACATGTGAGATAAAATACAGAGTGGACAGAAAGCAGCTTTAGAGGGGAAATTCCCACTAGTACGTGGGGATTCAGGAAAAACCACTAATAAAAGGGTAGATGAGTCTTGAAAAAGTCATACATACACATATATACGGCAGAATGAGGATGACTTTTCCATTTAAGGTGAAAATATTTTATGTATTTTTGGCTTCTATAAGTTCAAGGAGAGCAATAATGATAGATTTAAAACAGGGCAATGAACAAAGTGAACTAAAACTTGCGTGGGAGTGGATGGGTGGGGTAACTCTCACAGTGAGATTCAGGATCCAGAAAGATCTCACAAGGCCAAAGGACCAAACCTAATGAGGTGAAATTTAACAGAGATTAAGTCACAGGACCTAGAGCCAGAGGGTCCTTAGAGGGGGCCTAGGCTAAACCCCCCATTTTACAGAGAAGGAGATTTGAGGCCTTGGGGTAAAGTGAGTGTAGCATCAAAGCCAGTGTTGTACCCTAAACCTTTCCTCTACCTCATACATGCTGCCTCTCATCAGTTAAAAAAAAACCCAAAAAACCCAGTGGAACAAGAAGAAGATGAAGTTTGTACTGAACATGACCAAGATGGAGAAAGAACTAAACCATAACATAAGAATTCACTGAAATGACTGGAGATGTTTCCTTTGGAGAAGAGACTGAGGACAAGGAGTGGAGGGACTCAGTTGTCCTTAAGTACCTGATCTTCTTGGTTGTAGTGATGGATGGAAGCTACGAAGAGGCAGGTATCAGTATAATAAGTTAACAGCTGTCACTGGAGGGGCTGAGTGGAAGGCATCTGCCTCTCATCACCTGCAGGAGAGCGTTCTGGCTCTGTTCTAAGACAGAGTTCTATATGTCATTCAGTCTTGGATTGAGAGCTGGGAATGTTCCAGATGAAGAAATTGAAACTAAGGTTCAAGGACTTGCCCGAGGTTACACAGCTAATGATGGACCGGTCCAGAGGACACTTTCTGCGGCACTGTGTGGGCTGAAGACTAGATTGGTAAGCATTGGGAGGGTGATTTGGAATCTGTTAGAGCAATGGGGTCAGTCTGAAAGGCCACAACACTCCAAAGTGCCTCAGGAACCAGATTAAGATGTAATTGGGAAGTACCCACAAATAAATAAATAAAACACAGGACAAATAGTAAATAGTTAAGATGTGGAAAGCTAGAATTAGGAGTCGTTGGAAAAGGCTTCCTGTGGGAGGTGGGATTTTAGTTGGATTTAAAGGAAGCCAGCAGGTGGAGATGAGAAGGGAGAGCATCCAAGGTATGGAGGACAAGCCCCCCAAAATGACTGGTGCCAAGATGGAGAGTCTTGTTCACTTATCGGCCAGAAGGCCAGTGATCCTGGATGAAATAGTACATGTTGTGGAGTAAGCAGACCTACCAGCAGGCTACTGTGATAATCCTGGCATGAGGCGATGGGGGCCTGTGCCAGAGGGGTGCCAGTGTCAAGGAGAAAAGCAGGTATTTGGGGAGATGAAGCAAAGGTGAAATCAGCAGGCCCTGGAAATAGCTTGGATGTGGGAGGTGAGAGACGGGGAGGAGTCCAGGATGATGTCTAGGTTGAGAGAATGAGTCGGGACTGGGAGGACTGTGGTTGCCCTTTATAGTTAGAGGGAAGAGAGGAAGGGAGAAGAGTTTGGGTGATTTTAAGGAAGGTTTTAGAGATGTCTGAAAGGCAGTTAGTTGGTGATGGGAGGTTGGAGATCAGCAAAATAGCTGGATTTGAGAATCATCAGCATAAAGATG
The DNA here is from genome assembly GCA_028646575.1 of Pseudocheirus occidentalis. Lineage (NCBI taxonomy): Eukaryota > Metazoa > Chordata > Mammalia > Diprotodontia > Pseudocheiridae > Pseudocheirus > Pseudocheirus occidentalis. The sequence goes on along the minus strand of CM053599.1, from coordinate 49,785,446 downwards.
GTGATCAAATCCATTAGACAAGATGACTAACAGTATAGAGGGAGAAGAAAAAATGGCCCAAGACAGAACCCTGAGGGCCATTTACAGTTAGAGGACATGGCCTGGATGAGGATTCAGCAGACAGGGGGGCAGAGCCAACATGGCAGCATAGAAGCAGCAAGGCTTCGCAGCTCCCACACAACCACCCTAAACACCCATAAAATATGATCCCAGACAAAGTCTAGGACTCTCAGACTCACAAAAATACAGAAAACACATCTCTTGCTGAAGGCAGCTTGGCAGCAGGGGCTCAGCGCAGCAGGCTGGGAGCAGAGGCCGGCCCAGCCTGAAGCCGACACTGCGGCCAGGCCTGGGGCAGTAGGAAGGAGCTGAGGTGAGCCAAGCCGAGAGCTGAGCTGCACAGCAGCCAGTCTGCAGGAGAGAAGATCTACAGCCTCCAGCACCTCCACATCTACCAAGGTGTGAAGACCAGGGATTGGAGAGGGGCAGCAGCAGGAGGGGCTCATCCAGCAGGCCGGCAGGCCAGAGACGAGACCAGCCCAGCCCCAAACCGCAGCCACAGCCAGGCCAGGTCCCAGAGTGGCCGAGAGGAGCCAAGCCTCCCAAGCCCCAGCTTGAGTCTACTTCAGAGAAGATCTAAAGCACCTGCCTGAGGGGATCTTAAAATCCAGCAAACCAGGATCAGAGGTGGTTAGTAAAAGTGAAACTCTGAAACTTAATTTGGGGGAAGAAAAGCAGTTTGGCCAATCTGCCCCCGGAGCAAGGAAGCAGTGGGGGAAGGGAACTACTGGAACCGGTGGCAGCCCCCACTGGGCTGCTTCAGAGCCCCTGGCCTGCAGACTCAGCAGGGGGGCTGAATGGATTGATCAGGGCCAAGTGCTCTTGCGTTGAGCAGCCTGGATCCGGATCGTGGTCTTGGGTGGTGGTCCTGGGGTGCGCTTTCAGCAAGCCAAAGCTGGGGGGACTTGCAACACCCCCCTAATAGCTCCGGCAGCTGGGAAAACCCCAGCGATATGGAACAGAGCTTCCCTCCCTGGAAGCAGTTTCACAGAGATAAAAAACCAACCAATTAATTGACTGGCCAACATGAGGAAAAGGAA
>CM053599.1:49742524-49783846 GCA_028646575.1 Pseudocheirus occidentalis | reverse complement strand
CTATACATCAACTGAAAAAGGACTTTGAAAACCAAATAAGAGAAGTGGAGAAAAATTGGGAAGAGAAATGACAATGATGCGAGAAAATCATGAAAAGAGAGTCAACAACCTGACTGAAGAAAACAACACTTTAAAGGATTCAGCAGAGGAGCAGTCAGAAAGGTAGGAGGAAAACCATGAGAGTGGCCTGAAAACCTAGGGAGAAGAGGGCATCGAGGAGGAAGGAGGGATCAATAGGGTCAAAGGCTACAGAGGCTGGGGACAACAAGGCCTGAGAAAAGGTCACTGGCTCTGGCAATGAAGAGAACCCTGGGTATCTTTGGACAAAGCCATTTTGATGAAGAGTGAGAGAGGAAGTAAAGGAAGGCCTGTTTTTCCACCTACAAAGTGAGGGAGTCGGGACCAGATGGTTCCTTCTATGTCTAAACCTATGAGCCTATGATCCGAAGAGGACAGAGCCCTGGAGGACTGAAAAACGTCTCAGATGGCTTTTATAAAAAGACGCCGTTTCTGGATGTAACGGCCTACCTGGGATCAGCGTCACTGAGCGATTTTAAAAGGTAAAATTATATTTCACAATATGTTTTGCCCTTAAAAAAATCAGTGCAACTAAATCTGATGAGACCAACCCCAGCTAGTAAGGGGAGAGGGCATTTACCTTAGGAAAATGGAAGACGGGATACAAGGCAATTTCACTAAAGAGATATGGACTTGAGAGGCAATCATCTTTCATGTTCTTTTCCCAGCACACATCTATACTGTGTCACATTTGCATAGGAGACACGTAGCTGGGATTTATGTGCCTATGCCTGCCTATGCCAGTTCCCCAATGGGCTTTTGGTGATGCCTGAAAGGAGATGTGGGGCCCCAGGGCCTCAAACATTCAGCAACTTACTCTCCTCACCCCCTCTCCCCCCACTCGGTCCAGCTTTAATATTAGAACAATTTTTCACATGGGAGCTGAAATAGTACAAAATATGGGTCCGCTGTAATTGTTGTTAGATTACGTGTCATCCTGATAAGATGTAACAAATATTTTCCTCCCCACTGGGGTCTGTTTCCCTCCTGGTAATGGATGGAGAAACTTCTCATAGTCTGCGAGGAATCGGTCGTAAAAACTTCTCCTGGAAGATTAATGTAATAATCACAGGCCCTCCTGGGAAACAGAGAGAACAAAATTAAAATAATACAACCTTCTTCCGTGTCCAAAACCAACGTGCCTCGTGTCTGAGCGCGTGCCGCCACCCAGCGGGGTGCACCTGCTGTCAAGCCTTATTGATGATTGGAAATAACCAGAGTTTTGGGAACATCTTTGGGCGCTGCTGCTGTCTTTTGTCAGGAGGATGGCTATTGCTTTTGACACCAAATAACTCTGTGGGGCATTATTCCATTGGCTGGAAAAACATTTCATCTCAATGGAGATCTTTGATACCCTGGGTTTTGGCTAGAGATGGCTCTTTGCAAGGCACAAGGCAGAATCTGAACCATGATTACAGAGGGCTAATAGCTCAGAAGGTATTATGGAAAAGAGTCAAACCTAGAAATTGGGAGAGCCCGTTTTAGTCTTACTCCTGAAGTCAAACAGCGGCACCACCAAATCCTGTCCCCTTCCTGGGCCTTAACTGCATTACCTGTGAAATGAAGGAGGTGTTTCAGATAATATCCCTTCCGCACTAACATTCAACATTTAAGTGACATTTGATTTTTTTTTTAAGTCCTAAGAAGAGGACAGTTCTTACAGACACATGAAGGACAGAGGCAGGGGATTCCCTTCCCAAACTGTGGCCAGAGCCAAGGTCAGCCTCTCTGATCATCTTTGGGAAAACTTCCTCAGAGATATTTGGGTGCATTTCACTCATTCTTAAAGGCAAATTTCTCTTGGAAATAAAGCAGCATGCTTTCCTCTTAGAAAATACATTCACTTTGTAACACACAGTAGCATTTTCATGTCTTAACGGCTACTTTCTTCACCAGCCGTTGAGGAAAGAAGCACAAGACAGGGACTCCTGCACAAGTGCCAAAGCTCAGAGGTGGCAGGGTCACTGATCCATGACCCACCCAACAGACCCAGGCGTTCTATGTCCAAAGACTGGGGTGCTTCGTTCACCTCTGCTGAAGGAGAGTAGGCTCCCCCAGTCTAAGTGAAGGCAGCCCTTGCTGGAAACCCTGAGATAATGCTTAAACCAATGTTCTTCATTGTTTGGGGGTGGGGGTGCTGGTCTCTAATTATGTGAGAATTATAAGTGCACTAGGATTAAGGCAATTTATAAAACCGCTTGTGTCTGAGTTTGGGAATGAAGCTAATGCCCGTCTGGTCCAGCCAATGTGGACAGATGGAAAATTAAAGTCAACTAAAGAGCACATCCATACTTAGGCATGCATGTCAGAGCTGGGCAATAGCACTGCTGGAGTATGTGGGATCAGACCTGGCAGGAGAAAGGGAGCATGGGGCCCGACTTCTCCAAGGACATCTGGCTCAGTGAGAGAGCTGGGGACGCAGTTCCCTGTCATGGGAAGCCAGAATAATCCCGAGCCAAACCAAACGGCGCAAGAGGGCCTGGTTTTAGATAAGCCTGATCACAGTCTGTGATGCTACTGTCAAAATGAAGTTTCTTTTTTCTCTGTCCTTTCCAACTGAGGGATGAAAAGCCCAGAGATCTTTTTTTTCTGCAGAAAGAAAAGCAATTTAACCAAAATAAACCAAAAAGATTTATTAGAAGATATTCCAGGTGAGATTTGAAACACAGCAACTATGGGAGAAGATATGATAAGTTTAAATTAACTGTTTCACACAAAACCGATAATATAATTAAGTGAACACAGACATTAAGTCCAGAGGTTTCTCTGCTCCAGAAACATCCATCGTCATCCATCGTGTCTTTGCTGTTTCAGCAGGCCAGGGAACATTTTTCGTGCCTTTCCATTTCAACTGAAAAGGATTAAGATGCGACCATCATTTTACTTCATATATTTATCCTGTTGATCAGCTAGGATTTTGGCTGAAGACTTGGCATCATAGAAGAGTTCATTAATCTCTTCCACATGTTCCTTCTCAATACTGTCTTTCCCATTGATCTTGGCCAGCAGGTTGGCTGGGGTCAGGAGCTGCACTGAGTATCTACAGCAAACAGGGTAAAACAGAAGATGAAAATCGGACAATGACCCCCCTTCCCCACTCCTAACCAGAGCAGACAGCACATGAGCTCGGGCTTCATAACAACCAGAACTGAAGTCTTTCCTAGAGATGATCTGTAACTCCTCTGAAGCATGGAGAAGCAGATCTGGGTCAGAAATCGGCCCAGCCACACATCCGAGGGTAGGCAGCACTGACAGTAGACTTCTCTTCCCAGCACCGTGCTTGTTCCCTCACCCCAACTCGGTCTGGTGCCTGGCATTCCCCCATTACACACTTTTTACTAGCTCTCAAGTGTTTTCTGTTCACTAAATGTCTCCCATGAAAATTTAAAACTCGTGCAGGAAACATCCTAACCATTAGAGACAACATCTTAGTGGAAATTAGCTGACAGATAGGTACCTAAAGGCTACTTTTCCTTGGAATAGGATGGAGGCAGGAATAGGAAGAGTTTGTGAGAAGGACCCTGAGGGGAGATAAGAGAAGGCCAGAGACAAACATCACTAACTCAGCAATTGTGAAGAGAGCCCGCTGACCCTGCTGTCATTCAAGGAATGGATAACACTTAACTGGTGTCCACTGGTGAGGTGTTTTGTTCCCCTGGCTTAAAAATGGAAGTGTCTCAGGCACACAAGAGACAGGTGTGTTGCAGTCACCTGCTTACCTTCATCTGTGCAATTCCAATTCCAACATACTATACAACTATATAATCCCTCCCTAATTCACTGCGTACCACATAGTACTCATCCCCACTATAGAAAAAAAACAACAATAAAAAGCCACCAGGCCAAGGGCAGAGAAGCAAAGAGCCCTAAGCAACTTGGAGCCGCTTGGTAAATACCAAATGGCACAATGTTTAAAGTTTTACACTCAAGCAAAACAAGAGGAGAACACAGGAATGACTTCTCTCACAAAGCAGAGAGATCTAACTCACTTCCTGAAAAACAGTGCCTCCCAACCCCCCACGCCCAATGTTCCTGAGATAAAACACAGTGCCCAGAGAGGATCTGAAGGTTCTAACTGGGAAATAAAAACACCAGCACCCAGCTATTCCCTTGCTTGGATGTATTCCTGTCATTTCCACATCAAATTTAGCAGACTTGGTCAGGCAGATCCAGAGTAAAGTCAAGCAGGGCAGCAAGGCCAGCAGGGTCAGTGGGTGGTTTGAGGAAAAGGATGAAGACGCCAACATCCTAGACTGTAAATGAGATTGGTCCGCTGCCGCCAGCAGGCTTTCTTCTCGGGTAGCAGGTGACTATCCATCCAGGTGCACCCTAGAAAATGATGGGAGCAAACGCCCACCCTGCCAAACCTTGTTCACTAACTAGGTGGTGGGTACCCGGAGTAACCATGACTTCAGGCTGACAGCACAGAACCTGGCTCACCTTAATGTTGTCTTGGTACCAATCTCTCCCAGGTGGTTCAAGGCTTCCTCACTGATGTTAATCCCTTCTGTCTGGGCTCTGATTTTTATTATCTATCAGAAAAGAAAAGGAAGAGTCAACAAGGTCTAGATAAGTTTCCTGTGTTCAATGTGCACTTCTTACCCTAACAGCTTGTTTCTAATCTATCAGAAGAAGCTGAAAGTTCTCCCAAATTTGGAGGAGGCTGAGAAGCACTTGCATGCCTTAATGCAGTTTATGCCAATGCTACCCTGCAGCATGAAGAAGACTCTTGATCCTCCAAAGCTGCACCGGCGCAGCAGAAGATCTGGAAGGCTGGGGACAGACCAACAGGCAAGGGCCACAAGCTTGGCAAGATCCGAGGGCTGGGGACAGACCACTGAGGAAGGACTGCAAGTTTAGGAAGGTTTTCAACACAAGAATGGCCACTCAGCTATGGATTCTTTTACCACAACTTGGGGTACAGAAGGACTTCAATCTGTGCATATGATAAAAATGGTTGATCTTTTGAAGGATTCAAGGGTACGATGAGTCTCAATTCACAGACTCAGATGAAGTGACTGCTTCACAGTACACACTAAGCCATGCCACCTATTCTAAATCACAGGCGCCACAGCTGCCCAGCACTAGGAGCACAGCACACGCTTTTTAGTCTCTTGATAAATAAGATGGTAAAATAAATCACAAAGTTACTTTCAAAGCTTCACCTACCATTTTCACATCACCCTGGGAAATCTAATCTATCAAGCAGAGCCTTAACTTGTTCCAGGCTGAAGATCTTTGTGAAGTTGGAGCTGACGATATCTCCAACAAGCCAGAGAGTTTGAAGCAGTTACAACAGTGGCACCAGGAGCCAGCCCGACGGCGGCGGCATCGCCAGCTGAGTGATAAGGGGCAGCCTGGATAATGATGGTGTGTGTTGGACTGCGGAGATAACTCTGCAACTTCCAGCCTCATATAATACAGGTATTTTTCACTTTGGCAGCTTCGTAAACAAGATATCAAGAAGCACTTGTTTAAATTAAAGACATAAAAACGTACCCAGGGCTACAGGCAAGGAAATAGGGAAAGAATGAACCTAAGAAAGGTAGCCCTGGTTTGAAGATGTTCCAGAGTGAAAGAGTTCGATGAGAGGACATGAATGAAGTGTTTGGGGGTGATGAGCGCACCTCGCTTCAACCAACAAGTGCCAATCTGTGTAGGGGAAGGAACACTGTCCAGGAGGAAGGCCTGGATTCAAATCTTGGCCATCCTCATTCCCTGTAAGTCATGGGAGAGCCTCCCCGAGCCTTAGCTTCCTGAATCTGTGCAATGGGATAATGACACTGACCTAGCCAGCCAGCTCTCTACAAACATAAGGGGATATGACTGCATTGGCCTAAATACTGGATGCAGCTCCAACACACACACACACACACACACGCACATGCACACGCACACGTGCACATGCACACAGCAATAGCAGTTCACCTTTCTATATCATTCTGAGGTCTACAAAACACTTTCTATATAAACCTAGGAAGTAAATAATCCAAGTCCTATCCTTGTTTGGCATCTGAGGACCTAAGTTTCAGAGAGGACAAATACCTGGCCCTGACCGCATGACCAGTAAACATTAGAAGTGTGGTTCTGAACCCAAGCCTGCTGATCTTATCCCAGAATTCTTCCTATTATATTGTATTTCTGTATCCAGTTATCACCTGAACATGGACTGTCTTCTACCAGTCATATGTAGGGGACAACATGACCTATGAGAAGTCAATATAGGATCAAGTGATAAGAAGTATCTGGGTAGTTTAGGGGCTCACTTGTCTCTGAAAGACATGGATGCCAAGTCAGGCTGGAACTAACACAGCTGAAAGAAAACAAGCTGAAAGTCCCGAGGACAAACCATCTCATGGAAGCAGGAAACCAGCCACTGCTGACAAACCAAGTCCACAGTCACACAATGCCCCAAGGTATAAACTCAAGTCCCAGTTCCCAGCTACCCAGCGACAAGGCTGCTATGAAACATCCATCTTAAAAACAGGAAGAAACACTCACATTATATGATACACACCTTTGGGACTCTATCCTGCCAGAACTGAGGTTGTATAATGGAATCTGGAGAATACATCACTTTTTGTTCAATCAATTTACAATGGAATTTTCCACAGGCGCTGTATTTGAAATAAGTGGTGGGTTTGGTGACAAGCGCGTCCTGGAGAGCTTGTGTTCAGACGGAGGTGCATGTGCACACACACATTTAGTCTATGGTTAAGTGGGATTAAATAGAAGGAAGCTAGAAATTTCTGGCTCATGATCCAAATACTCTTTTACAAGGTGTCAAGACTGAACTCAAATTCTTTCAGGTCCTTTGCCAAGAAGAAAGTCCCATTAGGGCATTCTTTAAAGATGATGTGACTTTATTTAATCCACGAGCCTAATTAAGGCGATGTTCAGAACTGAGTAGCTTGCCTTCTGGGAAATATGCTAAATCTGGGGTTCAGCTACAGAACTGTCACTAACGCTCCCTCTGCCACCTCCTTCTCATGAGTAGGTCACAGCAATCACAAGAGCTCTTGTTCCAGACTGTTCAAAAATGGACAGTTCATAAATTAGATCTTTAATCATTTAATAACCTACAGGGATAGTTTATGAGGGTGTCCAACCTGATAGCATAGTACACAAGTTATATTTAATAGCACAACTCCTATGTTAAAACAGCATTAAGGTTATGGTTTTAACCAAAGGCAGAAAAGCCATTCAAAGTACAATCTGCTCTATCCTTAGCTCACCCTTTGGAACAAAGGGAGAGAAGCCCCAGCTGACAGGTGTGCCGGCCCACCTACAGCTACCATCCAGACTGAACACAGGGCAGAGGGTGCAACCCAAAGTGGTCAAACTGTCTAAATTCCTGTTTCCAAAGCATGGCAGGAAAACCTACTCTTTGTAAACTATCTAATTTATTACTGAACATACTGATCAAACCTTTCAAAGACTCCAATTTTAAAACACGCTACCAAAACATCTTAGGCTTCTGCAGCGAAGAGTAGGTTTCCCAAAACTACACGGCACCCAGGAGAGCCTTTTCTCTCAGAATTCCTTGGCTTCACCTTGGCATTTCTCCAGTGACAGCCTCTCTTCCCATAATATCTCCTAAATAACACAAACAATAGTCCATACCTCCCCCACCCACCTACCCACACAGTGTCATCCCACAGCACCGAGAATCTAACAAGGGGAGTATCTCTGACAAGATGGATCATAATGGCACCTCAAGACCATGGCTGCAGCTGGGCTGAACGAGGAGCCACATGTGGAGACACTGCCAATGCTGCTACCTGGGGGTTGTCTGGTCCAACCTCCACGTCTCACAGAGACTCCAAGACTCACCCAACACCCCACAGGTTCAGGAATGGGCCAGGTGCCTACACCCAGATGACAGCATTCTGTCCAGTGAAGCTCATGCCTCAGTCTGCAGCAAAGGGACTACCTGGATGACTGCTTTACTGAACTGCTTGGGTGGCTTACAGAGACCCTAATTCATGACTGATCCAAAAGAGAAGATTCCTAGCTTGTCTTCAAAAACTGTCTCTGAAACTGGAGCAACTTCTTCTTATGAAGTCATGGGATGTTAAGAGTTACAAGGAATCTTAGAGATGATCTGGTACAACAAGCCTCTCATTTTATAGGGAAGGAAACTGAGATGTGGAAGGATGTTTTGCAAGGGCATAGAGAGCACGTCTTGGGCAGGGCTGGCTCTTGGGCCTCCGGCTCAGCACACATCACCTGTTTCATTTCTTGTGGGGTGTACAGCATGGTGCGAATGATCATCACTCGGTCCAGAAGGTCAAGGGGAATTCCATGAGGAGAGATCACATCCTCGGTACCTCTGGAAAAGTCATTTAGCAAATGTTAATAACTACATAACTCAAGTCTCTTCAGGGAAACATGGATGTGTCAAACCTAAGCCAAAGTGTTCACACTAAGTATGGAGCATCTATTCTTTCAGGATAAAGATAAAGCAATAAGACTTACTCTTCCCATGTTGATCGTGGAAACTGTCTCATTTCTTCACGGAGAAAGGGAGTTTCTTTTTCATTACTTGTGGACTTTGGAGTCAACACCAGCTAATCTACAAGGTCTTATTAGGCACCTGCTTTGTGCCAGTCACTGGGAGATACAGGTAGAAAAGGGGAACAGTCGCCCCTTTTAAGGCTGACGTTCTACAAATAAAAGATCTCACCTCTTCAAGGTCAAGGACCACACCCTATTTCTTTCCATCTCCCACAAATGCTTAGAACAGAGGTTTCTCTATAATGGGCCCTAAAATGCTTGTTATGATTAATGTGACTTAAGAACAATTTACATTAATGTAGTGCTTTCAGGCTTACAAAGCACTTTCCTCACAATAACCTGCGTGCCAGGCAGGGTGCTGGGTGAGGGGCATACAAAGACAAAACAACGAAAGCCCCTGCCCTGAGGAGCTGACATTCTACCAGGGGAGACAACATGCATATGGACAATCAGCACAAAGTAAACGGTTAGGGAGAGGTATCATTAGCAACTGGGGAAAATCAGATGAAGAAACCAAGGTCCTCCCCAGGCTCACAGAGCTATTAAATGTCAGTCAGGACTCAAATTCAGGTCTTCCAACTCAAAGACAAATGCTCTTTCCTTTACATCCCACAACTGACATTCCTTTAAATGATTGCAGCTGGAAGACGGAGCTCTATTAAGATTCCTTTTGGCAAAGTGACAACCAGATACACACAAACTTCCTGGTCCCAACGCCAGGGTCCCTCTTCCTCTGGTAAGCCGTGCACATTCCATTCACAAACCCTACCTTCTCATCAGGGCTCCAAGCCCTGGGCTCCTCCTGGGAGCTAATTTCATCTGGTCACCTACTTTCTGCTTCCCTGAAGCCCAGCCCAATGAACTGGAAGGTCTATGACTGCATAAATATCACAGAACTTTGTAAGAAAGTACTAAACAGCAAGGTCTTCATCCAAGGCGCTGGAAATTAAGCAACAAGGCACACCCTCCACAGAATTCTGTTTTGAAAACATAAATAACTTTTGAAATAAATGTCATTTGCTATAACTACATAGAGGGACTGACTTTCTTCTCAGCGTTGTCATAGAAGAAACGTAAAAAACATCATATATGATGTTTATTATGCTTGTCACAGAATGTCCAAGAATCACTGAAATACAAAGGCTCTTGGCATATAATCCAGCCTCCCCGTGTTAGAGATGAGAAAACTCAGGCCCCGAGAAAGAAATAATGCCCGATGTTACCTAGCAAGTTAGTGGTCAAATGAAGCTGCCTGGGATACATGAAATTCAAGAGAGGTTGATGTCTTAATGTTCTGCCTAAAATAACATCATCTAATTTTGCTTATGACTTGAGAAAAGAATATAGCATCTAAAAATTTTCACTGTTCTGATGCCAGGTGGAAAAAATTAGTGGGCTCATAATTTACTAAATGGTTTCTTCTCCTATCTTAAGGGTGTCAGTTCTTATTCACCAATTAAAACAATAAGGTCCACCAATACTTAATATTCTTCATGAAGGACAGTCATAAACTGGAGGATGGATTTTTAAGTTTGAGCTAATTTTTCCACTAGTAACATGAAATGCAATAAATGGCAGTCTTCTAGATAATACTAACATAGGGAAACATCACTGGTATATTTATTCAAGTCATCTAGATTTATTTGTTTTGTTGTTCAGTCATATCTGACTCTTCATGATCCCATTTGAGGCTTTCTTGCCAAAGATACTAGAGAAGTTTGCCATTTCCTTCTCCAGCTTATTTTAAAAATGAGGAAACCGAAGCAAACAGGGTTAAGTGACTTGCCCAGGGTCACACAGCTAGTTAAGTGTCTGAGGCCAGATGTGAACTTGGGAAAATGAGTCTTTCTGACTCCAGAGCTATCCACTGTGCCAGCTAGCAACCCAGATTTCTCTTATAGGTCAACGCTAAATTTAAGAGAAATAGTAGCTGGCCCTTGTCTAAAGCCTTTATGACAAACTGCAACCCACAACTTTGGGTTAAGTTACCATAACTGTCTTCTGGGAGACCTGAAAACAATGCTGAATGGATCCCTGGAGGATCTACTTTAGTGGGAAACCAGAAACAAAATCCTTAACAATAGAGGCGACAGATCATTAAGCTGTAAAAATATCTCATTTTAGAGATAAGGAAATTAAAGCTCTGCAAATAGTTCCTTAAGCTTTAAATGCTTACAAACTGCTTTATATAGGAGAGTTCATTTATCTGCAAACAAACCTATGGAGCAAGCATGGGCCTGGGTGAGGGTAAAAGGCTTGCCCCAAGTAATACAGACTGGTAGGAGGGGAATGACTTGAACCCAGGTAGCCAAGGCACCATGTTCTTGTCACAATATCCTGCTTTATTTCCTAGTGTTTACAGACACAACTCTGCCCAGAAGACTTTCAGGTTGGTCTGGGATCTCTGGGCTGGCTTGATCGCAATCCCCTCTCACACCGGAAGTCTTGGCTTGGCAAGGGCTGGAGGACTCCTCAATGCCTCAGGGTGCTTCTTTCTGGCTGCTGCCATCTCCAGTGCACCCTGATTCCTGAAGGGGGCTGGAAGATGCAGAGGCTTTCCTATGCAGTCTGAGTCTCACTGCCTATGGTCACCTTCTAGTCCTAGGTCACCCCTATTTATGTCTGCCCTTGATGCATAACTAGCAATGACTCAATCTCAAAGATGCTCTCCACGGAGATGTCCTCATCAGTGGGTGGCAATAAGGACTGAGGACAAGGCCTAGGTACACATAGGTGAGCCCCAACCTCCCAGGGACTGGGACTGTCCTCCAATCAAGAACTATGATAGTCTTCTAGCCACCGGTCAGGCTCACTCACCCCACTCAAAGGGACCTAGCGTCCCTGTACAAAACTCTTCACTTTTCTGGGTCTATTCCTCTATTTGTAAAATAAAGAAGTTGGTTAGAATGACCTAAAGGCCTTTAGGACCTTTCTCCAGGTATGACATTGTATACGGAGTACTGGAATTAGAATCTGTGATGGCAGATCCCCACTGCTTTCTTCATTCCTCCCAGGAGTGCCCTGCTGCCCTGGCTACTCAGGAGATGTCTTCCTAACCTCTGAGAGCCAGCAGTAGTAGAAAATCAGCAAAGAACACCTTGGGAAAGGTCAATGCTATGGACAGTACATAAGTAATCACTATGTTTCTCATGATACCCAACCCTATCCATCTACACTATCGAAGGCAATCTCCCCTGGGCTAATGACCTTCTCCAGCTGGCATCTCTAAAGGGCTGATTCATCGCGTGACAGAGGGTGGGTCAGTCCCTTCTCTTCTTTGTAAAAGGAAGGCCTTAATCTAGAAACCCTGAAGATTCCTTCAGGTGCTACTATTACAAGATTCGTCCAGACCAAGGCCCACAGCAGTCTCAAGGTTCCTCAGCACAAAAGTCTCATGGGGTGACACCAATGTTCTGCATACTCTGGATAGGGCAGAGTAAGACATGGAGACCCCCAATGCTTTTCTTCCCAGGGAGGATATGACCCGTCCTAATAGAGACACTCCATTCCTAGTAGTCAGGGCCAGACACCCATATAGAGTACTTGGAATCAGCAAGGTCTGAACACAGTGGTGAAAGGATATTCTAAATAAAGCACTGACAAGCTTCTGAAAGCTTCATCCATCATATTCTCCAGTAGATGGCACTCTCCATTCATCCTGTGAAACGGACATATGAACTGGACAGCACTGCATTACACACAGTAGACTAGGTACCACAAGTCTATGTGTGCGTGCACAGAGAAAGGGGGAAGAACAGAGAAGAGAGGGAAAGACAGAAAAGGAGAGAGAGGGAGACATGCAGGGAGAGAGAGGGAAGGAGTGAGGGGCAGAGGGACGGAGAGCCATAGGGGGCACACAGGCATCAGGCTACAAGGATCATCTCCCAGGTTTCCAAATGCTGCAAAGCTGGAAGGCATGCTTTATGTCCAGGCCTCTCCTAAAGCCAAGCTGGCAGGAAGCTGCCTCTCTTCTCAGAGCCAAGAAAGGCTGCTGTCTGTCCACAATACACTGGTTTTGGAGGAAACGCTCCAAACTGACACGTAGTGAGTCTGGTCCTGTCGTGACAAGCACCACAAGGACCTGCAGAGTGACCAGAAAGTAACACAGCCGGCTTTCTATTTTAAAGGAACACCAGACCTTACACCTTCAAATGTGTATTTTCCCCCTCAAAAAGTGTCCCCCAGGAGGCTACGCACTAACTTCAAAGATGCTGCCAATTCTCAGAGTATTATGGGAATCCCATCTTAGGAAATGTCTTCAGAGCCAACACATCCTTTTGAATCTCCTCACTGGGAGCAAAGCTTCATCCCTTGTGAGGGCGTTTGGTTTCTGGATAAAGCCAAGAGTTATTTGGAGCCAAGTCTGGTGAATAAAGTAGAGGAATTGAGCTGGGGAATCCCATTTTTGGTCCAAAATAAGATAACTGCAAATCAAAGAGACTATTTTTTTTTTAATGGAGGAGGGGGGAGTAGGGAGAGAAAAGGGATCTGAAAGAAAAGGTTCTGGTTTGTTCATTAAAAGAAAAAAAGTCTTATGGTTATAAATGTCATGCCTCACGTTCATGCCAGAAGACAAAGCATCCCTCCAACATAATGCCTGTCCCTTCTACAGAAACAATACTTTCTAGCCTGGAAAGGCGTTGTACCTGATGACACAGTTGCCCCTATTGGAAGCAAAGATGACGATGGGGGCAATGGAAGACTCCAAGGCGCGGTGCAGGTAGGTGAAGCATTCGATGTCCAACATGTGTACCTCGTCAACAAAGAGCACACCAGGAACCAGCTCCGCTATGCCTTGGTCAATGTACTTGTTGACCACCTTGTTAATCTCCCCTCGAAGCTTGTCTAGGAGATGGAAGAAAACCCTGAATCAGCCCTGGGTCTAGAGCACAGAGGAGGCAAGGCAGGCTAGCCTGCTGCTCACGTCATCCAGTGGAAGCAGCTAAGGCCAGAGGGGTCACATGGCTGGCCTCAAGCCCTCTACCCCCCACCCCCATCCCCACCCCTGCGGAGTGAGCAGAAGAAGCAGAAACCAAACCCAGTGCTTCTGACCTCACATCCATGGCTCCTTATTACCACCACCATTCACCTTCTAGAACTAGAGAAAAACATTCCAGGAGCAAGCTTGGCCTAATTCAAATCATCTTTCAATGTTAAATCCCTAATCTTGAGAATAAAATGCAGCACATTTACAATTCATCTTGTAAGAAGGTCCAACCTTCAGGACTCAGGTGAAGCGGTAGACTCAGAAAAGCTAAGTAACCTGCCCAAGGTTCTTACGGCCTTTTTTCCCAAGCAGGTGGTACCAGCAAGAACTATTCCACTAGATGACAGAATACCAATAATGCTATTGCTGTGCAGTAAAACAGATGAAAATACAGAAAATGACACACAGTTATGCCAGAAAAGAGCAGCAGGCATGGGGTCCATAACAGAGATCTGACAGCAAAGCTCTCAGTTCCTCCCCAATTTACTTCCCTCACTCCTTCCCCTCCCAGAAAAACTAATTTAAAATCAAAAGCAAATGTAAATATCTAAGAAAACAACAATGCCAGTGACATCTCCATTTTTCAAGAGATTAACCCCAGCTACAGGTAAACAGGAAGAGAGCCCTGCAGAATGGAACAGGCATTACAGAAGAGGCCATGGGGGAGGGGGGGAGAGGAGGGGAACGAGGGACATGGCTCTGAGGCCGGATCCTGCCTGCAGAGGGCAAAAGGTGGGGAGCCATGAGTAAGCAACTTTGCTTCTCTGGGGCTCTGTCTCTTCATCTATAAAATGGGGACAATACCGTAACTCACTCTCTCAATGGATTTTTGGGAAGGTCAAACAAGAAATGAATGAGAAAGCATTTGGTAAACCTTAGGAAGCTCTCTGCTCTTTATTATTCAGCCAGAAATTGATAATAGGAGTATTTTGGGTATGGTTCAGAGTTTGACTTGTGATTTCATCAAAGTATGGAACTCCCAGGACAACACCTCTCACCAATGTAGACAAACAAACAGGGGATCTGTGCTCACACCCAGACACTGAGAGCTAAGCGATTTGTTTGTGGTCATACAGCTAGCATGTGAGAAGCAAGACCTGAAAGCAGGTCTTCCCAGTCTGAGGCTACCCACTGCACTGCAATGCCTTTTGGCTGTCAGGTAGAGTGAGAAAAGGTACTCACTGAGCTCATGGATTTCTTCACAAAACCAAATTCCTAACAGCAAAAGGTGAAGCAGGATTTTAGGGAACACCACTAAAAGCTCTGGGACTCCATCTGACTTTAATTCTTAGACACCTTTTAAAAGGTTCAAGAAAAGCTTCCCCTCCCCCCATTTCCCATTACGGCCTCAAAAGGGAATGTAAAGTAGGTCAAGCTGAGAGGACAGAGACCCTTGGCTCTTGTACCTGTGATTTCGGTCTTCTTTGGCTTCATTAACTGGCCCATCATGGAAAGGATATCCTGCCCGCCCTGCACAGGACACAAAGCAGACAGGAATGAGCAGCTGCCCACGGCTCTGGGCTCTCCAGCACTGGCCTGTACCTTTGAATGGCCCGGCCTTTAAAGCCCACTTCCCTAGCATGATCACAGTTCCCCAAGTCTAAGGAGGAGAAGCACATTTACAACCACAGCCTCTGTCCCTCTGCTGTCCTGTCAGATGCATCACTGTACATTGGCAAGGAAAAGGCAGCAGGATCAATTCTAAAGGGGAAGCTGATTTTGCATGGGGGTGCCCAAATCTGTGGTAAGTGTAACAGGAGGAAAAGGCACCTGGAGCT
Source organism: Pseudocheirus occidentalis (assembly GCA_028646575.1). NCBI lineage: Eukaryota > Metazoa > Chordata > Mammalia > Diprotodontia > Pseudocheiridae > Pseudocheirus > Pseudocheirus occidentalis. The sequence continues at coordinate 49,768,486 of CM053599.1, read as the reverse complement.
AGCAGGGGCCTCATTTGACAAAGGAAGGTGAGGCCTTGAAAGGGACACAGAGTGAGCCGGGAGCCAGAAGCCCAACTCTTGGTCCAGCCCTCTCTCCACAACAGTAAACTCAATTTTTACATTACACAGGGATCCTGCAGAGTGTCACCACTGTGGGTCAGGACTCAGCCCCTCAGGGACAAATAGGGAGTTGGCATGAGGAAATCCAGCTCTGACACTTGCTCCCTGCTCTGGGATAGTGGGGTAAATCACTTCAACCTCTCCAAACTACAGTTTTTTCACGGGTAAAACCAGGATAAAACCTGGGCTCTCCACTTCACAGTGTGAATGAGAGGAAAGCTTGTGAGGCTTCAAATGAGATAGTGCTGGGCCTCACTGTTCTCATAATCATTACAAGTGACTTAGGCTTAGACTCAAAGATTTAGAAACAACAGACACTAAATCAAATTCCAAGTTAAAGAGCTCAATACAGACATAATCTCAAGCAGTATTCACAAAGTTGAAGAATTTTGGAATTGAAAAGGAAACTTAGAAATCATTAAGTTCAGCCCCTATCTGGACCATGAATTCCATGTACTGGGGTGACAAACTGCCCCTTCAGGAGACAGGAAATTACAGTACAGTCAGAATCTGCTTGGAAATACTATCGACCAGGAGCAGAACTGTAAGAGTCGCATGACCTCCAGCGTACAACGGTACACGGGGTACAGAAGAGACGCTGGCTAGTTTGGAAACGCATGGTTCTTCTAGCTCAGCGGGTCTCAACCTGTGTGTTATGTTCAATTTGTAACAATGAAAATACATACGGCCTATCAGATTCATAACAGTAGCAAAATTACAGTTATGAAGTAGCAAAGAAAATAATTTTATGGCTGGGGGTCACCACAACATGAGCAACTGTATCAAAGGGTCACAGCATTAGGAAAGTAGAGAACCACTTTTCTAGCTCAAGCTGGTAAAAAATCATTAGTTACTACAGCATCTGAATAAGAACAAAGGAATTCCCCCTGGCTACCATCAGTGTTAATAGCTGAACACACAAGAAACCGAGATGAGATGAGATGACAATCCATTTTCAGACCCTGATGTCTTGCTAAGGTTAGGTTAAAGATCAGGGCAATACCTGGGGCCTGGCATTGGCAACATCCAAGTCGTGGAGGGTCACATCCTGAATAATTTCCTTCTTTTTGTGCACATCGCCCTTCGGCAAGGGCACATACTCTTCCGCTTCAAGGTCGAATTCGGTAGCATAGGTATCACACCTGCCCTGCCTCTGCAGAGAAGGAAGGTGGAGAACAGAAGTATCTGGTAAGGTTCATTGCCAAGTCCGGGACTGACACACAGCTGACAGAGATAAAGGCCTTGGTTCACAATCACAGGTCTGACAATTCAGAATATGCCCCACTCCCCGGTTGGCAAGAGAAGCCCCCTATCTACTGATCACCAGGCTCAAAAACCCTGTTGAAAAACACCCGATATTTTCTCTACTTAGAATCTTTTCTCCCTCCTTTTCTTTTAACTGTATGCAATTCCTGATAAAGGACAAATCCAGCAGATTAACTGGAGACTGAGGGAACTGTTCAGACTCTTTTGTAGGTGGATGATTTATTGTATGATACGAAGTATTATGCTCATCCATTAAACAGCAAGTAACACTGTACAGTACATTTAAAATCAGATAGGAAAAGAATGCCAACTAATGCAGTATTCCCTTCCCCATGCATATATCTTGGGAAGAAAATACCAAAGAGATAAAAAGAAGATTAAATGCACTGCACATTTCAATTCTAGAATGACTAAAGTTGTTTTGGTTTCCCACCCTCAACTCTCCTCTAAACATGTTTTACATCTTATTTATTTATTTTTAAAGAGAAATTTTGATAGTGCTGAGGTCAAAGGACTATAGGAAAGGAAAACAACTTTTATTCCACCTGTAGGTGCCAGCAGGACAGCCAAAGGCAGGCTTCTTGCCCACCTGGTATCAGCACAGCAGGCATTTCATAGCGTCAGAGCTATGATTTATTGTTAGAAGGGAAGCCACCTCAAAGATCCTGCTGGACCTCTTCATCTTATAAATGGAGAGTAAACTGAGGCCCAGACATTAAATGACTTATTCAGGGTCTCAAAGATAATCAAGGAAATGAGTTAGGATTTGAACCCATTTCCACTACCCAGTCCTGACTCAAAAAAGAAGAGCAAGGAAACCTTTTCTTTCCCACAGGAAAAATCCAACCCCTGCTCCTATAGCCTCCTACAGCAAACAAATGAGCAAGTTTTAATAAAAGGGAAAAGGGATGTTGGGGTGTCACTGTCCCCCAGGCACAGGTCAGGCCCCTCTCCAATAGTTACCTTCACCGCACCACTGTTGGCTTCTATGTATATCACATCTCCAGCCTCCACTCGCTCTTTCTGCAAACTTTCAAAGATGCTGGGGTCCAGCTGAAACCAAGAACCAGGAAAACAGCATCAACAGATGAAGGCGCAGAACTATCAATTCAGTAACTAAAGATTCATTTTAAAAGAATAGAAAGTCGGACAGCCTTACACAAACTGATGCTAAGTGAGAAGAGCAGAACCAGGACACAATCACAGACACATACATCGTATGTGTGATGACCAGCTTTGATAAACCGGACTCTCCTCAGCAATACACAGGTATAAGACAACTCTACAAGTCTCAGGATGGAAGGAGATGTCTACATTCAGAGAAAGATCTAGAAAGACCAGAGTTTAAATGGAGACCGAAGCCATCTACATGCTGTCGTTCTTTTTCACGTTTGGTTCTCTTTCTTTTTTCCCACTGTTCACTCCATTGGTCACAACCCTTCTATACAACCAGACTAACATCCAATTTGAAAACATCTGCAGATCCAATACTTGACTGCATATCACCATTGTGGGGGGGAAGGGAGGGGAGAAAATCTGAAACTCTAGAGATTATGGAACTGAATCTTGTAAACTAAAAGTAAATAAACAAATCAAATTTTAAAAAAAGAGTAGAAAGTCATTTACATTTGGAGAGCTAAGTACAGAGCTAGATACAGAACAACACTCTGTCTTGTCTTTGGATTTAAGAAAACAAGATTATTGAAAGGATGACATAAAAGTCAGTAGAGAACCACAGCTTAATCTGGGATCTGTTAAGAAGGTAACTCTCTTTGAAATGCTGTGATATAAAAGCCACCTGTTGTACAATCTAAAAGCTAGTCTGATGAAAATCTGCAAGGCAGTTGTCCTGTGCAAATTCTGCCCATTCTGGGAGTCGGTGAAGGCTTCTCAAGGACAAGCTTTCTTTAGAAAACTCAAAGACCTTCCAGATCTCGTCCAACAATGACAAAGTACTTAAGAGTTCACTAAACAATCCACAGACTTTTACAGCTTAAAGGGATATTCACTGGACGGAGAAGCAAGCTGAGGCCCAAAGAAAGAAGAATGACTTGCCCCAAGGTCACAAGTTAAGGCTAACTACCCAGGATCCTGTTCACCAGTGCTCTTTCCACAATATTACAGTATATCCATTTTTTTTCTCCTTACCTTTTTTCTTAAAGTTTAAAGTAACCTGAGGAGTAGAAAGCCTTGCAATCTCTCCATTCTTATTAACCACAAATGTGAAGTCTTGCACTTAGATTCAAAGAATGAACTTCACACATTGAATGGAGGAGTATGGCTAGACAGCAGTGTATCTGAAAAAAAGATTTGGGGGCCTCTAGAAATCAAAAAAGCTAATGAGATCCTGGACATCCTCAAAGAAGCACAGCTCCTAGGAGGCAGTGAGTCCCTCCATACTTTTCTCTGATGAGAGCACTGCATTAGAAAAAAAATCTAGGTTTTAGGGATAGATTTCAGAGGGACTATGAACTTACATAGGAAAAAAAGTTACATCTTGATATTCACCAACTTCAAACTGAAATTGAGCACTTTCCCCGCTTTGAAAGCCATGCCCAGGCTCTCCCAGACCACCTGCTCTAGGGGAAAGCGATCAGAATGGAGAGGGGCTCTGAGCCCACACCACCCGAGGATTAGCTGAAGGAATGGGGAAGTATTCAAAGAGCTGGAATACACATGAAGGGTTAGACTTGTTCTGTTTGGTTTTAGAGCCTAGAAGCTGCAGGAAGACAAACTTAAGTCTGACTTTCAGGACAGCCTTGCATGCTGCCTTGGCAGACGGAGGCTCCTCACCGCAGGTCATCAGGCAGAGGCTGAACACAGACAGAGGCTAACCCAAAAGGCTGCTGAAGCCCCAATTTCTTGATGTTCCAGCAGAAGATTTCTGTAACATCTTAATGTCTCAATACAAATTTCAAATGTCAGCAAATTTTCAGAAAACAGATTTAAAAATTGACTAAAAATTGGTCGTTTGGCTTTTGGGGCCTGTTCCAACCTGGCCCCAAAGTCGGTTCCAGCCTCACTATCCATTGCTTGTCTTCTTCCACTCTCCAGTCCAATCAAATGGGCTTGGTTGTCCTTGTACCCAGCACTCTTCATCTTGGAGATGGACCAAGGACCCCTCACTTCCTTTAAAATTCAGCTGAAGCACTGCCTTGGCAGTGAAGACTTTCTCAATGCCCCCACTGCTAACGTCCCTGCCTCTCAGGGATGTCTCCTGTCTTTACTCCTCCACTTCCTCATTGCCTTCCTCAAAAGAAAAAAGCTCTTTAGGAGCCAGGCTGCTTCATTTTTTGTCTGACCCCTGATCTCCACCATACTGCCTGGCACAAAGCAGGTGTTCAGTAAATGCTTGTAGACTGGCTATTCAACTTCAAGAACTGGTTCTCTTTGCTAAGGTGTGTGTGTGTGTGTGTGTGTGTGTGTGTGTGTGTGTGTGTGTGTGTGTGAGAGAAACTTCAATATCAAATATGTGGATATTCAATATGCAGCCCACCCTAGGAGGAGGTCATGCACACCCACTATACAAAGGTCAGACGCCCCAGAACCGATAAAAACGGCTCCTTCTCCTCATTTTTCAGTGTCGTGAGGTCTACTCTGGCAGCTACAGGGGCTGGCAGCATTTCATGAGCTATGCTCATAGGGCACTTTGTAAAAATGAGGTTCTCTAGGCATCGGGGCTGCGACTGGATATCCACTAAGCATGCGTGCCAATTGGACATGGAAAAACGAAGGACAATTTTGGAGACTTAAATTAGGAAACTTTTCCAAAAGCAAAAACTCTTCTCCCAGTGACAAAGTACAGTTGAAATCTTAGCTTTATACATCACTTCATTTAGGCTCCAACATGGGCTGCAAATTTTCAGTTTGTCTATAGTATTTTTTGTTATTCAATTTCCAAATGAACTAAAGACCTGGTAACTACTAAAGAAAATGAAAGACTGCTATAAATCTCATTAACACAGGCACACTAGAGATAATGGCAGATGTGAGAATGCTTCCAATGGGGATGATTTAAGAGAAAGAAAAATGGCTATTCTCATCAATGACCCGAGTGATCTCTACAAACCAGTGACCAAGACATACAGAATCACTAAAGCTCAGGGCCTGCAAGCGCCTCAAGCTCAACCCTTTCCTTCTGCAGATGAAGAGGATGAATGACAGAGCAGACAAGTAAGACAAGTTCTAGGTCACAGAGCTGTTGAGAGGAAGCCGAGCCTCCTGGAAGGCTCTCACTTCGGCCTGCCCCGTCTCTCTCCCTTCTTCCTGAGAAGGGCCCCCACGCTGTGGCTAGACACCTGTCCTTCTTGCTCCTTAGCAAAGGCACCTCCCTTGCTTAAAGGACTGTGGATAAACATAAACCACATTATGCTCTCAATCAGCAAAGTGTATGAAAAAGGAAAAAGACCTGGCTAGTTGGAATCCAAGCTCTGGTTGCAGCTCCAACATTCCTTGGCTCTAGAACCTATGGTCCAGCATTTCCTCAACTATCAACTGAGGGTCACACAGACCATCTATCTGTTCCTTCCAGTTCTAACATGTCATAACTATGAAATGAATTCAATAACATCAAAAAAGGATCACACAAAAGCACTACAGAACAGAGGACAAAACCTACACACTTTCAATTGCTTGGTTCCTTTTGCTGTTTTGAGACCTATGATGACGTGGCTGATGGTTTTGCCATATCCACCCATGGGGTTTTCCGTCTCACATGGAGTTAACTCTGTGACTTCACCTTCATAAACTTCCTTGGTCTCCTTTATCCTCAGACCTGTAGGAGAGGAGAGATGGACACAGTGAGATCACTGTGTCTTGTTACTGCCCCTTGGTTTCCCCACCCCCACCTCTTCTAACTATTAGAAAGTCCTGAGCATGAGAACATCCAGATGACAGGAATGTACACACCCATCTACACATTTCTTCCCCAGAGGAAGTATGGCACAAAGGACACACTTGGAGTCAGGAAGACTTGGGTTCTAATTTAGATTTTGATGCTTAGTGGCTGTGAGATCAAGAGCAAGGCATTTAACCCCTCAGAGACTCTAGGCAAGTCTAAGACAAGGAAACACATGTTCCCACACGGACAAAGCTACAGCTCTTTAACATCTGAGTATTGCTTCTATTGTTCCACTGACCTGTTCTGGAGCTGTGCTTGATATAAACTGAAAGTTACGTTTTCTGTATCTCAATAAAGGAAGCAGAAGAAAACAAAAAGCCCAGCATACCCAGCCCTCTATCTCCCATCTGGAGCAGCAGCTACAACTGTAAAAAAGGAGGTACGCCTACCTCAGGTGGAAACATCTGGCAACTCTAACATCATCAAGAGTTTACTTATGGCTAATTAGCTCTCCCAGCAATTAAACGGTATCTCTACAACTTACTTCAAGGTATAAAAATGTTTTCCAAGAAAATAAAGGGAAGTCTACAACTGTGAATCTCAAGTTGACTCCTTCCCTCTCTTTTAGGAAAGCATGTGACCATTTGAGAAGACAGTAAACACCAATGGTTTGAGGTAGAAGAAGATGGAAGTCTAAGTTGTTGAGGTCTTTGTCGGCAGGGAGTAATGGGATTGGGACACAACCCTTCACCAGAGACCAAAGGAAGGCTCTTTCTCTCCCTCCCTCTCCTTGCCTCCAAACTCCATAGTAAGCATTTTTACAGATGGAGGTCTGAGTCAGAGATTGGCATGTGGTGTCACAAGATGCAGGGAACGCCTTCCTTGAGCCCCCAGGACAATCCATAACACCTGCTCTTCTATATAACAGAAGTCAGGTATGAAGACATGCTTCGTACTTCATATATGCTTCATCCATAATCAGCCTTTCCAATATTTAAGTGCTGAGCTCCAGAATTTATTCTTATCCACTACATTAAAAAAAAAAAATCCAAATAATTTTCTTGATCAAACCCGGGTTTTTCCCCCTTTGGATAAAACAACTCAGAAATGTCTCCCTCTGCTGGCCATATGGTTTTTACAACAAAAGTGACCGAGTGAAGGGACAGAAAGCTCTCTTAAACATGAAACAAATGACAGGAGGCCCTGAACATATGCCTATGTATGGTGATGCCTGAAGCCTAGGGGAGGAAATATGGAAGGCTTTCAACAAGAGGCGCCATGCCAAAGATAATTTAACAGCTACTGTATTAAATCTATTTTTAGATGGTCTAGAAATACCAACAAAATGCAATTCTAAATCAGAGCACCTGGTATGAACACCAAGAATTTGAAGGTGAAGAGGGAAACATTGTCAGGCCGTACTATCTAGAAATACGCTCCTTAAATAATGCCAAAGCTTCTAAATTTATGGGAAATCTGGCTTAGTGGTCGTTTCTTATCACTGACCTCTCCTGCTTCTCTCCCCTCATTCATTACGGTTCTGCCAGTGACCCTTTCTCTCCCTGCCCATCAGCATACCCCCTCCCCCTCCTCTTCCCCTTGATCAGTGAAAAAACAACACATATTTATTCAGCTTCTACCATAGGCCAAGCCCTGGGGACACACATACACAGTGAAAAAAGCCCTACTTGTAAGGAGCTTACATTCAAATGGGAGAGAAAACAGAAGCATAAAAAATACATGGCATAAATACAAAGTGAGTAAGTGCAAATATATCCAAAGCACTTAACCCAAGGCAGTCTGGCAGGTGGGTGACTAGTGGCTGGGGAAGCTCTCCTGCAGAAGATGGTGCCCCATCTCTGCTTTAGCAGAGCAGGAAAGAGAGGGGCACAGGAGGCCTGGAGGGCGACTCGAGCAAAGGCCTGGAGACCGGAGAGTGTCCTGCAGCTGGGCAGAGGCCAGTGTGGCCAGATCCCAAAGGGAGGCAAGGAGGGAGGGGCAAGAGCGACTATGGAGGTGGAAAGATAGATTAGGAGCAGGTTGTGTAGAGATTTAAAAGCTAAGAAAAAGCTTATATTTTATCCTACATGTACAGGAAGTCATTGGAGCTTATTGAGTATGGGAGTCATATAGCCAATGTGCATTTCAGGAAAATTATTTTGGAAGGAGTATGTAAGCTGGCCTCAAGAAAGGCAGGAAGATCACTCAGGAGGCTGGCACAATAATCCCAGAGCATTTATGAGGCCTGGACAGGGGGCAGTGGGAAAGCAGGGCCCAGAGAAGAGAGGGCGTCTGAAGGTGGAGACAGAAAGCTGTGGGAAGTGGTTAGAATTGTGGGGGGAGTGGAGAAGGTGAGCAGTAACCCTGGAGTCGGGGGTGGGGCTTCAGGAGGCTGACTGTGGCAGAAATACTAAGTCTGGAAGAGAGGAGGGCTTAGAGGGGAGGTGTGTGGGGTGTTCGGTTTTGGAGCCACTAGGATGGAGTGCTCCGGGACACCCAGTATGAAAAACCACACAACCCCTTAGTTGTGCAGAGCTGAGCTCAAGCCATATACCTGGATTACAGTTAAACCCAGGAGAGCTCAAGAGGTCACCAGGAAGAAAACAGGGTCTAAGAGGCCAGAACTTTGGGGAACACCAGTCATTAGAGGGCACAATGTGGATGATGAGCCATCAAGGAGCGGTCAGATAGGGCAGAGAGCCCTGGTCACCAAAGACACCCGGTCAAATGAAGCAGCTGATGACACAATGGGGGGTGCTGGCTCTGGAGTCAGGAAGATCCAAGTTCAAACTTTGCCTCTAGACATTCTCTAGCTGCCATGACCCTGGGCAAATCATTTAATCTGTCTCAGTTTCCTCAACTATAAAAATGCGTATAATCACAGCACCTATCTCCCAGGGCTACTGAGAATCAAATAAGAAAATATCTGTAAATCATTTAGCACAGTGCCAGGTACACATTAGGTGCTTAATAAATGCTTGTTCCCGTTCCTTTACCACCACCCCCCAACCTCAAAAAGGCAAAGAAGAGGAAAGACTGGGAAAAGCCCATAAGATTTGGCCGTTCAGAGATCAGCAATTATTTTGGAGAAGTTCTGGTTAAGGGACAGACAGACATCTTCCCTTTCTACCTGAAGCTGGGGCGACACTTGTCATCAGCCCTGAGGCCTCCCAAGGCTGCCCAGCTAAGGCAGAACCCAGCAGACCCTGTAGAGAAAGCAGCTGCCTGATGCAGGTCAGAGCAATGCAACAAGAATCCAAAGGTCCAGTTCCAGGCCTGACCCCATCACACACGGACTGTGACCACTCAGCTTATCTCCTCATCTGCCGAACAAGGACGCCCATTTCTTCCTTCCCTCTCACACCCGATTGGTGGACCGACCGAAGAAGACGATGTGTGTGAGAGCTTTCTTAAACACCAGCAGCAGTTTCAGGATCCTGACCCCAAATTTATTACTATCTGGATTACCCTCAATCACACTAAACCTTCAAAACTCTTTCCATTTTTAAATGTAAAAAATATCCACCCTTGGAGACCAGCCTGCTTTCCTCTTTGAGGAACTAAGTCAACAGAAAAGAAAGAGCCAGCCATCTGGGGGCTCACACACTGTGCAGGGAGACTTTGGCCAGTCACTTCCCATCCTATCTCCTCATCTGTAAAACCAAGGCCCTGGACTCAGTGACTTCAAGGTCCCTTCTAGTTCCAGATCCCGTGGAGGGCAGAGTAAGAGTGCCAGGCTTTGGAACACTGGCTTTCTTCCCTCGTATGTGGTATGGTCCCAGATAAGTTGTCTAACTTCTCTGTACTCAGTTTCCTAATCTGTAAAATGAAAGGGGCTGGGCTAGATGATCTTTAAGGTTCCTTTCATTTTTGAAAGTCTTCATCAACTCAAATTAAAATAAGGATTTAAAATAATGGTAAAAGATAAGAAAAGCTTCATTTGTGCCCCTACACAATACCATCAGGTTCGTGGACACTAAGCCAACTGCAAATCTTCCAAAAGAGAGGCATAACTGAAAGCAAGATGAAAAGGAATATGAACAGCACTTTAAATGTGGCTTTGAATATGTTTAAAAAAATGAAATATTTTATATCAAAAAGAAATAAATCCTCCAGATGGAATGTCTAGCAATATTCTGTGTGAGGTGAATACGACATGGAGCTCCTCCAAAGGGGGATGAAGAATTCCCATCTTTCACTAGCGCCTGTATTTGTTTAGAAGTGGCTGTGCTGACATGCAGGGAATGTGGACGGCCGGTAGCCACAAAAGAGGCGAATTGTTGCTGTCTCTGAGAATGACAATGCAGATGACACACGTTTCATCTGCGGGTTCAAGTTTCCAAATCCCTGACAGGGACCTTCATCACATCAAGGAAACAGCCCCGACTCCTTGGTTCAGGTACCTGCTTGTCCCCTCCCCCGCCCACTGAGGAGGAATTCAAAGGCTGCCCAAGACTGAGGCTCTTTGATGACATTCAACGAGCTTCTCCTTTGCACCATAGCAGGATTAAGACTTTTTTCTCACCTTGCTGCAACAGCACAGACCAAGAAAAGAGCCATGGCAAGCCTAAATGGAAGCTGGAGAAATTTATGGAGAACGTAAAGGTAATTAACTTATCTTTTGGGAAACCAGCAGCATAAAAAAGCAAGTTTTGACAAGGCTTTATCAGCTGTCAGCAAGGTTCACATAAAAAGAGGAAGATTTTTATGTGGTGAGATACCACTTGTAAACTGAACTTTTGGTTCATCTAGATAAAATTAAACCAAGTCACAGATACACACTGGTTAGAACAGAAGCAGCAATGATCACAATTAACTTGATCAACAACTGCTCTATGACACAGCCGTGAAGAGAGTACAGACAAAACCATTAATGGAATCAAACTTTGGGTCCTGGACCAACAGCTATTAAGAAGGCATTCAGTCTTTGACCAAAAAGATCCTCAGGTTCAAAGAGATCTGTGAGAGACTCGGCAGTCTTTCCACACCTGCCCTGCCCTGCCCCTGAGTGAAGAAGACCCTGTGTCTCTCACAAAGGCTTTCTGAAAGCCATTTATATTGTAATAACCATAATTAAGTCCCTATGCTGGCCATAACCCTGAAAAAGACTGGCTCCCCAAAGGCTGGCTAATAACAAGGAAACTCATTCCTCCTAAAGAGAAAACCAAATTAGTACAATTTAATTCTTTTAAAGAGTGAACAAGTACCCTCGCTACTCTTTAGCAAGCTTGTGGCTGTTTCCATCTTTGATTTTTCAATATTCATTTAGCTTGTGACATTCCTCAGGAAAAGTTCTTGATCTTGTTCAACTGAGCTGCAGGCCTGTCTTCTACTAAAACTTAAATTCAAGCTGCATGCTACATGGCGAAAAGAACACTGAACTTGGAAGTGAGGAGACTTTCACCAGGGGCTTCCTTGTACCACTGGTGAGATCCTGAAGAAGAATCCTGCTCACCTACAAAGATGAGCAAAACAGATTCCTTAGCTGATGACCCCAACAAGTTACCACCAGGACACCAGAGCTCTGCCAGTGTTGGCATCTGTCCTGCCCTGCCTGACTCGCCAAACCAGTGACACTTCTAACACCATCTAAGCCAACCCAACCTCCTACTTCTCCCTTAAGACCTAGGAAATCAATCCACTTAGTTTGGGAACTAAGTCTAGAACAAGGCTTCTTAAAATTTTTCCACTATAGACCCCTTCAGCTCTACCCACAGTCTAAGAGGCGTAAGAAGCACTGGTCCAGAGAGGAGCTGCCCCAGTCAACCCTTGAGCCTTCTGTCTACACTTAATCCCATCAGGACATCAAAGCCTAGCCCAAAGTGACATCTTGCCATTTGTACCCTCCAACCAAGAATACCACTTCTACGACCTTATGGTTACAACCACAGTCTCTAGGACCTACCTCCCTAATTTGAGTCCCCAGTCTCTGATACATACCTCAGCATTCTGGGAGGGCAAGTATCTGTATCTCTGACACCTAGAGCAGCACAGGGTCTGGCACATGGTAGGTTCCTAATAAATGCTTGTGGACTGACTAATGGACAAGCTAAGAAAAAATATTCATTCTCCCTTCACAGTGTGCAAACATACGTGGTGAATAAAACCCTGGGAGCTCACCTAAGATGCTTCATGGATAAAAGCAAATCCTTAAACTCTAAAACTTCTAGAAAGTGAATATTTTCCCTAATGTCTTTAAGAACCTGACTAGGAACTAGGAGACATTATGACAGTACTGTAGGGATCAGTGTGAGTCTAAAAGCACCTGTGGTGCTGAGGGTCACAGCCCAATTACTAAGCTCATGGGGAAGTTTCTCATGAAACCACTCGCCTGATGAGTAGCAGCTGAAGCAGCTGGCTCGGCTTCTCCTCCATCGGTCAGGTCCCCTCCAGTGCATGTGAGAATCATGCTACCTCTAGGGCTCTAGGGTATTTAAGCGTACACTACAATACACTAAAGGGCAGCTGCTGTATGTACACTTCTCTCTGGCCTCTAGTCTCTTGAGTCCCTCCTGAGAACACAGTGTAAGGCTGGCCCTTAGGCTACTGAGTTAAGCGGCCACTACAAGTTTTATCAAATTTTTTAATATGAGACTGATCCATAAAATTATCAAATAGTTTCCCAAAGGAAAAATTATCAAAAGATATAAACCAGCAGTGTTCAAAGGAACAAGTTATCAACAATCACATGAAAAAAATTATTTAAATCACTTACAATTAAGAGAAATGCAAATAAAGTAATTTTAAGGTTCTACCTCAAATCTATCAGTCTGGCAAAGATGACAAAAACAGGAAAAGGACAAATTCTGAAGGGCTGATGGGAAAGCAGGCACACTGATGCAGTGCTGGAGGAGACATGAAATGGTCCAACCACTCTTAAAGTTAATGGGATTTAAGATCTTCCCCAAGGAGCCCATTAAGGGAAGCTTGCTTAGGGGAGCCTTGCTTGTAGGAAGGCTTTCACACCTTTTGCTAATTTTTAATTAGGCACTGAGTCAGGGGCTGTGATGTCTTCTGTCTCTGAGAAGGTATATATACTCTGAGTTGGCATTTTGCTTTGGGGGCTCACTTATGAGAAGGATCTTGTAATTCCCTGGTCCAGATTCTGAGTGGCTATATGTTCAGAGCTCCCCAACTGCTCAGATGTAAAGACTCTCTCGATCCAGGGATGTATCTAAATGTACAGTTGATTCAGACAGTCAGAGCCCTGTCTGTTGGTCTTTATTTCTCTGCTTATATTTTCTCTGAAGTTCAGGGTGCTGACTTTTCCCCTGAACTAGTGAATGTAATTAAAGAAGACTGTTTACCCCTTAAACAGGTATCTGTCCTAGTAAAGCAGATCTAAGAACCTATACTATCAGCCATCCTGGGGATGCCAGGGTGGTTGATGCTACACCACTCTGGACAGCAATTTGGGACTATACGCCAAAAGTCAGTAACTATCCTTTGGCCCAGCTACAGAACTACTAGTTCACCATATCAAAGAAATCAAAGAAAGACGAAAAGGATAAACACACACACACACACACACACACACACACACACACACACACACACACACAAATATAAAAATATTTGTAGCAGTTCTTTTCCTGATAGCCCCAAAATTAAAACTAAAAGGGTATTCTGTTGGGAAATGGTTAAACAAATTATGATATATGAATGAAATGGAATATTCCATACTATAAGAAATGATGAAACAGTTTTAGAAAAAAATGGGAAGATCTTCATGATTTGATTCAGAGAAATGAGAATTTGGAGAACAATGTTAATAATGTTAAAGAAAAAAACCTCTGAAAAGATAAACCAGTAGTCTAAAAGAATGAAAATAAAACATACTTGTTTGTTGTTCACTTGTGTCTGACTCTGTGACCCCATTTGGGGTTTTCTTGGCAAAGATACTGAAGTGGTCTGCCATTCCCTTCCCAGCTTGTTTCACAGATGAGAAAATGAGGCAAACAGAGTTAAGTGATTTGCCCAGGGTCACACAACTAATGAGTCTGTGGACAGATTTGAACTCTGGTCTTCCTGACTCTAGACCCAGAGCTCTATCCACTGCACCACCTAGCTGTCCCATGATACTCATCTCCTAAAACACGATTAACTTAGCAGAGAGACACGGCTAATGTTCTAGAACGGTGGTTCTCAACCTGTGGGTTGTAACCCCTTTAGGGGTTGAACAACCCAGTCACAGGGGTCACCTAGGACCATTGGAAAACACATATTTTCAATGGTTTTAGGAACTGAGACACTACTCCTCTATCAGTCTCCAGGCGAGTCTGCCCACATGCAGACACGCCCACATACTAGTATTAAAGGGTCGCAGCACTGGGAAGGTTGAGAACCACTGTCCTAGACTGTTTTGCTGGACTGTGTAGTTCTGTATTAAAGGTTTTATTTTTCAGGAATTTTTTTTTAATTGCTCAATTTGCAGCCAGGGAGAGGCCTAGTGGAAGAGACAGCTTAATTAAAAATCCTTACCTGAAAAAAAAAAAAACCTTTAAAATATAAAGCAGTCTCTAAAATATGATTTATTTTATAAAAATTTAGACAACTCTACCTGCATTCCTCTATTCTGTTAAGTGAAGTATATTTGTCCTCTCAATTACAGTGAGCATTTTGTAGGATTTCTTTGGAAGTGTACTTTTAGAGCACTTTAATAAAGTAAAATTACAATCAACAATAAAAGCAAAGGTTAGCAGACCCTAGGATCGGAGACACTTCAGAGCTTAGGTGCCGTCCAGTCCAAACCTCGCAGTTTTTTTACAAATGAGAAAACGAGGGATGGCATATGATTTGTTTAAAGTCATACAGGATTCAAGCCCAGGTTCTCCGCCTACCGATAGGGAGCTAAATAAGAAAACCAGAGTCACAATTCAAGAAATTCAAACTAGAAAAGCTAAATCCTACCAATCAGATTCCCCTCTACTAAGGAGAGCATGAACAACTTTGCTATCTAATTCTGATACTCACCAATGGCTCTCCTGAAGTTTTCCATCAGAACTTCTGTCTTCTTAATTTCAGTAGAGTAGACTTCGCTTCCCACCATAGGACAGAAGGGGACCTTACTCCCCAACTCTTGAGCAATAGCCAGGGCTAGTGCTGTCTACAAATGTAGAAAAAAATTTTAAAAAATATTTAAGTAAAGTTCTGCCCTCTTGTTTTAGTATCATTTGATAAATTCACAGGACACATTCCTGATGACTTTACTAGATGGTGTCAATCTATAATTTAGAAGCATCTTTACTCACAAAAAGAAAAGGAGTAGAATCATCAATTTCCCCTCACATCTAAAAAGTGAGATGGTGGTTTAACTACTACAGAAAACATTGTTACTGTATGCTTTCAGTACATTAAAAAAAATTTTTTCAAATACAGGAAAAAAAAAAGCTACATCCTTCAGAAATTATCCTGAGGAGGGGTAGCTAGGTGGCCCAGTGAATAGAGCATTGGTCCTGGAGCCAAGAGGACCTGAGTTCAAACCCAGCTTCTGACACTTAACACTTACTAGCCATGTGTGACCTTGGGCAAGTCACTTAACCCCAACTGCCTTGCCTTCCCCCCTACAAAAAAACAAAACAAAACAAAACAAGAAATTATCCTGAGGGAAAAAAATCTGAAACCGCTTGGTCAGCACTGAATGTATTAAAATAGCTAAGTGATTTTAAAGCTATGATTCTACTTTACCAAGTAAAGGGGTCAGAAGGAAGGGTGGGGGGCCAGAGGAAATGACCTTAGAAAAATTTTAAATGAGCATTTGATTCAATTCCACAAACATATTTATTAAACTCCTACTAGATGCAAGACATTGAAAATACACAGATAAAAATGAAAAAGCCCCTCCCCCCAAGAAGCTTATATTTTCCTAGGGTAATACTTGCATACAAATGCAAAACAGACAGAATTGCAAATGCAATGTGAATGCAAAGTGACATAAAGTTACTTCAGAATCTAGAAAACCAGGAAAAGCTTGCAATAGGAGTTGGCACAGCAGCTGTACCTCAAAAGAAGCTAGAGTTTTGAAGAGCTGGAGGTGAGAAAAAGTACATTTTAGACCCAAGGGACCTCAGGTGCAAAGTGTCCGACATACATAGCCGATGCACTGCTGGGAGAGCCCAGCTAGAAGAGGGAGGTAACAGGAATAAGCTGAGATATCTAAGTAAGAGCTGTATTAAAGCCTGCTTTACATTGCCGGATCCACACTTCAGAAACATTTATTTGGTCTGTCTGTGGACAGGGGACACTAACAGCAGGAGCCCAATGAGGAAGCAAGGGCAACGATCCAAGCAGGAGCCCATGTAGGACACAGGTGAAACTGAGCAGCCCGACCAGCCCCAGCAGCAACAGAGCCACGAGAGCTGCCTTCCAAATGACTACTCTCATTATGCCTTGATTTTGAGACAAGAGGAGCACAAAGTACTCACTCAACAAGTCTCTGCCCCTACTGTGTGCTAGGTACCTATATCAGAAACAGCGAGGGTTGCAAAGAGGTCTCCAATATTCACTGAGGTGAAACACCAGACTGTGCAAGACAAGAACACTTTCTTCAAAGAGATGGCAGCACGGCCGCCTGTTCAGTCCGTGGAGCCCTTGGAGCTGAATGTGCTGGGATCCTCAGAGCTGCCATATTCTTGCCAGAGGGCATCCAAGGTCTCCATTCTCCATTTTTGGAGATAAGCAATGTCTCATGTTTAGTGAATTTCAGAGGACAGACTAATGCCTCATAACCATCTCACCCTCTTCTGAACTCAATTCCATTTTATGGCCAATGCTATCAAGTTAATAATTATGTGCTATTTTTAAAAACTGCTCTTTTCTCATGTGTTACTCTTCTTCCTAGGTTTTAAGGTCCTTACTGGGAGGGCCCATGTCACAAAGCAATACTCATTCCCAGAGCCAAGCATGCAGAAGGTTCTCAATCTACACTTAATTCAATTATTCAATTAATCTCTTACTCTTCAAATAGGAAATTACTTTTCTAAGTTTTCAGATGCCACAGGCCAAAAAGTATTTTCTGTAGGGAGAAGGAGTAAGATATAGAACACAAGTTTCAGACAACAAACCTTCTCCCAGGACCTCAATCCCTCTTCCCTAGGAGTGTGCCAGGAGAGTCTGAATGTTAGATACCCAACTATATTACTTCACATCGGTCCTTTTAAAGAAACCCAAATAACCTGGGGAAATAAAGCACAGTTAAGACCTAAGTTCAGTTTGGCTTAGACACTGAGACCACTCTGTGGATGGATTAGAGAAATGAGAAAAAAGATACCTTGCCAGTTCCAGGAGGTCCTGCCAACAAAACAGCTCTCCCAGCCATTTTCTTGCTTTTGATTAATTCTACGATCACACCACATGCCTAGACACCACCAAAGGAAAAGAAATAATAACATCAATGCTAAAACATTTCACAAGAAGTTCAGGCTGTAGCTCAAGGAGATGAGATGCATAGTAATTTTATCAAGCAGCAACCTTAACTAGGGGTCGAATTTCAACAAAGCAATAAGCTTTGATAGATAACATGAAGTTGCCGCAGGATCCCGACCATTTTTATGTCCTCCCCTATATGACATTCCTCTCTGGGACATTAAGACCATTACAGGATCCTGAAGGCCATACTAATGGAACCCAAGACCAGGCAGCTCACAGGACATCGGCTTGAGAGGTAAAATGAAGCCAAAGCTGGGATGACCAGGGCACTTCATTTGCTGATGGGGTCACAAAGGCAGTTACTGGTCAAGGTGGGAATCAACACTCGATCCCCCAGTCCCAAATCTAACCCTTCTCCCACTATGCCTCACTACTCTGTCCTTGCTGCTGCTGTTTGTCCTTTCATCATGAAGAGGACCATGACATCAGGAAGATGATGCCATGACATGTAAGTGAACTGGATTTAAGTGAGGCAGGGCTGTGCAGTCACCAGCCTCACTCTATTCTCTAGAGCATCTGGGTCTAGTGGTTAGATATGGATCAGGATGACTGGAGGTGGCCCAGGATGCAGTGGGGGACCTTGGTCTTTTCAAGCTAAGGTCTTTAACAGGTCTCAGATTGACTGAGGCAGTACCCACACTCTGTCCTACTCAAGCAGCAAACACTTCTAGAACACACCCAGTGACAGAGGAGCTCCAGTTTGTGCTCAATGCATAAAGTCTCATTACCAGAAGGAACCAGGTGATAAAATGGGGTGGGGAGGAGGGAGGCAGGGCACAACTCATGGAGACTGTCTCCTTATTAATGCATGGAGGAGTCCTGGAAGGAGCATCCCTGTGGATGAAATCACAGCTCAGCTGACTCAGGGGCTAAGTATGATAACAATAAGAGTTTATGGCATTCTTATGATTAGAAATCAACACCTCCTTTCAACTCAGGAAGCATTAATTAAAGCATCTACTACAAGGTTGATACAGTGACAGACATGAAATTCAAGAGTCTCAGCCCCCAGCTTTTACCTTCTCCCTCAGTTGGAGAAGTCTTTGGAGAGAGGTCACCCGTTTAATAGATGAGGAAAGAGGGATGAAGCCCAATATTCAGGGGCCTCTGTTTTATCTGTAACCAAGCAGCCCACCTGTGGAATATCCCTGAACCTGTCAGCATTTAGTGTATTTGGGTAACTAGGCCACACCCAAAGCCCCCGGTAGATGTCCAAGCTCTTAGATGAGAGTAGTGGGGGGAGGGGGAAACCCTGAGGTGTGGGCCTGGATCTGAGCAAGTTCTCTTCGAGGTTCAAGTTTTCTTCTCATCTTGAAAATGAAGGGTTCGGTTCCATTTATCAACAATACTTTTTTAAAAGATCAATTTAACTGGTGAAAATTACAATTTATCATTCAACCCTATTTAGTGTAAATGGTGTTTTTTTATTCAGTATGTCAGAGTAACTTAATGAGTTTGATCTGAGACATTAATTGTAAAGTGTAGCACGGTGCCTGACGCACAGTATATAAGCCTTAGCTGTCATCGTTACCGTTAATGCATCTAAATCGTGTTTATTATTCAGTATGTGAAGGGTACTGTTTTTATGCTCTATAGGTGGCTGTTCACACACTGAGTCTGACAGGCCTGAACGTAAATCCTGCTGACACTTACTAGCTAGCTGTATGACCTCGGGCAAGTCACTTCATCCCTGCCAGTCTCGGTTTCCCCAGCTGTAAAATGGTGCTAATAATAGCACCTATATCTCCTCCCCCTCCCCCTGGGGTTATAAGAGTCTTAAATGAGATAAAGTGAGTAAAGTAATATGCAGCCTAATAAGGAGCTACAGGTATGCGCGCAGCGGACGCCGCTGACCCCATGGCCCTCCGAAGCCTCCACTTTCCCATCCGTGGGATGGGCACACGGGCCCTCGCGCGGCGCCCGCCCCCCTCGGAAGCCGGGAGGAAGCGTATGCTGACGGTCGGCGCCCAAGCCGGTGGCAGGGCCCCGCCCCCCCCCCCTACCTCGCGGGCGTTCTCCTGTCCCACCAGCCCGGAGGCCGCCTGCTTGGCCAGGCCGCTCTCGTCCAGCCCCAGCCCCTTCACGTGGCTGTGCGAGGCGATGCGCTGCGTCTTCGTGGTGCTCTTCACCTCCTCGATCTTCATCTTGCCGCTGAGGACGAGGCCGGCGGGGCTACGGGCGGGTAGACCGGGCAGCTAGCGAGGAGGCAACGGCGGCGGGAGAGCTCCAAGCGCCGGACCCTCTCCGTTACCATGCGGCCGTAACCAGGGCGTCCGGCCAGCGCCCGCCCCTCGCCGCCGGCCATTGGGCGCGACGGTACCGGCGGCACTGTCCATTGGGCGGTGTCCGCGTCCGTCGTCCGCTCCCGGGAGGGCCCGCCCATCTACTTCCGGCTGTGTTACTAAGGTAACTTTCCCCCAGCAACTGCCGGGAATCAGCGCTTCCTGGCGGCAACCCGGCTGGGGGTGGGGCCTGCAAGAGAACTGGAATAGTGTGTGTGTGTATGTGTGTGAGTGTAGTGTGCTCGTGCAGTATGTATGTTTACACACATACACGCATACATACATAACGCATGTACGTATATGTACGTATTGAAGCGGCATCGGGCACCTGTGTGCTGTCCGGCAGGTGTGGGTGTGGCCTGGGGCCCGCACGTGGAGCAGAACCTGGAGCTGCGCGAGTGCTCGGTGCACGTGTGTGTCCCTACTTCTGTATGCACGGGCGTGCACTGCGCCCCGAGAATCCGCAAGGGCTAGGTCGGGACTGGGCCTAGGTGAGCAACTCTCGTGGCTCTGGGGAGCTCAGAGGGAAGCCCGGGACGTGACGGGGTCAGGGAAAAGAGGGGGAGCATTGCAGACTTGGGGAAAGCCGGTGCAAAGGCTGGAGACGGGAGGCCGGGGCTGGCCGGCAGCGGGAGGAGAGTCGCGTTTTGCGAGTCTGGGACGGGCTTTGAAGCGCTTTGGGGCTCCTGGAGAGGGAATTTACAAACTAATAGGTTCTGGGTCAGTGTCTTCTGGACTGGATATGAGGAGGATTGCGGTGAAACACTTTGTGAGCAGGACGAAAAGGAGCGGAAGACGACCCCCAGAGGAACAGTGCAGTGTGTCTTCTGTATGGGCATCAAGGGGGGCGGGGGAGCTGGATCTTTTCACGTCTCAGGAATATTTCTCTGTTCCAGGCTATTTTGTTATGCACAACCTATAAAGCACAGGCTAGACCCCGTGTCAGAAAGATCTGCCTTCAGTTCCTTCTGTAGGCACTTAAAAGTGATCCTGGGCAAGTCACTAAATTTCTCTTGTTTTGCATTTTAAGCTTCGTTGTTTTTTTGTTTTTTTTTATCATGGCCAATGTGGAAATGTTTTGTTTGATTTCATGTGTATAATGTGTGGGGAGAGAAAAATAATTTCGAACTGAAAATAAAATTTTTAAAAACTTAATAATCTAGTCCCTTACTTTTTCCAGACACAAACCATTCTCTCCTTTTTTGGTTCTGGGGCCCAGCCCTATTGGCCCACTCCCTGTTCCATACACATGCTCCTTCATCATCCTTTCAGTGCCTTTGCATTGGCTGTGCCTCAGGCCTGCAATGCCCTCCCTCCTCACTGCTACTGACCCTGACTTCCTTCATGACTCAGCTCAAGTCCTGATCCTCTGATTTAGTGCTTTCTCTCCCAAAATGGCCTTGTAATACATGCATACATATTATATGTGTGCATAGACACACGTGTGTATGTATTGCTGCTGTTCAGTCATGTCTAGCTCATGTACTCATAAGAATGGATGGGGTTCTTCTCTACTTCTCCCCATGATGTTTTTTCAGTGCTTGGCATAGTGCCTGGCATGTATAGTATGTTGTAAAGTGCAGGATGGGGCCTTGTTGATTTAATGGAGCCTCAGTTTCTGTAAAATAAGGCTAATAATACTTGCAGGACTTACTTCGACCGATTATTAGGCTCAAAAGCATGTCTGTATGCATGTATATGTATAGATGTATGCATATATATACATAGCATATGTGTGTGTGAATCAGTCATTTTGGTTGTGTCTGACTTTTCATGACCCCATTTGGCATTTTCTTGGCAAAGATGCTGGAGTGGTTTGCCATTTCCTTTTCCAGTTCATTTCACAGATCAGGAAACTGAGGCAAACGGGGTTAAGTGACTTGCCCAGAGTCACCACAGCTAGTGTCCAAGGCTGGATTTGAACTCACAAAGAAGAGTCTTCCTGACTCCAGGCTCACCACTCTAGCTATTCTATCCTGGAATCTCTACTACAAAGAGCCAATTATGAGATCTGCCTGAGCAAAAGAACGGAGGGGTATCCGTGGAGACTGTCATTCCATGTACTTCATGAAAGAGCAATAACTAGGAATTTTTATTCCTGGGGTAAAAGGGAGCCAGAGTCAGAAAATAGAGTTGGGGGTGCTCCCCTTAAGTGTAGACACTAGGGGTAAGTGAGGAGACTGATCACTGCTTGGGAGCAGAGGGAGGGACAGGACCAGTGGGGGAAGTATGTCCCAGGGCACAAAGTGGGGGAGCTCCCCTGGAGTATGGTCACAGTGACCCCAGAAGAGTCATTAGCACTCTAAATTTTGGCACCCTAGGGCAAAGCTTTTGTTGCTGCACCCTAGTTATGATTTTTAGGTTTCATGGTGTGGCAAATACTCCTTCCCTTCCCTCCCCATGGCTGCCTGTTCAGTTCCAGCTTGTCATCTGCTCTAAAACCCCAACGGTTAGTAAGTGTGCTTCCATTACACTGTCACTTTCAAAACACCACCACTGTCATTCACAACTCCTTCTCCTAATCTATCTTCCCAAGCTCTAGATTCTCTATTTCCTCCAAACTGCCATTTTAATTGTATGCTGTAAAACAGCCACCACACCAGAGACCACACATCCCTCGTGTCTGCCAATCCAAAAGGGCCAAGAAAACAACCACACTGGCTGGCACTCCTCCAGGGACACCACTTAACAAATGGGGGGTCTGCCTCAGACATAAACTTATAGGTGAATTTGCCAACTTGAGAAAGACTGTGCTTGGGTTTTAAGCTATTCCTGGGGTCTTGATAAAACTCAAGGGCAGGTGTTCTGAACCTGGGGTCTGTGAACTTTATAAAAAATATTTTGATAACTGTCTTTCAATATAATTTGTTTCCTATGTCATCTTGGGTATTTTATGGATTTAAAAACATTCTCTGTCAAATGAGATAATATATTTAAAGTGCTCTGCAAATCTTGAAACAAACTTCGTAGGTATAATAATAAATTATTATTGGTCTCTAGGTTTCACCAGGCCACCAAAGAGATGCGTGGCACAAACAGGGTTAAGAACTCTTGCTTTAGGGGCAAGACAAGCTAATTTGAGAAAGTAATGAGAATTCACTTAGGTCTCATTACCTTGTTGCTAGACTGAACTGAAGGGGACTTTGAACCTTTTGTTTTCTTTTTTCAAATGGGAGATGCTAGGAGCATAATCCAATATTTGGCAACCCTGATATAAACAGAAAGACAATCCCTGCCATTCACCCATTCTGAATAGTTCAGTCCCCAGGCTTAATCAGTTCATATCTGGGTTTCCTCTGCCCTTCTCAGCCTGCTCCCTGCTGACGTCATGAGATAGCTGAGGTGGGGGCTGGAGGACAGGCAATTGTTTGTCCTGGACTAGATGTTTACTATAGTAAGGCATTGCTCAGGTTCACATAAGTCTTCAAATTTCAGTGGGACATGCTTGCTGATGTCTACAGCTGCCAGATGACATATTATCAAAGTAAGGGAATGAATGCCCTTCACCTTTTGACCTTCTCCCCCAAACCTAACTTCCTTCTTCCCTGTGCGCCATAACAGTTAATGTGAATGACCCTAGGGCTAATGTTTCACTTAAAAAAAAAATCAGAAGCGGCAGATGCTCTGCTCATTTTGGGATGGCTGTACAGCAAACATTAAAATTCCACTTATTTTTCTAACACTCAGACCCAAAAGTCTTCTGAGCCATCACTCTTTGTGACAGGGAAGTAGCCCTGAGTTTTTGAAGACTCTGCCAATAGACTGTAAATTCTTGAAGACTGTAGCCCTGCCAAGTCAGGAAGACAAGGCTTCAGGCTCCACCTCTGATACCTAATACCTGTGAGGCTATGCACAGGGCCTTAGCCTTCTGGAGCCTAAGGCAGTTGGACTAGATGGTCTCAAGTACCTTCCAGTCCAAAATCAATGACTGTTTTTGATTTCCCAGGACAAGACTGGCTAAGTGTGGAGAGGCTCATCATTAGAAGGAGAACTACTAGGTGAGGCATTTTTTAGTCAAGGATGCTCAAGAAACAAGGAAAAATAAAAATGGCCCTTGGGTTTAGCTTTGTCATAGGAATAAAGTGGAGGAAAAAGGGTGAATGCTGAGAATCACAAAGTTTTTCACCATCTGTAAGCATGGACTTGACTGTTGATACTCTAGCTTGGCCCAGACCACCATGCTGCTATTCTCCAGCTACTTTCATACCATGATCCTCTGTTCTGGACTCCGTGTCTAACTTGGAATTTCACCTACTGTCCTGGGGACTTGAGCTTCTGATTTGTGGGCTTTCAGCACTTATGCGTGATCATATCATGCCACTGATGCAATTCTCCACCCTAGCCTACCCCGTGTTTTCTAACATCCCTGGAAAAGATCCTCAAGCATCAGCTCTGATGCCAAGCTCTCCATTCTTCTGATTTTTCTGACCATCCCTCCCTAGCTACCACATCGCTATATTTCTTGTCTTCCCCTATTACAATGCAAGTTCCTTGAGAACAGAGACTATCTTACTTTCTTTTTTTTTTCCTTTAATTTTCTGTCCTTGACATAGTGTCTAACAAAAGGATGGGGTACCTGGAGACTTAGGCCACATGTGGCCCTCTAGGTCCTCAAGAGCAACCCTTTGACCAAGGCTGCAGGCTTCCCACGCTTGGTAACATATACTTAGTGCTTAATAAATGTTTTTTCATTCATTTCAAATTTGGGTCTCAAATGACCACTGAGTTAATAGCTATTATGAAAATGTCAGTATTGACATATAGGAAGTTTCAGTTAAATGGAGGATAGCCTCATAGGTTTTCCTCAAAGAGACAAATAAAGGAGTTAGAAGAAATGTCATTATCATGCGTCCAAAAATAATAAGTCTCATTTCCTGGGACAACTGGTTATTTCTTACCGCAGTGCTATTACGAGCATAAGTGAGACCACAATAAAGACAACTTCTGTTTACAGGGTCAGGTCTCTTCTAGAGCATGAGGGAGTAATTTTAAGAACCTTTCAAATAAGACCTTGCAAATTAAATCAGCTTGCATGGTTGGTGATTTCAATGCAAAGATCAGCATAGGGAAGAACAGCAAAAAAGTATGTTGGAAAATATGGCTCAGGATCAAGAAACCCAAGAGGCAAAAGGTTTATAGAACAAATGTACTCAAACCTATATATTAGGAATGTTTTCTTTAAAAAGAGAGCGGAGAGGCGTTAGACATGGGGAGCAATGATTAACATTATTAAAAAAAAAAAAAGAAGAAATGCTTATACCTGAACCATGAAATGACTGGTTAGCAATGTTGGAATCTTTTCCAATTCAGTTGTCTGTGTGTAAGCAGATCATTCGCATGTTTGAGAAAAGACCAAAATTGATGCTAAATTAGAGTAAAAGAAAAACTATGAGAAGATATGACTATAGTAACACACTATTTGATAAGCCCAAAGACCCCAGTTTCTGGGTTAAGAATTCACTATTTGACAAAAAATGCTGGGAGAATTGGAATATAGTATGGAAGAAGCTAGGCACAGACCATCACCTAACGCCATACACCAAAGTCAAGTCTAAATGGATGCAAGATCTAGGTATAAAGGCAGATACTATAAATAATCTGGGGAAACAAGGAATAGTTTACCTGTCAGATTTTTGGAGTAGGGACAACTTTATGACCAAAGAAGAGCTGGAGAGCATTATAAAATGCAAAATGGATAATCTTGATTACATTAAATTGAAAAGTTTCTGTACAAACAAAACCAATGTAGCCAAGATTAAGAAGGAAGATGAAGATTGGGAAAAAATATGCACAACCAGTGTCTCTGATAAAGGCCTCATTTCTAAAATATACAGGGAATTAAGTAAAATTTATAAGAATAGAAGTCATTCCCCAATTGATAAATGGGCAAAAGATATGAACAGGCAATTTTCAGAGGTAGAAATTAAAGGTATCTT
The DNA here is from genome assembly GCA_028646575.1 of Pseudocheirus occidentalis. Classification (NCBI taxonomy): domain Eukaryota; kingdom Metazoa; phylum Chordata; class Mammalia; order Diprotodontia; family Pseudocheiridae; genus Pseudocheirus; species Pseudocheirus occidentalis. Next base: position 49,742,615 of record CM053599.1, on the reverse strand, counting down.
TAAGCATATGGAAAAATGCTCTAAATCACTACTGATTTGAGAAATGCAAATCAAAACAACTTTGAGGTACCACATCTCACCAGTCAGTTTG